>CM031615.1:28735819-28748319 GCA_018398815.1 Conus ventricosus
GCAAGTTATGAAAGAAGATGGGCAGCTTCCATGTCTTTGGGTTCAAACTTTAGTTGAAGATTGCATTTTGTTATGCGCCGCTCCTCTAAACCTTCCACTAATGTGATCAGGTCTCTTACTGTCGGATTTGTTTCCTCACTGAGTTCTAAACCACAAATCCAACAATGTGTAGCTGATTTATACTGTTGTTGTCTTCGGGCGTCATTATGATTTCAGATAAATTCAGATTATTAGAACAATCATTACGCACTTGCTGCATGCGCTGTAAAAATCTTCTAGCCGCATCAGGTCCTCTGTATAATTCTGGTGTTGAATGAGCGCCATCCGACCTAACAATAATGAAGCAAATGAACAAATCTGGTGATTACTCTTTAAGACTGTTTTTCGAAGTTTTTGTGGCGCTGGCCCTTTCCCATAAGGAACAATGAGTGATTCGAAGTCTGCGTAAACTACGTATGGAGAATTTTGCAGTTTTTTTCCAGTTCTTAAAACTAACTTTAGATCCGGGTGGGGCGTAATTAGTTTCTGTATTACAGTCAACTGGGCCGATACAGTGTTTTATATGTTCGCTTGCGGCTTGAGCAGATGGAATTCTTGTTAAACATTTTCTGCAGAATTCTTGTTTATGGTAATGCTTTGAAGTAAAACCGCAATAATCTACTCATTGTTCGTATCAATGTGTAATGCGGTACCCCCGCTGGTGAAAACATCAGTAGTAAGTCAACATGATTTTTGTCTGGATCACCTATTGTTGGGCTGTTCTTGGACACTTTAATGGGTAGTAGATTTGTTTCTTCATCCCATGTGTATACATTAACAGTTATTGGTTTGTTTTGTTCTTCAAACTGATCAAGGGAATCCACGCTAACAGGAAAGGAAAACCCCACTAAAGTTAAGATCATTGATGTAAGGGTGATAGTTAGACACTCTCCTCTGCGTTTTTGCGGGCGTAATGCAGCCTTTGCGAGAACACACCACATGAAACATTTGTTGTCTGAATTCTTTATGTTTAGAACTGCTTTTTTTTGCGACTAATGCTGGAGGTAGGGGAAAATGTAAGACCTGCCAACAATCGGCGCATACTTAGACTGTTTTAATCTGATCTCTAAGACTTCGCCCTCTGACCAACCAGAGCCTCTCATTTTGGCTTCTTCAGCAGCCACATCAAACTGTGTAAGCAGTTGGTCTGCCCAACTGGGTGTTAAGTCATTATTACAAAGAATAACCTGCTGTTTAGTTGAGACCCAGACTTCTAGATTTTCTTCATTTATTGTTACATAGTCGATTAAAACAGCTAACATTACTTTAACTGGCGGGTCTATTGTTATTTACCTGGAACTTGAGAAATAGCATGAGCAACACTTGCCCGTACGCTTGCTGGATTAATGACTTCTAAATCAATATCATTCAGTGCTCTTGATAAATTTCTTGCATTGCTTCAAAGAATTCGTCTGGACCTTCATATAGCTTATCCATGGTGAGTTTCTTTTCTAACTCAAAATATTTATTTAAATAAAAAAAAAATAATTAATCAATATCAACGGTCTTTTGTGCTTGGACTCATAAACTAAAGTATAAACACCCTTTGGCGTTGTAATGCGAGCTGTTTAGAACAGAGTTTAATGTTTCGTTTACTTTTTTTAAGCATTCCTTTTTATCTGCTCGGTGTCTGGCTGTTGAGAAAAACTTGTCCTCGCCTTTCTTTGAAGATCAAACTTTTGTCTTTTGTATCGTCAAAATCGGCCTGTAAACGACTAAATTCTTCATCCGTGATGTTTGAGTCAGCTAGTGCTTTATTTATTATCAGTTTGAAGGAACTAAGTTTAGCTGTTATTAGTTGAACCATAGCTGTGTGCTTTTGGAGTTTAGTTTTTATTTTTTTGCTAGCAGCACCTACACCTAATGAACACAGGCCAAGAGCTAAAGACAAACCGCCTAGAGGTAAAGCTGCGGGTGCGCCTATGCCTGTTGCTAAGAGACCAACACTCGTTCCTGCTGATAGACACTAATAGTCGATGCCCATATTAAAAAATAGTAACAGCATTAAAGGCAGCAGAATACCTTCGTTTTTTTGGAAAATTTTGAAAGGTCTTGCCTAGTACTTGCTGCATTTGTGAATTTTGTTAATCGAATTTTTATCCCCGGGGTTATCTCTTCTCTCGGCACTCTGGCGGAGGTACTTTTGGGAAAACTTGAACAACTGTTTTTTATAAAATAAAAATAATTTAGAAAAAGAAATTTTCTAATCTTTATCTTAATATTTGCTGCGCATCATATTTTAAAAACAAAAACGTTAAGGGGTTTATCGACATTTTTTTTCTTTATAAATTTTGAATTTTATTATGCTCGACAGTTTCTCCCCTTCCCATGTAACTGATTTTCCTCCTTGCCCTTTAGGTCAATCCAAAAAACCTATTTCGTTTTAAAAATATCAAGCAACATGTGAAGATGTAGATTTTTAGACAAAAGGGTCAACTTTTGGATTTTCTACACCCCCCCCCCAAACATTTTTCTTATTTCATCAAAAGCAAATTTTTAAAGCCCCTACGAGTTTTGGTTAGGACTACCCCAATTGTACATTGCACTTTTGTTATTTAGGTTTAACAAATTTTTCATTTGTCTTTCAAATGCCCTTTCATTTTCACAAGCAAAAAATCCCTTAAGCCTTGCGTGGCACAAAAACTGAATTCCAATAGTGTCTCCTTTTGTTTTTTGGGAAATTTAGAATGAAAATCACTCTTTCGTAATATATTGCAAATTTTTAAACTGATATTGTTGCTCAATCAGCCTCCAAAATTTAGGGTTGCTAACAACGTCAAACTCAACGAGTTCAAAAACTGTACTTTCTTCGTGCTTTTGATCTAATAACACGTTTGTAGTCATTAAAATTTATTCTATGACAACTGTCAAAAATGCTCCTTAAAGTATGGACATGCGCTTTTAAAAAACTCAAAATCTAGGGGTTGAAAAAGCGATTCCATACGCATAACTTACGGCTACAAACCTTTTTGCCGTTTTTAGCATCTGGGGCGCCTTTTCTATGTTTAGTGTTTCTTCATTTCGATTCCTTAAAAACGCAAATCACTCTTTCGTCGGGGTTAGCCAAAATCAGAATGGGTTAAAAATATGTCTGCATGTGTAAAAAAATATTTCTTGCCCCTAAAAGTTTTAAAAATTTCTTAACGATTGCCCGCCCCGATTCGTAAAACCTCCGTTTGGTCTGTTTCTGAAGCGAGTCATTTTGAAAGTAAGTCGGCAGACCCGGGCACAATCATTTCACCGCTCCTGGGTCTGGAAATTTAACAGTAAAATTTTGACCCGCATCATATAGACGGAATTTTTGGAACAGTAATATTCGTTTAAATTTTCCCCTTCCGCCAAAGGGCTTTTTTAAAATCTTCTATGCGGGTCAAGAATCGAGCCATATGTTTGGACATTTTTAAAACAAAATAAAAAGAAAATTTTAAAAACATGGCGGGCTTGAAGGTGAAGAAGATATGATTTTTTTGACCCCGGAACATGAGTGTCCCGGGGGACACATCCTCGGGCCTCTTTTGCATGATAATTTTAACAGAAATGGGGAGTACTTTACCAACAAGGGGTATAAATTAACAGAAAGTAAGGTCAGATCATTATACCAAAATTTTAGGACAAGAATTTCCCCCGAAACTATATACCCGATTTTTTGAAGTAAAAGATGACCATTTGTTTTTGAGAAACGCCCAAAGGGCAACTTGTTCGTTTACAACAAAACGAGACCCTCAAATTTTGGGGCAGAATACAATTAACAAAGGCTCATGTACGATCGAAGTCGATTTTGGTTTTGTTAAACAAAATTAAATAGGAGGCGTTGCTAAACTTCAAACACACGCAAGAACCCCCAACAGATAACCAAATACAAAACAGGAAATTTCAAGTTTTAAATCAAACGCGGCGAAATAAAAGAAGCAAAACCCATTTTTCAGAAAAACGCTTTAAAACTAAACACGACCCCCGCTACCCAGCGAGAAAAAAGGGCCCTTGATCGTGCTTAAGAACCCAAGGCAATTTAACAAACAATTTAGAAAAACGGGTGAACTAAATAGCAAAAAAAAGAGAAAAAAAAAACTCGTTGAGCTGATGACGCCAACTTTGGGGCCGATATTAAAGAAAGAATAACCCAAAGACAAAAAAATCTTGAACAAGAAAGACAGCAAGACTAGAACGTTGTCTACAACCGAGAAAAATTTCGAACCCAAATGAGCAAATAAGAGAAACTATCCAAAAAATTTTTTTTTTTTAAGACACAACGCTAGCAAACGAAACGAACACTGTTTAAAGAGCAAGGAGTCAATTTCAACGTTTTAAACAGCCAGGTTTTTCAATAAAAACACTGGTGAGGGGATTAACAGGCGGTGTGGTGGTGCGGGGGTGTTCCCCCCCCGCCACCCCTCCACCTATAAATCAGGAAAAAAAAAACTTTTATTATCTTGCGAGTTTATTAAAAAAAAATTTCTGTAAAGCTTTAAATCTTTTCCGGTAATTTGGGGTGTCGTTAGCGGGTTTTGTCTACTGCAAGCAAAGAGTTGGCTTATGGGTGACACTTATGGGGATTAGTTTTTCTTAAAAGTTGGGGTTTCTCTTTTTTAAAAAAAAGGAGTATCCAGGGCCCGTTAATCCAAAAAAAACGCTGTCTTTCATATTCAGGCATTATTTTCTTTGGGTTTGTGGACTTCGGTACTTCGTGGGCTTCAACGGGCCTTCGGGCTTTGGGCCCCTTGGGGGGTTTAATGCTTATTCTTGGGGGTTTGTTACTGCTTGCAAAATTTTGGGCCCGAATTTTTTTCGTTTTTTTTTCCCACTTTTTGTTTTTGCCCCGCCACAAGGATTTCATTTTTGAGTTTATTATTGTCCTATCTGGAGCTGAGGTCAAAGGGAGCATGTATAAACCACGCCAACAGCAAAATCACTTTTGATCTTGCGTATGTAAAACATTTTTGGGACCTTTTTAAAACTTTAAGGTAAAACAACTGTAGAATTTAAGGTCCTCTAAATTTCTAAATATTTTTTTGCGCTCAAAACCAAGAAGGATATTAGCTCGATCCGTTTTTTCTTGCGAACCAGCAAAACCAAAAAGTAAGTACGAATAAGTCTTTATTTGTTTTAATCCTGCTTTAGTTAGACCCTTAGAAGTGTCAAGAAAATGTTTGTCCATGCTGTTTTATCTCTTTCTCTATGGCCCCGAGGTGAACAGTGGCCGAAGAGAAAATGTAAGGAGGGTTCAGTCATACTTAAACTTTTTGTGCACGCCCCAAAAATAAGGGGGGCCTAAGCCATGATTTAAAACCAACTTTTTTCTAAAGTCTGTCTTAACAAAAAATTGAATTCGTTACAGATTTCTTTTTAAAAACCTTTATGTCTATTCTGTTCTAAATGGATTAAAAAAGGTTTGTCATTTGGGAAAGGCGCTTTCAATTCAGTCAAAAAAAGCCTGAAGTGTAATAAAATAAATCTATACCACCCACCAAAGGACAGGATGATTTAAATGATCACATACACCCCCCCACCCATTATCCAAAAAACAAAAGTTTAACTGGTTTTGATAAAACTGCATCGGTGGCTGAACCACACTTTTTGGATTAGTCTTTTTTTAATAGGGGGGGTTTAAAATATCTTTTTTAAGGAGTACTCACCCTTTTCTTGAAAGGCGTCAAACTGGGTCACAGAAATGTCGAGGGGGTCGGTTGTTTTTTTTTAAGATTGTAGTGTGGCCCAACAGAATATTTTTCATCAAATATTTGAATGCACTCATTTTTAATTTGTTTTAAAAAAATTTTTTTAACAAAACAACTCAAGACAGCCCTTTTTTTTAGAACATGCTATTATAACGTTTCGGAACAAAAGGGTTTCACTTTCAGGAAAAATTTTCAAATCCCATGTTTAATAAATAAACAAAAAAGAATAATAAATTAAAAAATTTAATAATCAGGGAAATTTTGTTACCATTAACCATACCTAGGTTATTAGGTTTTTCTACTAAAAAACAATAGTAACTTCGACAAACCTCAAACTTAACAATGCAAAACTAAAAACAATGTTATCATTCAACTGAAAAAGAATGTAATTCCTTTTTTTTATGAGAGCAGCTAAAAAGTTAGGCTTTTAAAAACTGCCAATCAGCCGTTCATAGATTTTGAGTTTTAACCGGCAAAATCTTAAGGGGGAAAGTCCGCTTAATCTTGCTTTCATTTATTACTCATGTTCATTTTGAAGCTGAGCACGAGAAACTTAAAGGAAGGCCCTCAACATTTAAAAGAGCTCTTCCTCAGGAAAGTGCAATTTCGATTTGAAAATTATACAATTCCCCAATTCATTTTTAAAAAATTATTTTTTGGAAGGGTCGGATCATTTAAAATAAAAATTTTCAGACAAAACGGGGAAAGCCCGTAAAATGTGATAACCTGCACATTGTTTTGGAAATAAAATAATAAACTGTACTAAAAAAGTCGCGTGGCCAGAAGAATCAGGAGTTACATTAGCGCCTGTGAGGTGTATAATTTTAGAATTAAAAGACCTTGCCAGACGTTAGAAATTTGAAAAGAATGGTGAAATAGGCGCTTTGTATGGTTTGATACACTAAAGAGGTGATTATAAACGTAAAGAGGTTGGGACAGCAAAAAGTTTCCTAAACTAGAACAACTGCGCAATCAGAAGCAAATAATGTTGGCCAGTATGAATATAAAATAGTTCGAAAACCTGACCTCAAATGGCACTTGGGAAACCATATTTAGAATGGGAATAAAATTTGAATTCATAAGCCCATTTACATTTTTTAACCATCAAAAAAATTTCAGAAAAGCTTTCAACTCTGGCCCTTTACATGTAATCTTATGCCCGGACGACAATAGTCGGAAAGAAATTGAAATAACACCGTATGGGAAAAAACAGTACATCCTCCACAGAAAAGAAACGGGTTTTTAAAAAAAACTTCTACAAAAAATTTCAGTTCTTCCCAAGCAAAAATTAGGAGACACTTTTACAATAATATTTGAAAATTTCTGTCTTTAAAGATGTGGAGAGGGATGGGGGTTTTGGGCGTTAGTGACGACCTTATAAAAGGGAAATTTAATATTAAACTGGCCAAAAATTAGACGTTAAAAAGCCTTAACGTTACCATCGTCGTTCTTCACAATGGTGAGGATATTAAGGTTTTAACAACAAGCAACAAAATCAATGTTGACTTAAATAGAAACAATCTTACAGAACTAAATTGGATTAATCTTACACATTTAGGTCTTGTAGGGTTTTATTATACTGAACAAGTTTTGACAGAGAGCATGATAAAAACAATAACTGGATTAGATTAAATTCTGTTATAAAACTATGGAGCAGTTAAACTTTATGACAAAAACCCCCTCATTGTTCATTAATTTGTGGGCAGACTGGTTGTGGAAAAACAATATTTATCCTTGACCTATTACAAACAGTTTATCGCTATAATTTTGATCAAAATTGTGATTTTTCTGTCCAACGCTTAAATGGAACAAAGCATATCATAATAGAAGGTTTATATGGACAGAGATTACATATATTTAGTTGATCCTAGCAATAAACTGAGTGAGTGTTTAGAATACTTTTATAGACTGTTTGAAGGAACGCAGACGCTATTTATTATAGATGACTGTTCAGCAGAAAGAGACATAGTTAAAAAAAGAAACGCTTTGTCGAAACTAGCTTTCAGTGGAAGACATGCTGGAATAAGTGTGTGGATTTTATGTCAGAAATATAATTCGGTTTTAAAAGACTTTAGAGAACAGTTAAAGACTGTAGTTTTATTTCACATGAAAGACAGAGATGCATTTGATGAATGTTTGCGTGAAAATGATATTGAAAACGATCAAGAAAAACATAGGATTAAACAAAAACTAAAATCTGAAAAGTTTTGTAAATTAGTATTAAAAACAGATAATCCTACACAGTATGTGTGTTTGTAGGGTCGTTATTTTTTTTGGTTATTAAAGTCATGCTTAGTAGAGAACGGTATTATGCCGCTTTTGGATTCGCCCGGACGAGACCGGCCAAGGCCGGTTGAGAGCGGGGGAGCCAGAAGCGGCATAATACCGTTCTCTTCCTGGATTATCATATAAATTCCAGCACCTCAGCAATCTTTCAGCGGTTAAACTGGACCCTGATAGTAGAAGGGAGGACAAAATGAATGACACTTCTCCTACAGAGATGAGACAAAATCTGATCAACACACTTTTGGAAAAGAGAAATATTCACACAAACATTACCAGGCATGAAGACTATTGTAAAATGCCAAGGTCAAGTTTTCTGTCTTGTAATTTGTTTGTCCCTGCTGTTTGGCGGTCTCACTAACAATTTTTTTTTTTAATTTACCAAGATCAACGACAACAAAAAATCTGAGTTATATTGCTTTTATTCTTCTCCCATAACTGTGTAGAACAAGATGCCAGAAAAGATAAAAGTGGAGAAAATATGGACACATTTACAGCAAACCTGGTACGACAAATGTACCAAGATGTGTTTGACTTACTGAGGTGCAGGTCAAACAGGACTCGAGCACAGACCGTTGTAGATCAAAATACGTTAGAACTAGGACAAAAAAGGGGATGGTTTACACCAGTCTGAAAGGCGTCTGGGATGGTGTGGTGGTCATATCTACATGAAGTCTGATGGACAATGTCCACCCTGATTGGGTGTCAGGAGTGGTGCGTTGGTCATGTCTACAGACCTACTGAAGATCCACAAACATCCTATCAAAGAAGAACCACTCTTGAAGGTTGTCAGGGATGATGTGGTGGTCATGTCTATAGACATCCTACTAAAGATGTCCTGAGAGGAGAAGGCTGTCAGGAATGGTGCGTTGGATATGACTAAACAGCGCTGTTCTAATCTGCCAACAGTCTGCCGCGATGTAGTGGACAGGTGCGGCCAATGTTTGAAATCGCGTTGCTCAGCCTGTCAGAGCCCAGAACTTTGGCTACGTCTGCGGGCTTCAACCGTCTGGCCAGAAGCGCAGAGGTTGTAGCAGATGGCGATAAGCAGCACAAGAGAACCGGGGGTAGTTGGGGACCATCTCACACCACAGCCACACCACCAGGACAACACCCCGCTGAGAGGGGAAGTCAAAACGGCAACGTGTATGTCGTGCATCAGAGGGACTCGAACTCGCGACGAGAGACTGCGAACACGCAACTGTCTACCACTGAACCAACTACGCGCCTTTTTATCTGTGTTATCTTTTAAAATGCATGTTGTTCCGATAGCGAACGGCGAAGCGCGTCATCAGTTGAAACCAGCCTCGACGCTTGAACGATTTGCCACAGTCTGACAAATGAGATGTGAGTTGCTGGAGTTTCATAGCTTTTCACAGCAGAGCAATCAAAAACACCAACGTCAATGACAAAACATAGCCGTGCAGATTACGAAATTACAAACGTAGCTTAAACCTTCCACAACAGCGACGGAAAGTCGCAAAAGTTAAAACCGACAGCTAACGCTTGGGAACGCAGGTTCATGTGTAGAAGACAGCATCAGTAGCTTAAAAAGAATATGAAAAAGGGGGGAGTAAGCGATGACAAAGAATAATCAGGAAGGAAGATCTGAACACGAAACCCCCCTGTTATATGACTAGGTGGCGACCTCAAGCATCCAAGACAAACGTCGGCAGATTTGTTTCAAAGAAATAACATAAGAAGGAAGTAAGGAAAGGGATGAAGGGAAGGAAGAGTCGAACTCGAAACCCCTCTCGCTTCGTGCCACAAACTGCGTCCTCAGGAAAATAAAACACAGCATCAGCAATTGCCTTAACAGAAAGAAAAGAGCGAGAAACAAAGAGGAGGAAGTAAGGAGGAGGAAAGATTCGAACATGAAACTCCACTCATCTTGTAACCTGGCTTCACCACTCCTCCCCATGCTTCGCGGAACGTCCTGGCTGCTGCTGCTGCAGCTGCAGCATCAACTGGAGTCCACGTGGGCCGTCTCCAAGAACCTGACCGTGGGGGTGATTCTGCCCCAGGACAACCGATACATGTGGTCGCTGCCAAAGACCCGTTTCGCCGTCGAGTTCGCCATCAACACAGTGAAGCAGAGCAACCTTCTACCTGGATGGACGGTGAGTTAGTACCACATAACAAAACAGAAAGGGTACCTCTTCTTGCTGTCATGATGAAATGAATGCGCGATGATGAAATAAATACGCGATGATGAAATAAATACGTTATGATGAAATAAATACGCGATGATGGAATAAATACGCGATGATGAAATAAATACGTGATAATGAAATAAATACGCGATGATGAAATAAATACGCGATGATGAAATAAATACGTAGTAATGAAATATATACGCGCCCATCACTCCAAACGAATGCTGCGTTTCCTTCCTGTTTCCGTTTCGATCTTCTTCTTCTCCTTCACCTTCTTTTTCTTTTTCTATCTTTTTTTTTCCTTTTCTCTCCTATTTTCTCACTCACTGTTTGTCTTTCTGTGATGGCGAACTCCCGGCACTTCAAGGTTTTGAAGACAACGGGTCTGTCGCAAGTCACTGAGCAAGCCAAGGACTTTTTCTGGCATTCCTTCCTTCCTTCCTTCCTTCGTTCCTTCCTTCCTCCCCGCTTTTTTTTTCTGTCCTTCCACCCAGTCTTTTATGACGTTTCCTTTCCGCCTTTATTCTTGCCTTTCTGTTCTGCCCCCCCCCCCCCCCCCCCCCCCCCCCCCCACACCACCACACACACACACACACACCCACCCTCCTTCCTTCCTTTATTCCTTCCCGCCTCCCTTTGGTCCCACCCCCACCCCCCCCTTTTTTTTTCTTTCCTTCCCGCCTTACCTCCCTTTTCTCTTATGATTGTTTTTTTTTTTCTTTAACTTTTTCAAACTTCTTTTTCTGTCCTTTATGCCTGTTTCTATTCTCTCTTCCTTCCTTTTTTTTCTTTCCTTTTTTCCCTTTCTTTTGTACCTTATTCGCCCGTTCCTGCCTGCCTTCCTTCATGCCTGCCTTACTTCTTAATTCGTTCTTCTTTCCCTCATTCCTTCCTCATTCTCTTAGTTCCTTCTTTCCTTTCGGCGTTCTTTTCTACTTAACTCCCTTCTTTCTGTTGTCAAAAGGGTCGTGTGGGTATGCTTAGGAGCTCTTCTCAGTACGATCAGCTCCCCCAACTTCGTGAAGTTAGCGCAAATAGCTTCTTTCTCTGTCACTCTCTGTAACCCTGTCCTTTTTTTTTCTTTTTTTTTTTTTTCTTTTTTTTTTCTTTCTTTTTTTTCTTTTTTTTTTTTCTCAACTATCGTCTACTGTTTTTACTGGGTTTGTGGACCATTCTCCTGTCTTTGCTCTTGAAAGGGAAAGGGGGGGGGGTTCTTTTCTTATCTGGCGACTAGGTAATGGTAATGCAAATAGTACGCACGGTCCAGGATGTACACCAACCGTCTATTCTGCAGTCTGTCCATTTCAGGATATGGCCGTTTCATGATGTGACCATTTCAGGATATGACCGTTTCAGGATATAACCATCCCATGATCTGACCATTTCAGGATGTGACCATTTCAGGATGTGACCATTTCAGGATGTGACTCCCCCCTCCCCCCCCCCCCCCCCCCCCCCACCACACACACACACACAAACCCCTCCTGTGAGTCTGGCACAGCCCTGCAAAGGCTCTTGTATGGTCGGCTGGGCTGGCATAATGAGAAGTAAAAAAAACTCTGTCTTCAGGTGAACGTGGATTACCGGGACTCGAACTGTTCGGAGACGCTGGGTCCACTGCAGGCCATCCGGCTGTTCTACAACCAGCAGCGGCCCCTGGTCTTCCTGGGCCCCGCCTGTGACTTCGCCCTGGCCCCCGTGGCCCGCTTCACCAAGTACTGGGGCGTCCCCGTCATGACGTCCGGAGCGCTCGTCAAGGTAGGAATGACAGACCGCTGAGGTGAGGTGCGGGTGCGGACACACTTGTGGGGGTGTTTCCTGCTGGGTGTGTGGATCCGTCGCTGGAGCGTGCGCTTTGTGTCCACTCATCGTCATGATGCAAGTCCGTCATTAGTTTCTTAGCCGTAGGGTCGTTTTGGGTTTACCACTCGAACTGACAATCCTCCAGATTTTAATAAGGGTGATTCTTAGCGAGTCCGTCAAAACCAAAGACAAAGAAGCTACAAGACAAAGCGCTACGCGTTTCGACCTCTTAGGTCTTCTTCAGGCAAGATAAACGACATTCAGAACGATGAAAACGGAGAACGAGCAATCGCTTATCGTCTCATTTTCGGCGGTTGTAACGTGTTTGTCCTTGTTTTTGTTTTTTTTGGCGGACTCGCTAAGAATTGTTCTGAAGATTTGTTTTCAATTTCCGCCTGCAGTCAGCTCACTTTGAAACTGACAATCCTCCATCTTTGCCTGTCCTCTGTCGGTCTTTGGAAATCGCCAAAGACCAGACCTGTGCATAGCTGGATGTTGCCCGGCCCTCCCACCTCTTTCTCTGTCTGCCCCGTCGTATGTTTCC
>CM031615.1:28750819-28758319 GCA_018398815.1 Conus ventricosus
GTACAATCCCGTAAGGCGTATCCAAAGCCGTAACGTAATACATGTACTGCATGTAATACATGTAATGGATGGCTAATCAGATATTTGAAACCGGCACCTGCGTGTGCATGTGATCAGATTCTTGATCATTCCCCATTTTTTAGTTGACTGCTCTGGTAAAAGAGCTCACTTCAGTCCCTTCATGATAACATCACGCCTTTTACACTTCGTTTGACAATGTCTAGTGTATTCCGTCACAGTGTATTTAGCATTCCGGGGGTGTTCAGACTCTTTCAGACAAAAGTATTCTGCATTGTGTAAAGATGAGAATTGTGTCACCAAGATCGAGATCCTTAGTACGATGATATTCAACATTGTGTGAAGACGAGACTCTTAAGATTAAGACCGGAGATTCTGTAGACGATAGCATTCTGCATTGTGTAAAGATGGCACTCTTTAAGACTAAAACCAGGGATTCTTAAGACCATAGTTTTCGGCATTGTGCAAACGTAAGGCTTTTAAGACTAAAATCGGAAGTATTCTGCATTGTGTACAGATAACGCTTAGGACCAAGATCGAAGATTCTTAAGACCAAAGTATGACGCGGTGTGTACGGATGTGATTCTTAAGACAGATCGAAGACACGTTAAGACAAAAGTATTCCTCATTACACAGAGATGAGATTTTCAAGACTAAGATAGGAGATTCTTAAGACGATGGTTTTCTGCATTGTGTAAAGACAACTTTTTAAAGACTAAGATATGAGATTCGAAAGGCCATAATATTCTGCACTGTGCAAGGGTTAGACCCTGCAGATCGTTACCGAAAGTGGTAGTGATCCTGTCTTTATTGTTTGTTTGATATTGTATTATCATCATCACTATAATTATTGTTTGTTTGTTTTTTTACTATCATCACTATTATTATCATTATTTTAACTCGCATGGTCTCCTTCCCAGCAGCCTCGTTTTCAATCCAACGTCCGTTTTGCACCCAAACTGAGGAGATTCGTGATTGCTCGTTCTTCGTTGTCATTGACCTGACTGTCGTTCATCTTGCCTAAGAAGACCAAAGACGTCAAAACGCGTGGCGTTCTGCGTTGTGATTGGTCAGTCCCTTTCGTCCGGCGGAACAGTGTTGTTTTCCTTTCTGCGTTGTGATTGGTCAGTCCCTTTTGTCCGGCGGAACAGTGTTGTTTTCCTTTCTGCATTGTGATTGGTCAGTCCCTTTTGTCCGGCGGAACAGTGTTGTTTTCCTTTCTGCGTTGTGATTGGTCAGTCCCTTTTGTCCGGCGGAACAGTGTTTTCCTTTCTGCGTTGTGATTGGTCAGTCCCTTTTGTCCGGCGGAACAGTGTTGTTTTCCTTTCTGCGTTGTGATTGGTCAGTCCCTTTTGTCCGGCGGAACAGTGTTTTCCTTTCTGCGTTGTGATTGGTCAGTCCCTTTTGTCCGGCGGAACAGTGTTGTTTTCCTTTCGGTTTGTGTCAGTTTCCGCCTGCAGTCCCTCCCCTCACTTTGACACTGACCATCTGACCATCTGACCATCAAATCACGTGCTGTCCACTTTTCGGTCCTACCATGGCCAGGAACCGTTTGTTCGGTTGTTTGTTTCTGTGGCCGACGCGGGCAGACCCAGAGTCCGACTGCCCTCACTCTCGAAGTGATGTTAGTGTCGTCTGCTGAAGTATCGACTGCACGACACGGCCAGCGTGAGGCGGATTAAATGACGGTTTGTTTTGTTTTTTTTTCCCTGGCGAATGTTTTTTCTTGCAGGCTTTCACCTACAAAATGCCCATGAACTGGTGGAAAATAACAGTCCAGCAATCCTGCACAGGATTTGGTTTTATTCATCGCGGCAGTCTGTTTAACAGCCTTTTTTTTTTCTTTTTTTTTTTTTTAATTTGGCCTGTTCAAGCTTCCAAAACTTGAGATCGCCCGGAAATTACCTCTCCTTTCAGGTTTCCATGGCTCACTGAAGAATCTGATGACTTCATTTTCTGTTACCTTCATTTTTTTCTCCTTTTAGTTATTTTTGTTTGTTTTTTCCAATCGTTGAGGGAACAAAAAATACAGATGAGACGGTGAAAATACAGAGTCAGCCGGTTACCGCAACAGCAACTTTCTGTTCGGGATGGGAAGAGGGGTGGGCGGAGTCTAAGGGGGTAGGTGTAGGGGTGGGGGGGGGGAGGCTAACCACTCTGGCACAAGTAAGATATGTCAGTGTATGTTGCAGTTGTGATCATGTGCGCTCCGGCGGACACCGTGCGGGAGATCATGATAGCGGCTCACACGCTGCACTATGACCTGGGAGACTTTGTCTTCTTCAACACCCAGCTCTTCCAAACGTGAGGCCATTTCTGTGCCTTTTTTAACTCAAAGAATCCATCCTTTTTCTGCTTCCTTTTTATGTTCTTGTACGTTGTATTTCTAACTTTGTTCTGTTCCCGAACCGTTTGTTCTGGTTTTGTTTTCATCCTCTGTCTTGTCCTCGTGGGGTGCGGTGGGGGTGGGGTGGGGGGAGTGGAGGGGGAGGGGCCTTTTCAGTATTATCTCCGCTTTCTAGAAATTCCATGTTAATGACTTCCTCTTTCATTTCATCTCGTTATGTCTCTACATCCCGTCTCCTTCCCCTCCCCCCCCCACCCCCCTCTCCCCAGCCTCTATTTTGTGGTCTTGTCTTTTATGTCGTCCACTGTCATTCTGCCTTTGTGGCCCATTTTTCTGTCACTGGTCTGCAGTCTCTCTACGCTTCTGGTGTCCACTCGGTGCAGACACCAGGAGTTGTGTCAGCATTCATTCTACTGCTGACCTCTCCAAATTATGTGTGCTCATAGTTCCCTCAGTCTCTCTCTTTAACTGTATTTTTTTTCAATCATTTTTTTTCTTTCTAAAACTGTTTTTGTTCAGCATTTCTTGCCGTATTCATCTGTCTTTGTTCAAGAAGGCGTTTCCAAGTTCGTCTTATTCTTACAGTTTACAACATGCTAGCTTGTTGTTGTGGCTCCTGTTGTTGTTGCAATCTGGAGTACATGTAAAGAGAGCTTCCCCACCGGAATGGGCATCAGCTATTCATCCTGCAGTGTTGACTGCTTCTCTGGCAGCATTGTCGTGTGCTTTACTGCAGCGACTATTTTATTTATTAGTGTTTAACTGGTTGATGAAAATTGTTATTTCATCCGTCGAGTCGAAGAGGACCCCTTTAGTCATCTTTTTTTTTCTTTTTTTTTTTAAACTTTTTTTTTTAATTGTCCAAACATACAATGACAAATAGCATACATAAATCAATACATTAATCCATAGTGGCACATATCCAACGCATACAAATGTACATGCATTTTTTTTCTTCTTTTTTTTAACACGGGCACACATGCCGAATAAATTCTAATAACTGGCATTAATCGTGTGTACCCAGGCTGCGGACGAGATTAGATAGAGAAGAAAAAGAGTATACAGTACTTATTAACATAATACGCTCACATACACACACACTCACACACGCACACCCTTGCGCATACCTTCATATGATGCATAATATACCCATTAGTTCCCTAGTATTTTGATATAAAGTGACCATTTTGTTAAGTATGTTGCATAATTCATCTCCATTAATGACATATTTCTCCATCTTATGTCTATAGTCCAGCTCCTTCAAAACCATGTTTAGATTAGGTTTTGTCTTCTTAATTCTACATTTATATATGAAATATTTTCCCATTAAAATTATCAGGTCTAGCATCTCGTCGGTTTTTGTTTTCTCATCCGTACCAAATAATACAATCTCCACGTTAAGTGATAATCTTACACAGTGTGAACAGTTAACTTGCAGAACTCTTTCCAGAAAATACGGGTAAACTCACATTCCCACAGATAGTGGTTAATTGAGTCTTTCTCGCTGATGCAGAAATTACATTTGTCACTATCAATAATTTGCATACTTTTCAATACACTATTTGTTACAGAAATCTGTGGCATATCTTAACTTGGAACCATTTCAGTTTAGTTTCTTTAATTTTCTTAATCCTTTTCAGTACCTCTACCCAATCAATTGGTATATTAAGACGTTGTTCCCATTTGATAAAATGCACTAATGTTATGAACTTCCTTGGCTTCCACCATAATATCGTAATAAGCACGTGATCCTTCATTAACACTACAAATTTTTTGAAGTGCTAAAGTTTTATCATTACCAATGTTACTATCGAATTTCAATCTTCTCTTCTTTGTATAAGCTTTGATCGAACGCACGCAACTTATATGAGTTAGAAAATTGATATGAAAGCCCATTTTCTCCGACAGTTCATGGCAGCTTAGAAAATTACCATCCTCGTCGAGTAAATGTTTGACTAGAAATATGTTCTGCATCCATTTCTTGTAAAAGAGCGGTTTTTCTCCTACTTTGAATTTTTCATTACAAAAGATAGGTGCAGTGGCTAAATCTGTACTTTCAGTTAATTCTACCTGTTTGCAGAATCTTTGATATGACTGAAAGACTCCTTTCCAAAATCTGTTTATAACACTGCTTTCAACAAATCTGTCAGGGCCATATGCGTCAATGATACCTATTTCGGGACATAATGAATGTAATTTTTTTTCCACTTGTGGTCGTGCATATACACCTTCCGTATCCAGGCGATTTTTAAGGAGCTGATATATATTTTCAGGTCGGGTATACCTATCCCTCCTTTTTGTATATTATGTATTGAGTATTTTCTTTTGATTTTATCATTTTCATTATTCCAAACAAATTTGAAACACATTTTCTGTAATGAAGCGATCTGGGGATCAGGAGGATTCGGTAAGAGGATCCATAAGTACACCAGTTTTGATAGTACTAATGATTTGAGCACAGGTACTCTACCTAATGGTGTCATTATTCTTTTTGACCATATTTTGAACAGGTCTTGGACTTCTGCGAATTTGTATTTCATATTAATTTCCGTCATATCTGATAGACTATTCGTAAACCACAGTCCTAGAATTTTGAACTGTGAGGGGTTCCATTCCATTTTATAGTAGGGTAAATATGTTTTCGTGGAATTTTTCTCTGTACCTAACCAAACATTAAAGGTTTTTCATAGTTCAGTTTGAGTCCAGATATTTGCTCAAATTCATAAAGATTTCTAAATAGCTTTTCATATGATTTCTTATCTCCTTCTAACGTAAAGGTGGTGTCTGCAAACTGATTTATTTTGAATTCTGTATTTTCTATCTTTATGCCTTTGATATCGGGGTCTTCCCTTATCTTGGTCGCTAGTATTTCTACGCACAAAACAAATAAATATGGAGATGAAGGGTCCCCTTGACGACAACCTCTTCCAAGTAGTCATCTTGGGGTTGAGGAGAAGGGGGGGGGGGGGGGGGGGGAAGCGATTTGTGGATACGCAAGTAGCAGATCAAGCCGATGCATGCACGGAATGTGCGATGACAGATTGGACAGGGAATGTGGCACACGCACATACACTTATGCACGCACGCGCGCGCGCGCACACACACACACACACACACACACACACACACACACACACACACACACACACACACGCACACACACACGCCTATTCCCCCGCCCCCACCACTCTACCACCCCACACGCACCCACGCGCACAGATTCTTCAATGACCCTCGTCCAGCTGCACCTCACACTCCCGTGTGTCCCCCCCCACCATGACTGGCAGGGAGCTGATGGAGAACACGACAGCGTGGTACCGGGCCGGGGACACGTGGCAGCGGAACAGCGACGCCAAGGAGGCCTTCAAGGCCCTGATGACGATGGCCCTGAAGAAGACCTGGTCCTCGGACTACCCCCAGTTCGCCCAGGAGGTCAAGACCAAGGCCAACCAGCGGCACCAGCACACGTACGGCAATGAGGAGGTATGGCGCGGGCGTGTCTTCGGGGTGGAGGTCCGGGTGAGTGAGTGGAGGTGGTGGGACTGAAAGGAGATGGCATGGAGGTATGGTACGGGGCGTGACTTTGGGGTGGAGGTCCGGGTGAGTGAGTGGAGGTGGTGGGAATGAAAGGAGATGGCATGAAGATATGGAGATGGCATGGAGGTATGGCACGGGGCGTGTCTTTGGGGTGGAGGTCCGCGTGAAAGAGTGGAGGTGGTGGGAATGAAAGGAGATGGCATGGAGGTATGGTACGGGCGTGACTTTGGGGTGGAGGTCCGGGTGAGTGAGTGGAGGTGGTGGGAATGAAAGGAGATGGCATGGAGGTATGGAGATGGCATGGAGGTATGGTGCGGGGCGTGTCTTCGGGGTGGAGGTCCGGGTGAGTGAGTGGAGGTGGTGGGACTGAAAGGGGATGACATGCACACGTACGGAAAGGATGAGGTGATGCTTCAAGAAACGAGGTGACTGAGGGCGGAAAAGGAAGCAAATTCTAAAAAAGAAATGGTATTAGTTCCGCCAAGACAGATTGCTGGACGAAACGCAATGCATTTCGACCTCTTGGGGTCTTCTTCGGGCAAAACCAAACAACGTTATGACAATGTAAACCGTAGAATGAGCAACTACTTATCTTCTCAATTTTTGGCGCAAAATGGGTGTTGGATGAAAACGAGGCCGTTGAGAAAAGGGGATCATGGGAGTTGAAATAATAATAATAATGGCAATAATAACAATGGCAGCAATAGCAGTGGTGGTGATAATAGTGACGATGATGAAGACATGTAAATGATAAGAGGAAGACTACTGTTTATCTTTTGGTGATAATAATCATGACGATAATAGCTGTAGTATTGATAGTGGCTAAACACTTGAAGGGCAGAAAGGAAAGGGAAAGTAAAACAGTAGGGTTTGTTTGTTTTGTAACTATTGTTTAAATGATATGATATATCGGTGATGGTAGTGATTATGCTAGATTGATAACAGTGCTTAGTAGCAAGGAATAGAAATGTTACCAAAAAACCCCAAAAAACATAACGGGTGGTGATTATGATGATAGTAGTTACATGCAGGGATGTTAGTAATGGACGAGGCGTGTCTTTGGGGTGCAGGTCTGCGTGAGTGGGTGGAGATGGTGGGGATGAAAGGGGATGACATGCACACGTACGGAAGGGAGGGGTAATTGACGGGGCGTGTCTTCGGGTGGAGGGGGGGGGGGGCCTGGGGGGGGGGGGGGGGTCGGTGGGTGGAGATGGTGGGAATGGAATTGGATGACGGGGGGGGGGGGGGGGGATGGCTAGCGAAAGGAGGCAGTTGCGGGTTTGATCATAATAGTGACGACTATGATGACGATGGTAATGGTGATCATGATGATGATATGTGATGATGATGATGGATGATGAGAATGATGATGATGATGATGATGATGATGATGATGGGTAGATAATGATAATAATAATAATGAAAACATTAATAAGAAGAATGATGATAATATCCTCATTTTCCCCTTTAAGAGAAGATAAACTGATGTACTGAAAGTTCAAACAATAATTTAGGAAATTTCTTTCTGTCATAAGATCATTTTCTGTCGCAGGAAAATAACGTTACTGAATGATGATAATAGTTTTATTCGGTGTCTG
>CM031615.1:28760819-28780819 GCA_018398815.1 Conus ventricosus
ATTCAATGCCGCTTTTGAATCGGCGCATATTACGATTTGACTGTTATTTATGGGGGAATTTAAAATGAAATCCAATGATTTGAGTATAGCAAGTAATTCTGCGCTATATATAGACAGACTTTTACCAAGATGAAATAACTTTTCTATTTTTAAGCTAGGAATTATGAAAGCTGCTCCCGTGCTATTATCATCCAATACTGAGCCATCAGTGAATATTTTTAAGTGATGGTTGTACTTATTTTCTAAGTGAGTGTAGACAAAATTTCTCAAAATGTTGGGAGAATCCTTTTTTGTTAAATTATTGTAGTCAATGTCAAAGGAAGCTTTTGATCGTACCCATTTTGGAACGGGTGAAAACGTAGGTTTTCCGGCGATATTATTTTTATCTATTTTTGTATCTTTTAGAAGATCTGAGGAAAATGAATAAATAGATTTTGTGGATTGTATATATTGTGCACGTTTTCCAAAATCCTTTTCCGAATCTAAACATACCTCTTCTGAGCAAAAATTCTTTTGTGAGAAACTTTTTAAGATGATTTTTAAAGTAGAAGCCTTTCTAATTTCAGATAGAGGTAGAACTCCCACTTCGTTGTATGTCCCTAAGTTTGACGTATGTGTGGGAACCCCTAAGGCAATTTTGAAGGCTTTGCAATCAGTGCTCTGAAGTTTATTTAAAAGATGTTTAGGTGCATTAAAAAATACTTCCTGAGCATATGTAAGTCTTGAGCGTACAAGGAGTAAAGTAACGATGAAAAATACTCCGTTAAGATCACTGAATTATATTAAAATTAAATACCAACACGAACTAAATAAAATCAGTACATTTTTACACGAAAACGGACTATCGCTTTCACCTGAAAAAACGAATTTGATGCTTTTTAATTCTGGAAATGATCCAGATAAGCTTCCAGTTTTCACCTTAGACGACACTATTTTAAACTATGTTAAAAGCGTTAAATTCTTAGGTGTGATCCTAAGTAGTAAACTAACATGGAATACTCACATTGACCATATTTTAAATAAAGCAAGAAAAAGTCTGAATTTCCTTAAAATTGTCAGTAAACAATCTTGGGGGCAAGACACTAAAAGTTGTGTGTGTGTTTGTGCGTGCGTGCGTGTGCGTGCGCGCGCGAATGCGTGTGTGTGCTGTTGCTTTATGTGTGTGTGTGTGTGTGTGTGTGTGTGTGTGTGTGTGTGTGTCCGTCCGCCCGTCCGTCTTTTCTGTGTTTGTCGCCCTGTCTTCAGGTATCACGGGAATCGTCAGTATCGATGCTAACGGAGACAGAGACGCCCACTACGATCTGCTGGACTATGACAAGACAACAGGGCGCCCCAATGTGAGTGGGACTGACTGCATGGCACTCTGCTAGGGTGTGTAACGTGAGGCAGTTCTGTGTGTGGACCTCTTTGACAGTGTGTGTGTGTGCGCGCGCGCTCACGGTGTGTGGTGTGTGTGTGTGTGTGGTGTGTGTGTGTGTGTAGCATTCAGTCCGTGGAGCTAAAAACAGATTGGTTATCCTGCTGATGAAAACCAGTCGCGAAAAGGTTGTACATTTCGTCGAAGCACGTGGCCTTACACATACATTACAATGGATATGAACTAAAATGTATGTGAATTGAAAGAGAGGCAGCAGGCAGAAACAAATACGCACACGCGTACGCACGCGTACGCGCGCGCGTATATTACACACGCACACGCACACGCGCACACACACACAGACACTATATTCAACGACCTTTGTTTCGCAGTTTCATACAAAGCGTTTTGTCTTCTTGACGAACAAAGTGTGTATACTGTTCAACACTTGCTAAGGATCGGGTTTGGAAGACATGAAACACGAGAAAATAGTGGGCGTTGGCATCGGTGAACGGTTAGGTATGCCAACAGTGCATAGCTCAGCCACCAGTGTACTGGCCTCGAGCGCTGTAGTAGTAATACGAGGAGTAGGAGTAGTAGTAGTAGTAGGAGGCTAGTAGTACTTGTAGTAGTAGTATGATGAGATGATGGTTTTAAGTTTCATTACTATTGCCATTTTCATCAATATTACAACCGTAGAGATTACTTATTTAGCGCCCATTTTTGGTTAGAGCCCAACTTCTAAGCGCTTTATAATCCACGCTCTCGTTTACACAACAGGCTGCCTACCTGGGTAGAGCCGATTGAAGAGCTATCTGCTTGCGCTACATTCAGTCGTATTCAGAGCCATTCAGTGAACTATCAGTCACTCAGTTTTTTTCACTCATTCCTTCGATTTTTCACAGTGGACGCATGCTATGTGAATACGTGACATCGGTACCAATGTCCAAAAGCAGCCTTTTTTTTTTCTCTCCGAGCTCCAAAATTTGGTGATTAGATTTTACGTGGGCGCAAGATGTTATGCGTGCGTTCACATTCAAAATCTCGGTTTGTAGTCTCATTCGAAAGACCAGTGAAAACTCCCTTTTACCAAAATGACCTGGTGGAGATTTGAACCCGCAGCCTCAAGATCACGAGTCCGGCACTCTTCCAAATGACTTATTCCGGTGCCCCGCACATTGTGTACCTGACATTCTGGCCAATCAAACCGCTTCCTGCGCAACTGGCGTTACTATATGCTTATGTAGAAATTTTCTCCTTAATGCCAGAAACGTTTTTGTTTTTCTTATTGTTCTTGCGAAAATTCCGATTTGGTCTGAGTGAAACATACCCACTCCAGCTTCAGATGATGAAATACATTTTGCCGAAACATGTATGTCCACACTGGCGTCAGGACCGGATGTGGAGGGGGGAGGAAAAATGCGGGGCGACGAAAAGGGGAGGGGGGTGACATTGTCTTATCCCCCCCCCCCCCCCCCCCATTCCCCTTCCGTAACATTTGAAGCCAAAAAGTTTGGATAGCACGTTTTGCGTGCTCACTCCCCCCCCCCCCCCCCCCCCCCACCCCAACTCCCTCCACCCCTTGCTTTTATAGGAATTAGGAAGATGACATAACGTCCCTGGTAAAAAAAAAAAAAAATTGGGAAATGAGTGTTCGCCTTCCCTCCCCTTCCCCGTCTCCTACAGCCTCACCCCTCGCTCGGCTTTTTCCAAAAATCTGGAAGATGAGTCTCCCCATCCCCAACCACCCGCCTTTACAAAGACTGGGAGGACTGTAGTGATGATGATGTGCCCGTTTCGGTTCAGGCTGCCCACCCCACCCCCTCCATTCCCATTCCCTCCCCCTCCTCCTCTCGGTGCAAAATATCTTCCGTTCCCCACTGGTCTGTCATGTGCATTTTCGCGTGCGTGCGTGCGTGCGTGCGTGCGTGCGTGTGTGCGTGTGTGCGTGTGTGTGTGTGTTTGTAGTGTGTGTGTGTAATGTGTTTGTGTGTTTGTGTCTGCGTGCGCGCGCGCGTGCGCGCGTGCGTGCGTGTGTGTGTGAGTTCCTCTCCCTCCCTTTTTTTCCCTTCTGTATAACAGATGAACATATTGCACACTTTTTTTTTCCGGCCGACCAATGGTAAGCTTTTTTTTTGGTGATGGTGATGGTTTGCATCAGTTTTCTCTATAATGTTCCTGCCATTTTTCCTCCACCACCATGGCTGCCTGATGACCAACTTGAGCAGTAAGCACAGTCAGCATTCTGCGCTTGTCCACATTTTGCGTAGCTCTGTACGCATAGCATGCACTGAAAGAATGAAACTACGAATTACAAAAAAAATTCTAAGTGACTGACAGACTGACTGGCTGGGGAAACGACTGAACGAAACGCCAACAGGCAGCTCCTCGGTAAGCTCTGCCCCGTAGGCAGCATGTTGCGTAGAGGTGAGCGTGGACTGTAAAGAGCCCAGGGCTTGGGGTCCAACCAAGATATGCGTTATATAATGATAATGATAATAATGATGATGATAACAATAACAGTAATGATAGTAATAACAATAATAATAGTAGTATTGATAATCATAATGACAATAATAATCATAATCATGATAATGGTGATGATGGTAGGGATGATGAGGATGATAGTATCAATAATGATAATAATAGCGATAATAATAATAGTGATTATGAAAAATAGTAGTAGTAGTAACAACAACAACAACAATACTCATAATGATATGATGTGGAGAAGAAGGAGGAGGAGGAGGACGGGGAGGAGGTTGCGAGAAAAAGAAAGAAAGAAAGAATCTGCAGACTGAAAAAAAAAAAAAACACAGACCGTAATTAAACGCCCTCCCCCCCCCCCCCCCCCCCCCCTCCCCCTTCCTCCTTTCCCGCTGGCAGCACGTCGGGGTGTACATCGGCAAAGACAAACGGTTCGTGCTGAAAGAGAAAATCCACTGGCCAGGGACCGGCCCTACCCCCCCACGGACAGCCCCCAATGTGGCTTTGACGACTCCCAGTGCACGGAGGGTGAGTGACCTAGCTGCGCCCGCCGTTCGCTCGTCTGTTGTCACGTGTGTTGTTACGTCTTTTTCCCCACTCCCAATGGTAGGAAACGGGCGGGAGAGGGAAAAAGAAAGGGGATGGGGACAGGAGGGAATCGGACTGAACATTTGGGTGGGGGGGGGGGGGGCGGAAGAGAGGGAGGGGGAAGGGCTTGGCTGGGATTGTGGATAGTCAGTCAGTAGGTGAGATTAACGTCCAATTGGCCTGAGGCCCTTAAGGACAAGGTACACTCGCAAACATAGGTCTGCATCTTCTGTGGCAACTGTTGTCGCTGGCAGTAGTGGGCAAGTTCATCGCATGTCTGTCTCTCTCTCTGAGCTCTGGTTCCTTTTGAACTTGAGTTCAAATTCGGCTGTTGGTCGGCCGACGATGGTTGTTGGTGTATTTCACTTCTTTTCCCCAACCAAAAAAGGCTGTCTTCAGGGCCCACAGCTTTACGTTTCCGTCCCATTCGAGACACTTAGTTAAAGGGCCGAACAAACAAGTCTTACACATTTCTAATCCAACATTTTTCTTGTTGTAGTCCAAGCAGAGGCATATATCAAACTTGTGTACTAGTTAACTAGGGAAAATTAAGTTCCCAGAAAGTGATGACATCATTTTTGCACAATTGTGTGTGTGTGTTGTCATTGTTTGAATGTCGCCTGACCACTTGTGTACAAGCTTTCATGCCGTATCTACATTATCTACAGAAAATAAACCTAGTCGAGTTTGGTATTAAAAGAATTGTCGGAATTTGGCTATTCAGTCATCTCAAAAGCACAGATATATTACATTTTTCATGACAACTACTAATTATTAAACTAACAGCCCCACTTGTAATGGCCGCTCAGCAATGCTGAACACACTGTTGCCAGACGGCTTTTTACACAGATGACATTCAGTTCGCCTAGTACAGCGCGGTTAGCTGGCTGGTGGGGAGCAGCCTGCATAAAACATCCCTTTCCCTGATCTGCATTCACGGTTTGGCCTCTGCAGCTGTGGGTGAGCTGTAAACTCCCCTTACTCTCAAAACTAAGTGGCTTGCTCTGAACAGCTGTGCCGCCACCAGGCGGCCTTCTTCGTGCTCGGGCTGCGATGGTCCTATGCCGCCTCAAGGAGGGAGCAGGACGAAAGTCGCTGGAGCGCTGCACGAGTCCCTAACCTTCAGCGGGCCACGCAGACTACGGCCGATGGGGCAATTTTTCAGCCCAACCCCACAAGGAGCGACCTTATGCCTGACTGGTTCAGAACACGGTATCCCAGGCCACGGTTATCGTAGTCAGGCAGTGCTCCATCGCCGATCGCCCCACATCCAGAAGCCGTCCCCCGGCGACATAGGCTAGACCCGCCGTCGCCCATATGGCTGGAAGGATCGCTGCGCCGCCTGACAGTGACCTCTCGCATCAGTGTCCTTAAAAGGAGATCTGCCACCTCTCCCTTGACGTTCGCTGTGTTCGAGTCCCGCGAAGGCCCGACAAAGAAAAAAAAAGAAAGATAAAAAGAAAACGAGTGTCGCATTCCCATCTTGAAGCGCTGTCGTTCTGGTGGTACAAGTGTGATGTTAGTTGGGATACCTCCTCCTCCTCCTCTTCAGGCATTGTGATCCCCATCTGACATATCACCTGTGGTGATTGTGATACTGACACCTGTATGAAACCTCACGTAGAGATTGCCTTTGATGCAACAGTGGCGGAGAAGTCGAGTGTGTCGGTGCAAGAGCCCGGAGGGGAGGGGGGGGGGGGGGGGGGGCGAGTGAAAATCAGCCCACTAAACAAAAGCAGGTGGACAGTTAGTGATGAAGATGACTTCAAGGTGCTTCTGTGTGCAGAAGCGTGGTCGAAAGTCGAATGGCAAGGCGGGATCTGAAGCAAAAAGAAAAAAGTAAAATAAATTTTAAAAAAAGAAGAAAAAAAGAAAGAAAAAGAAAGCAAAGCAAAAAGCTGGATTACTGCATTCCAAAACGAATGTCATGAACACGTGACAAATCTAAAGCAAGTTAAGGAAGCAAAAAGAGGAAGAAGAAAAAAGAGATGAATTGAGACCCCCCCCCCCCCCCCCCCCCCCTTCTCCCCGTTTGGTTTGCTAATAAAGAAGGATATGTGATGCACTTTAAAAAAAAACTATAAAAAAAGAAAGAAAAAACAAAGGGCACCGTGGTCGTCCGCGCAGTTGAGGCAGGCGCGCACACACACACACGCACACGCACACACACACACACACACACACACACACACACACACACACACACTCACTCTCTCTCTCTCTCTCCTCTCTCTCTCTCTCTCTCTCTCTCTCACGCACACGCACACGCACACACACACACACACACACACACACCCTCCGGGGGGTTGCGACCTTGTCGTGGTCGGAGGGTTTGCGTGGTCCAGTGATCCCTTAGGCTTTGCTGGCGGGGGCATCAATACTTGGAGATAGGCTGTTTTTTTCACACTGCTTCTAGGCCTGAGAGGTGCAGATGCTGTTTGGCCTAAGCGTAACGTGGTAAGGAGTTGATGCCCCTGGTAGGGCTTCCCATGTCAGATAGGCTAAGGGTGAGGATCCTGACTAAGAGTAACCCGCCTTTCTCCTTTTCTTGTTTTCTGCCTCCCTTATTTGGCCCTTTTCTATCTTCGTCTCCCCTTCAAGTCTTCTTTTCCACACTCCTTTTCTCTCTGTGGTCTCCTTAAGATCCGCCGCGTTTGCCGTGCGGTGCGACCTGTGTCGGAGGGGAATGAGATCCTGGTGATTGAGAGGGCCAGCGCTCTCAACACATCACTTTGGCTCGGACCTCTCCTAGACAGGAGTCCCCTTTTGGGCCCCAGTGTCCCAAACGGCCTTTCCCCCCTTGGGGGTTGGGGCAAGAAAGGGGATTTTCCCGCCCCGGGCCCAATAAAAACCCCCGCAGTGCCAGCTCTCCCGTTTTCCCGGGATTGAGCATGATCCGGGGGGGTTGGGGTTGGTTTTCTTCTGCTTTCGTATGGTCTTCCTCCCCGAAGCCCGGGAAGGGCAAGACTTTTTTTTCTTGGGCCCCCCTGGCCCCAGTTGGGGCCCAAAGGGGGGGGGGTAAGGGGGGGGAAGAAACAAAAAATTCATCAAAATGGGTTTTTCAAAAAACCCTCCCCCCAAAAAAGAGGAAGGGAAAACACCCCAATTTTAGGGGTTTCCCATTTTTGACCGGGGATTCGGATAGGGGGGTTACCACAGAAGACAGGGGTTTTTTTTCTTCCGGCCGTTATGGAAAAGGGAAAGGGCAAGAAAGCCCCTTTCACTTTGGGGGGCCCTTTTTCTATCCAAAAGGGGGGGTTTCAAGGGGATTTCGGGGGGGCCCTCGGGCCATCAAGAGGGTTTTGGGAAAGGTTTCCTTTTTTAATTCAAAGTAAGGGGGCCCAAAAACAAAACGGGAAAAGCTTTCGAACAAAGAAACTTGTGGACAGGGGGACAGGGAAAAACCCCACAAACCCAAAAATTTATCAAAAGGGGTTATTTGGGCAAAGGGGAAATTTTCAGGGGGGCCAGGGCAGAAACAAAACGGGCGGGGATCCCAGGTGGACGGAGGGGCGCAGGGTGACTTCAAGAAAAGGGGGAGAAAAAGGGGCCACCAACACCCCTTTCGGGCTTTCTCAAACCCGGGGGCTGGGCCCCGGGCATCAAAAAACGGCAAACCCGATTGTCCCGGGGTTTATTTTGGGGGCGGTTTTCCCTCCCCCTTGAGGTGCCCGATGCCAGAAGTTTGGGGCCCGGGCAAGGGCCGTTTTCTGGGGAAAAGGTGGGTGGTTTTGGGGGCAAGGCAACCCAAGGATGGGGCCCGGGAAAGATCCGGCACATTGTGCAAACTGGGGGCGACCAACCCTCCTCTTTACGGAATTTTCCCGGGGTTTTAGGAATCTGCAATACAAAGGGTTTTTTGACAGAAAAAAGATCCCAATTTTGAAGCCCGCAACAGGTTTTTGGGGGAGTTTAGTCGCCGGGCCGCTTCTTTGGGATGCTTTGGCCGTAAAGAAAGTTCCACAGGTTTTAACTCGGGGCAGTCCCCTGGCAGACTGGGGAAAATTTTCGGGGGCCGGGGGGAAAACATTCAAGTAAAATCTTTTCTTCTGGGGGGGGGGGGAGGCAACCACCCTTTCCCCAAACCCAAAAGGGGAAGCCCCTGGGGGGGGGGGAAAAAATTCCCCACCCCTCAACCCGCCCAGCAGGGCCTTTTCAAAATCGGGTGCTGGGGAGATTTTAAAAAAACCCGCCCCCGACCCGAAATCCTCTGTCCCCTTTCCCAGGGGGGCAAGGGAGGGTTTAACCCATGTTTAGATGGGGGGGAGATAAAAAAGGGAAAACCCCCACCGGCTCCCAAACCCAGACCTACTTTCCCCCCTGTTGGGAAAGCTGCCACAGGGGCCCGCAGATAGTCCAGTGGAAATTTAAACAACAAAAATTTTCAGGGTTTAACAGCAGGGTGTTTGAGGAAGATACCTACTCGCCCTTTCTTCCCCCTGCACCATGGGGAATTTCAATATTCCATTGGAATATCCGGGGCTAAATCCAACTTCCAGGAGCTGCAGCTTTGGGGGCAGCGCAAAACCTTCTGCCCGGGGCCCCTTCCCCAAATTAAACCAAAAATTAAAGGAAAAAGACCCTTTCCTTTCTGGCTTTAATATTCTTTTTGAAAAACCTCACAACCCCACCCTTGGGACTGGGCGGGGGGTGTTGCCCCCTTTTCCTTCCCCAAAAAATTTGGGGGGGTATATTTCCCTTTACCCGGGCTTTCCTCCCTTTAGGGTGTAAACTGGGGGATCCCCTCTCCACAAAAACTGGGACAAACCCGTTCCTTTATCCCCCCTTCTGTCCCCCGGGTTTTTCCCTCAGGACCTTTTCCCCCCCCCGGGTAGAGGAAATCCCTCGACCTTTTTTGGGGTTGGGGGACTTTAACCGGGGCCCCCAAAACCCCCTTTGGGGGTAACCGGGTTTTTCCTCCAGAGGGCCCGCTGATTGAGGATGTCCTTTCGGATTTTGGGTTTGTGTTTTCCCGAAAACGGATTCCCCGCAACTTTCCTCCAAATTTTCCACAGGTTCACTTTTTGGGGGGGTTTTGATTTTTCGGTTTGGGACCCCTTTTGCGGGGGTGGGGCCCAAGGGGTCCCGGCCATGACGAGCTGCAAGGGAAGGGCCATTTCCCCCCTTTCCCCTTTCAACCGGGAATAACTGAAAAAACGTCCTGTCCCCTTTACATTTAAATTAAAAAAAAGCAAACTGGGATCAATTTTCAGCCAAAAATTTCCAAAAAAGGGGGTTTTCCCCGGGCAAATGATTTTTTTCAAGTCCTGACCCAGCGGGTTCCCGGGCTAATACCTTTAAATTAAAAGGGGCCCAAAGCCGTATTCCCGAGTCCTTTTCCCACAAAATTCAAGGGGGAAAAAAACCCTGGGGTTTTATTTAGAAGGGCCCAAAAAAATTTTTCCCAAATTAGAAAACGGCCCCAGCGTCAGGGAAAACCAAAAGAACCCTTCCCGGGGCCCCCAAAGCCGGCCCAAAAAAAACCCCCGTGCTAAATCAAGACATCACTTAAAATCGTAAACTCGGGCCTGGGGAAAAAATTCGGGGTCCAGCGGGCATCAAAAAAATTTTAAGAAAAAAAAGGGGAAAATCATTTTAAAAATCAAAGGGAAGGGAAAACCTGTCCCACTGAACCACCAAGGTTTTTTGGAATTTTTTAATAACAAGAAGGAAAACGGGGTTTTCTAAACGCGGGGTTCAAACCATTGAAAAGAATTTCCTCCTCTTCTAAAAATCAGCACTTTTTTCAAACAAAAAAGCCCAAAAGAAAAATCCCCTGCAAATTTTCATCCGACAAATGGGAAAAACACAATCTTTTCCCTTTTTCATTAAACGAGCTGAAACGGCCCCTTCCACTGGGGCGATTCCTTCCAGGGATAGAGGGCAAACAATCAAATATTTAAAAAATCTTCCCAAGAAGGGGGCTTTAAAAAACCTGTAAAAGGGGGGAAAAACCCCGGGTGGGCCCACAGGGTTTCTTTCCACCCCCTTGGGGGGACAGGGCCCCCATTATTCCCCCCCCCCCAAAACCCGGAAAAGACTTTTTAAAAACCTTTTAAAAACCTTCCCCTTTCTTTTAAAACCCGCTGTGTCTGTAAATTGGGGTGGAAAAAAAAAAAGGGCCCAAAGCAGCCCATGGGGAAACCGAAACCGAAGGCCTTTTTGGGAAAAAAAACAGTGTGGGTTTTTCCGCAAACATCGGAGTACTGTTACCCGTGGGTTTGTCTGGGAAAACTACACTTTGGAACCTTTTTTAAAACGGGCAGCAAGGGAAGGGCAATTTTTTTGGGGCTTGGAAAGGCCTACGATACCACCTGGAAGTCGGATACTTCATGACTCCACGATCTGGGGTTTTTGGGTTTATCTTCCGCTTTTTTTTTCAAAAAAATTTTTTGGGGAAAAAAACGGGCAGTTTCAGGTCCGGGGGTTCACCACTCTCCTGGGTGCCAAGGGGCAGGGGTTTTGGGTTTTTTCCACAGGGGGCAACAATTTTCCCCCCTCTTTAAGGGGGGAAAAATCAACCCAAAATTGGGGTTTAATTTAGTTCAGGGGGGTTCAACTGCCATTGTTTGGGGGAAAAAATTTTCTGTCACGGGAAATGGAAAACCTTACCCCGAGGGGTCCAGCGCAGGCCCACTTTGCGGGGGGGTAAAACCATCGGTGGGGGATGAAAACGGGGGTTTACCTTTTTTGCTACAAAAAACCCCTTTATTCACTTCCATAATTTTCCCCTCGTTTTTTTCCAATCCGGGAAATTCCCTAGGGGAAAACGCCCCCTTCCAGCGTCAAAGGGCCAAATTTCTGGGGCCCTTTTTGGGCCCCAAAAAATTAACTTCTCAGCCAAATAAAAACCCAAAACTGCTTGCCCAAAAAGGGCCCCGAATATTTTGCGGGGCGTAGCACCCACCAGACTGGGGCCTGGTAAGAAAAATTGTTTTCCCCCCAAAAGAGCCCTGGGCCGGGTTTTAAAACTGGACTTTCGGGTGGGGCTTGTACGGCCCCCCGCAAGATCACTTCCTCAAACCTTGGCCCATCCACCACAAGGCCGTCCTTTTCTGGGCGGTTTCCCCACCCCCCCCTGTTTTTACAGCCAGTACGCGAGGCAGGGGGGCCTTGCCCGTCCAATCGGGGGCTGAAAAGGGGGTTTTTAAAATTTTTACCCGACGGGTTTTCCCGAACCGCAGAATCCTGGGCCCAGGGCCCGTTTTTTGACCCCCCGTTCCAAAAATTTGGGGGCAAACCCGAAATTATTCCGCCGTTTTTTGGGGGCCGGGGGCAGCCCCGCGGGCGAATTTCAGGGATAGACCGGGGGTTTGTTTTCCCGGGTTTTTCAAGTTTCCGATCAAAACCCCCATGGGCCCTTTTTACACCAGAGATTTGTTTCCCAATCTCGCACTTTCCCAAGGATCAAACCCGCTCCGGCATACAAGCTTTTTATGCCCGGGGCCCCTGTTTTCCAAATTTCCCTCCTACAAAAAGTTTTCACTGACGGGGTTTCCCAAATCTGAGGAGGAGGGGCCGGGGACCTACCCGCCCTGGGGCTCCCTTTTCAAAAATGTTTTGGAAAATTTTCTTTTAGATCTTTTTGTCAAATTTGGGTGAAAATTAAATGCTCTAGTACGGGGGTTTGGAAAAAATAATCCCCTTCTTTGAGGGGACTTTTTGGGGTTTTTCGGATTCGCTGTCACTTTGGGGGCCAAAGCTGGGCCCCAACCTTTAGCATCCAAACTTTTACTTTTTTTTTTTAAACCCTTTTTAGAAGTTGAAGGGGACGGTTACAACATTACTCTTCTTGGGGTTCCCGGCCAGTTGGCTTTGGCGGAACGAAATGGTTTGATCGGGTTTTGGGCCAAAAACCCCCCAAAGAGAAACTGTCCAACACTTATATCCCCTCTCAGATGGGAAAAAACCCCAAAAAAACCCAATATGTGAGAGAAACCCCTGGCAGGGGGATTGGGAAAACACCGACGATAACAAACCCCTTTAAAAAAATCCCTTTCCCAAAACCCTTTAAAACTTCCTCCCATCCACATCGGGGGTCCGGGGAAAAAAGGGGAAAAAGGGGCGTGCCCGGGTGCACACCGGCCCCTTTGGGATTTTTCCCATTCTACCTTTAAAAGTGGGAAAAAGCTCCGTGGGGGATTTCCCGTCAAGGGGCCACTCCAAAAAAAAAATGTACTTTTAGGTTTTTTGGGGGCTTCACGATGTGAACCAAACATTTACGGGGGAATCCCCCATGAAAAATTTCCGGGGGCCGGGGTGCCCGCCCACGGGGATCCTTTAGTTTTTGAAAAAGGGGTTTAAAATTTTCACTGATTTAAAATTTTAAAGGGTGAAAGATTTTAACAAATTTTTTGGGGCGTTTTTAGACGAGGGCTTTAACAAGATTTTTGAAGTTGGTTTTTTTTTTTTTTTTTTTTTTTTTTTTTTTTTTTTTTTTTAAAAAACTGGGGTTTTATTTTAAAGGGTGACAAACCCTGATTTGGCCCTTTGGGGGTCGGCGGGTTTTAAGCCAAAAAATTATCAAACTTTCTTACCACACACAACCCTGTTTTTTTAAGAACCCAGTCCCTGGGTTGGGTTTTAAAAAGACCTCAGAGGCGAAAAAGCGTTGGGCCTTTTTTTTTGCCCTAACCTCGGGGCTCTTTTCCCTGCTGTTTCAGAGATGTTTTCCCCAATACGGTTTTTGGGGGGCAATCTTTCCCGGCCGGTCTTTTCTTTGCTCTCCGGGGGCCTTTTTTGCCTTTAGGTGACGTATAAAGCCCGACGTTTTATTTTTCTGTTCGGGGCATTTTTTGGTTTTTTTTCGGGGGTAAGGGGTTTCCCGGGGGGGGTGGGGTGGAAGGGAAAGTGAGAGGTTTGGGGGGGGAGAAGAGAGAAGGAGAGGGGAGAGAAAGAGAAAAGGAAAAAAAGAGAGAGAGTATTCTTTTTTTCCCTTTACTCCCCCCCTTCATCATTTTGAAGTGGGTGGTTTTGTGTGTTGGGTTGGGGGGCCCGCGCGCGGTGTGGTTTTGGTGGGGTGGGGGTGGTGTCGCGCGCCGCGGCTTTTGGGGTTGTTGGGTTTTTTTTTGTTTGTGTGGGTGTGTGTGTCCCGGGCCCCGATTTGTAATCTTTTAAAATTTAAAAAAAAAAATGTAAGGGGGCTATTCCCGGTTTATTTTTTCGGGTTTGTTCAGGGTGGGGTTTTTGGGTTTAAATTTTTCCCCACAATTTGGATTAAAACCGGGGGGTCCCTTTCTGTATTGATTTATTAGGGAAAATTTAGGATGGCGATTGGGGCCTTACTTGTCTTTTTTGGGCCCACTTCCTGGGGGCAAAAAGGGAAAACCTCCCCCCTTCCCCCCCCCCCTCCTCTTTCTCTTTCTCTGTCTGTCTGTCTCAGGCCTGCTGGGCCCTTTTGTCTGGCGGGCTTTCTTTTTTTGGTATCTTCCATAACTTGCTGGCTCTGTCTGTCTGTCTCCTATTCTCTTTCTCTTCTCCCCTTTTTCGCTCTCACTCTCTCTCCCTCTCTCTCTCTCTCTCTCTCTCTCTCCTCTCTCTCTCTCTCTCTCTTTCTAGCCCCTACGATGTATCACACGCCTTTCAATACTGTGAAAAAGTAAACATTTATTTTCATTGATTTTTTTTGTGGTAAACATAATTTTTCAATTTTTATCCCAGTTAGACTGAGACATCACATCGTGTCTACTGCAGCCTGTGGTATCAGACAAACGGAACAGCCCTAACATCTGTTTTATTCTTTTGCACCTCTGGTGTCCGTCGTTTTGTATCTCTGGTGTCTGTGGGTGTATGAGATGCAAATGTTTATATAGGTCTGTGGTTTAAACCTGTTTTCGTAAATAGTTACATTAGTAGAACTTCTTTTTTATTCAAGTATTCACGGTTTTTAGATGCGTGTGCTTGCCTACTTGTGTCTCTGTATGATTGTGAGTGGAAAGGTAGCCAAGGAGATGGGGAAAGAAAGTCAACTGAGCAAGGGTGACAGGTAGAACGCATTCGAATATAAGTATAGGTGGATAAATGTATAGATATGTCGACATTAAAAAAATAGTTTCAGGAACACAGCACATATCAAAAGTTGAATACCAAGAGGAAAATCAAACCCGCCAATCACAGCAAATTAAAACTAAATTATGCCAGTTTAAACATGGTAAAAGCTTACTTCAGTTTTTTTTTCTTTAATTTTTTTTATAACTTTTTCGAGAACGAACTGCTGTGAGAGAGTTAAGTGTGTTTTCTTGAAAATGCTAAGTGCCGACTAAAAATTATTTGATTAATGTAAATGTATTTGCGTCTGTAGACCAGTCAGTTACAATCGTTAAATCAATAGCAGACAACAACAGGCTCATTTGTTTCGACACAGAAATTTTCTTTCAGCGAATTAAAAAGGAAACTACTACCGGGTACTTATAGAGAAAAAAAAAGGACTCAGTAAAAATCCACCGTGTCGACGCCATGAGAGCTTTCATTTTCTTGTATCTTAATTGAATTATATTGGGCCACAACTTACTTTTTTTTATACATAAATAGGAGGAATTGGTGAGTAGGTAAATCTGCCACTGTGAGAAATCGAACGCCTGAGTCAAGAAAGTGGACTTTGCTGCGGGCAGTTTTATCACTTTTGTCACAGGGAAATCGAAGCATGGAAGAATGCTAGCTATGTGGGTGATCAGCCGACCTTCTGCCTTCACCCCCCCCCCCCCCCCCGCCCTTAAATCTCTGAGCCAGTCCATGGCCATGGAATACCAAGTCACAGTCACTGGCTACTTGTACTAGAAATGTCGCTTCCCGCTCCTAGGCCTACTCCTCGCTGGACACCGCCGAGCAAAACTGGCCAGTGCCAGCAAGTTATGGAAGATGCCACACATCACAGTTAGCATTGTGCACCAAATCGCTATATAGTCCATGTAAGCGTTTGGAGACGTAGTATAAATTCGAGCGAGAATTTGATATTAAACTGATGAGATCAAACGACGCCCCCACCCCACCCCACCCCCATCCAATTATTTCACTAGTTTTTAGATATTTTTCTGCCCATGACATCATTTACAAATTAGAAACACATGAGCTACCCTTTACCTGACGTCACATTTCAGGCCTTCGCACTCATTCGTGACCCTGTCATTGCGCCAGGTGATCTCCCCAACATAGTCCCATACCTTACATTTCCATCTGTCTGCATGGAGCCACCTGGCATGTACCTTGATGGGCGTATGAGAGGAAAAGAGAATCAACTTTCAGACACGGTAAACATTCTCAACACGATCTGATTGTGCCTGTCTCTACATATTCGACTCCTTGAGCAAGGCCTTGGAGCATTAATCGCTGGTGTGCAGCCAGGTGGTTTACAACGAGGTAGCTTATATGACGTCTGCATACAGCCTCATGAAACAGCTCTCGGTTGCAGGAGGGAAAACCCCAGAGCCCTGAAAGCAATGGCAGAAGCGGCAGAGAGGTGTTCAAGCTGGATCTGGTCAAGGAGGAACAAAAGTGAACTTCATAAGGCTTAACTTTCCCTATAAATATCAGGTGCCCCAGTGGCTCAGTGGTTAGAGTGCGAGTCATTAAGTGGAAAATGAGCATGTCCAGAGTCATGGGTTCGAATCCCAGCCATGACTCGTCCCAAGATGAGAAAAAAAAGGGCAGCAGAGGGACATCTGGAGTCATGAACCGGGTGTGGCCCAACCCCCTAGAGTGTCAGGAGATAAGGGCCGAAACACTTGCTTGAAGGGGGCTTCTCTTCTGAGGACTCTCTGCTGCCACGCTCTCCGCGAGTTTCTTTCTACTAGCGATGTCGGCCTGCTTTTGCGACTCCCGTATCATTAATCTTGTACGAGGATTCGCCCCACGTCACGTCGCTCTTTCCCGTTTCACCCCCGTCATGTCACCCCGCCCGTATTTTGGGAGCCGTTTCACCCAGAATCGGGTATCCCGTTCACATGCAACAATGTCAGACTGCAGTTACAGAAAGGAAATTTGTTCATGTTTTATGTTAGTAAGACTCAAGTTACGTATAATGCAACTATGCATGTACGCACTCGAACCCTCCCCCCCCCCCCCCCCCCCCCCCCCACAAACATACACGTACGCGCGCACGTACGCACGCACGTACGCACGCACGCACGCACCACATATATATGCACGTTCAAAATCCCCCAACTGTGTTTCAACGAGTATGGAAATGCGTTTTTGAAAAGATTATCCGTTTACGGAAACGGAAGTGGGTGTCTCCTTGTTCGTTCTGTGTGCTCCGTGTTGACCTTTCTGCCATGCCATTCCGTGTCGTAGCAGCATTTGTTTGGAGTTATGGGCGTGTGTTGATTTCATCATAGGGGCAAGAATTGCCCCACTTGTTCGTTGGGTAGATGGGATTAATACTTGTCTATCCATATAGGGAGTGTCCGCAGGAGTATCAGCCTGCGTACGCAGAAGAAGAAGAAGAAGAAGTTCGTTACCTACTGTTGACTGTTCCCTGCCTAATTTAAGATTTCCTTTCGTACCAGTCAAACTGGGGTTTCCTACATTTGTTGCTGTTCGTCCGTGTGTTTCTTTGTCTGTATTCAAGATTGAAGAAGCTGTGCCACAAGGGTCGGTGCTTGGACCGTGCCTTTTTCTGGCCTATATTAATGGTTTGCCAGATGAGCTCACCTCACTGACGCGCCTGTTTTTAGACGACACTGCAGTCTATAGACTCGTCACGTCAAATCAGGACCAGTCCCAACTACAACAAGACCTCCAGACACTTCAACAGTGGGAGAAGAGCTGGGACATGGAGTTCCATGCTGGGAAGTGTACAACTCTGCCGGTGACAAGAAAGAGGCCACTGTCCAGCGAATACCATCTACATGGACATACTCTCGATGTGGTTACTTCTGCAAAGTACCTTGGAGTCGCCATCACGGACGACCTTAGCTGGGACAAGCATATGAATAGTATCTGCACAAAGGCCAACAAGACCCTTGGCTTCCCCAGGCGTAATATCAAGATCAGCGCCACCCAGCTAAAGGCCACAGCCTACAAAGCCATGGTACGACCCACGCTGGAATATGCCTGCACCGTGTGGGACCTCTACATGACGACTAACGAGAACAAGCTGGAATTAAAGGAGGGCTGCACACTTTGTCACAGGACGTTGCCATAACTCCTCCAACGTCAGCAGCCTCATCAAGCAACTAGACTGGCACCCCCTAAGGCAGCGAAGGAAGATCACCAGATTGGCCATGATGTTTAAATCATACATGGCATGGTCTGCATGGATAGATCCCCGCTGATTCCTGCTCCAACCCGACAGCGTAGAGGACATGATCATCAGTTCAAACAACCACAGTGCCGAACTTTGTACCGACAGGGGTCCTTTTACCCACGCACCATAAACGACTGGAACGCCCTGCCCGACACAGTGGTTGAGGCAAAGACTCTGGACATGTTTGTGTCAAGAGCAAGAAAACTACTGTAAACTTCTTTTTTTTTCTGTTGCTGCGCCAGCCCACCGTTAAAACGTCGGAATAGTCAACATGACTGAGGACGTTTAATGGATGAAGATGAGGTCTTGAAAAAAAAATGTTGGCTTGTGTTTATTCATTTTTTCCTGTTGTTATTGTGTGTGTCATGTACAGCGTATATGGGCAAACTTAGAACAACCTTTTTGGGAGGGGGGGGGGGATGTCTCCTCGTTCTCTGTGTTCTGTGTTGTCATTTCTGCTAGGTGATTAGGTGTCGTAAGCAACATTTCTTTGGAGTTACGGGAATGCATTTATTTCATCATGGGAGCAAGAGTTACCCTACTTGTACATTAATTGCTCTTTACTGTTCCCTGCCTGTTTTAAAATTTCCTTTGAAGCCAATTTCAAATTCCGTCGCTTACACCAGAACACATTTTTTGAGCGAAACTTGGATGTTCTGTGACTGGTTTTTTAGAGGTCACCATGAGAGCAGGGCATAAAGGGCCACAGAATTTGACAGTTTTTCTTTATGCTGATCAATGAGAATGAGGATGATTAAGATGATGCTACGGATTTCCATTCCGGTCTGAGACTACATGACAGGGCTGTACTCTACGCTTCCTTTCATAATATATCCCGGCGTCAACCAGGCCCGAGAGATACAGGCACCTGCAGTGCTGGTCAAGAAATTTGAGCAACACTCTCAGAAACGCATCCATTAAGTGGATGAAACTCGACTGTGTGGTCCCAGTCTACCCAACTGAGTCCGCAGCAAACTCAACTCTGGGTAGGAGCCAGTCGGGGCAGAAAAACCCACATGACTCTGATGGGATTCGAACCCACGACCTCCCAGCCAGGAGTCCGCGACGCTAACCACTTCGCCACGGCGGCTGGTCTCTCTCTTCTCTCTCTCTCTCTCTCTCTCTCTCTCTCTCTCTCTCTCTCTCACACACACACACACACACACACACACACACACACACACACACACACACACACACACATAAGCCGTGCCGCGCCATCTGACGAAACGACGAGACTTATCTCCCCTCCCCCCCCTGTCGTGCCAGACACATCCGGGCGGGAGCGGACCTGATCGAGATGAACTGGCGGATCCCGCTGGAGGACGTCATCTTCCCGACCGGCCGGCGCCGGTTCGACCGGAGCGACGAGGATCAAGCCCATGGCGGGGAGGTTCCGGAGCGAACCCAGTACCTGTCGCCCACGGGCGGGATGCATCACATGATGGTGGGTGCGTGGGCGGGTGGGTGGGTGGGCTAGCCGGTGGCTGGTTCTCTGTGTGTGTGTGTGTGTGTGTGTGTGTGTGTGCGCGCGCGTGTGCGTGTGCGTGTGTGTGTGCGTGTGCGTGTGTGTGCGCGTGCGCGTGCGTGCGTGCGGCGCCTGACGGGGTTTGATTCTGAGACTACTACTGCTAGTCTGAGAGGGCTGGTCTCTTTTCTATTACTTCCGCCCTCTTCGTCCAGAAAGGGAAAAAAAAGGGGGGTTGATGGGGCGGAGAGGGGGGTGTTGGAGGAGGAGGGGAAAGTACGGGGGTGGGCGGGGGATGGACGGGAAGGGGCATGCGTGTATCTTGCAATCTGGTTCTGTCTCTCTTTGTCTCTTGCTTCTCTCTGTCTCTGTCTGTCTGTCTCTCTGTCTCTGTCTGTCTGTCTCATTTTTCTCTCTGTCGGTCGGTCTCTCTCTTTATCAAGGAGTTCTGTAACCAAAGACGTGCCAGTAGGGTCACAAAAGACGGAATTACAATATAGTGTTGATGTTCTTTTTATTGATTTTTGCGATCTGAAAGAGAAAAAAAAAAACACGTGCGAGTATTTGTCCGTTATGTCAGGAATCAGTAGAAAAATAAGTTCATTTTGTTCTTTCATGTCCAGAATTAAGTGATCTTCAACAACAGTATATTCCACTTGAATAGTTTTAGACACCCTTCGTTCTTCAAATTAGTTGTGTTAATGACGTCGACAAATTATAAAACGGTTCGCTGTGTATACACCCTTCGTTCTTCAAATTAGTTGTGTTAATGACGTCGACAAATTATAAAACAGTTCGCTGTGTATATGGTGTGAAGAGGGTTTGAACGAAGAAAGTCTATCTTCCCAATTAGTAAT
>CM031615.1:28785819-28883319 GCA_018398815.1 Conus ventricosus
TTACAAAATAATATTGAGCAATTCGATAAATGTAATCAAACTCGACTACGAAAATTTAGTTTGTCTGCGGTTAGATAAATTGTTGTTTGGCACACCCAAGGACATAATGTTCATAGGAACGTACATTCCTCCGAGTGATTCAAGTGCATATAACATTCTACAGAATGGATTTGGAATTGAAGCCCTTGAAAGTTGTGTCAATACCCTGTACGAAAGATTTGAAGACTTCTACTCGCTAATCTGTGGTGACTTAAATGCACGAACAGCCAGTCTGAATGGTTTGACCAATGTGGACGTTGACCCTATTTGGAAAAATGATGAAATATTTGTGTCAAGACGTTCCCAAGATTCAACGGTTAATTTATTTGGATCTCAGCTAATTGAATTTTGCAGTATGTTTCAATGTTCTATTCTTAATGGAATGTGTGAGAAAGATTTTGATGACGGCTTTACGTACATTTGTCGCACAGGGGGGCAGTGTGATTGACTACTTTATCGTATCTAATGAATTGCATGAATGTGATTTTGTTTGTTCTTTTAAGATAATTGATAAGGTCGAGTCTACTCATTTGCCAATTTCAGCCGCGTTTGGTAATCGTATCAGTACCTGTGCGGAAAACAAAAAAGATAGGCAGGGTGCTTGGAAAGAAAAGTTATGTTGGGCAAAGGAGAAGGAAGAGGAGTTCTTTGTCAAATTCTCTTCTCCTGAGACAGGCGCAGACCTTCACCAAGCCTTTAATGAAATTGAGACAAACACTGAGTCAGCCTTGACCAGATTTGTGGGATGTCTCTTAAATGCATCGGCATGCATGAAAAAGCGGGTCAGAACAGGTATCGAACTTGAAAATAAAGGGGCCCCTTGGTTTGATAAAGAATGCAAAGATGCTAAACACAAAGCTCGTAAACTCTTAAATGTGTACAGAAAGTCAATGAAAACAAAGAAAAAGTATTCAAATGTAAATGAATCACAAAGAAATGATGAAGTAGAGAATGAAAACGAAGTAGAAAGTGAAAACGGTAACAATGAGCACGAAGGTACGGCAATCGTGAATGGTAATCTCGTTGCCTTTGTAGAAGCAAGGAAAATGTACCGACAGTTAAAACAGGTTAAAAAAATCAGCCTATAAAAGGGAAAAAGCGAATAGATTGAATAACGCTATTCATGACGCTAGATTATTCTGGTCGGAAATAAGATCAAATACATGTAAACAAAAAAAGAAGACAGGTGAAAACATAACAGAGCAATGGTATCAACATTTTACAGCTGTCTTTAGGACTGAAGAGTCGGAGGGGCAAAATTTTATGGTCAACAGGTCTTTTGACGAAGACATAGCTGATGAACTAAATGTTCCTATTACCGAGGGAGAAGTGGGGAAGGCTATTTCTGGGCTAAAGAATGGCAAAGCGTGTGGCTGTGATGGAATAACTGCAGAAATGCTAAAGGCTTTAGGATTGAAAACAGTTTCTTTCTTGACTTGTCTATTCAATAAAGGTTTTAGAAATGGTGAATTTCCAGCACAGTGGTCACAATCAATAATAGTACCCATTTTTAAGAAGGGCAATACAGACGTGCCCGATAATTACAGGGGTATTTCTTTAAGTGTCGTGAGTAAAATCTATACAAGTATACTCAAAAGTCGATTTACAAAGTGGATGGATGTAAATAAAAAAAATCGTCGAAGAGCAAGCAGGTTTTCGAAAATCATATTCAACTGTCGATCACATTTATACGCTAGCTTCTGTTATTGAGAAAACATTCCACAGAAAAGGCGAAAAACTTTACGTAGCCTTCATAGATTTAAAGAAGGCTTTCGATTCAGTTCATCGTGCTTCTCTCTTTGAAACTCTCGGGAGAGCAGGTCTGCCTGGTCCATTTTTAAAAGCTCTAAAGGCCATGTATTCCTCAGTTGTATCCTGTGTTCGTGCAAACGAAATGATGACCGATTTGTTTGAATGTCCTGTTGGTGTCAGACAGGGTTGCATACTAAGTCCAGCCCTTTTCTCTCTGTTTATAAACGAAATGGCAATAGCTATGGAAGAAGTCGGAAAACATGGAATCCAGTTACAGCCTGGTTTGACTGAATTGTTCATGTTATTGTTTGCAGATGATTTAGCTCTTTTATCAAGAACGCCAGCAGGGCTACAAAATCAATTAAGACATCTCAGTACTCTTTGCAAGGATAGGTTCTTAGAAATTAACATAGATAAATCTAAAGTTATGGTATTCAGAAAAGGGGCTATTTGGGTAGAAATGAAAAATGATTTCTGGATGGAGAAGAGCTGGAGGTTGTAAACAGTTATACTTATCTAGGTTTCACATTTACCACAAGGTTAAGTTTTGCGCAAGGGGTCAGGAACATAGTAACAAAGGGAAAGAAAGTAGTCTGTGATTGTGCTCGAGTGCTTCTCAAACTCAGCGAAATTTCAAGGCAGACGTACTTTAAAATCTTCGATGCTCGGATACAACCAATCTTGTTGTATGGGTCAGAAATCTGGGGTTTTGATGCCATAGAAGCGATCGAAAAGGTACACACGCAGGCGTGTAAGCAATTTTTTAGTGTCTCCTGCCAAACCCCAAACAAATGTATGTATGGAGAGTTAGGCAGATATCCTTTACACGTCAATTCATGCCTGAGAGCAGTCAGGTATTGGTTGAAGCTACTCCAGATGGATACTAGCAGACTGCCCAAACAGGCCTATTTAATGCAACTTAGTATGGAAGAAAATGGAAAATCATGTTGGGCATCCAAGCTAAGAGATATCCTCCAACACTGCGGGTTTGGTTACGCTTGGCTAAATAAAGGTGTTGGAAATGAGCGATCTTTTCTATCATTATTAAGAGGGCGTCTTATAGCAAACTTCATTGAGGACTGGTCAACTACAGTTGACAGTAGTGACAGATTCTCTCTGTACTGTTCTTTCAAGACAAATTTCATGAATGAACCATACATTGAAAATTTGCGAATTAAGCATTTTAGAGATATCATTGCTAAATTGAGAATAGGTATTCTCCCGTTAAATGCCAATATTTTCCGATATACTCAAAACAGTACAACAGATTTACTGTGCAGTTTTTGTAAAACTGAGATAGAAAACGAAATTCATTTTGTTTGTAACTGTCCATGCTACAAAGAACTACGGCTTAAATACCTTGGCTCAAACCAAATAAATGACAACTTATTTTGCGATTTAATGAAATGTACTGATCTCCTATCAGCGCAAAACATTGCTCAGTTTGTGCACTATGCCATCAAAAAGCGTGAAATATTGGTTGAAATTATGACTTGAATTGGTATGGTCAAGATTGTTATTTGAAAAATTGTTACGTTAATTGTGGGCCATTGGCCGAAATCGAAATACAGTGTGTGGGGAAGGGGAAGGGGAGGTAGGGAAGGGTGGAGGGTGTGCGTAGTGCATTTGGGTAGTTCTGAGGATATAAGATCAGGGAAGAGTGGGATGGGGTGGTAAACAGTATGTGTGTGTGTGGGGGGGGGGGGGGGGGGGGGGGGGGGGGGGGGGGGGGGGGGGGAGAGAGGAAGTAGGGAGGAAGAGCTGAGTGTATTTCTCGTGAGTTCAGTTACAATCATGCCATGTGTGTGCGTTAATGCTTAGACAAAGAATCTGTGCTACTTTCAGAGTCCATGCAGAATGTATTTCGATTGTATGATATCTGTCTTAAAGGGAAATGTTAAGAGTCTAATGACTTCTGAACATTAAACCATCTGGAATCTCTCTCTCTCTCTCTCTCTCTCTCCTCTCTCTCTCTCTCTCTCTCTCTCCTCCCTCTCTCTCTCCCTCCTCCCTCTCTTTCTCTCTCTCTCTCTCTCTCTCTCTCTCTCTCTCTCTCTCTCTCTCTCTCTCCTCTCTCTCTCTCTCTCTCTCTCGTTTCTCTCTCTATCTCCCTCTCTGTGATGAACACACAATGTGACAAGATCGTCGGGAATGGTTGCTTTTCAGCTCAAGGAGCTCCATGCTCGTGACCACATCGTCAAGTTCGTGGGCGTCTGCATCGACCCCCCGGCCCCCTTCATGCTGACCGAGTTCTGCTCCAAGGGGTCCCTCAAGGTGCCCTGTGTTGTATAGCGGTGGGATGTTTTGTGCTGTGTGCGTTCGCGTAGGGGGTGGGGGTGGACGTGCGTACGTACGCGTGTGTGTGTGTGTGTGTGTGTGTGTGTGTGTGTGTGTGTGTGTGAGAGAGTGAGAGAGTGAGTGTCTGTCTGTCTGTCTGTCAGTGAGTCAGTCTGTCAGTGAGTCGGTCTGTCAGTGAGTCAGTCTGTCTGTGTGTAGTTCTGTATACTCTGTGTGTATTTGTGTGTTTGTGTCTGTCTGTCTATTATTTTGTCAAGAGCGTACTAAGTTTGCACACGTTGAAGAATAGATATGACGTATAGTTTGAGATTAAACAGATCGTATCCATTCAGCACTGCTAATTTAATGTCGCAAGGAGAAACAAAATCTAGATAAACAATGTATTTGTTTGGAACCCGATAAAGCTCTCTCTCTCTCTCTCTGTCTCTGTCTCCCTGTCTGTCTGTCTCTGTCTCTCTTTCTCTCTCTCTCTGTTCACTCCCTCCCTCCCCTCCCTCTTTCCGTCTCCCCTCTCTCACTATTTCTCTCCTCTCCCCCTCTCTCTCTCTGCCTGTATGTCTGTCTCTCTCTCTCTCTGTTTCTGTCTCTCTCCTCTCTCTCTCTCTTTGTTTCTCTCTCTCCCTCCCTCCCCTCCCTCTTTTCTTCTCTCCTCTCTCATTATCCCCCCCCCCTCCGCCCCTTCTCTCTCTCTCTCTCTGTTTGTTATTCTCTGTCTATGTCTGTCTGTCTGTCTGTCTGTCTGTCTGTCTGTCTGTCTCTCTCTCTCTCTCTCTCTCTCTCTCTCTCTCTCTCTCTCTCTCTCTCTCTCTCTATATATATATATATATATATATATCTGTCTCCCGACAATATGAATTGAATGCAAACTTGTCTATGATGTGTAAAACACTGATGTTTTGCATTGTATTTGTCATCTATTTCCTTGCTGAAGGTTACATTTTGTTGTGTTTTGTTGCGTTGCCTCGTCTTGTATGCTTACTATGCTGTGTTTATCATAGTTATGTATAGTTGTACCGTATTGCGTTCCATTGTGTTCTGTTGTATTATGCATGTGTGTGTGTGTGTGTGTGTGTGTGTGTGTGTGTGTGTGTGTGTGTGTGCACGCGCTCGCGAGCGAGTGTGTGTATGTGTTCGTACGCGCTCGCTTGCGTGCATGTGTTTCTAAGTGAGTTTGACCGCGTGCGCCTGTGTGTGTGTGTGTGTGTGTGTGTGTGTGTGTGTGTGTGTGTGTGTAGGGTGTGCTGGAGAATGAGAATCTGCGTTTGGACTGGACGTTCCGTTTATCCATCATGCAAGACATCATTGAGGTGAGTGCTGGAAATCGCTGGAGTCACTTGAACAACATCGTGAAGCTACGCTCTCTCTCTCTCTCTCTCTCTCTCTCTCTCTCTCTCTCTCTCTCTCTCTCTCTCCTCTCTCTCTCTCTCTCCCCCCAATATCCTGTGTTGTCTCTTACACCGTTACTCTCACTTTCTTCTCTCTCTGTCTCTCTCTCTGTCTCTCTCTCTCTCTCTCTCTCTCTCTCTCTCTCTCTCTCTCTCTCTCTCTGTAGGTATGTATGTCTGTCTGTATTTATACAATAATTTATATATCCATATATCTATCCATATATCTATCCATATCTGTATGTATCTGTCTATATATATCTGTCTGCTGTCCATCCGTCTGTCTGTCTATGTGTCAGTCTGTCTGTCTCTCTGTTCATCTATCTGTCGCCGTCCGTCCGTCCATCAAACCATCCTTAACATCCGGCCGGAACTAGCTTGCCTCTGCAATCGTATCAGGGTGGTTGAGGGTCGGTTTGTCCGACTCCCATCTTTCCTCCTATCGTATCAGGGTGGTTGAGGGTCGGTTTGTCCGACTCCCCCCATCTTTCCTCCTATCGTATCAGGGTGGTTGAGGGTCGGTTTGTCCGACTCCCATCTTTCCTCCTGTTCTTTGAAGAACGATACTTTCGGCCGAAAATGTCAAGTTGAAGGTAAGTGTTCATGAGTAGACATCGATTGGGTAGTGTTCTCTTCCTAGTTTCACATGACTGAGGGGAGTCGGGTTGACGTGATGGGTGAGATTCACGTCCTATTGGCCTGAGGCCCTTAAGGACAAAGTACACTCGCAGACATAGGTCTGCATGTTCTGTGGCAACCCGTTGTCGCTGGCTGTAGTGGGCGAGTTCTGTGTGGGAGCCGTTGTGTGTGTGTGTCTCTCTCTCTCTCTCTGTCTCTGGTTCCCTTTGAACTTTAGTTCAAATTCGGCTGTTGGTCGGCTGACGATGGGCGTCGGTGTATGTCGCCTCTTTTTTCCCAACCCAAAGGCTGTCTTCAGGGCCACCAGGCGGCCTTCTTCGTGCTCGGGTGGCAATGGTCCTGTGCTGCGTGAGGCCGCCTCAAAGAAAGAGCAGGACGAAAGTCGCTGGAGCGCTGCACGAGTCCCTAAAACTGGGCGGGCCACGCAGACCACGGCCGAGAGGGTCGTTTTTCAGCCCAGCCCCATAAGGAGTGTCCCCATGCCTGCCTGGCTCAGAACACGGTATCCCGGGCCACGGTAATCGCAGTCAGGCAGCGCTCCATCGCCGACCGCCCCACATCTTCAGGAGCCGTCCCTCGGCGACACAGGCTAGACCCGCCGTCACCCGTATGGCTGGGAGGATCGCAGCGCCGGCTGACACGGACTTCTCGGTTACTTCCCATTTGGTCTACTCCCATTTCGCCTACTCAGAAATGTGTGAGCACGACTTGGCCTAACGGCCTTCGTTCATTCGTCCTTCGTCCTCTCTCGGGCTTCGCCCTACTCTAATCTAAAGACCATCGATTCTGCTTTGGAGTAGACTGGGACACTGGTTACGCCAGGGGGGAGCCTTGCAGTATGGTCAGTATGGAAATAGACGAAATGGGAGTAGTAGACGAAATGGGAGTAGACGAAATGGGAGTAGACCAAATGGGATGTTACCGGAAAAATGTATATGGGTGGACATTTAGGTGGCAGATGCAGAAATACATTAGCAGGTGGAGAGACAGGCAAGTGGAGAGACAGGCAAGTGGAGAGACAGGCAAGTGGAGAGACAGGCAGTAAGATGTTTACGAGGTAGGGAGATAGATAACAACAAATGAGTACATACATAGATAAATAGATAGTGAGACGGGTAGAGACAGGTAGGTAAGTAAAATTGATGGTTAGAAAAAAAAATGGTAGAGAGACAAGGCCATAGACAGATCTCAAGATAGGTAGGCTGACAGATAAACATGCTTACGGTTAGACAGGCTGGTTGAAAACGATCCAAGGTAAATACCCGGACGCCAAACCACAGCCAGAAAGATCTCGGCTGATGACGCAGATCTCGTGAAATAGAAATGACAGATCCGGACCCAGGAGCCTGAGGGATCCACTGCACATCTGTTTGTCCTAAATCCCGATTCGTCCTGATCGATGAATGGGCTCTCCCATAACCCATAGTTTTTGTTTTCTTTGGTAAAGTGCTTCGGTCAGGTAACCGGAACTTTGTGGTTTATTAATGTTCATCATCATCATTAGCGTTATTGAAGGGCTGGATTTTTTGTTTTCTTTGGTAAAGTGCTTCGATCAGGTCACCAGATCTATGTGGTTTATTAATGTTCATCATTATCAGTGGCGATGGCGTTATTGAAGGACCGGATTTTTTTGTTTTGTTTTCTTTGGTAAAGTGCTTCGATCAGGTCACAGGTCTATGTGGTTTATTAATGTTCATCAATTTCAGTGGCGATGGCGTTATTGAAGGACCGGGTTTTTTTTTTCTTTGGTAAAGTGCTTCGATCAGGTCACCAGGTCTATGTGGTTTATTTATGTTCATCATTATCATTATCGTTATTGAAGGGCCGGGTTTTTTGTTTTCTTTGGTAAAGTGCTTCGATTAGGTAGCCAGAACTATGTGGTTTATCAATGTTCATCATTATTAGCGTTATTGACGGCCCGGATTTTTTTTTTTTTCAAAAATGACTGAGTTGACTTCAACGCGGTTACAGCCCTGATATGGCCCTTTTGGGTCAGCTGGGTTATGAGCAACAATACCTTACCTTACAGCCGGATTTTTTTTCGGGGGGGTGGGGGTGCGGGGGGGGGCGGGGTGTTCAGGGTCTGGCCTACCTGCACGCCTCAGCCCTCGGCAGCCACGGGAACCTGAAGAGCACCAACTGTGTGGTGGACGGCCGCTTCGTCATCAAGATCACGGGGTTCGACCTCCAGTATCTGCGCCTTCACTACCCGGAGGACAGGGAGGAGAGGAACACGGCCTGGTACCAACGTGAGTCCAGGAAATCAACTTTTCATCCGTCTTTTTTTTTCTCCACGCGTGTTGAGTCTCTCTCGCTCTCGCTCTCTCTCTCTGTATGTGTGTGTGTGTTTGTGTGTGTGTGCGCGCGCGCGCGCGCCCTTTTCCTCCCTTTCATTGCACGTTATATTTCCCAAGGTTCAGCGTCAAAATCACTACAGTTTAAGGTTAAAGATTATGTCAAAGTCCGTGGGCCATATGGCCGTAGGGCAGTGAACTGTTCGAGGTCGCACCGTGACTGGGGCACGGTATGATAGAAAGCGGAGCCCATCCCTTTCCTTCCACCGCCTTTTAACCTTTCCTGACCTGAACCAGGTACCCATTTAGTGCTGGGCTGACAGGGAGGGTTTTCAGCCCGTAAGCATCTGATCCCCCGAGTGGTTCGAACTCACAACCGTCAGCTCCGCAGATGAACGCTCTGACCATTTGACTGTCGCTGCATCTACACGAGAGAAAATCAACAGGTCAACATGCTGCACTTAGTAATCACATCAGCATCACTCAGTGGTGCCTGTTGTGATCCAACATACGCAGAATACGTGCACCTACTAAGCCCCCCCCCCCCCCCCCCCCCCCCCCCCAACCGACGACAATAATTGCTTAGTCGCGGAGCCGGCGTGAGTGAGCGCTCCTTCAAGGAGGCGCCACAACGTTGGAACAACGACAGTACCCATGAATTTGCCAGTACTCCGACAGAACCGCACCAGGGCAGGAAATTAAAACCGAGGGTCCATTAGAGCAGGGCATAATGGGCCACAGAGTCTGAGACACTGGTTATATATATATATATATATCATGGTGATCGATGAGGATTTGGATGATGAAGATGATGCTACAGATTTCCATTCTGGTCCGAGACTGCATGACAGGGCTGTAGTCTACGCTGACTTTGATCATCATATCCCTTGTCACCCAGGCCCGGGAGGTACAGACACCTATAGTGTCGGTCAGGCAGTTATGACAACATTCAAGAGACACACCCATTCAGGGCATGATACTCGACCGTGTGGGTCCCATTCTTCCCAGCTGAATCCATCCCAAACCCAGCTGTGAACAGGAGCTGTTCGAGGCAGAGAAATCCCGCGACCTCCCCCATCCACCCGGGAGTTGGCGACGACACTAACCACTTCGCCAAGGCGGCTGGTAATGATACTCAACTCAACTCAAAAGCTTACGAGAACATGCTCTTCAGCGCAACTTGGCTGACGTAACTTTCGATCTGCGGTTGGTAACGGTTTAACGCCAGATTGCGCGTGATCCGCGGCACTGTCGACAGTTTGTGACCTGTGTGTCGTTGCTGGCTGTTCAGGTCAGCTGTGGACAGCCCCCGAGCTGTTGCGTCAGGAGCCGCGGGAGATCGGGGGCAGCAAGGAGGGCGACATCTACAGCCTGGCCATCATCTGTCAGGAGATCGTCTACCGCAAGGGGGTCTTCTACCTCCCTGACCGCCACCTCACGCCAGAACGTAGGGCTCGTGTCACGTTGATCTGTCTGTCTGTGTCTCTGTCTGTCTGTCTGTCTGTCTGTCTGTCTGTCTGTCTCTCTCTCTCTCTCTCTCTCTCTCTCTCTCTCTCTCTCTCTGTCTCGGTCTGTCTGTCTGTCAATCTGCCTGCCTGTCTAGGTCTGTCTGTCTGCCAGTCTGTCTGTCTTTTTTCTCTCTTCTTCCTCTCTGTCTTTCTGTTTGTATCTCTGCCTGGGTGTCGCTTTGTCTGTCTCTGTCTCTGTATCTTTCTCTCTCTGTCTCTGTGTCTCTCTTTTCTCTCTCCTTCTCTGTCTCTCCCTCCCTCCCCCCCTTCTCTTGCTGTCCTCCCCTCCCTCCCTCCCTGTTGAATAGTACAAATAGATATATTAGACAACGTGCGATCCCAGCCACACTCCCCTTCACGCGCACACACACACACACACACACACACACACACACACACACACACACACACACACACACACAACACACACACACACACTCCCAGTATAAACCAGAAAATGAAGTCAAAGAAAGTACAGGAGACAGCAAACAAAACGAGGGGCTCCGCTGTCACACCATCCAGAGTACTTCCTTCCATGCCGTGATCTGATAGCTGTCTGAACGCGCTGCAACGTTAAGACGGAAGAGGGGGTAGAGCGAGGAGAAGTGAGAAAAAGGAAGAGGAGCGGGGGGGGGGGGGGGGTGGGGGGGGGGGGGGGTAGAAGAAAGGCACATAGCTGCCAGTCCATATCGTTAAAAAAAAATCAATTTCCTCATTTTCAAAAACCATTCCAGAAACCCCGAATTTGAAGGGGGAAAAATATTGTAAAATTGGAGTGAAAAGATGTGAGCTTTTTGTCGGGGTCATTTTTTTTTTGTGGAAAGGGTTGATGAACAAGTTGCAGAAAAAGGCGAAATAACTGGTCTGTGACTGTCGGGAACTTCCAGTAGTTAGTGCAGCGTGTTCGTTGTAAGCCCTGCATTGATCAGCGGGAACAGCATTACAAAAGTCTGCAGATTTCAGCTGAAAGGCAGATTGCTTCCCACCCCCTCCCCCCTCCCCCCTCCCTCCCTCCGCTGATGCCCAGTGTGGACTTCAGGAGGCTGGTTGCCATGGGGAATGAACCTGCTGACCATCTGTGTGGCCGCAGGATAAAGGCAAAGCACAGCCTTTTTCTTTCTTTCTTTCTTTCTCTTTCGTTCTTTCTTTCTTTCTCTTTTCTTTCTTTCATTATTTCTTTCATTCATTCATTCTGTCTTTCATTCATTCTTTCCTTCCTTCTTTCTTTCTTTTTTTTTTTTTTTTAGCCCTCTCTCAAGCAGGGACACAAGGAGCAAAAAGTAAAAGACTACTGGGCCGCGAAACAAATTAATGGAATAGCGGACAAAACGGACACGACGCGTTTCGACCTGTTGGTCTTCTTCAAGCAGGACAAATGATTTTCAAAACTATGAAAAGCAGATATACTAAGACTGTATCCCCATCGGATGGGCAGGTCACGGACCCCCTTATTCAGTGATTTTGCTTGCTTTCTTTTTCTTTTCCTTTTTTTCTTCTTTGTTTTTCAATTTGTATGGCAGGGTTACAGCAGTGACCCAGTGGATGATAGCACGTTCGTCTAGAAAGGGAGAGAATCCTGGGAGTCCGTAGTATGATTCGCCCCCGGGCGATTTTTTTTCCCTTTTTTTTTTTTTTTTTCTTTTTTTTTTTTTTCTTTCTCCTTTCCACTAGACCTTCGGTGAGGTCCTGCGTGCTAGTCTTTTCCTGGATTAGTCCAAACAACAGAGGTCCTGTGTGCAGCCTGCACGCGTGAAATATTCCATAGAGAGGAAAAACCGTTTTGGGCCGTTTAACGGTAAACATCGGCCATCATCTGTGACCCATAATGAACATACCTACAAATTTTCAAAAGATCGGCCAAGTACTTAATGAGATTTTCCATCAAGTAGAAAGCTGTTATGGGCCGTTATAGCCGTTAATAACGGCTATATAACGGTAAAAATAAAACATCGGGCATGACCCGTGACCCATAATGAACATGCCTACAAATTTTCAGAAAGATCGGCCAAGTACTTCCTGAGATATTCCATAAAAAGAAAAACCGTTATGGGCCGTTGGTAACTGCTATAACGGTAAGATAAAACATCGGGCATGATCCGTGGCCCATAATGAACATACCTTCAAATTTTCAGAAAGATCGGCCAAGTACTAAGATATTCCATAAAGAAGAAAAACGTTATGGGTCGTTATGGACATTAGTAACGGCTATAACGATAAAACAACACATCGGGCATCATTCGTGACCATAATGAACATACCTACAAATTTTCAGAAAGATCGGCCAAGTACTTAGATATTCCATACAAACGAAAAACCGTTATGGGCCGTTATGACCGTTAGTAACTACTATAATGGTAAAATAAAACATCGGGCATAATCCGTGACCCGTAATAAACATAGCTTCAAATTTTCAGAGAGATCGACCAGGTACTTTCTGAGATATTCCATAAAGAAGGAAAACCGTTACGGCCGTTCGTAACGGCCATAACAGTAAAATGACACATCGAGCATCATCCATGACTCATAATGAACACGCCTACAAATTTTCTTAGAGATCAGCCGAGTACTTTCCAAGATATTCCACAAAGAGCGAAAACCGTTATTGGCCGTTAGTAACGGCCATAACGGTAAAATAACACATCGGGCATCGTCCGTGACGCATAATAAACATGCCTACAAATTTTCACAAAGATCGGCCCAGTAGTTTTGTCTGGAGCGAGTGGAACACATTTTGACCACGGACGGACGGACACACACACACACACACACACACACACACACACACACAAACAGCATTTCTTCGTTCCATGCTGTTCTATAAGAACTGGGAGTACATAACAAGGGAGCTAGGAATGAAGAAGAGGAGCGGAAAGAGAGAGGGGACGAGGCAGTCGAGACATTATCACAGAGAATTTTTCTGTGATGATGCAAAAAGGAATGCACCGCAGTTCAGTGTAACGCAATGCAATGTCTCTTCGAACAATGGCACACACCGCGAAAAAAATGCGGCGCAATGCAATACAGTAACTTTGGATTCTCTCTTGAGGGCACATAAGACCGTATGGCGAAAGCTTGGCTGTGTCGGGAGTGGCACTGTCTTCATCTGTCCGTGGGCAGGGGTGGTTGGGTCTGTGGGGTGTGCTCGGCAGCTGGAGGGTGGTGTTTTTCGCCGGTGGGCTCTGCAGTCATGAAATACGGGCTGGTACACCCATGGGGATGCTACTTTAAGGCTTATGAGCTGCATCCTGTAGTCTAATTTACCTCTGTTCAGGAGCAGTTATGTCCCTTGATATCTTAATGGAGTGTCCTGTGCGTGCCTGTACCCATCGTCAACACAGCGCAGGCCTCCAAGGGTGGTAAGGCTGCTCAAGGGGGGTGAAGACAGTGTTTCTCTGGGTCCCCCCCCAGCCCCTTGGGGTGTTTCTTTTTCTTTTTTGCCTTAATAGGCTGATTGGAGAAGGTCCTGACGGTGGGGGGAAAAGCCCCCTGCCCAGGGAAGTCCGTTGCGTGGAAAGACTACAACTTTGGTTCTCTCTTGGGGCCAAAAGCCCGTATGGCAAAAGCTTGGCTGGTCGGGGGTGGCACTGTCTTCATCTGTCCGTGGGCAGGGGGTGTTGGGTCTGTGGGGGTGCTCGGCAGCGGGGAGGTTTGTTTTTTCCCCGGGGGGGCTCTGCAGTCAGAAAAAACGGGCGGGTACACCATGGGGATGTTTCTTTAGGCTTATGAGCTGCATCCGTAGTCTAATTTACCTCTGTTTCAGGACAGTTTTTGTCCCTTGTATCTTAAAGGAGTTCCCTGTGCGTGCCTGAAAACCCATCGTCAACACAGCGCAGGCCTCCGGGTGGTGGACGCTTTTTAAAGGGGGTGGGGACAGTGCTTCTCTGGGCCCCCCCAGCACCTTGGGGTTTTTCTTTTTTTCTTTCCCTTAACTGGGCTGATCTGGAGAAAAGGTCCGTGACGGTGAGGAAAGACCCACAAAAAAAAAGGGAAAGTCCTTTTTGCAGGGGAAAAACTACAACTTTGGTTTTCCTCTTGGGGCACATAAGACCGTATGGCGAAAGCTTGGCGTGTGGGAGTGGCACTGTCTTCATCGTCCGTGGGCAGGGTGGTTGGTCTGGGGGGTGTGCTCGGCGGGAGGTTGGTGTTTTTCGCCGGTGGGCTCGCAGTCATGAAATACGGGCTGGTACACCCGGGGGTGTACTTAGGCTGTTTTGAGTGCACCCCTGTAGTCTTTTTCCCTCTTTCAGGGCATTTATGCCCCTTGATTCTTAAGGAGTGTCCGCGCGTGCCGGTACCCACGTCAACACAGCGGGGGCCTCAAGGGGGTACAGGATGCTTAAAGGGGGTAAAGACGTACCTTTCCCAGGATGCAACCTTTGCCGGGGTTTGGGGGAGCTTGCGTGTCTCTTTGACCCGGAGAGCTATGCTGTGGGAGAGGGTTTTCCCTGGTGGGGCCCCCCCAAGCCAGACAGGAAAAAAGGGTAAGCCCAGACAAAAGCACCAACGGGCCCCCAGGTTGGGGGTTTGAATTGGGCTAAAAACCGGCCCTAGAAAACAAACTTTGTTACAGAAACCGAAATGAATTTTCGAGAAACATGGCTGGGGAAAGTTCTCTCTAGCAGAGCCCTGAGCGAGCTGGTGAAAGCCAGGCGCCGACAACTTTCTGACGACCAAAGCCAAGACAGGATAGGGACCGGGGAAAATCAAACCCTTCGGACTGGAAAAACAGCACAAGGGAGTAGTAAAAGGCACGGGTCAACCTAAAGCCTTGGCCCGGGCGAGACAATGGACAGGAACAGGAAGAACAAGCTGACAAGTGGGACCCCATATCTCTCTGGACGGCACAAAATGCGTGGGTGAGATGCACGGTCAACCTAAGATCCTTGGCCTGTGCGAGCCCAGATGGAAGGAACGGGAAAGAACAAGGCTGACAAGTGGGACACCATCACTACTTGGACGAAGAAGCAGCCCACAAGCCGGGGGGTCCCTGTTATGACACCCGAGGCGACGCAGCACTGTGCCCGGGGAAACCCCGTTCCCAAGGATCCTCACTGCAAGATTCAATTCAAAGGGCGGGGAAAAACCCACCACTTACGTGCTACCCCCCCCAAAACGTAGAGACCCAGAGAAAAAGGAGGATTTATACAAACCCCAAACATCATGGGATAGAGTCCCCAAAGAGAGCCTTAAGATCCTCATGGGAGATCTCAAGCCAAAGTGGAAACGGACAAAAGGGCAGAGAGAGATTTGGGCATACACAACGGAAAAAAAATGAAAATGGAAACTGTTTGGGGAATTTCGTGCTTTCAACGACATGGTCTCGGAGGACTTTTTTTCCCACACAAAAACTTTCACAAGATGAGGGGAATTCCCTGAGGGGAAAGCCCCAGAACCAAATTTAGACCCTTTACTCGGCAAAAATGGGCGGAAGTTTACTGACCTGGGTAAAAACGGGGAGCAACGCACAAGACCCACCTTGTACAGCTGTGTAAAGCCCAAAGTGAAACCCTATAAAGACCAAGCAGGCCGATATACTAAGTAAAAATGACACGTCTGGGGGAGAGAGAACAACGAGGGGTTCAAACGGGAAAACTAGAAAAGATTCACGTCTTGACCAAACTTGCTGAAAAACAATGAAGCCCCGGGTGTGATGAGGGAGGTTGGCAGACATGTACACAAGTGTTGGGAACATTTCAGTTAAAGGGTTTTTTTAAATGTTTTTTCACGCAGTGTTTTTGACCTTGTTAAAAAAAAAAAAACCCAAAAACCTTTTAACTCCCCAAAACTTATCAGTTCTTTCAAACCCACACTACATAGATAACTAAGTAAAAATACCCTAAAGGTAAAAAAAGTTGCGATCTTTATAAAGTTTTTGCAACTGTGACTCGAAAAAACCATGGCAATTTCGAAACCATGAACCTATAAGACAGTTTGACATCAAAGTTATTATCTAAATCCCTTCCCCCTGATAGAGTGAGGTCAAAAACTGTCAAAAAAAGTTGACGTCGGAAATGTTTTCTCTGCGAACAGAAATACCCCATGAGAATTTTAGTGTTCCAGGTTTTCACCCCTTAATTTATGAATTAACTTACAATTACCGGGCACGGGGTAAGTACCCACGTTTTTACTAAAATTTGTTATTATGTATTTTCCAAATTTGGATTTAATTCACAAGAGGACAAATCAAAGGGATTTTGGGTTCTTTTTTCAGGTTTCTTTTTCCCCTTTTTTGAAAGACTTTCTGCTATTTCATTCCCCTTTATCCCCAAGTGAGAGGGGACCCAAAAAAAAATCAATTTTATACCAGAGTTATAAAAACAATGCAATACAGCTTTTTTCAAAAAGCAATCTTTAGCTTTCAATCCAACGCTCTAGGATTGTAAAACATTTTTGGGAATCAAACACACTGGGATTTTATATAAAGAAATTGGGTATCAATATTACATCAAAGCCTACGATTGCATATAATTCTGGGTTTAAATTAAAAACCCCCCTTTCCAAAATGATATGTTTTTTTCCCTGACTTTTAGAGTTGGTATTATAAACCCAGAACCACTGTCGGAGGTTTCCCTTTAGACCCATCGGAAAACACTTTTAAATGTTTTGGGATTGCTGTTTTTTAAAGGTTCACGAACCCGTTAAAAATTACATTATCATTTTTCTTTAACACATGTACGTAATCAAAAGAAGCATTTAGGTGCCCCCCAAGGGGCATTAAAGGTACCGCGGGAAATTTGGGTTTTTTGCAAATAAATATTCAATGTGCAAAAAGTCAGATGTGTATTTTAATTGGTTGGATGTATGATTTTTTTTTCGAACCTTGGAAAATCTTTACTGGAATCCACATATTTTTCGTAAGAATTTTCAACAAAAAGATTTCTAAAAAAATTTATTTGGGACACATCCAATATTCGTTCTCATTAATGGTAAGAATTTGTTTATGAAATTTAAAATGTTTTACGAACTGGAACCCCCAGAGCTTTTTCATGCCTTACTCCCAATTTTGCAATCTCTTAAAAAGGAATTGGTGCAAGAAATACACCCCCTGCCCAAATGTCATTTTCATCGGACTTCGAGTTGTCAGTGTAAAAGGGTAGACAGTCCTGCCCCCATGGTTGAAAAAATAGTTTTAAAAACGTTAAATTCTTTTTTCTTGTTTTATCAATCAATTTTTTTCAATTGTGTTTTAAAGCAGCTTGGGGAAAAAATGCCCCCAGAAATTTAATTTTTTTGTTTATTTTTTTAATCTACCATCTAGCAAAAGAAAGGGTAGCACCTTTGGGTTTCACCGTTTTTAAAACAAAATAAGATTGTTTTTCCCCGAAGTTCTTCCGTTGTTCTTTCAAAAAAAAATAGATAATCTATCCAACCCCTTTGGAAAATTTCGACAAAGTTTATTGTTCTTTTATTTAAATTTTTCCCAAAAAGTACTTTAACCAAATGAAATATCTTCTTATTGAACTCTTGCATGGTTTTTGAAAAAGTTTAGGAAGATCATGGTTAGGATTGAAAAAACTGGGACAATAATGCCCCCTGAGGAATACCCTTTTAATTCCTAAAGGAAAATGTTCTTCCAAATTTCGTGTACATATGTTCTTTCTGTTGGGAAAGCTTTTTTATGTAATTTTCCCCCAAAAATACCAACAGTTTTTAATTTGAAAAGTACCCTTGCGTCCCATACGCAGTAAAAGGCTTTTTTGACATCAAAAAATTTGCCAAATGTTTTTTCTGGGGGAAAAATTTTTTTTTAAATGTGACGGGTCAGTTTAATAAAGGTCTGGGTACAACGCCCTTTTCAAAAGCCCCTTGGAAAGGAATCAGCCATTTTTTTACGAATACAACAGTTTTTTGAATGATTTTTTTCTAAAAGTTTCCCACATATGGTTAATAGGGGTCTGTTTTTGAAAAGATGTCCCGTTTAAAACCTTCCTTGAGTACTGGGACTTACCGAACTTTTCCAGATTCTTAAAAAGGTTTTTATAAAATTTTTTTGGAATAATAAAAGCATAATATTTTCCCACGAAAAAAGGGTAAATGTCTGAGGATAGGACACTCCATCAAGGCCAACAGCTAAACATGTAAAGGGGAAAATCTAATGCTTCTGTTAGTTCTGACAACGTAAGGTGATTCAAAAATGTTCGTTTTTTGTGGGGGAAAACCTGTAATAAAAAAATTGCTTGGAAAGAAGCAAAGAAAACACAAAAGAATGGCTGACAGCGGGAACTGGCCCCCATCACAGGCGGAAGCCCCTAAAAGCCAGATAACCAGCCCAAGACCAAGCCCAAAGACCACAAGAAAGGGTTTACAGGCAAAACTCGGGACGAAACCCGAAAATTAAGAAAAGGCTGCAAAACAAACAATTTTCCATGAGCTCAAGAAAAGGGGAGAAACAGCGGCAGGGCAGGAACATGAAAAAAGGGTGTATGAGATTACCCGAAACTTTCTGGAAAGGAAAACCCCCCCGGGGGTTGAATTGCCGTGGTCGGAGGGGGTTTCGTGGTCAGTGATCCTTTTGGCTATGGCGGGGGCACAATAATTGGGGGGGTAGGGGTTTTTTTTTTCCCTTGAGGCCTGAGAGGTGAAAAGGGTTGGCCCAAGGAAAAGTGGGAAAAAAGTTGTTCCCCCGGTAGGGCTTCCATGTTTAGATAGGCTAAGGGGAGGTTGACTAAGAGTAACCCCCCTTTCTCCTTTTTTTGTTTTCTGCCTCCCTTATTTTGGGCCCCTTTTCTTTTTTTGTCACCCCCTTCAAGTCTTCTTTTACACCTCCTTTTCTCTCTGTGGTTCCTTAAGATCCCCCGGTTTGCCGTGCGGTTTTCGACCTGTTGGGGGGGAATGAGTCTGGTGGTTGAGAGAGCCAGCGTCTAAAAACATCATTTTTCTCGGACTCCCTAACAGGGGACACTTTGGCCCGGGGTGTACTAAACGGCCTCCCCTTCTTTGGGGGTGGGTCAAGACAAGCTTTTCCCCGCTGGCCCTGTGAACCCCGCATGCTAGCTCTTGTCCCCGGGAGTTTACATGATGGGGGGGAAGGGTTAGTTGTTTTGTTGTCGTAGTCTTCCCAAAACCCGGAAGGGGTCCAAAACATGGTTTCTTGGCCCTGGCCCCCCTTTGTTGGACTCCAGGGGGGGGGGAAGGAGGGTGAAACACAAATTAAATCAATATGGCTTTTTCAAAAACATCCCCCCAAAAAAGAGGAAGGCAGCATCCCCTATTTCAGGGGATTTCGATTTTGACGCATTCGGAATGGGGGGAGACAGAAACAGGTTTTTGGGTTCCCCGGTTTTTATGGAAGGGAAAGGACAAGAAAGACCCCTTTCAGCTTTGACCCCTTTTGCTACCAAAAGGGGTTCAAAGGTATGCAGGGGACCCTCGGTCCATCAAGAGGTTGAGGAATGGGTTTCCCTTTTATTCAATTAAGTCACAAAAGCAATCTGAAAAGCTGCGAAGGCAACGAAATTGTGGACAGGGAGATCGGGTAAATCCCAAAACAATTAAATTATCAAAAGGGTGATTCGTGAAGGGAAATTTTCAGGTGTTTCAGAGGAGAGATCAAAAAGGACGGCAATCCCAGGGGTGAGGAGGGGCGCAGGGGACAGTAAAGAAGGGTGCAGAAAGATGGACACCAACACCCTCTTTTTGACATTCTCAACCCGGCTGCCCCCGGTCATCAAAGTGGCTACCGATTGTCCCGGGGTTAGTTGTAGTCCCGTCCCCCTTTAGGTCTTTTCCGATGCCCGAAGTTTGGCCATGTCAGAGACCGTTGTTCTGGCAGGGGGTGTGTGGTATTTGCCAAGGCAACCCCTGAGGGCCGTGTAAAAGACCGGCACATGTGCAAAAGCGGTGGGGACCCTCCCCCCCTTCACGGGAATTTTCCTCTGTATTCAGGAAACGCAATACAAAAGGGTTTAAGACAGAAAAATTCCCTTTTTTTAAGCCGCAAAAGGTTGTGGGCATCAGCGCCGCAGCTTTTTGTATGCTTCGGCCTAAAGAAAGTTCCCAAAAGTTCAACTCGGTCAGTCGCTGTCAGACTGTAACTTTACGTTTTCGAAACATTGCAAGGAAAAACTGTGCTTGGTGGAAGCAGGTCCACCCCCTCCAAACCCAAGTGATCCCCTGGTGGGAGGCCAAAAATCCGCCACCCTCAGCTGCCCCCCAGCTACAACAAAACCCTTTGGGGGATTAAAAACCGCACCCCGACCCCGAACTCTCTGTCCGTGCCCTGCGGGCAAGGGGTTCAACCCCCGGTGGAGATGGTGGAGAAAGGAAGAAACCTCCAGTCTCCCAAACCCAACCTACTTCACCTGTTAAAGTCGCCCGCAGGGCTGCAGTGTCCCGTGAAATTTTAAGCAACAAATTTACAGCTTTAGCAGCAATGTTGAGGGGGAAAGGGCCGATCCTCTCCTTTTTGCCCTCGCCCCCCATGGAAAAAAAATATTCCATTGGGAAAACCGTGGTCTAAATTCCCAAATTCGGGAGCGCGCTTCTGTGTCAAATTTTAAACCTTTTGGGCTCTTCAAGAAACCCAAATTTCAAAGCCCGAAAACCCTTTTCCTTTTGGCTTTAAATTTTTCAAAACCTGCACAACCCCCCACGTTGGGCTGTGGGCGGGTTTCCCTTTTCCCTTCACAAAAAAATTTTTGTATAGTCCTGTCGCTTTCCCTACCCCCCTTCAGGGTGTAGCTGCGAGAGTCACTCCCAAGTGTAACCTGTTCTCTTTATTACCCCATCGTCCCGGTTTGCGTCAGGACCTTGTCGTCTGTTTTTGGGAACTTCCTCGCCTTTTTTGCTTTTGGGTGACTTTAACGGTACACCCCTTTGGGGGGGTTCCGGTTCGTCACCAGAGGCCCGTATTGAGGATGTCCTTTCGGATTTGGGTTTGGTTGTTGAACACGGATTGAACTTCCTCCCTTCTTTCCCAGGTTTACTTTCGTGTTTAGATTTTTCGGTTTGTGCCCCTCGCTGGTCCTGGACTAGGTGGGCTGTCCATGAGATCTGCCCGGAAATGACATTTCCCCGTCCTTCTACAACCCGTAAAACTGAACACTTTCTGTCTCCGCATTTTAAAATTTTAAAAAACCTGGGTCTATTTTTCAGCCCGTTTCAAGGGGAGTTCCAGGACATGATTTTTTCAGAGTCCTGACCGCTGAAAAGCTGACTAACACTATGATTAAATTTAAGGCCGTATTTCCCGTGTCTTTCCCATAAACTTCAAATGCCCAAAAAAAACCCCGGGTTTGAAAGGGGGGGGGGGGGGGGGGGGGGGGGGGATTCAAAAATTGGGGCCCAAATACCATAGAAACTCCCCGGTAAAATTTCAAGGGCCCACACTTTTAAAAAACATAAAAAGTCGGGCCCGGAGAAGCTTCGCTCCAGGCTGACATCAAAAACTTTTAAGAAAAAAGGGGTGGAACTTCATTAAGAAAAACAAAGGGAAGAACACCCGTCCCCTGTGAACCATCTAATTTGGATTTTTTAAAAACAGAGAAAGCATTGCTAAAATTTCTTGCTTCAAACCCTTGAAAAGATTCCTCCTCTTCAATAAACGCACTTTTGTAAACACAAACCCCTAAAGAAAAACTCCCTGCAACTTTTATCCGACAACATGGAAGACACAAATTTTTTTTTACATTAAACGAGCTGAAATCGCCTTACCTCTTGCAGCGATTTCCCCTCCAGGGATAGATGACAAACTTATCAAAAAATTTAACTCTTCCGCAAAAAGGTCTGAACATCCGTTACGTATACAACCCCCGTGTGGGGGAAGGTTGCTTTCCCCCCTTTGGCGGACACCCTTTATTATTCCCCTCCCCAAAACCTGGAAAGATCTTTCTAAACCTCTAAAATACCGCCCCTAGCTTTGACCAGTGTGTTGTAAATTGATGGAAAAAAAAGGGCAATGCAGGCCCCTTGGGAAAACCGAAACGATGCCTTTTGGCGAAAGAACAGTGTGGTTTCCGCAAACAAACGTAGTACAGTTGACCATTTGTTTCGTCGGAATCTACATTAGGGGCGTTTTTTAAACGACAGCATGCAGTGGCAAATTTTCTTTGCTTGGAGGGAAGGCCCGATACCACCTGGAAGTCGGGGGTACTTTATGATCTCACGTTTTGGGGGTTTTTGAGGTCATCTTCCGCTTTTTATTCAAAATTTTTGGGGAAAGACGTTCAGGTCGGGTTTGGGCCCCCTCCTTGATGTCCACGAGGGAGTTGGGTTCCAAGGGGAGCAACTATCTCCTGCCCCTTTTTTTTTTAAGACAACAACATTTTTTAAACGTTCAGAGGGTTTAGACTGTATGTTTGTGGTTTATTTTGCTGTTACGCAACTGGAACCTGTACCCAGTGTCCAGGCAGGCTCCCCCTTTTCGTAGATAAAATCATCGGGGGGCGGAAAAGAAAACGGTTTTTCCCCTTTTTTGTACAAAAACCCGTGTTTCACTTCCAAATTTTTCCCTCAGTTTTTTCCCGATCCGGAAATTAAAAAAGGGAAACTCCCCTTCCCGCGTTAAGAAAGGGCCCAAAATTTTTGGGGGTCTTTTTTGACCAAAAACTTAACTTTTCGCCCCTATTAAAAACCCCAAAAAATGCTTGCCAAAAGGCATGAAAATTCTGCGGGTCGTAGCACACACCGATGGGGGCTGATAAGAAAAATTGTTGCACCTCTACAGAGCCTGGTCGTTCCAAACTGGGGCTACGGGGTTTTGCTGTTACGGCTCCGCAAGACATTTTACCCAAAATCTGGACCCTATCCACCATCAAAGGGGGTTTGTCTCGTCTTGGGCGTTCCGACCACCCCTGGTACACCTTACGCAGAGGCAGGTGAACCTTCACTGTCCAAAGAGGCTGAAACGTCTTTGAATTTTTTACATCGACTGTTCTGAACCGCAGAATCCTGCTATGACGGTTTTTTCCCTTCCCAAAAAAGTTTGAACAAACCCGAAATGTATTCCCCCGTTTTGGGGTTCGTTCAGCCTCACGTGCGGAATGCGGATAGACCCGGGGGTTTTTCCCATTTTTCCAAGTTTCCGGGATCAACCCCTGGACCTTTTTCACACCAGAGATTCGTTTTGGATCTCGCAGCTTTCCGTAAGGAGTCTACCAGCTCTCTGGCGTACAGGCTTTGTATGCCGAGCTCTGTTTCCAAATTCCCGGGGATCCATCCTATCAAAAAGTTTTCACTGACGGTTCCAAGTCTGAGGATGGAGTGGCCTGTGCAGCCTACTGCCCTGGGGCTCCTCAGATATTGTTGGAACATATACATTCAGATGCTTCTGTCTATTCTGCTGAACTTACTGCTCTAGTACTGGCTTTGAAGATAATCTCCCATTCTTCGAGGAGGGACTTTCTGGTTCTGTCGGATTCGCTGTCAGCTTTGGAGGCCATAGCTGGCCGCAACCTTCAGCATCCAGAACTTTTACTTTTTTTTGAACTTTTTAGCAAGTTGAAGGCGGACGGTTACAACATTACTCTTGCTTGGGTTCCTGGCCATGTTGGCATCGGCGGGAACGAAATGGTTGATCGTTTAGCCAAGAACGCCACAAGAGAGAAACTGTCCAACACTTATATCCCCTGCTCAGATGTGAAACCGAAAATTAACGATTATGTGAGAGACCTCTGGCAGGAGGATTGGAACACACAGACGAATAACAAACTCTTTCAGATCCGTCCAAACCTTCAGGAGTTCCTCCCATCCACGTCGGGAGGTCGTAAAGAGGAAACGGTCTGTGCCGGCTGCACACCGGCCATTCGTATTTTACCCATGCTTACCTTTTAAAGAGTGAAGAAGCTCCGTGGTGCATTCCATGTCATGCGCCACTCACAATGAAACATGTTCTTTTAGAGTGTTGGGACTTGCACGATGTGAGACACAACATTTTACAGCGGAGTCCATGAAGATCCTGTTCAGGGATGTCCCACCTGATGTGATCCTTGAGTTTTTGAGAGAGATTAACATTTTTCATCTGATTTAAGATTTTACGGCAGAAAGATTTTTAACAAAGTTTCTGGTGCGTTTCTAGACGATGTCATTTAACGAGATGTATGAAAGGTTGTTTTTTTTTTATGACTGGTGAGTTGATTTTAACGATGGTGACAGCCCTGATATGGCCCTTTGCGGTCGGCTGGGCTATAAGCAACATTATCTTATCTTATCTTCTGGAAAGACCAGCAACCCAAATCGTCCGGTCAAAGACAAGGAGGGAAACACCATCGCAGGAGAAGCTGAGCAGAGAGCAAGGTGGGCAGAGCACTTTAAAGAGCACTGAATAGACCTGCACCACCTGTCCCCCAGACATTCCACCACCAACCCAGCTTCTGGACATCAACACAGGCCCACCAACCAAGACGGAAGTTACCAAAGCCATCAAGTCACTGAAGTCGGGTAAAGCAACGGGTCCAGACGGAATTCCACCTGAAGCACTGAAAGCAGACACCCAGACGTCAACAGAGATGCTGCATCCACTCCTAAGCAAGATCAGGGAGCAGGAACGAGTGCCAGAAGACTGGAAAAGAGGCCACCTGGTGAAGCTGCCGAAGAAAGGGGACTTGTCATCCTGTAAAAACTGGAGAGGGATTATGTTGCTGTCCATCCCGGGGAAGGTGCTGACCAAAATCATGCTAGAGAGACTAAAGACCGCCCTAGACAAGACCCTCCGCCAAGAACAAGCTGGATTTCGCCAAGACAGATCATGCACAGACCAAATTGCCACCATGAGAATTATCATCGAGCAGTCTCTGGAGTGGCAGACCCCCTTGTGCGCAGTATTTGTGGATTTCCAGAAGGCATTTGACAGCATCGACAGAGATACCATCTGGAAACTCATGCACCACTATGGCTTCCCACCCAAGTTTGTTGCCATCAACCAGCAACTCTACGAGGATGCCACATGCCAGGTTGTCCACGATGGGAAGCTAACGAAGCCCTTCACTGTACAAACCGGCGTCCGTCAGGGGCGTCTACTATCGCCAACAATTTTCCTGATGGTCGTTGACTGGATAATGCGGCAGTCTACAGACGGCAAGAGGACAGGAATCCAGTGGACGTTCACCAAGCAACTGGAAGACCTGGACTTCGCCGACGACATCAGCCTTCTGTCCAACAAACAGCAAGACGCACAAGAGAAGCTGTGCCGGGTAGCAGAAGAAGCAGGAAAGACAGGCCTCCAAATCAACATAAAGAAAACAGAAGCCATGAGAGTCAAAAACCAGCAACGAGACCCACTACGACTACAACAGGAAGACATCATTGAAGTTGACAAGTTTGTCTACCTCGGCAGTGTGGTCAGCAAAGATGAAGGTACAGATGAGGGTATCAAGAGTTGCATCAATAAAGCCAGGCACACCTTTACTACGCTACGGCCTATCTGGAATTCCTCTGCCCTCTCACTCCATAACAAGATCAGAATCTTCAACTCAAATGTGAAATCTCTCCTTCTGTATGGTTCTGAAACGTGGCGAACAACAAAGACAAACACCCCAAAACTCCAAACATTTATCAACAGATGTCTGTGAAACATTGTGAACATCAGATGGCCAGATGTTATTGCCAACGCAGAACTGTGGAACAAGACCCAGCAAGTTCCAATAGAAATAGAAATCAGAAAACGGAAGTGGGGATGGATTGGCCACACCCTCAGAAAGTCTCCATCCAACATCACAAGACAAGCCCTTGAATGGAACCCTCAGGGCAAAAGAAAAGTGGGAAGACCAAGACAGACATGGCGAAGGAGTACCGACGCGGAAGTGAAGGCCGCCGGAATGACGTGGGCCAAGCTGAAGAAGATCTCCCAAAACCGTGTCCGCTGGAAGAGTGTGGTTGCGGCCCTATGTTCCCCAGGGAATTCAGAGGACTAAGTCAAGTCAATACAGTACAATGGAATACAGTATGATAGAATACAATGCGATGCCGTACAGTTTAGCACAAGGCAGTACCATACAACGCAGTGCTAGAAAGACAAAGATGCTCCCGAAGGTGCGGGTGGGTCCCAGAGAAGTACTGTCTTCAACCGCCGAAACAAACCAGCTGGGAGCAATCCTGCACCACCCTCGGAAGCCTGCGCTGTGTTAACATAGGCTGCAGGCACGACACAGGGCATTCCTTTAACAACGCAGCACTGTACAGTGTGGTGCGATGCAGTGCCGTACGTTGCAGTGCGATGCAGTATAGCACAGTGCGAGGCAAAACAAATACAGTGCACACGGCAAGCAATTGCGGGACACAGTGTAGTGTAGTGCAACGGAGTGCGGCGGCAATACAGCCCGCACAATGCAATGCATTACAAATGCGGTGCAAACGCAGTAGCACTACAAATGAAATGCGAACACAATACAGCGTGATGCCATGCAACACCATAGAATACGATACATGCGATATAACGCACTGCACTGCAATACTATACAATAAAATTCAATGCAGATCAATATAATACAGTAAAGCGCAATGCAATGCATGCAATATAACGCACTGCAGTGCAACAATATGCAGTAAAAAATGCAATGCAGTACCTTGCGATGCAATACAGTACAGTACAATACAATGCAGTTCACTATAACGCATTGCACTGCAACAGTAAAAATACAATGCAGTACCATGCGATGCAATGCAGTAAAGTGCAATACAATGCAATGCAATATAACGCACTGCACTGCAACAGTATACAGTAAAAATACAATGCAGTACCATACGATGCAATACAGTACAGTACAATACAATGCAATGCAATATAACGCATTGCACTGCAACAGTATACAGTAAAAATGCAATGCAGTACCATGCAATGCAACACAATAGGCACCCAGCACATTTCAAGCCAGCACGATACACTGTTGTGAGCAATGCAGCCCAAAACCATTACAGATCAGAACACACCGCCATAGTTTGGACCGTGTCCCACAGAGATCTACGAGCAGGTGAAGGCCGGCCGGAAGCCGGTGCTGAGGCCCGTGTTGGACGTGCTGGGCCTGCAGCCGGAGGACCTGAGCCAGAGACTGGCCCGCCACCTGGAGACCGTGGTCAAACGATCCTGGGACGAGAACCCCGCCAACCGACCCGACGCCCACTACCTGAGGACCATCATCAAAAGTTTCCCGCAGTACGTCTAGAGAGAGAGAGGGAGAGAGAGAGAGAGGGAGGGAGGAGAGAGAGAGAGAAGAGAGAGAGAGAGAGAGAGAGAGAGAAGGAGAGAGAGAGAGAGAGAGGGGGGAAGGGGAAGGGAAAGAATTTTCTTTGGCTTTAAAATCCTTTCTGTTCAGCCGTCAGGAAATGGGTACGTGATTCAGTTGAGGGGAGGTTGAAAGCGGCAGAAGGAGAGGGATGGCCTCCGCCCTCCATGATGCCATGCCTTAGACACAGTGAACATCGGACAGTTCACTAAGCGTACGGAAAATAGGCTATGGGAACTTCACTGTTGGGAATCGAGACTGAAACAGTCGTTGGAACATAAACAAATCCCTAGGACTCCAAACCCCACCTGGGAAAAGAGACCGAAAATGTTCTAGGGGAATTAACCAAATCCCTGAAATTTCAGCTTCGTTGGGAACAGAAACTGAAAAAGCTGCAGGGGACATAAGCAAATCCCGTAGATTCCCCGTTGAACCGTTAGACTGCAGCCCCTTTGGCAACAGAGACTGAAACGCTTGCAGGCGACGTGACCAAAATCCTGATATTCCAACTCCGTGGAGAACAGAGACTGAAACAACTGCAAGGCATCTCACCAAAAATCCGTAAGATTCCGTCCCTGCTTGGGAATAGAGACGGAAACAGTTGCAGGGGACATAACCAAATTCCTAAATTTTCCAGCCCCTTTAGGAACACAGACTGAAAACGGTTACAGAGGACCAAACCAAAATCCTTGTGATTCCAACCCCATTGGGAACGGTCTGAGAACGAGGACATGAATCTAGTTCCTAAAATTACAGCCGAATTAAGAACACAGCCTGGGAAAGCCGCAAGGGACATGACCAAATCCCTAGAACTCCAGCCCCGTTAGGAACGGTCTGAGAAAGGGGACATGAACCTAATTCCTGAAATTCCAGCCACCTTTGGAGAAAAAAAAAACAGCTGAGAAAGCCGCAAGTGACATGACCAAATTCATAGGATTCCACACCCGTTAGGAACCCAAGTCTGAGAGAGTTGCAGGGAGCCTAGCCCCCCCCCCCCCCCCCCCCCCCCCCCCCTTTCGGTCTGGTTCCAGACACATGGCAACAAAGGCGGCCTGATGGACACCATGCTGTTCCGCCTGGAGCAGTACGCCCACAACCTGGAGGACATGGTGGCGGTGAAGACCCGGAATACCTGGAGGAGAAGCAGAAGGCTCAGGACCTCCTCTACGCGATGCTGCCAGAGTGCGTGGTTACTTGTGTGTGTGTGTGTGTGTGTGTGCGCGCGCGCTCGTGTGTGTTTGTGTATATCTGCAAATACCTCAGGTTTTGCAGACTTTGCTTCCCTGCGTTTATGTGTGTGCGCGCGCGCGCCTGCTTCTGTATTCGCTCGCGTACGTGCATGTCTGCGTTAGATATGTGCGTGCGTGTGTGTGCCTGCGGTTGAAGATATCGATGTGCGCAAGTGTGTGTGTGTGTGTGTGTGTGTGTGTGTGTGTGTGTGTGTGTGTGCGCGCGCGCGCGTTTGTGTGTGTGGGGGGAGGGGGGGCGCATGCGCACGCACGCGTGTGTGTGTGTACGTGTGTGTGTGTGCACGCGCATGCGCGCTTGCCTGTATATAATCATGTATACATGTATGTGCGCGTTGTTGGGGTGGATCAGGTCAGTGGCGCAGTGTCTGATCCGCGGCCAGTCAGTGGTGGCGGAAACGTTCGAGAGCGTGACCATCTACTTCTCCGACATCTGTGGCTTCACCGCTCTCTCCGCTGCCAGCACTCCCATGCAGGTGCGCGTTTGTGTGTCCCTCCTCCTCCTCTTCCTCCTCCGCCTCAACCTTGTCGTCGTCCTCCTCCACCTTTTTCTCCTCCTCCTCCTCTTTCTCTTCTCCCTTCAGTTCGTTCTCCTCTTCGTCCTCCACCTCCCCTTCTTCATTCCTTCGCTAAAAGTACTCCAGTGCAGGTGCGTATTTGTGTGTATTGCTCCACCTCTCCTGCTCCCCTCCTCCTCTTCCTCTTCTGTCTAAACCTCCTCCTCCTCCTCCCCTTCCACCACATCCTCTTCCTCCTCCTCCTCTTCTTCTTTCTCCTCTTCGTTCTCCTCTTCGTCTCCCTCCTCCTCCTCTGCCTCCGTCTCTTCCTCCTCTTCCTCCCCTTCGTCTTTCGTTCGCTGAAAGTACTCCAACGCAGGTGCGCATTTGTGTGTATTGCTCTACCTCTCCTTCTTCTCTTCCTCCTCTGTCTCAACCTCGTCCTCCTCCTCCTCATCTTCGTCTCCTTCCTCCTCCTTTGGCTCCGTCCCTTCGTCCTCTTCCTCCTTCTTCTTCCTTTTTTCCCTTGTTTTCCTCCTCTTCGTCCATCTCCTCCTTCCTCCTCCGTTTCCTCCTCCTCCTTTTTATGCCGCTCCTCCTTGTCTTTGTCCTCCTCTTTCTCTTCCACCTCTTTGTCTTCCTCTTCCTTCTCCTCTTCCTCCTCTTCTCTTCTCTAGCTAGTAATCGCTGGAATGGATACCGGCCACCCATTCCGCCCTGTGATTGTTTGAACATTTTGACCACTACTGGGCGCCTGTTCTCTGGTGTCTTAATAAGCTCAAGAAAGGACATTACATATTGTGTTAACACCTTGACGAGCATCGGGTGCCTGCTCTTTGGTGTCTTCATAAGCAGTAGAAAGGACATTAGATATTGTCTAAACATGTCGATGAGCATTGGGTGCCTAATCTGTAGTGTCGTTACAGGCTTTAACGTGGACATCAGAACTGCCCACCGTGCAGGGTTTTTTGTGAGCATCGTAATGGACGTTGCGTGTTCGTTCTTGTGTGTTATCGTGCGGTGTAAAATAGACATGAGTTTGTCCGTTTTGCAGTAATGTTGTAAACAGTAAAATGAGCATTAACTCTCTAAGTCTGCAATGTTAACATAAACGGTAAAATGGACACAACGAGCTTGCAGTAATGTTGTGAACAGTAAAAAACGAGTATTAACTCTCTAGTCTGCAGTGTTAACATAATGGGTAAAATGGACACAACGAGCCTATTCTGCGTTGTCATTGTAATGAGTAAAACGAGACATTAGCTTCCCCGTTCCGCTGTGTTATTGCAAGCAATAAAACGGACATGAGCTGCCTGTCCTACTCTGCTGTGATTTTATAGTTGTTAGTATTGGTAGTCACTATACTATGGTTCTACTGCATTATGGTAGCGGTGGTGTATGAGGTCTTACACCCTGTTTCTGTTTTGTGCAGGTGGTGGAGCTGCTGAATGATCTCTACACTATGTTCGATTCCATTCTGGAACATTACGACGTATACAAGGTACAGGGCGGCACACAGTAAGATGCGTGTGTGTGTGTGTGTGTGTGTGTGTGTGTGTGTGTGCGCGCGCGTGCGTGTATGTATCTTTATATATATATATATATATATATATATAGAGAGAGAGAGAGAGAGAGAGAGAGAGAGAGAGAGAGAGAGAGAGATCAGTATATTTAAAGTGCCTAAAACAATTTAAGTGCTCAACCCCTTGGGGAGCAACACTAGTTAAAACAAGTAAAAAGGGGAATCTTAAAACTATCTACAAATTTGTAGGGGACGTCCACATAATGGTGTCGTGACTATCTTCTGCTGATGCTGGTGTGGAAGATGGGGGGACCCCTGCATAGTGGTGTCGTGACCATGGTTCTGTGGATACACCATCCTGATGACAGCGCAACGCGCTCGAAACAAATTTGTGTGTGTGTGTGTGTGTGGAAATGAAAGTACCATCCGGTTCCTAAAGAAGCCTTTTGAGAGGCGAAAGCTTGAATTACGAAAAAAATGAACTCCGTGGACGGTGTTGACGAAATTATTGTACACACACACACACACACACACACACACACACACACACACACACACACACATGCATGCACGTGTGCGCGCTTTTTGTGTCTGTCTGTCGGTATGTCTCTTTGTCTCTCTGTATGCGGCGTGGAGTTTGTGTGTGAGCGCTCGCGCACGCACGTGTGTGTGTATATATATGCATGAGCGTGCAGGAGAGATTCCATCCCAATCTAAGAGAGAGGAGGGTTCCCTCAATGTTGAAGGCTGTCGGGGCACACTGTCCAGGACAAGGGGGGGGGGGGGGGGGGGGGGGGGAGGGAGGCCAAGGTGTGGGAGCTGGACAAAGGGATCGCCACCCACTGACCTAATGACCTCCTGAAGAAAATGACGGTTGGGGAGAGGTGGTGGTGGGGTGGAATAGTAAAGACGAGAATCGGTGGGGTAAACATGCCGAACACCTGATGAAATACGTCACGAACACTACAGTTAAAGAAGGGAATGGGGGAAGGGCAGAGGAGAGAGGGGACGGGGGGTGGGATGAGGGTGGGTGGGTCCAGGTAGTAGGTAGAACACTGAACCCGAAGTTGTTATCCCTTTTATCTGGTACTGAGAACGAGTGTCGGGTGTGCAGAGAGTGAGAATTCCAGGTGTTCTGTGCACCAGTCACGGGACGTTACCGTTTGTGGCGCATAGTGGCAAATGAACGACTGCTGCCACGAAAAACAACATGGGTCGTGTTTTTATTGAGAATGCTGGTCCTTCTGTGCACTAGTCACGGGATGTTGTGTCGTGACCCCAGGTTCTGTTGATGCAGGTGTGGAAGATGCGGGCACGTCTGCATAGCGGTGTTGTGACCATGGTTCTATGGATGCAGGTGTGGACAAAAGGGGACGTCCACATAATGGTGTGACTATCTTCTGCTGATGCTGGTGTGGAAGATGGGGGGACCCCTGCATAGTGGTGTCGTGACCATGGTTCTGTGGATGCAGGTGGAGACAATCGGGGACGTGTACGTAGTGGTGTCGTGACAGTGGTTCTCGTGGTTCCATGGCTGCAGATGTGGACGATACGAGGACATCTACATGGTGGTGTCGTGACGATTGTTCTGTTGATACAGATGTGGAAGATAGGGGGACCCCTACATTGCGGTGTCGTGACCATGGGTCTGTTGGTGTGTGTGTGTGTGTGTGTGTGTGTGAAAGTTAGGGTCTATCCACATAGTGATGTGACCATGGTTCTATGAATGCAGGTGGAGACAATCGGGGACGCCTATATGGTGGTGTCGGGCCTGCCCAAGCTGAACGGGAACCTGCACGCCCACAACATCGCCCGCATGTCGCTGGACCTGCGTCGGAACGTCTGCTCCTTCACCATCCGCCACCGGCCCAACGAGAAGCTGAAGATCCGCATCGGGGTGCATTCGGGTAGGTTGGGGTGGTCGTGCCCGTGCGTGTATATATGCACACAAACAAGTACATGTATGTATATCTGTGTGTGTGTGCGTGCGTGCGCGCGCGCGCGCGTGTGTGAGTGTGTGTGTGTGCGCGTGCGTGTGTGAGTGTGTGTGTGTTATTTGTTTTATTACGTCATACTGAGTGACTTACGTCTCTTCCCTCATTACCTTACCCGTTGGCACATGGGGAGGTCAATAGCTGAGAAAGACCAACGTCTAAAATTTCGAATACCATGTATTAGCTTCTTGTCCTTGATGCGCTTTTCTTTGGATACACTCACATTCACACTCACACACACGTCAAAGAAGAGCTAAAAGAGAAATAAACACACACGCACGCACACACACAAAACATAGTATGAAACACACACGCACACACTCACGCATGCACACGTATTTACACATATACGTGCGCGTGCACACACGCACGCACACACACACACACACACACGCACGCACGCACGCACGCGCGCGCGCGCACATTCACAAGGATGTCGGGTGACAGTACAGCATCAAGTTCCCTACCGCTCTGCCGGCACCTAACACAAACAGGCCCCTGTTCGCTGCCCCTCTTCACTCACTGGTCGTTCTGGTGGCGACAGTGTAGTGAACGCAAATCCGAGCTCTGCTTACCTGGGTGTCCATCTCCATCTGGCTATGGCACGTGTGGACGTTAAACCTAAATGGAACAAACACTACCACCACCCCCAGTCCACTACCCTCCACCCCTGAGGTATCCAGATCCAGTTCAAATCCAGTTGGCCGGCGATCATAAAACAAAATTAAAGGGAAGAAAATCAACAGATTTTCTAAATCACAACCAAATGTGGAGGAGGCCGGTTGAGGCCGTTCATTAATAATCGTCACGTCGGGATTATGCTTCAGGAGGTTTACAACACCCGTTGATCTAGAATCTGACGATGTGCATCACATAAACAATTGAGTGAATGGAACAATATGCAGTCAGTCTGCCCGGTCAATCCAGAACCGACTTTCTGGGATTCCTGTCGTCAGGTGCGCCCCTTCGCCGACGGAGGCCATGATTAGATCTTCCAGTGGAACATCCGGTGTCCTTGACCCTCCACCCCAGTCGCACACATCACGTATTTTGATTTTGTCTATCACGATGCTTTCTTCTTCTTCTCTCTCTCTCTCTCTCTCTCTATGTGTGTGCGTGCGCGCGCGCGTGTGTGTGTGTGTGTGTGTGTGTGTGTGTGTGTGTGTGTGTGTGTTTCAATATTAAAGATCCTTCCATTTTTTTTTCTAACATTATCGATTTCACAACCGTGACCACCTACAGCCTTTGGTTCAGCAGTATTCTGCCACACACTTCTTTTCGTTTTCCTTTTTTTTTTTTTTTTGTGGTCATTTATTTTGAAAAGGACTTGGTCCTTTCGACAGAAACCTCCTCAACCAATTTTGCAACTTTTGTTGTTGTTCAGAGAAATGGAGTTTTTTTTTTTAGGTCGTTCGTTTTGCAGCTGTCGTTGTGCTGCGCAGTAGTGAACAGGACGTAGGCAGTGCCAGATTTCACCAGTTTTGAAATACTTTCCGAGGAAATGCTTCGACTTAATTGCCGGCCCTTGGATTCGGACTGTCTAGGCTGATGCCAGACTTCCTTTACGAATGGTAATGAAAATCTCGACGTAGAAAGTCTCGGACGAGAGTCTGGTTAAAGACTAATGTAGTTACTTCCTAAGCATGAGACTCCATGCGATATGCGGGTGGCTTGTGCTGATGGGTTATTGGTGGCAGTGAATGATATTCTAAACTCTAACCAGCCGCCATGGCGAAGTGGTCAGCGTTGCAGACATCTGGCTGGGAGGTCGTGGGTTCGATTCCCCGCATAGTCATGTGGCGTGTGTGTTTTTTCTGCCCAGACCGGCTCCTACTCAGAGTTGAGTTTGCTACGGGCTCCATTGGGAAGACTGGGACTACACAGTCAAGTTTCATCCATTAGATGGATGCGTCTCTGAGAGTGTTGCTCAAATTTCCAGGCCAACACTGCAGGTGTCTGTATCTCTCGGGCCTGGTTGACGCCAGAATATATCATGAAAAGACGCGTAGAGTATAGCCCTGTCATGCAGTCTCAGACCGGAAGGGAAATCCGTAGCGTCTTCTTCATTATCCTCGTTCTCATCGATCAGCATTAAAATAAAATCCTCAAATTCTGTGGCCCTTCATACCCTGCTCTCATGGTGACCTCAGTTTTGATGTCCACTCCACGTCTATGGCCTTGGTTTAAGTCCGTCGGGGTCACCGGTATCGGCGAGATCATGTGGACTGTCGTTGGACGGACGTGGTGACGCCCTCCGCAAGGAGAGCTCACTCACGCCGTCTCCGCGACTAAGCAATTATTTTCGTCGGTAGGGGGCTTAATAGGTGGTGTCTTGCGTATGTTAGACCAGAAGAGGCATCACTGAACACCACAGAAGTGACTCGGCAGCAGTGCAGTGTCTCCTCCGGTGGGTTGCTTCTTGACATTGACTGCTCCCTGTGGATTGCCGGTGCCGGGGCTGCGGCGGGATGGGCCGGGCCGGGCTGTGGCTGTGGACGGGGGGTCGGAATGAGCAGCGTGGTGGCACAGAATATAGGACAGAAGAAAAAACAAAGATATTCTAAACTCTCCAGTAAACGTATGCAGTAGACGCTATTCGATGAAGTTTCTGGCTTCATTAAGAGGTTGCAAACGGGAACAACCGGTTCTTGCCTCGGTCGAGCCTTGTTTCCAACCTAGGATAAACGGTGACAGGAAACATAACGGCGAAGACCTCGCATGCAGTCTCAGCTTAAAGCGGAACTCACTGGCACCATCTTCATCTTCATAGTACGTCAGGAAAAACGCTTCTCAAGAGAGTGTCCCTTCTTGCCGAGCTCTCATGGTCACCTCAGTTTTCGATGTCCCTTCTGTGCACGATGGTAGATTCCCATTTAAGTCTGCGGTTTCGGAAGAGCCATGAGGTGCTGTCTTCGGCGGTCGTGGAGGTGGGTAATCACTCAACATGGCTTGGCTATGACTATTGCCAGTATGGGGGAGCTTAATAGATAGTGTTTGCGTGTGCTGGATCAGAACAGATCCCCGCTGATGACCACCGAAGTGACTCGACGGCCGTGCAGTGTCTCTCTCCCCTGGTGGGTTACGTCATGACGGTCTCACAAACATTGTCTCTGTGTGGACTGACGCTGCAGGGACTGCAACAGGACAAGTCTGTGTGTGGGAGTAGTGTTCTAGGAGTCTATGTGTGGGAGTACAGGGTTCTATGAGTCTCTGCGTGGGAGTACAGGGTTCTACGAGTCTCTGCGTGGGAGTACAGTGTTCTAGGAGTCTATGTGTGGGAGTACAGTGTTCTAGGAGTCTATGTGTGGGAGTACAGTGTTCTAGGACTCTGTGTGGGAGTACAGTGTTCTAGGAGTCTGTGTGGGAGTACAGTGTTCTAGGAGTCTGTGTGGGAGTACAGTGTTCTACGAGTCTGTGTGTGGGAGTACAGTGTTCTACGAGTCTGTGTGTGGGGGAGTGCAGTGTTCTAGGAGTCTGTGTGTGGGAGTACAGTGTTCTAGGAGTCTCTGTGTGGGCATACAGTGTTCGAGGAGTCTGTGTGTGGTGAGTACAGTGTTCTAGGAGTCTGTGTGTGGGAGATACAGTGTTCTAGGAGTCTCTGTGTGGGCATACAGTGTTCGAGGAGTCTGTGTGTGGGAGTACAGTGTTCTAGGAGTCTCTGCGTGTGGGAGTAGTGTTCTAGGAGTCTGTGTGTGGGAGTACAGTGTTCTATGAGTCTCTGTGTGGGCATAGTGTTCGAGGCGTCTGTGTGTGGGAGTCCAGTGTTCTAGGAGTCTGTGTATGGGAGTACAGTGTTCTAGGAGTCTGTGTGTGGAGTGTTCTAGGAGTCTGTGTGTGGGAGTACAGTGTTCTATACAGTGTTCTAGGAGTCTGTGTGGGGAGTACAGTGTTCTGGGAGTCTGTGTGTGGGGGTACAGTGTTCTAGGAGTCTGTGTGAGCGTACAGTGTCCCAGGAGTCTATGTGTGGGAGTACAGTGTTCTGGGAGTCTGTGTGTGGGAGTACAGTGTTCTAGGAGTCTGTGTGGGCATACAGTGTTCGAGGCGTCTGTGTGTGGGAGTACAGTGTTCTAGGAGTCTGTGTGTGGAGTGTTCTAGGAGTCTGTGTGTGGGAGTACAGTGTTCTATACAGTGTTCTGGGAGTCTGTGTGTGGGGGTACAGTGTTCGAGGAGTCTGTGTGAGCGTACAGTGTCCCAGGAGTCTATGTGCGGGAGTACAGTGTTCTAGGAGTCTGTGTGGCATACAGTGTTCGAGGAGTCTGTGTGTGGGAGTACAGTGTTCTGGGAGTCTGTGTTGTGGGGGTACAGTGTTCTAGGAGTCTGTGTGAGCGTACAGTGTCCCAGGAGTCTATGTGTGGGAGTACAGTGTCCCAGGAGTCTCTGTGTGGGCATACAGTGTTCGAGGAGTCTGTGTGTGGGAGTACAGTGTTCTGGGAGTCTGTGTGTGGGGGTACAGTGTTCTAGGAGTCTGTGTGAGCGTACAGTGTCCCAGGAGTCTATGTGTGGGAGTACAGTGTTCTAGGAGTCGCTGTGTGTGGGAGTATAGTGTTCTAGGAGTCGCTGTGTGTGGGAGTATAGTGTTCTAGGAGTCTGTGTGTGGAGTGTTCTAGGGGTCTGTGTGTGGGAGTACAGTGTTCTAGGAGTCTGTGTGTGGGAGTACAGTGTTCTAGGAGTCTGTGTGTGGGAGTACAGTGTTCTAGGAGTCTGTGTGGGAGTACAGTGTTCTAGGAGTCTTGTGTGAGAGTACAGTGTTCTAGGAGTCCGTGTGTGTGTGTGGGGGGGGGGGGGGGGGGAGTACAGTGTTCTAGGAGTCTGTGTGTGGGAGTACAGTGTTCTAGGAGTCTGTGTGTGTGTGGGAGGGGGGGGGGGGAGTACAGTGTTCCAGGAGTCTGTGAGTACAGTGTTCTAGGAGTGTGTGTGTGTGTGGTGGGGGGGGGGGGAGTACAGTGTTCTAGGAGTCTGTGTGTGGGAGTACAATGTTCTAGGAGTCTGTGTGTGGGGGGTACAGTGTTCTAGGAGTCTCTGTGGGAGTACAGTGTTCTAGGAGTCTGTGTGTGGGAGTACAGTGTTCTAGGAGTCTGTGTGGGGAGTACAGTGTTCTAGGAGTCTCTGTGGGAGTACAGTGTTCTAGGAGTCTGTGTGTGGGAGTACAGTGTTCTAGTGTCTGTGTGTGGGAGTACAGTGTTCTAGGAGTCTCTGTGGGTACAGTGTTTTAGGAGTCTGTGGGAGTACAGTGTTCTGTGAGTCTCTGTGGAGTACAGTGTTCTATGAGTCTCTGAGTACAGTGTTTAGGAGTCTGTGTGGGAGTACAGTCTTCTAGGAGTTCTGTGTGGGAGTACAGTGTTTTAGGAGTCTGTGTGGGGGTACAGTGTTCTAGGAGTCGTTATGGGAGTACAGTGTTGTGTGGGGTAGTACAGTGTTCTAAGAGTCTGTGTGGGAGTACAGTGTTCTAGGAGTCTCTGTGTGGGAGTACAGTGTTCTAGGAGTCTGTGGGAGTACAGTGTTCTAGGAGTCTGTGTGTGAGTACAGTGTTCTAGGAGTCTGTGTGGGAGTACAGGGTTCTGAGTCTCTGTGTGGGAGTACAGTGTTCTAGGAGTCTATGTGTGGGAGTACAGTGTTCTAGGAGTCCGGGATGAGCGTGGCGTAATGCCAGGGAGTGGAGTACGGAAAATGAAATAGATCCCTATGAAGTGCTGGCGTCGGGAGTGTAGCAGATCGATTCTGGGTACAGCTGTGTCTTGGAATTAAGACAGAAAGACACATCGGGATGGAAGGCGGGGAACTCTCCACACGCCACCCAAGCCCCGCCCCCCTCCTCCAAAATGAAAAGAGATGGCCTGCGTGACACACTCTCTTCTTCTCCTCCCTCCCCTACCTCCTCCCTCCTCTTTTTTGTTCTCTGTGTTTGTCTCTCTCTCTCTCTACAACCATGGCCGTTTGCAGTCGGCTGGACTGTAAGCAACATTTCTCTCTCTCTCTCTCTCTCTCTCTCATTCTCTCTCTGCACCGTGCAGGGTCTGTTGTGGCGGGGGTGGTGGGGCTGAAGATGCCCCGTTACTGCCTGTTTGGAGACACGGTCAACACCGCCTCCAGGATGGAGTCCAACGGACTGCGTGAGTCCCCCTGTCCACGTGTTGTATTGCATTTGTGTGTGTGTGTGTGTGTTTTTGAGTGTGTGTGTGTAGAGAGAGATAAATCTTAGTGGTGCGTGTGCGCGCGCGCGTGTGTAGAGATGAATCAAAAAGGTGTGTGTGTTGTCCGCGTGCGCGCGCGTGTGTGCGAGAGAGAGGGAGAAAGAACGGTAATGTTGCTTATAGCCCAGCCGATCGCAAAGGGCCATATCAGGGTTTTCACCGCGTTGAGGTCAATTCACAAGTCATTAAAAAAAAGGAAAGAAAAATCATTCACACTACCTTTTTAAAATACACCTAAAGTGTGAGTGAGGTGTGTGTGTGTGTGTGTGTTTTGTTGTTGTTTTGTTCTTCAATTTAACGTCTTTTCACTAAATGTGATATTAGACAAGGTGAGTGAGGTGTGGGGGTGTGTGTGTGTGTGTGTTTGAGTGTGTGCGTGCGTGTGCGCGTGTGTATCTGTGATGAGAAACTCTAAGTAAGAATTAAACTAAAAAAAAGACGTCAAAAGTAAAAACAGAACAGTAGAAAATAAGATCATGAAATTATATTATTATAATATTGGGTATTTATATGAAGTGTGTATGTTGTGTGTGTGTGTGTGTGTAAACAAGTCTGAATGTAATGATACCGAGAAAAAAAAAAAATAGCTAAGTCATTTTCGGTTTGAAGGGAAATCCTAAATGAGACTTGAAATAGTGAACAGTAAATAACGAGCAAGTACGGTAACTCTTGCTCCACGATGAAATAATCTCACACCGTAGCTCCAAATGAGTGCTGCTTACGACACCAAATCGCCAGGGGATGTCTCCTTGTTTGTTCCGTGTGCTCTGTGTCGGCACTTCTGTTAGCCGATTTGGTGTCGCAAGCAGCATTCCTTTGGAATAATGGGCGTGTGATCGCTTCATCAAGAGTTACCACACGGGTTAAATATTTTTGGTCGTTCTTCTAGGGTCCTGTGCAGTTTAAGATGTCTACACGCACACACATTTCTCCTACTCTCCTGAAATGATATCTGTCTGCTACATACAGTTTGTCGGGTTTGGACTGAACCCAGAATGCAGCCAACTACTTTGGAAAGGCTGTCAAGTTTAGCGCATTGTCGTTCAGGGGGTATCAAATGTACTGTTAGACTGGCCCTCTTACCCCCATTTTCCTGTGATGGCGTGTTCTTGCCCGTCGTATGTTTGTTTCTTTTGTCATGTGTGGACGAATGCTATAGTAAACCCAAGAAAACTATAATAAACCCAAGAAAAAAAAAGGTTGAACATCATAACGTGTTGTAGGTCCAGTAGAGTCGGTGTAGTATTTGAAAGGTCTATGCATTGCTAGTGCACTGGGATATTTTTTTTTATAAGATTCTTTTTTTTATATTCTGCACACCACATTAAAGACATGAAAAATTGCATGCAGAACTTCAGAATACTACATACTGTACACACGCACACAAACACAAGTGTATATATCATCGTCATATACATCATTCATGGGCATCATAACATAGATATAGCATTTGTAGGCTACATGCATCTTGAAAACGAATGCCGGTCATTTTAAATGAAGACATGAACTTCGTACAGCATCAAACAAAAAGGCTCCTTATTTGTTCACAGTCCCACCGAAAACGTACGATGGAATCTCTTGCACCAGTCTGCAGTTCATGTTTGAAATATCCATGGTATTTGGTACAAAAGTCTGTAACGAAGATCATGTAAATAATCTCTGTATCCACTTTTTTTGCGATGTCTTTGATTTTGTGAATTTTGTTCAAAAAAAAAGTCTTATCCCAAGCAGTCTCATTTTTAATTTTCTTTGTCCACTTTGAACAACAGTCTGGTCTACAGTCCTGCTGTATTAAAATATGTAATAATTATGGTTTTGAGCCTTTAAGTACATTGATGATTCATAACGCATTAGGCTCATTTGTGATGTAGACTATCATCTCATTTTATGCCTGACTTAAAAAAAAATCAAGTTACTTAAATCTATGACGTCTATCCGTTAAAGGTGTCAAAATCAGTAGAAAAATCAACTTCAGCTATGAAATCACAGCTAGCTCATTAATTCGCCATTTTATCACGGAAAACATTTTACACTGAACGTATCGTTTTCTAATAAGGTAGTCATCCCCGCTGTTTTGGTATGGGTTGTGGACAGTGGATAAACGCTTCTGTGAACGGTGAATCAAAGGTCGCGTTTTTCCAAAGCTATCAGCGAGAGTCTAACCTGCTGTGTGTGAACTGTGTACGTCCCTTTGAAATCGGTCAGCTGCGCAGTGAGGGTGGCACTGCTAACGCCGTTTCTGACGGATGTGTTCCAGCACTGAAGATCCACATCAGCCAGCAGACGAAGGACATCCTGGACGAGTTTGGAACCTTCCTCATCAAGCTGCGAGGAAAAATGGAGATGAAGGTTAGGTTCAAGTTCTATAGCCTTGCTTAGTTTGCCGGAATAGCTAAGCTGGTACAGCGCCGGACTTGTGATCCTGTGGTTGTGGGGTCGAATCTCTGCCGGGCCGTTTCGGTGCTGGGGGGAATTTCCCCTTAGAGTTAGCATTGGCTCTGACTCCATTTCCTGAAATGTCCGTCGAATTCGACTTAAAACCGAAATTTTGTGTGTGAACTCACGCAATCTTGCACAAACGTAAAATGCCATCACCAAATTTCAAAAGAGAAGGCCAGTTTGGCCGTTGGTATGGATGACAGGCCTACACGTAGCATGCATCCTTCATGAAAAATCGAAAGAATGAGTGAAAAATTGGATGATGACAGATTATCAAATGAATGACGCCGGAAACGACAAAACGTGGCGCCAACAGGCGAAATTGAAGTCGTCACCGATGTAGACAGTGGACTAAGAGCGTGGATTGTAAGCACTCAGAGCTTGCTCTGTATCCCGAGACAGGCGCTAATGTAAGTGCTCTTGATAATCATATTAATAATAATAATAATGATAATAATATTAATAGCTTAACGCCCGTCGGGGTAGTGAATCATTGCAAGTTCATCGTGGCAACATAAACGACAGAGCCCAACCCTCTCCGTCTGCCGCCTTAATCTGCTCTGAACAGAATCAGGTACACATTTACTGCTGGACGAACAGAGACCGGTTTTGAATAAATGTTAGCGAACCGAAAAAAAAAAAAAAAAAAAAGAAAAAAACGTGGACAAACGAATCACAAGACAAAACACGGCGCGTTTCGACCTCTTAGGTCTTCTTCACTTCAGCGCAAGTAGAACAGAGACGGGTTTTTAACCGTGGAGCTCCGACTCGGGAAGTGCTTCGAGATCGCTACGGTCAGTTCCGCACTTGATCCTTGAGAAATAATACTGGAGAAGAAGAAAAAAACACCCGAAGGTGCTGGGGAGGACCCAGAGAAGCACCGTCTTCACCTGCCTTTAGAGCAGTCCCGTACCACCCTTGGAGGCCTGCGCTGTGTTGACGATGGGTACAGGCACGCGCAGGACACTCCATTAAGATATCAAGGGACATAACTGCTCCTGAACAGAGGTAAATTAGACTACAGGATGCAGCTCATAACAGCCTTAAAGTAGCATCCCCATGGGTGTACCAGCCCATATTTCATGACTGCAGAGCCCACCGGCGAAAAAACACCACCCTCCAGCTGCCGAGCACACCCCACAGACCCAACCACCCCTGCCCACGGACAGATGAAGACAGTGCCACTCCAGACACAGCCAAGCTTTCGCCATACGGTCTTATGGCCCTCAAGAGAGAATCCAAAGTTGTAGTCTTTCCCACTGTCAACAGGACTTTCCCTGTGGTCAGTGGGTCTTTCCTCACCGTCACTGGACCTTTCTCCAGGGTCAGCCTAGTTAAGGCAAAGAAAAAAAAACACCGAAGGTGCTGGGGAGGACCAAGAAGCACCGTCTTCCTCCTTTAGAGTCCGTAGAAAAAACACCCGAAGGTGCTGGGGAGGACCAGAGAAGCCTGTCTTCACCTGCCTTAAGGATCCGTAAAAAACACCCGAAGGTGCTGGGGAGGACCCAGAGAAGCACTGTCTTCACCTGCCTTTTTAGAGCGTCCCTTTAGAAAAAAAAACCCAAGGGGTGTGGGGAGGCCCCGAGAAGCATGTCTTCACCTGCCTTTGGGAGAGCCCCGAAAAGTACCGATCAGTAGACTAAAGTTTTGGGCAAAAAACCGTGAATAAAAGAGCAGTCTTGATCTTTTTACGGCATCATGAGAGGAAAAGGGTTAGTGGGGGGGGAGCGGGGGGGGGGGGGGGGGGGGGGGGGGGGGGGGGCGGGGGGGGGGGGGGCCCCAGTGGCGGCTTGGCGGGGGGGGGGGGGGCTTGGCATTAGAATGGGGGGGGGGGCCCTTTACCGTGGTGGGGGGGGGGGGGGGGGGTGGGGGGGGGGGGTTTTTGGAAAGGCCCAAGTTGGATGGGTTTTTGTGTAAAATTTTTCCTAATCACATTCAAAAACGAAATGGATAGATCTTAAGTATGAATATGGCCTTGATCTCAAAAGACCTATTTTGACGTTTTAAAATGGGGGTCATAGCTTTGTCGGATTCTTTCCCGTGCTGAAATTTTTGTAGGGCCCACTGAACTTTCCAGACTACACTTCGGCTCGAGTTTTTCTGGAGAGTCTGTTCCTTAAAACTGCCCAAGCTTAATAGCCGTAGCCAGAAAAGCATCACGGATAATAGTATAATACTGAAAAAGACTCGAAACATGAAGCCAGACATGAGTATCATTTTGATCAACTGAAAGAAAACATTTGTTTATAGCTGAAATTCGGTCATTTTATTCAATTCAGTATTAAAAGAATACTTTGTTATCTAACTTCTGTTTTCCTTAATGACCTCGTTCAATAAAAACGATGACCTCTTTCAATTACTACATTTCATTCACCTTGTTCATTACCTAGCGGAACTCGTAAGTCCAATCTCGGATTGGGTGTCTTAAAACAGATGAAACGTGAAATGAATTTAAATTGAAATGCAACGGTCAGCGAGGTTTCTTAACCGGTTGAATAGAGATGCGTTGAAGATAAACTTGGCTCGCAAAGCTTGCTGCACAATGATTTTGTTGCCAAACGGGTTCCTTGCATTATCGTTTGAACGAATACAAGTTAAAAGAATGATTTTTTTTCTTTTTATATTAGAGGAAAGCTTATCCGCAGATTCTGACTTTTGATCTCAGCCGCTTCCGTTTAATGATGGGGACCAGACTACCTCAGTTGGGTTAGAGCGCCGGACTCGTGAACCAATGATCTTGGGTTGCGGGTTCGAATCTTCACCGGGGTGTTTCAAAACGGATGAGATATTTTGTCCCTCACAGTAAAGTTGCTCTCTCTTCCACTTCCCAAAAGGTCCTCGAATGAGATCACATAAACCAAAGGTTTCGGAAGAGAAGGCCAGTTTGGCCGTTGGAATGGACGACACGTATACACGTAGTATGCATCTGTAGAGTAAAATCGAAAGAATGAGCGACTGATGTTTGATTGAATGACACGAAAAAAAGAATGTCAAGCGCCAGCAGGCAGCTCATTTTTCGGCTCTACCAGGGTAGACAGGCCGTCGTCTGAATGTGAGCAGGGGATAGCCAAAGCGCTTAGAATGTGGTTATAACTGAAGACAGGCGCTTCATATAAGTACTAAAACTCAAGCCACGTCTGTTCTCTGCCAAATGATATGACATAATCATGTGCCTTGAAAGGCTTTAAACTTGAATACCGGACAGGTCAATGAGAAGAAAATCCGTTTTTGTTGATCTCATGTGTTGTCTTCCGTTTGTGACTACTTTATGCGTTGTTGTTCTGTCCTTTTTCAGCGCTGTCCCTCCCCAACCCCATTTTTTTTTTTTTTTTTACCGTTGTTGTTGTAACAAGAAAATTAACAGAAACTTGGAAGCTAATCCCGTTTTCAATGGTTTGGGTGGAAATGGATTGGCCCAAAAGAATGTAAAGACAGGGTATAATATGATCAAGCTACGAGAAAGATGAGCAGCATGAAGGAAATTGAGCACACTTATAACAATGCATACAAACTCGGTTGTTGTTTTTTTTTTGGGGGAAGCAAGGTTTTTCATTTGTTTTGTTTGTTTCCTCCAGGGCAAAGGCGTGCAGACGACTACTGGTTAGAGGGAGAGAAGGAGAGAAGTAAGGCTCTAGGCAGCATTGCCACCCCAGCTGGAGAAGGCGGAAACTATGATCTCGATCTGCAGCGGAAGGCCTCTGAGGTCAGTGTTTGACAGACGGGTGTGTTCGATGTAGGAGAAGTTAGTTCTGCCCGCGGTTACTTTCCCATTTTTTGGTTTCCTGCCCGTTCACTTTTTTCCTGTGTTCTAAAGCTGGTCCTGGTTTTCCTGTGCCTGCTGCTTTTCTTACGTTTCGCTGCTTTTCTTACGTTTCACTACATTTTCCCCCGCACTTCACAACATTTTCCCCGCATTTCACTACTTTTCGTAACTCCAGGTTTTAGGCGTTCCTATGGTGGGGAGCCAACCTCATTGACGTGGGGGTGGGGTGGGATGGGGATAGGAAAGTGTCGGCTGTAGTTAATGAAGTTTGAAAGTGATGTTCGTGCGTTCAAGTCATAAGGATGGCTCTCTGTAAGGTAAGTTTGTGTTTTGATAAATATGGTGTAATGTTTGTAGCTCTTGCAACAAGACTGCTGTTATAGTTGATGGAATTTGCGTATACATGTGGCAGTGAAGTCAAGACAGTCACATAAACATGTTCATCACTCCAGACAACTCTCTCTTCCTCTGTCTGTCCAACAGAAGAGTTTATATGAGGGGAGTGTCTGACCTACTTTGGCATATGTTGTTGCTATGTTGTGTTTTCCCTTTTTTTGGGGGGGGGGGGGGGGGGGGGGGTCTTTTATGTTGTTGCACATGTGAGGCGACTGCAAGTGGAAATCTAAACAATTTCAAAAGTTTTAAGTCTGTATCCCCCAAATATGAACAAAACGGAATTATGAGACAAAACACGATTGGGTCTTCTTCAGGCAAAATCACCCAGGATAACAAAAATGAGAACGAGCAATCACTTATCAAATTTGGCGCAGGATGGGCGTTTAATGAAAAGGCTGTCATGAAGGTGAGGATTGTTGAACAGCATGGTTGTCCTGGCAACATTGTTAGTGGTAATTATGATAATGTCAGTAGTAACATGGTAATAATAATATAACAATAATGGTAATACAATGGTACGAAAACATAAAAATATTGAAAATAGTACTGTATAATACTAGCAATGATAAAGGAAGGCAAGGGGGAGGACAAAGAGGATACAAATTATGGGAAGGGGTGGAATCTTACAGGTTATTAATGGTTTCAATAACAATCATGATTGTAACTATAGTAATGATACAGAGGTTGGAAAAGTGTTGGAATGTATGAATTATTGTAAAGTATAATGATAACATTAATAATAAGTTATGAGGTGTAACAAGAGATATACTAATAGTAATTTTTTTTAATAAAAAAAAGATGGCAACAATAATACCAGTGATATAATAGTGATAATAATGGTGATTGTTAAAAGAAAATGCGACTCGGCCGTTGGCCTCTGGAGCAAAATTTGTCAATCAAGGGATCGCACATGACATTTAAAAGGTTAAAAGCAATGGCTAGGTAAAGGCCTAGGTACCATAAAATATATTGGGAAGTTAAAATAGAAATGTCAATATGCAGATCTCAGGATTGTCTTATCAATTAGATTTTTTAAAGACTGCATTTGTGGCAATCTTGATTGCACCCGGCAGCGAGTTCCACAGCCTTACAGAACTGGGATAAAATGAAAGTAAATGGCCGTCAATTTTGATGCAGGATATGGTATAAGATTGACTGCCACTCCTGGTGCTACTTTTACGAATAGTTGTTCCATTGGGATATCAATTAGTTTAGCTCTGCCTTTGAAGAAGGTATTAAGTTTAATAAAGGCTTCTCTCTTGTAAGGGTTTCCATTCTAATTTTCCCTATAGTATTCCCTTTCTCCGATATGGTTCTCCTTTACGAACCATGCTGCTCTGAATCTTTTCTAGGTTATCAATGTCCTTTAGATTGTGGGGGATCCCAGACTGAGCAACCATATTCCAGTACTGGTCTAACCAGTGTTTTATAGCAGTCGTCCTTAACCTTTTGTGGGCAGTCGTTGATGTTCCTGTATGAGAAAGCCAAGATGTCGTTTGTTTTTTACATACTAAATTGTAAAGTGGATGGAGGCGTCAGGAAATGTCAAGTGGCCCTACCAGTTCCACTTGACATCTGCAATGCGCTTTGCCAACCAATACTCTACAACTGCTGCCAGAGGGAGAGAGCGGAAAAAAAACTGGGCTCAAAATAGACATAGCTGCCAGCCATAAGAAACATTGTAGACTGTGAAACTGAACTTTAACACCAAACCAGGGTCAAGTTTGGTTCCAAGAATGTACACAAAATGCAAATGAGCCCATACGTGGTTTATGCTGATTTTTGAATCGATCTTGCCGCAGTACTACGGCCCACAAGAAGAACAAAAAAACCACCTTATTAACCCAACATCAGATTTGTTTCCGACGGTCAAACAACACCCGAGATTTACAGAGGCCCCAATGCAGCTAATCAATTTTTACAAACACATGAAACAACTTCGTAATCGGTTCTCCAATCAACTGAATCTTTCAGACATTGTTACGACTCATGAAGACCAAGAACGCTATGAATCAGCCACACTGGATTTGCAATAAAAAAATTATTAGGCGACAACAGAGACCGATCACATTACTGGAAAATTTAGAGGAGCTGCGCACCAGTTGTAATCTTCAACTTAGGCAGTTTCCATGTCTTGGGGTCAACCTTATCTTTCATAACTTACGAGGCTACGATTCTCATTTCATCATGCAAGCAATAACTTCTGAATATAAAAATGTTAAATGCATTGCACATCATCAGAAAAGTATGACCTTTACTATAGATATCTGTCCGATTCTGCCCAACATCTAATGGGGAGTTTGGATATTAGCAGGATCACTGTAAGACTTTCAATAACCTAAAACAATATTTTGACCCCTCTTTAGCGCGTAAAGGGGTTTACCCTTATGAATACATGAACTCGTGGGAAAGGTTTGATGAAGACTCACTTCCCCCTAAAGGCGCTTTCTTGTCTTAGAGGAAAGGACATACACTCTGAATACGCACAGAAAGCCTGGACAGAATTACTGCCAACAATGGGCGATTATCACGATCACTAATGGCTGGACGTGTGTTTATTGGCAGACGTCTTTCGAATTACATGCATGAAACATTACGGTCTAGACTCATCACATTACATCTCTGCCCAGGCTTTCTTGGGATGCATTCTTAAAGTCTACAAACATCCAGATTGACTCAATATCTGATCTACCACACTCCAGATGATTGAAGACGGTCTAAGGGGGAGGCATTAGCATGGCCTCGCATCCTTACTGCAAAGCCAACAAGTACTTAGATGATTATGATCCCACTAAACCGTCCAACTATCTAATGTACTTAGACGCTAATAATCTGTATGGATGGGCTATCAGCCAAGCCACTCTCCACTTTAAGATGTGCAAGGGGCCCCATGAAGTTAATACAGTTAGGTATTCTGTCACAGCTTACGCCTGTTAATCAGCAGGACTAATCTTGGAAGTAGACTTAGAATATCTAAAGAATTACACTATCTCCACAACGATTACCTCTAGCCGCAGAAAGATTAAAGATGACCCCCACAGAACCACCTAAACTTGTGCCGAATCTCCGTCATAAGACTAAGTATGTGTGCCATTACAGGCTCCCAGTTTTATTAAGGCAGGGCTAAAACTAACGGCTGTTCACAGAATCATTGCTTTTGACCAAGAGCCCTTTATGAGGCCATACATCATGAGATCTAATCTTAGAACCCAAGCCACTGATGCTTCAGAAAAAAGACGTTTTCAAGTTAATGAACAACAGTTGTTTTGGCAAAATCATGGAGAACCACCAAACGCAAAGATATGAAGTTACAAACGAAAAAACGAGCAATCAAACTGGTTCTCTAAACCAAAACTATCAAGACTTTAGACAATTTATAATAACGATCTGGTTGGCATTAGGAAGAAACAGAAAGTTATGTTGGGACAAACCGGTGTTAGAGCTGTAAGTGTTAATGCTAGAATTTCTGTACGACTACTTTAAACCGCTGTACCCAAATACAATTCCAGGTTAGTTTTTATGCACTTCCAAAGGTTATTGACATTATCTTTAAACACTATGAGACCTCAAAAAACGACTGAAATTCATCATGAGTATCGAGTAATTTTGGCAAGTCCGCTTGGTTCCAGAGTTGATGGTATGTTTGGTTTTCTTCAAAAAGGTTGAAAGTTGCTCTCTAAGAGAATTAGGTCCTGATCACCCAGCCCTGCAATTCTTGATTGCCTAAAGCGCCTGGACAATTGGTAAAAAGTAAATCCAAGAATGCATTGGCACATGGTATTTTAACTGACTGCAATAATCCAAGGTCTTTGGTGGTATCAAAAAACTGAGAATGTTTTTATTGTATTGATTACCAAGCGTCATCTTCATGCTGTCGATATCAGGTAAGTTGAAGTCTCCACCAATCCATAATATTGCCTTCCTATTGGCCAAAACGATGTCAAAAATATCTTTGCAAATAGACGAACATACATTTTCATCTGAAGGTCTGTATTACTGATCCAATGACAGGTCTCTTATTCTTAAAAAAATTAATCCTACAAAATAAACACTATTTTTGCTTTTGTAAAAAACTCACTGGCTAGGTTCATCCGAATGGCAATCAAGACACCACTGCCCCCCCCCCCCCCCCCCCCCCACCTTTTTTCCCCCCAAGTCTGTCCTTTCTATAAATATCAAAATCCTCCATTAGAAGCTCACTGCTGGATGTTCCAGTTCCTAGCCAAGTTTCTGTTCCAATTACAACATCAATGTTTTTTCCCCCGCGACTAAATTACCGAGTTCCTCCTTTTTTTTTTAAGTGATTGAAAGTTTACAACACTATGCATTTAAGTTTGTCTTTTTCATTTGGAGTTTGGTTGCACTTTATGATGAGGGATTTTATCAGTTTTAGAATCAGGGGTGGATGCAAACTTAGGAAAAAAATTTCAAGGAGTTTTCTTTTGGGAATCGGTCTGGTGAAATGCGGCCAAAATGGTTGCTTTCTGAACTGCAATCTTGAACTAAAGTTTTTGGAACCCCCAGGTAAAAACACGTCCAAGATATATCACCATTACATAATGCTTCAAAACAGCTGAATTTAATAACTCGCAAATTGCAGACTCCACATGGATATTTTACTTTAGTGGACGGACCAGGATTGAGCTCAATATCTCCCGATAGTAGGATAAGGGCTTAAGAGCCATAATTTAACCCCTCTATGTCTAACCCTTTTATTAAAACAATTTCTTATCACAGTACTATTTCTGAAATTAAACTGGATATTGGAGGTTCAAATCTGGGCCTAGTAATCTACGTGAGAACAGTGCTCGGCACAGGTGTACACAAGAGACTAACATGGTTCAGGTCGCACAAAGTTTTATAACCCAGCAAAAAATGGAACTAAAGGCGTCTAAACTAAAATTTCAAAATTAAACCGATTACTAGGAATACAGTTGTTTCTATCATGTGCAAATAGCAAGAAAAAGTAGAAAGCTTCGTTTACAAAAAAATAATAAATTAAGCATGAAACAGCCAGCAGTGCTGATTACTAAAAAAAAAGTTAAAAAGGGAGCTCCAGACACCAGGCAGCCTCCTCGCTGGACATGCGCAAATCCAATTATTGATGGTTATTTCGTTTTCTTTCTTCATGATGATATGGCAGCTGCAACAAGTGCAGGAAAAAAAAAGAAAAGTGGAACACTATGTAGGTTGCTAGACTATTTGATAGTCATTTCCAGCAGCATGCAAAAAAAAAAAAAAAGACAAGGGCGGGTGGATGAGGCAATCAAACTTGTCTTGGAGGAAGCCATACACACATACAATACCCTCCCAATATTGAATAATACTGATGGCAACACACAAGTGAATTAATGTAAGAGTAAAAGAAACAAGTCTATTCAATTGGTGTGCTAAACCCTCGAGAGCAATTCCATTCTTCAGTTTTTGCAGTCAGTTACTTGGCGTCTAAATCCAAATAGAACAAAATCCAGTCCAGTTCTTTTTTAAGAATCATGTCTACAGTTTATATAATGTCCACTGACATATGGTGCATAAAACTGGGATCTAAACGGAAAAATTCCATTCAAGTCCATGTAATTGGGGGAAAAAAAAAATCTACTCTACAGAAGTCCGCCTAATTATTTAAAATAGAAAAAAAAATTGCCTCTTGGACGCCCGTTTCCAAGACAATTATTTCTTGACTGATTTTATTACCCTCTGCCAATCTGGTTGTCTCATTTTAAAGTGACAAGATTTTTCAGTGCCATACCAAAAGCATCCCACAACCAGTGAATGGTCAGAAGACTGCCAATATTGTGATAAATCATGCACACCCATCTTTCCCTTCGCAACACAATGTAAAACTACTAATATGTATGCATTCTCTCTCCCCCCCCCCCCCCCCCCCCCCCCCCGACCTCAATGCAATGAACGGCGCGCGCGCACACACTTCGGAAAGACAGTGGGCACACATTTAGCAGCAAAAATCAAAGCCATTTGGAAAGAAAATGATGTGCAAAATGCATATACCCAACATCTGAAGACACTGGCTACAAGCATATGTAAACTCCTGCCTTTTATCCTCTATTACATTTATATTAATATAAAACTCTTTCATTCTTCCTGATCGGTCTTATGTGTACATACCTACCCTTCTTTTCTCCAAGTATAAGCAAGTTTTTCTGTCAACATACCTTTATTTTCTCAAACTACAAAACCACCCTTTTTTCAAATTAACTTGACCACTCTTCTCTGTCCAACTTATTTCCCCCCCCCCTCCCCCCCCCCTCCAAATTTTCATTTTAAACATCCACTTGTTTCTCTCTGCACAACCACCCCGTTTTTCAAATTGACATTACCACTCTTCTCTGTCTACCTAACCACCTGGCCCCCCCCCATAGCCTTTTTCTTGGTATATCTATATATATATATATATTTTTTTTTGCTGTGTACATAACCACTATTTGTCCTGTCCACACAACCACTCTTACTCTGTCCACATTAACTTTTTTATCTGAGCACATATGGACACAGTCCCCAACCACTTTTATCCGTCTACACAACCACTTTTTTGGTCCAGGTTAATACAATTTCTCTGGCTGCTCAATATTCTTTTCTGTCCACATCACTACTATATGTATTTAACACTACCATTTCTCTCTCTCTCTACATAGCTGCCAGTAACCAGTCTTTTTTTTCTGTCCACACTGCAACCCCCTTTTCCTTGTACCCTTTTTTTTCCTTCAACATCCATACAACCACCTTTCTTTTTTGTCAACGATCTTTTACTGTCCAATTTATATCCTGTCAACAACACCACTCTTTTTCTATTCACAAAACTTTTTTCCAGTCCAGGTAACCCATCTCTCTGTCCACATAACCATTCTTTTTTTTTCTTTCTACAGAGCCATCCTAAAACCGTTCATCAATTTTGTCTTCATAACCATTTTTTTCTGCTACATAACTTATCCTATCAACATAACAGCCTTTATTCTGTCTACAGCTGTCTAAATTAGTGCCTTCAAGAATTCTAATACCCATTTCTTCTCAACCCCCACCCCCCCCCACCCCCCCCACCCCACCCCCCATCTCATTTCTAATCTTAATTGATACTGTAAGGAAGACTGGTTCAAAGACTTTTGGAAAAGAACTTGCTAACCTTGACTTGAGAATACTTCTTGCTTCTATGTTGGTCACTAAGCTAGCATCAGCTTATCACAAACAACAATATATGCATTCAAGCAATCAGACTGTGCAAAATCAAAATTCCTAGTCATTGTTTCAGTGGTATTAAGTACTAATGTGCCATGGACATGGATCTGTTCTTCACCGTACTAAAAGTTATGTTCTTAAGAAATCTAATCAAATATCTCCCATCTAGCTCATAGACAAAGCAAACATTAAAGACAGCATCACATGATCATAACCAAAAAATACTCCATTAAACAGAATATAAGTAGAATATACAATAGAATTTGAAGGCCTTGATGTCAAATGACTTGCTTATCACACAAACAAAAGTCCCAGTGATAAACCACTTACGCGACTTACACCATTCACTGTAAATCTTCAGAACAAAAGTGGAAGGATTAACTTAATTTTAATCTAACAAAATCGTAAGAACAAAAGTTCCAACGATTAACTTAATTTTCAGTGCAGTTTGAGCAACTTCTTGCATTACATTTGACCAAAGATACTAGCACTGGTCCTGTCCCTGCCCCAAGTTAAATATTCAATCAACTAACCTGTCTACATCAGACATCAGTTTATAATCCAAGAGTAGATAAGTAAAAGGCTATAATAACTTTCATAAATACAAGCACGCACTACTCAGAAAATGTAAATGTACATTTATATCTTTAAAATGTTAACTTTTAAAAAAAGTTTAAAAAATATTCTGATAAACACAACGGCTCAACAAGGTGCAAAATGATTAAAAGTGTTTTCTGGCGACTTGCTCATACAATTTCATGACAAGACCATTCATGGCAGAAAAAAAAAATTAAAATACAAACTATAGGTCTCTCAATGAATAAGATGTGAATGATATTATTATCTGTGAAGCCCATCACAAAAATGAGATGGGAATATCTGTGAAGTCCACGAAATTTTAAAATATAATCAAGACTTCTATCACATCTATTGTTGTGTTCTGTCATAGCCCAAATACACGTTTCTGTGATTTTAAACATGATTGACAAATGCCTTTGCTCTGGCAGTTTGTGTGCTTCTGCTTGAAGCTCACAAAATGAAATTTTCAATTATGGGGGGTTAAACAAGAAAAATCTGGATGGTATCAAAATTAGCCATCTTGATTTGGATCACATGCAACACAGAGAGCCGAGGTGGGTCACAATTAGAAATTTGACGTGGATCATTTATACACAATCCTATGTGTTAAATATACATGGACCAGTTTCAATGAGCCACTTTGCGTCTTTCTCCAAAAGTTGAAAACAGAATTATAATGGGCTAGTTTGCTCCGCTTATTAAATTGGTACATCATATACACTGTGTAGGGTGCCAAAGTCAGCTGGTTAGATCACTTACCTGCAGAGAAGATGGTCATGAATTCAATCCTCTTTTTGGATTGGATTTCGTTCAGTGTTCGAAAACCCTCTCTGTCCACCCAGAAGTAAATGAAGGCAGCAGACGGAGGGATGTAGTTTGTCTTCCATAATGCCACCTGTGCCCATGGTCTGTGAAGTTTTTCTTTTTTTTGAAAAACAAACTATAATCACCTCTTGAGGGATATCATCAGAATGTGGTATACCTGTAAAAGGGTAGAAGTGAAAGCCCAGAACCGAGACTCTGGCGAGCAGTGAAGGCCCAGAACTTTGGCAAGCTCTAGTCTGCGGCCCATACCTTAGAAGGGCGACAAGCCTACATTAGCAAGTATACACCAAAGAAAATACACACAATATCGAGGTGTCAAGACAAATAGCTCATAATTAATACACAGCCAGCAGCAGATATGCCATCATACACACCTAATACACAAAAAACCAAAACTAGCGATGGACTGAATACAGAAAGTTATTACCGGTAACGTGAAAAGCATGAAGCTTCACTGGCACAACAAAACAGGATTTTCATCAGCAACTCAATACAAACATCCATCAAATTACCTCAGAATACAAAATTTCTCTTCCCTTAGAACTGCCAAATTTCATGCCACTCAACCGCATTACAACAAAAAAATCTATCCTGGCTTGTCCATTTCTCAATATTTCATGGTAAAGTCCCATGTCAGCCAGGGGCACCCATTTGTAGGTCAATGCTGATGATAAATCTTGACAGTCTTCAGCATGCCAAGCATTGCCATAAAAGAGCAGAGCTGTGATTGATCTGGACAGAAAGCAGTTTCATGATCACTTTTGACATTGGTCTAGCCTGACAAAAGGGAACAGTTCATGACTGCCTTTAATACAGGCCTAGCCCAACCTTTGACACAGGCCTAGCCTGACCTTTGGACACAAGCCTAGCCTGACCTTTGGACACAGGTTTGGGCCCAACCTTTGACACAGGCCTAGCCTGACCTTTGACACAGGCCTAGCCCGCCCTTGGACACAGGCCTAGCCTGACCTTTGGACACAGGCCTAGCCCAACCTTTGGACACAGGCCTAGCCTGACCTTTGACACAGGCCTAGCCTGACCTTTGGACACAAGCCTAGCCCAACCTTTGGACACGGGCCTAGCCCGACCTTTGGACAGGCTTAGCGCAACCTTTGACACAGGCCTAGCCTGACCTTTGGACACAGCCTAGCCCGACCTTCGACACAGGCCTTCTCCAACAGATAGGTGAAAGGAAGTAGGTGGCAGGAACATTTCATGAGTCCATTAACACGAGTCTAACCCAATGCACAGAGACAGCATGTTCCTGTTTTGTTCTTGTATTTCAGATGGCCACAAATGTCACTTTCTGGGCTCTCACAAAAAAGAAATTCCACCATGGCAAAAAGGAAACCCCAAATGCAATATTTTGTACATAACTATCCCTGAATTATATACATCAATTCATGTATCCAGAACACAGATAAAACTAGAACGTACTGAGAGTTCTTGTCACTCTAATCACCATCAATTAAAAAAAACACGAGCAAAAACAGTCCAAAATATCAGCAACAAAAAAAAAGAAAACGCACACAAACCAACCATGAAAATGTATAAGAAAGCCAATGTTTTCAATCCCACAACCTAGCCGACAGATTACAACATAGCAAAAGATGTCTAAATTATAAACAGAAAACAAGTATACATGTTCTAGAACAATGGCAAGTGAAACCATCCATGACTGTTCATTTCACAAACGTCTATCTATCCCAAATTTTATTACTGGGGGGAAAGTGATTTGAGTGTGAACATGATAGTTGTAAAACAAGTAGTTGTAAAACAACTATTTTCCAAATTTCAGACAAAAAGTTGATTTAACAATAAAAGTAACAGAAAACAAAATAAATAAAGAGAAAAAAAAAACAGTTTCACACATGAGACAGAACAAATGTTCACTGAACAATGGTTCACCTAAAGAAAACGTTGACATTTCAACAGTTACTACTAAAAACAAACCAGTCTTTTGCTGGTCAAGTTGTAACAAAATCATATCCCAGAACAAAAGAAACCAAACGGAGAAAAAAGCAAAAAACTTTCTTTAAAAATTTTTGTCCTTCCTTTCACATCTCAAACACAACAATTTCAGCACTGTCATGTTTCAGCATGTAAAGTCACAAACACCTGTATTATTCCTCGTTAGTAGTACAAACCTAAAAACTTAACTCTTCACATGCATAATTGAAAAAAAATCTGACCTATAATTTACAACAGTCAAAAATACACATCTTTAAGTTTCTTATTTAATAAGTAAATTACATTACAAGGTTTATATGCGCACATGATTACATCTTAAAACATTTACGTATGCACATCATTTTGCAGATATTTGACTGGCCTTTGCACAACCTTCGATGCACTCACTCGCATATGTCATTACATCAAAATGAGTGAATATTAAGTACAATTAAATGCATATGCAACAAGAGCTGAAATCAATAAACCGATTTTTTTTTAAAATGTCCACTCCAAAAAGGGTAAGGTAATGTTGCTTGTAGCCCAGCTGACTGCAATGGGCAAAAACAGGGCTGTCATCATGCCAAAGTCAACTAAATGGTCATCTCCACTCCAGAAAAAAAAGAAGAAAATTGACCGACACGCTAATAAAGCCAGAAGAAAATTACGAACTCCACAGAAAGGAACCAAAACATGCGCAACTAAAAAAAACACCCTTCCCTACCTCAAATGAAATACTGGACATTTTGTTTCCATGTATGCAGCACACTAAAATGAACACAATTAAAAATGACAACCATGATAACAACAAACTGCAAAACAGCACCTTCACTTGAATCTGAATGAAATCTGCACTTTGCCATATTGCATCTTAAACATCAACAGCTGATTTCCGTAACAGCAATACAGAATAATTGATAACCACACACAAACTCTCCTGCTAGGAAGTAATGAACTTCTAACAGTCCTTCCTTTCTAAAAAGTGCTCAGCCATGGTGTTGATCAACCCCCAGCCCACCACATAGGGATCCCTCAGAGCTGTCAACACATAGGGAAAAAAGTCCTATCCACAAAACAAACAATCCTAATAAAGAAACAAAGAATGACAACTACATCCATCTCCAAAATTTTAAAAATAACTACATCAATCTCCAAACGTTATCCTTGAGGCAGGCAACACCAGCCTCATCTTTTTTTTTTTTAAAAGGGGGAAAAAAAAGAAAAGGGTGAAACAAAATGGTGGCACCAAAAAAAATGCAGGAAGAGGCGTGGCGAGCAAGCAGACCCTGCAAAACGGACAGCTTGTGTCCACTGTGGTCAGTGTTTGTATTCTGGCTTCCCAGTCAACAGATGACCAGAAGAGCCATAGGAGGAAATGGACATTGCAGAATGGACAGCTACTGCCCCACGCTATACAGTTCTCACTGTTCATGGCCTTGTTTCCTGGCTACCAGACAAAGAAAAGAAAGGGTTATTAAAAAGAAAGAAAAAATAACCACCCCCAAAAGGGCTGGCATGTTATAAACTGCAACAAGAAAACGAAAGTGTCATGGCTTTCAAGAACAAAGACAGGTAAAAGACCACAAAGGCAGAAAAACTGGACAACAGCAAAGAAAGACTTTTGAGCCACCACCAAAATGTACTGCATCCAAGCGCTACACGCCAGTATTCAGAGTCTGCAACCAGCGCCATGTGCATCTTCATTTTCAGGACATGAGAAAGGGTGTTCCACACCTCCATTTCTCTCTGGCCCAAATTATAAGGACGGTACCTACTATCCCCTTGCCTTCCCTACACTTTCCCCATCCTAGAAAACGACAAGACCTTTTCCATGTTCAATTGGTAGGACTGGGCTGGTAACAAGAGGGGACAATTCTAACAGGTCTTCCCACCAATCACAAGTTATGGTACATGGGGGAAAAAATATGACCGGTCATTATCGGAACAGATTTCCCTCTTGACCTCTGACACTTAATGGGCAAAAGTTATCTTCCTTGCATCAAGTGGACTGTAAATGAAATGGAGCTGGATTAATACCTATTCAAAATTCGTCTGTTTTTCCCCTATCTCTTTTGTTTATAGATATACATGTTGGGCAATATGATACTGCCGGTTTTTGTAAAAATTTCTTGCGACGGGCAGGAAGAATGGTCGGAATTCACCTGTTCAAGGGATGGCACAGATCTGGAAAATACACTTGGTCATGTGTAAACAGAGCTTACACTTTTCTTCTGTGGATCCATTTAACTTCAATCCTTCGAGGTCGTCGCAAAGCTGTACAAATTTTTTCCCCCTATCAAATATCGGATTGAATAACATATTTCAAAACATTATTTTGTTGACATGGAACAAAAAAGGCATTTCAGTAAGAATAAACAAATAAAACCTTGCAAGACATGGCCTTCGCACATTAAACATAGTATTTATGTCGCCAACCTCGTTAGATCACACTTTGGGAGCACTTCTGTCGTTGGTGATGGTCTTCTTCAGCTTGGTGCCCCTCTGAATGCTGCTCAGCAAGCGCCACGACCACCAGATGAGGGAGGCGGACGAGCACTGGGACCTGCCGATGGTGGGGGTGGTGGAGGGGCACGAGGACCTGGAGGTGGGGGTGGTGGAGGGGCAGCAAGAGGAGGTGGAGGGCCACTGAGGTGGAGGGGGAGGAGCAGGGGATGCACGAGAGGAGGGGGTGCTGATGTGAAGTCGGCGGATGTGGGGTCCTGAGACACTGATGTGGACCTTCGCTTTTTTCTGGAAACAGAGTGCAACGTCATCAGTTAGACGAACAAACTCAATTGTTGTGCAATATGTACTATTCTTCTTTCTTTTCAATAATCTTTAATTATTCTCTCATCCATCCCCAAACCTCCCATCCCACATGTACACAATAAGGAGAATGCGGTCAATAAAGAACAAGTCTGCCTGTGAACAAGCTGACAAAGCAATTGGCAAAGAAGGGAAAAAAACATAAGATTTATAATAATACCAATACAATGTTGAACCTGGAAAATGCTTACCCTATACAAAAACCCTAATGCATGTACTTTTTCAAACGAAAATGCACATGCATGCCATGAAATATGGCAAATCCCTAAATGCATACACACACACAAACTCATGGATGACAAATGCAGAGATAATAAACGAAATACAGTTAGATAATGGGGAATCGGCACTTACTAGTTGAAAAAGAGGATTTTTAGAGAAGGTTTGAAGCTTCTTGTGTTCGCATGATAAACACAGAACATGAGCTGGCTACAGGAGGAGAAAGCCAGAGAAAGACCGACACTGGACTGTGTCACATACAAAAAGCTATTCTGTAATACATGTTCAAGAAAAAAAAATCTGCCTGCCTCCTAAACTCTACTGAATAGGTAAGTTCAAGGGAAAAACGAGCAGTTTTAACACCAAAATTGTACCCTGGCCATCCTTACTGCCTTTGAAAAAATTTTCCTGAGAAAAAGTTCTTTGGACTCTGCAAGCATTCCTTCAGGTTTCTTTGTCTGCCACCTTCAGAGTGAACGTGGTTGCGCTGAACATAATCACTGTTCTGATCTTCCCTCATGGCAACAGCAGTGTAAGAGTGCAGAGCCTGTGCGTATTTTCTTCTGAACAGCCACGCTCTGTGGGACAGAAAGATGGGCTGGATTTTTTTGCCTCTTTCCTGCTGTCTTCAGTGGATTTGACTCTCGCTACTCATTCAGGCTCCCCATCCACAGTCACAGCCTACCCCATCCTTCCACTCCTGGCACCGACAATCCACAGGGAGCAACCAATGTCAGGGCATGAGGCAACCCACCAGAGGAGACGCTGCACTAGTGCCTGATCACTTGGTGGCGTTCAGTGGTGTCTCTTCTTCTCCAATATATGCAGGACATCACTTCAAAGTTCTAATACTGACAGAGCCAGCATGAGTGTTCTCACCCTCTGGAGTGTACCACCACATGCACCCAACAACGTTTCCAATGAATTTGCCCAAACTGGTGACCCCAACAGAACCAAACCAAGGACAGACATGGGAAAAGAATTTTTCATTTTCGGTTGATCAGCGAGGGTGATGGTACAGATCTTCCTTCAGGTCTAAGACCGCATGAGGAGGCTGTATTCTATGTTTGCCGTCTTATAATTTATCCCAGTATCAACTAGGGCCCATGAAACTCGCACCTGGAGCGTTCGCAGGAAATTTCAGCAACACTCTGCAGAGATGCATCCATTAAGTGGATGATACGTGACTCGTGGTCCCAGTTTTACCCCATTGCAACATCAGCTCAGGGGAAGTACCAGTCAGGGCAGAAACCATCCACAAACAAATGGCTTTGATGGGAAGCAAACCCGTGACCTCCCAGCCAAGAGTCTATAACATTAACCACGTCACCACAGTGGCTGGTTGGACTGGATTTTTGTCACTTAATTTTGAGTTCTGCTTTCGCAACTCAAAATTTAGGAAGCTTGCATTCGGCCGAATCGGTTATGAATCCAAGTCCAAGAATGTGTAGTTTTGCACCAAAAAGTTTTCATTTTCTGTGGTTAAAACATGGGAACGTAATACCGCATCTGGTCAAAAAGAGTCTTTAAAACATTGGAGGAAGCTTATGTACTTTATTCAGCCAGTAAAGGCAGTGAAGAGGGATAAAAAAAAAAACCACACAAGCAGTCGCACGCAGCACCCCAATCCCCAGACAGACTGACCTGTTTCAGCGGCTTTCCCTTGCGGACGGTTTTTCAGCAGGCTCTTCATGGCCTGGGTCAGGACAACCTGCACACACCATGGCAGCACTGTGGTCACAAGACAAACACTAGAGGGAAAGGACTGCACCAGGGTAAGGGTAAGGGTGGCCAAAGACGGCCAATAGTGAATCTTGCAGGCAGCAGCCTCATGTGGCGCCGTTACATTAACACTAGCAGAAGAGATGGTAGGTGGAGATTATTATCCCCCAAAAATTGGTCGAGTGGACCTACCTAATTCTATACCGATAGCACTGAAACGATATGTAAAAATGAACAGCAAAATGGCATGTTGTTTGTTGGGTGCTACAGATTCGAACTTGCAGTGCCTGAATGAAAAGTTGGTAACATGAAACAGTGGATACAGCTGTGAACAATAACATCAGCCTACTGTGGCACACTGATTTCAAACGAATCTACTTGAGGTCAGTCCACTGTATCCTTTCAGATCCAGTACACTTGCTGTCAGCTCACTCTGGTCACGATCAGAAAACCCAAACCCTTAGTTGAAATGCTTCCATACTGAGAGTGTTTACAATTATAAACATTTGCTGCAAGTGTTTTTTTTTAACAGAATGTAACAAGTAGTTTGATTTTTCCCTTTTTTTTCTTTTTTTAAATTTTCAGACTGCTCTATGCTGCAGGGAGGAATGAACTTTTTTTAAATCCTTTTTTTTTCTTTTTTAATAATATACACAGCACGTCTCCTCTATTCCTGAACATCTGTATCTCTCTCAATATGCATGCTGGTCAAATCATCAAAGATTAAGCTGCAAAACAGAACTTGTACTTCCTTCTTCCTAACTTTTTTCTTCCTCTTTTTGATTCTTTTCCAGTCTCACCAGTCATATAGGTTTTGTCTTTCTACAAACATTTCCTTTCTCACTTTGAAATTCAACAGAATGGTTTGTGTCAGTTCAAATTATTACAGTGCCAGAGAAAATGTCAAGGAATGTTAGGTCACGAGATGATGGTATCTTGGGCCCTCAGCATGGTCTGTGACTGAGAGGTCAGTTGAAACAGGCCTGCCTACAGCAGTACAGAAGCTAGCTCAAACCTGCTTTAAAATGCCCCTTTGCACTGGAATTACCGACTATACACACACATATTTAGTGAATCTCTTTCTTATGAATGACTGGACATCCAAAGATCTATCTCTGTTCATACCAGTTCATAAATATTCTGCTGTTTTTACCTCCCCTTGTTCTCATGAGGCACTGTCATATCACCACTCGCCCTGGTAGGTTTAATCATTACATTTGTGATGATAAATTACATTTGTGAGGAAATGTCAATAAAAGTTCTGCTTGGGGCATAACCTTTCATCACAAAGTGTAGCAGGAGAAAATTGTCGACAAATTCTTAGCATGCCAAAAACCAAAATCAAAGCCCTTGGTAGCTCTTTAAGCCTCCAAGGTACTATACTCACAGGGGCAGGATTTAACCTCTCCATTTCAGCCATCTTGGCTTGCATAAAAAACGGCTGGGTGGAGATCTGCAACAGGTTTTGGACACACGTGGAAGTACCACTGCCCAGTTACAAGTGCACTTTCACACAGTTCACTTAGATTTTTTTTCCCCAGCTTTTTTCCCCCTCATTCCTATGGATATGGTTCAGACATGTTAGAGATAGAATCTGTTTAAGCACCTTTTCAGTGTGATCCTGTGGAAAAAAAGGCCATTTCCTGCCAGATCAGATGGCCGGTCAATACACAGTCTGGTACCAAGTAGGCATACAGATACGGCTCGAGCCATAGGCTCTATCACGCAGGTTTCAGCAAATGAAGTGTTTTGTGCCAAATATACACTTCTTTAATCCCTTATTAGACACATTTCATCAAAATCGATTTTAAAGCCGCCTTTAGGTGCATTCTCATTCTACAAGAAGCTCTAGATTAGTGCAACAATTTTCAACAAAGTGGCATCTTTGGCCAACAAACTGGCCTAGCTGGCTGACGTGTGACTATGTCCCCTTCACACGGCAATTACATGATGCGACTGTGTCCCCTTCACATAATTACATGATGATGCGACTGTGTCCCCTTTCACATGACAATTACATGATGATGCGACTGTGTCCCCTTCACATAATTACATGATGATGCGACTGTGTCCCCTTCACATGACAATTACATGATGATGTGACTGTGGCCCCTTCACATGACAATTACATGTTGATGTGACCATGTCCCCTTCACATGACAATTACATGATGATGCAACTATGTCCCCTTCACATGACAATTACATAATGATGTGACTATGTTCCCTTCACATGACAATTACATGATGATGTGACTATGTTCCCTTCACATGACAATTACATGTTGATGCGACAATGTCCCCTTCACATGACAATTACATGATGATGCGACTATGTCCCCTTCACATGACAATTACATGATGATGTGACTATGTCCCCTTTACATGACAATTACATGTGACTGTTCCCTTCACATGGAAATCATATGATGTGACTATGTCCCCTTCACATGACAATTACAGGATGATATGACTATGTCCCTTCACATGACAATTACATTATGATGTGACTATGTCCCCTTCACATGACAATTACATTATGATGCGACTATGTCCCCCTCACATGACATTGACATGAATATGTGACTATGTCCCCTTCACATGACATTGACATGAATATGTGACTATGTCCCCTTCACATGACATTGACATGAATATGTGACTATGTCCCCTTCACATGACATTGACATGAATATGTGGCTATGTCCCCTTCACATGACATGACATGAATATGTGGCTATGTCCCCTTCACATGACATTGACATGAATATGGCTATGTCCCCTTCACATGACATTGACATGAATATGTGGCTATGTCCCCTTCACATGACATTGACATGAATATGTGACTATGTCCCCTTCACATGACATTGACATGAATATGTGACTATGTCCCCTTCACATGACATTTAAAATGAATATGTGACTATGTCCCCTTCACATGGCAATTACATGATGATGTGACTATGTCCCCTTCACATGACATTAACATGAATATGTGGCTATGTCCCCTTCACATGACATTGACATGAATATGTGACTATGTCCCCTTCACATGATATTGACATGAATATGTAGCTATGTCCCCTTCACATGGAAATCATGATGCCACTATGCTCCCTTCACGTTGATGTGACTATGTCCCCTTCACATGACAATTACATGATGATGTGACTATGTCCCCTTCACATGGCAATTTCATGATGTGACTATGTCCCCTTCACATGACAATTACATGTTGATGTGACTATGTCCCCTTCACATGGCAATTACATGATGATGTGACTATGTCCCCTTCACATGGCAATTACATGATGATGTGACTATGTCCCCTTCACATGGCAATTACATGATGATGTGACTATGTCCCCTTCACATGGCAATTAGATGATGATGTGACTATGTCCCCTTCACATGGCAATTACATGATGTATATCCCCTTCACATGGCAACTACATGTTGATGTAACTATATCCCTTTCACTGGCAATTACATGATGATGTGACCACTTCCCCTTCACATGGCAAAACACAGAAGTGACCATTTTCCCTTCTCGTCGCAATTACATGATGATGTGACTATGTCCCGTTCACATGGCAAGTACATGATGTACTATGTCTCCTTCACATGGCAATCACATAATGATGTGACTATGTCCCCTTCACATGGCAATCACATTATGATGTGGCAATTTCCCCTTCACACAGCAATCATATATCAATGCGACCATCTCCCCTTCACATGGTAATCAATTGATGTGACCATGCTCCTTTGTGTGTCGATCAAATGACTGATGTGGCCATCCCCCTCCACATTGCAATCACATGACTGACATATGACTATGTCCCTTTACATGGCAGTCACATGACGATATGACAACGCCCCCTTCAGATAGCAATCAAATGGTTGACATGCCCCTTTGCCCCCCTTCATATGGTAGTTAAATGGTTGACATACAAGAATCAGAATTTTTACCTGAAAAACTGGCAATGCAATAAGACACACAAACAACTCGAAAAAGCAAACAAAGAATACAATATCTATGTATGTATGACAAGAACTTACCTCTCGTAGAGTAGGATACTTTTTGCTTGGATTCTCAAAAAATGAAATTCAGGATCTGCAAAATCACAAACGCCCTTGGAATTAGCACACAGAAACGTACTATCTAAAAGACACAAAATCATCCCCGTGGCAACCTTTTAGACCATCTCTTAAGCTACTTGTACTTCCAAAGGGTCAGTCCATGTTGTTTATGGCCAAGCAGAACATGCAGGTCATGTCCCAGCTGTTAATACATTAATAATAAATGAATAAGATACTGAACAAATAGAAACATCAAGATTAAAAGATAACATCAGATTCAAATGCCCTTTAAAAAAATATATATACAATGATCCCCTTTCTTTACTGCAAGATGAAAAGACAGGTTCACATTCAATGTCTTTCCAAAAAAAGTTAATTATTCCCCTTCCTTTACTCCTGTGACTGGATAAGCAGTGCAGCCTTAACAATCTCTCTTCATAACAGCCATAAAAGGAAATTCTGCGACAGATCATGTCTTCATGCTGGTCAGTCTACCCACCTGTCATATTCTCCACTAAGACCTGCTGTTTACGACATTTTCCAAGATGTTGAAGAGAGCTGGCACTATACTTCATAATCTAACTTGTCGGATTCTAACTGCCTGTGCCAACAAAACTATGCTGAAAAAAAAAATTGGTATGCACGAGTCATATTTTCAGTTGTCTAGCAGCAATGACTGGTCAACATGACAGCAGGGCATTAAGATCCGAAGAATTTGACCTTTCTGTATATTACGTAATACACTGGTCACTGAAGATGAAAATGATAATATAAAGTTCCATCATGGTCAGCCACAACACTAAAGGGCTGTGTTCAATATTTCCTTTCAAATGGATCCAACATCAAGTACACTCAGGAAATTTGAGCACCTGTCTCGGATAAAACCTGACCGTGTTTACTACTTTGACTGACATCGTCTCCTTCCCGACAGTCTTGTTTTTTATTCAACACCCATCTTGCGCCAAATTGGATGAAGAGAAGTGATTGCTCGTTCATTTTCATTGTCCTGAGGGTTGTTTGGTCTTGCCCGAAGAACACCTATGAGATTGAAATGCGTCATATTTTGTCTTGTGATTTATCCGTCGACGTTTTTTCGGTGGAGCCTTAAAAAATTTTCTTTTTCCAATCTGACCATGTGGTTTTCGTCTCCCCCTTTAAGCTCACAGCGACCTCAACAATGAGTAGGAGCTGGTCAGAGATGGAAAATCCTAAAATAAACGCCTTTGATGGGATTCAACCCAACAACCCGCAGCTAGTGAGACCACTAAACTGAATCAAGACTGTCTCTAATCCTTTGGTGAATATACGTATCAACAACACCAAAAATGACCCACTGCCCATAGTACTTTTGGATGCTCGCAGAGTAACACGTGCAAAAATCAATGAAAACCCAAACGTCTTAAAAATGGAGTACCTCTACAATCTGTGGTGAGCGAGCGTTGACTACATGCTGAGGTCCCCGGGTGGGCATGTCCAGTTCAAAACCAAAGGCCATCTCAAACATCAGGTGTCCTGAAACCAAAGGTCAGTCCTCAGTCAGTGGCTAATTGACTGACGGCGAACAGGTCAAAATCAGCAGACAGCTAGCATGAGTGTTGCTCTGCTAGGTGTGATCTGTGTGGAAAGGACCGAGGAAAGAACAGAGGTAGGAGTCAAGAAGAGAGTTGCCCGTTCCTCTGCTACGAGAACTCTCCAACGCATGAGTGAAGCAAGCTGATTTAGCTTTGGGCAGTTTTTGTCATGTTTCTCACCGTCACAGGGAAACGAGAGGTGTGGACAGGAATGCCATCATTATCTGTAATCATCCAAACTTATACACAAACCCTTTTCCCCTGGAATAGTTTGAATAGTACACTGCTGCAAATTGTAAAAATTCGCTAGCTGCTAATCTGAACCAAAATAATTGTTTAATACAGATTGGCCTACTCTCTTGGCACAAGCAACAAAACTGCCCTTTTTTCTTTTTCTTTTTTTAAGATCTCAGAAAACAATGCAGCTTCATGCAAAAACCCTATGTGATTTACAGCAGTACTGGGTATCTGGCATCTCTTCTGTTCAACACCAGCACAACTAACAACTTTCTGTCTGTAGTCCAGCTCCTTGATTTAGGAGGGATGAAGGTGCAGTTTTGAGACTCGAGCCACAGTTGCTTTAGTATCCCTCTGCTCTAGCAAGTTTCGCAGCCAAAGACATGTGGCACTTTCTGTTAACAGGGTCAGGCTGCCCATATAAAAAATGTCAAGCTAACATATGTTAGCTCCTTAGTGGTGAGGGCCAAACTTTGGGGAAATCTCTTACAATGGACTTGGAAACTTCCTTGATAGAGAATACTGTAACAGTCTAAACATGTCATGCTCCTCCCCACTCTTCCCTGAAGGATGCATTCTTCCCTTTTCCTCTCTCCCTCTCACATATTCATGCACACACACACTCAGTCTTTTCTCACCAAAGGACAGAACGTCCACAGCATCTTTGTTTCTCATCCTTCAGTTTCTTCTTGATCAGAGGCAGCAGACGAGAGGTGTTCCCCAGGAAGGTGTTTTCATAGCCAGCCAGCCTGCAACCCACGCTCTATTGGCAAAACAATCCATCACAAGGTACCTATCACAAAGACACCTTCATACACCTATAGACACTCAACCATTGCACATGCTCAAGAGGTACTCTCTTGCTCTCTCTCACACACATTCGCACACAAATAAAAATGGACCAACACATGAAGCACCCATACAATACCCACACACATGCACCAGACTAATATAACACATATGCTTTCTGGCATGTATACCTAAACCCACACATACATACAGACGGTGACATTCAGACCCTTGCAAACATCACGCATATCAATGTCAGTCATCATGAGGCAACCCAAAGAGGAGACACTGCACTGCCACCGAGTCACTTTGGTGGTGGTCTGATCCAACATACGCGGGGGACGACCTGTTAAGCCTCTTATTGACAATTATTGTTTTGTCACCAAGCCAACATGGCAGGAGGGCACAACCATGTCCTTCCAATGACCATCTTCATGAACTCGATGATACTGGCAACTTTGACACCAACTCACCATGGGCATAAACACGGACAGGAAATCAAAACCGAGGTCACCATGACAGCAGGGTAAGAGGAGTCACAGAACTTAAGACTTCTTTTTTTTTCATGCCGATCAATGAGGATGACAATGATGATGCTAAGGGTTCCATTCTGGTGTGAGACTGCGCGGCAGGGCTGCACTCTACGCTCACTTTAATAATATATCTCAATGTCAACCCCACACCTGCAGTGTTGGTCAGAAAACTTGAGCCGCACTCTGAGAGACGCATCCAATGCGTGTATAAAACTGTGGGGTTCCAGTTTTCCCCACTGAACGCATAGCGAACTCAACTCTGGATAGGAGCCAGTCTGGGACTGAAAAATTCCACAGATATAAATGGCTCTGAAGGGAATTGAACCCACAACTTCCTGGCCTGAAATCCCTAAGGCTAACAACCACAGCACCAAGACAGCTGGTAATATAGAAGATTGAATTTGACTCTACACATCTAATGCTGTCACAAGACATACACCTTCGCAGGTCACCTATGGAGTTTGGCAGAAATTATAGTACAATGTTAGTGAAAAGCAAACTCGGTCAACCAGCAATTAATTCTGATTACACACTTTCAGACAACTCCCACTAGCATCATTACAACCTCTCTCTCCCCCCCTCCCCCCAAATACATTTCTCACCCTTCCAACCTTGCCCTCCATGTCTCTCCAATACATGCACATACACACACCAACATAAAAAAATAACACTGACAAACACACACACAAACACATGCAAAAACAAACACACACACCCATGCACACACACACACAGACACAGAGTCCCTAGTGACCTGCATGCCGAATCCTGGATCATGACGTTGCCAGAATGGATGCTGCCATGGGCAGGGAACCCCTTCTCCTCCATGAACAACAGAGCCTGCAGCAAACCAGGGCATCAAGTTCTTGGCTGAATACATCTCACAAACTTCTTACTCTGAACACAACCCGCACGTCAGCAATTAAAATACCGACTTAATGGACTTCATATTAAAATAGAAGGACCTCTGGTGTTAAAATAACCGCAACTTCAAGGACATCTGATGTTGAAATGAACTTCCGACGTTAAATGAAAAAGATCACTGAAGTTAAAAAATGAAATACACTTCGTGAAAATCGCTTGTTAAATGAAATGGATCTTTGATGTAAAGATGAAACTAACTTCATGAACTTGACTCTTTTCTCCCAACACCTGACCTCCAGTACAAACGAACACATATGGTGGCTTGAGCCCGACCACTGGTCCAGCATCAATCCTGTGTCCAAATCAAGCACACTTAACCCTTATTCCCTGCATGAATAGTAAGTACTGTGCGCATATCAAAAAGTTATCACCTTGTGTTGTGTATTGTTTTAAATAAATGAATCTCGAATGATTCGGCAACTTATCTTCCCCAGCACAGTGAGCATTTGAAGTAACATAGCTGTTGATTTTAGCAAGTAACTCTAAAAAGACAAACACAGAAGCCATACAGATGTACATAATTGCAGAAAATACCATCGACCCTTACTAAGTCAAGTCTTATTCGAGTCTTATCACAAATATAAATAAATATGATACAATCTAAATATGATACCATCTATCAGAATAGGTAGCACTGGAGAAATTATGAAAAACCCGTTCAGCTTCTACCTACAGTGCAACCATGCATGACAGGAAAACTCAAACAAAGAAAATCTAACATAATACAAAAAGAAAAACATTCTGGTGTTGTGTGCTGTTTTGATGTGCTGTTCCAGAACTATGTCAGTTTGGGTCCAGCAGCCCCAATCTTCCAACTGAACAGCCAAAATACGCCAGGCTGGGAAACTTACACAGGCAGTCACTATGCCAGCACTGAAAGAGTCAAGATGAAATTAACTCCATGAACATATGTTGCTGAGATGAAATGGCCTCCACAGACGTAAAGAAGTGCTACAAACAATGGATTTTACCATGGAATGGACTTCAGTTAAATGCAGATTTTATCATGAAATGGTTTTCACACATAGAAATGCACTGGACTTCTGAAAATTTCCGTTTTTTTTTTCTTTTTTTGACATGGGTGGTTGGGGGAAAAGGAGGGAGAAGGGGAAAAGGAAGAAACTGGTGGGAGAGGGGGGGCGTTCTTATCACCACTGAGATTTTAATGAAGTGTGTTAAGGGGCCTTACACCAAGAATCATTTCATTCTTCAACAAAGATGTCCTGTGCATTGAATGTGCCAGCTTGCATGGATTAGCATTTTGCATGAGTAGTTGCAACCTTTATCCAACACCCAGTGAACATACTCTTAAATCAAAGTAAAGTAAGGTAATGAAGACCCAAAACTCTCTTTAGTCATATTCCTAAAGCCTAAATAAAGGCCCAGATCTCACAATATTGTAAGGGAGTTACGACGAAAAGCTCTCTTACTGGTCTTAAGCCAAAGTAAATGCCAAAAGGTATCGGTAAAGTATGAGAGTGAGGATGGAAAACCATCTTTATTTTTGGTACTCAAGCCAAAGTGTGGGCTAAAATACCACAGTAAGGTACTGAAATGGGGAGGAAGTTTTCGCTTAAGTCTTACTTCTAAAGCCAAAGCAATGACCAAAACGACACAGAAAGGGAGTGGACATGAAAGCTCTTGCTGGCCTAACACTTAAAGCCAAAGTAAAGACTAGATGTTGCATCCATACACAAAACTGATTCCGACAGCAAAATCATAATACTTTGAACAAATCAAAGTCCCCAATCATGCCTACCCAAAATCATTCCCTCAGGAACAGATGATGTCGAAATCAGCAATTTTCCAGACTTTTCTGGATGGCACTATAGGCCTACAAATGTAATGCTGTGCAGATACAAATATACGCATGTTTGTATGCTATTCATCATGGCCACCATGACTTGTGGCGTTTCAACTGCCTGATGATGGCAACTGCAATGCTTTATATGTCATTTCTTTGCCAAACCACAAACACACACACACAGAGGCACACACAAAACACACACACACACACACACACACACACACGCACACACACACACACACACACATGCACACACATCACTAAAACTACAGAGTCCTACCTCCAACACCTGACGGCTGAACAACTGCACTTGGGCCAGGTTGAGCCCTCGCTTTTTCTGACTGTACTTGTTGAACCAGCTGTCCTGGAAGCGAGCCTGGTAGATGTAGTCCTTGAGGGAGCCGCGGATGCTGATGGGCTGGATGATGATCACATACTTTTGCTCCAGGGCAAAGTCAAAGTCTGTGATGGGGAAGATGTAAGGATGCTGGAAAACGACAATCACTCTTTGAAGGCACAACTGTAAAGTAGCTACCATATCATACAGCGATGGTCATGCTGTAGTTTTTGCCTGCTAGTTTTGCCCAATAACGAGAAGTCTACCAGTAGCTACAAGGATTTGTATAATCATGGCATTTTTTCTCTTTCAAGAAAAGAAAGACAACAGTTAATCTACAGCCTTGCCTACCGCATATGCTGCTTTCAGGGCTGAGACTGGGGAGGATACTATTACTGTAGCTGCAACACAGTCAACAGTCAAATTTTTTTTAAAGAAAAGTGCTGGAACATAACAAATGTAGAATCGCCAGCGATATTTATAAGGGAGCACAAATATACATCTTCAATGCACAAAATTCTCATGTGACACTGAATTTAAAGCAAAAATGTCACCAAATCATACAAAAATTTATGTCAGCACAATAATTTTCTGCTGTATACACACAAAACTTTAAGCAACACATCATGCACATTTGTCATGTTGACCTTGATCTAAGTCAATGAAAACTTTCCCCTTAGCCTTGGAACTTTCCTCACTAATCGACAAGTTCCCCTTGAGAACTGTAGTAAAAAGCAGCAAGAGTCTTCAAAACAGCCCGTGCATTCCATGACTGGATCACAAGATCATGTGATACAACATACCAATAAAGTGGTAAGCATGACAAATCTTTTGGAATTCAGAGTATCATAATCTAAATTGATGTCACACCTGTGGATTGCAGGTGATAATCCAAACAATGGAACCAAGGTCCAGCGGTCTTTCCCACATGGCTGGCTCAGACAGTTCAAACTGCTGCATTACATGGATGGACAATGTTTTGAGCACAGTGTAACTGGCCAGTACACAAAGAACACCTTCATCCCGGGCTCCAAATTTTTAACGCTAAGCTCTTGCTTATCGCGAGGCTGCCAATGACCATCACTTGGAGACTGGAATATCGTCTAGCAATGGTGTTAGAAATGGCTCCTGTAGTGGAAATTCTGTGGCACACAGCTGTGATGATGATAAAAGGGAACACCAAGACGTCAAGTTTTATTGCTTAAATCATCACTGTGTACGTACGTGGTCTCATGTATTCACTTTATTCGATAATACATTACTACCTGTGGAACATGAGCCTGGATTTAATAATTTGAAAAAAAAGAAAAAAAATGTTTAGCATAATCTTGAGCGTTTCATGTAATTTGTCACTTGCTTCTCTTCCCTTGTCCATTTCTGTCTCTCTGCTTTTTTGTTTATAGATGTGAGACAGACTGTGCAAGTTGTGTGTGTGTGTGTGTGTGTGTGTGCGCGAGTCTTTTTAGCACATTATAAGAGTGATCCCCTAGACATCCTGGTGACCCTCCAAATTTTTTTTTTCAACATCGATGCTTTCTGTCAACTCTTGCTGTATAACAAAGTAAACAACATTTTCATTAATTTGTTTGTGGATGAATGTTGCTGTGCGTCAAACTCAACACTATATCAAATGTGGACAAGCATTGCTTCATAACATAAAGTCAACGTTATATGCAAACCTTTTGTGGACAAGTATTGTGTAACGAAATCAATATATTTTTCTTTTTTTAAACAAGTCTCACTGCATAACAAAATCAACATTTTAGCTTTTTTGTTGATAAATTGCATTTTAGCTCTTTTGATACATGTTACTCTAAATCCAAAATGAAATGTTTATAGTGGACAACTGCTGCTGCATATCAAAGTAAAGATTAAATGATTGCGAGTACAATTGTAGCCATTACAAAATACATGCTACATATGTTCAAGAATGAATGCCGTAACAGAAATAAGAGAGTGGGTGACTATAGCTCCATAACAAAACAGACGTTCAGTGTTTGCTCTGTAGCTGGATCCATGACTGAGCAATCCTTGTCACCTGGGGGCTTAGTACATGCCAATGCTGGTCAAGTACAACTAAACACCCCTGAAATGACCAAGCAACAGTGCAGTGGCTCCTCTGGCTGGTTGCCTCATGGCAACTTGATACCGACTGCTTCCAGCTGTGATGGTTGGGACAGACCTAGGTGTGGCTGTGGAAACCTGGATATACGATGGAGTAAAGCCTCTTGAGAAGGTAAAAGACCAGCGCAGCCAAATGAAAAAAAAACCATTCCGCATAAATAATCCTACCGCTCAGTAACCTACTCAATACGCCAGGACCTACCTGTAAGAGAGACAACAGATCCTTCAGCGTTTTAGACGTGGCCCGGGAAAAAGGCAGCACCATTTTGGGGTTGTAGGGACAATGTTCAACATGCGATCCGTTTGAGTTTTGTTGTCACGGACGCGGAACCAGTGCTTGTCAATGCGACTACCTGTTGACAGGGAAAAAAAAATTAAGTTTTCATTTCCCATACTCTAGCTCATTCACATATGCATCCATTCAATAACTGGTTTGTTCTAGGGCATGAAAGTTTAGGTGCTAACCCAAACCTGGTATTTACAACAAAGACAATCTTCTGCAAAGTCTGCGATCAATCAACTCCACCTTAGTCTTCCTTCCTTCAACACAGAAACCACAATCACCGTTGTTTATTCTGTCACCATATGGGGAGGACTTCCAAACAGATTAAGCTGGGAGGACCTCCAGACAGATTAAGACCAAAGCAACAAAACCAAATATCAAAGACAGTAACACAAGAGCAAAAACAATCCCCGCCTCTCTCTCACCCCCAAAATACCCCAAAACTTTTGTAGCTAACTTTTCTACCAAAGGTGCGAGACAGTGAACACTCAAGTGTCGATGGTCTTGGCCTCCCACAGCATGTAGAGGCCCATCTCTGTTCGTGGCACAAAGCTTAACTGCCTTTTTTTTAAATGCTTCATGTACAACCCCAGTTTAGATGCCTTGAAGAGATCGATAGTACACACTTTTCAACTCTTGCAGCTGCTTGTAGCTGTTCAGATTCTTTGTCGGCATTGCCATATGGATCACATACAATGCCTTAACTTTGTTTTGATGCCCCTTTGTCTATCTCAAAGCTCCCGCAGGTGATCTATAAGCACACACTTTGGTTAACTCTGCAACGTTCAGGCAGTTCCAACAGTTTCAATAGTCTTGGCCACCACACATGGCCAGTCTGTGCCCATTCGCTTTGATTTTTTCTCCCTTGGCCATGAAACAGAAAAGGGTGGTTTTGGAACTCGCTGCCCTTCTGCATAATTTCCTGGGAGAAACAGGATACTCTAGGACAGTTGGCAGCGCTTAGGATAATAAACGATGACCACTATTGTTGCTTGCAGTCATTTCTTAGCAGCCAGCTCAAGTACAGCAGTCTAGAATTTTCTTTAAAGTGTATTTTGATCTTTTCAAATAAACTTCAAAAAACTAAATGAAAAAAAAAAACAAAAAAACTCTACTTCAGGTCAGGATCTCAACAAGAGGCAGTGCCTGATTGCAGCCCCCCCCCCCCCCCCCCCCCCCCCCCCCCCCACCTTCCATCCCGCCCCCCTTCTACCCATTGCTGTTTCCCCAAAACAGGACATCTGCTTGCTTTGGTGCCATCACAAGTAAAGAAATAACATAGTAAAATTTCTGGAAGGTGGGAATAAAATTCATAACACAGAAGACACCCGGTGAAGATGCGGTTATGCACACAAATCAGAATGAAAGTCGTGTGCAAATTTGAATCCGTTACATGTTTACATGAAAGAAAGTGTGGAATTTCTTATTAAAATATATGGCAACCTTCAAACAGTTGAGGAAAAAACACAATGGCAACAATCACAAGAAAGATTTTAATGCACCTTAATCACTGTGTGTTTCACTTTCAGTTTTTCCATCCCAGCCATTTGACTCACCATCTCTCAATGTAATCTGCCCATCTTGCCCCCGCTGTCAAAGCACAACTTTTTTCTTTCTTTTCTTTCTGCGTACGCAGGCTGATACTCCTGCGGACACTCCCTGTATAGCCAGGCAGTGGAGTTTTGTGTGTATGACCCTTTTCTATCCCGCCATTAAGGCAGCCATACTCCATCTTCGGGGAAAAAGCACAACTCATAACCCTTTCTTTTTATCAAACATTTTCTACAATGCTGTTTCACACACACACACACACACACACAAATACGCACGCACACACACACACAATTTTCACTCCCTATGGACTGCCGGTGGAAAGGCTGCAACAGCACAAACCTAGGTGTGGTTGTCAACAGGCAGCAACAAAAAGAGGCACAGGGGTAGCACTTCTGCGCTGGCACAGGTGACGAGATAGCATATAAACAAAGGACAAAACAACAAGAAACTGCACTATGCAAATTACACATTATTAATACCATCATCTCCGACACCTTTCTCGACAACATGAATAATTCATAACTGTCAGATCCCCAAGTCTCATTCAAGGCACGTCCCATTAGCATTCATGACAGCTGGTTGGCACCATTCCACAAGTGGTCGGCAAACCAGAAAAATAAAAAATAAAAAAATAAAACGAAAACATCATCCACGTTGAAGGTAAAATACCAAGAAATTTACAATCATCAGTATTCTGGATAAACAGTGTACAACTCTTTCTTTCATTGGGTCAATTACTTCAGTGAATAGATTATGCATTAAAAAAAAAAAAAAAAAAAAAAAAAAAAAAACGGGAAGGAAAGAGAACAGTAACAGAGAAACTCTTTAACTCCAGTGTCCACAGCAACCTACCCAGGTCCATGAGCTGTGTGATGTTGCTGTAGGTAGGATGACTTCTCAGGTAGTACTGGCATTTAAGGTAGGCTGAATCTGAAGACACAAATCTTGAAATAGACTATATTTAATCAAGGCATACTGGAAAACCGCCGACTCAAAACATGCACACCTCCACCCACTTACCTGCAAACACCTTTAAACGCATAATCATGCGCTGAAGGGAGGAGCAAGAGACAAAACGTGAGAGGCATTTTGTTTGTGAATGAGAGAGAGAGAGACAGACAGACAGACAGACAACAGTAAGAGAGACTGAGAGAGGACATGAGTGGACTTCTGAATGAGAGAGAGGGGGGGAGGGAGGGAGAGACCTTTTGAATAAAACAGAGACAGACTACTGACAGATAGAAATGAAGACAGAGTGTATATGTGTGTGTAAATGAGTTTGTTTCATGCGCGCACATGCGTGCACTCACACCAGCGCGCTTGTTGTGTGTGTGTGTGTGTGTGTGTGTGTGTGTGTGTGTGTGTGTGTGTGTGTGTGTGTGTGTGTGTGTGTGTGTGTGTGCGTGGGTATGTGTGTGTATCTTAACCATACATATTTGGAAATGAGTGCACATGTGTGCAGCACATGCATGTGCAGATATGTGTGTGTACACATTTGTAAAAGGGAGAGAGAGAAAAAGCAAAGAGTCTATGAACAAGAGATCACATTAACAGGACATCTATTATTGTGTATGCATATTGGTCCAAAACTCGGCAAGCTGGCTAGGAGTGCCTGCATGTCATATGCATGCCTCGATGCATGCATTGTTATGTACATTTGTATACATGTGTATGGGTGTATGGTGCGAGTGCCAGGGTGATGTTAATGGAAGGATTTACAAATTATGTATCAACAGAAAGTGCTGTAAAATGAACCTTTGAGTTAATGCACATCTTTTACTTTTAATATTTTCGAACCTGGAATTCTCCTCACAATGAAAAAGCAAAGAACAAAAAACAGAGAAAAAAAAAAAGAATAGAGTGGAAGAAATGTATATAACATTAACCGAATTTCCAAGAGCCAGGAAACAATGCATATTTTACTCTTAAAAAAAGGGGGGTGGGGAGGGATATAAAAAAGCAACATGCCAGCATGAGAATGTATTCAAAGTATCAACACAAGTTCAAAACATTGTCCTCAATAACTGAACTCTTCTTTTCTGAGCTGCGATACACACCACTGCTGCTAAAACACACACTTACATACATACATTCGAACACACACACACATACACAAGCACATGCACACACACACACACATACACATGCACACGCACACACACACACATACAAAACAAAGAAGCCTCCTCACGTGGGGAAAAAAAAAAAGACATGCAAACACAGTTTCAGCATGACAACAGGAATATTTCATTTCTTCCGTTTTCGCTCGGATGAAATTTCATTATCACTCAGACTGCCGCTCTTATTTATGCTACTTAATGATCACTCCGAAAACAAAGACTTTTTCTTCTCTTATTTTGATGTTTGATATCCTATGTTTATGACACTCCTAGTCTTAGCATTAACGAACTAGTTTCTCAGTCCTGTTTAAAGGCCAGAGGACTGGACATAAAACAACAACAAAAAAAAAACAACAAAAAACAGTTGCAACCTGTAATGTCATCCTTAAAAACAAAGTTTGTCAATCATTTATCAATTCATCAATTCCCCCTCCCTCCACCCCTCTATTTCATATGCACACACAAATATCAGGGATAGATCAATTCACACATGGGGGTCAGGGAGGGATGGTTGTATAGAGAGAGTTTTTATTTCTTTTCAGGACTACAGTGACCAAGAAGTTATAAAGCAGTGACTGAAAAGGGGGGGGGGGGGGGGGGGGGGGGTTGAGAGAAGGGAGGAATGATCTGAAGAACTTTTCATTCAGTGCATTTGGTGATTCACCAAAATAATAAGTTAAGAGAAACCTGATTATGTGGGGGGCGTGTGCGAGTGTGTGCGTTGTGGGGGGGGGGGGGGGGGGGGGGGGGAAGAAGAGAGACGAAGACAGAGATACATTGAGAGAGAGAGAGAGAGAGAGAGAGAGAGAGCAAAAGTGAGACACGGATACAGACAGAGAGAAGAGAAAGAAAGAGTGTGTGTGGGGTGTGTGTGTTGTGTGTGTGTGTGTGTGTGTGTGTGTGTGTGTGTGTGTGTGTGTGTGAGTGAGTGAGCGTGTGAGTGAGTGTTGGAGAGAGACGGAGAGAGACACAGAGCCAGAGAGAGAAAGTGTACACGTGCATGTGTATGTGTGTCTGTGTCTGCATGTCTGTCTGTGTCTGTGTCTAGGTGTGCAGCTAAACTTGTACTCGCTCAGCATGCTTGATGACTTACCAAATGAAAAAAAAAAACTCACAAAAAAGTTGCTGAGTGACAAAAGAGAATGGGGGAGGCCTAGAACGGGGCATTACTGAACCTTGCACACACACACACACACACACACACACAAAAACACACACACACACACACACACACACACACACACACACACACTCTCTCTCTCTCTCTGTCTTTCTCTCTCCTCTTTCTATAAAGTAAAGATGACAGAGAGAATAATCACAATAACCTGCCACACAATACATTCCTGCGCCCCCACAAACCCAGGGCCGACAAACACAGTCTCTCACCTCGCACTTCCTCTTGCCTCTGCAGCCGCTCCCTCTCAAGCTGCTCTGCCAGGGCCACGTCATACTCTAGCCGCTTGTACATGTAATAATGCCGCCGTCTGCGAACAAAGAGAAATGTACTCCTTTACTAACAAATCAAAACATCTAATATATAACACACTTTGTTCCTAAACAATCATCACAATTTTGCACCGCTCGTTTTTTTTACAAAATTTGACCATGATTTGTCACTAAGTTGGTGACAACTGTCACAAAATCAACAGCAGTTACAGGAAGTGGTCAGCAGTGTGTGTGAAAGCCATGGTCAGCTCCTTGACTTTTCATTCAATCCGGCTTCCAGGTTCCAAGTCCTGGTGGCGTCTAGTGGCCGTGGGTGAAGAGGGATGAACATGTTCTACCTCTCAGTGTTAATGTTACTACTTACATGGTGGAACATGGTGGTAGTGGGTGAAGCGGACAGCGCTCTACCTTTCTGGTCATTTACCTGTGTAGGTACAAATGGTGATGCCTGACTGCATCCTCCTACCCTCCACCTACTATATGCTCCACAGTTCAGTCACAATGAAATACATGAATCCCAAACAAAAGCTCTTGTCATGTCAAGAATTCAATGTGGGCCCTTTCAGTCCGCGTCTGCCATTTGGCCATCAAGCAAGGCATAGTCATGTGTCCACCAGCAGCACAGTTCACTGGCTTACAGTGCAAAGTGCCAGAAATGCAGGTCTGTTCCACCAGGCTTGAGCACATGTTGATGAGCTATCAGGTAAAGTAGCCTCAGAACCTTTTTCTTGCAGAAATATACAGACTGAAGGCGCAGACAGTATGGTGAAGCATGCTTATTTTGGCATAACGTGCCGTTTCAAAACTCTTGAGTTGCATAGCTCTTTCCTCGACACTCGCATTCTGTATGCTATTTGCATTTGTCGATGCCATTTTGATCCTGAAGAGTGCTCTCTTGAATAACTGTACTAACTTTCTTCTGTCAACTGCAATGACCATCCTCAACTGCAACTTCTCAGTGCACGTAACTTTTATGTGCATCTTTTTTTCTGTCAACAAAAACAATGTTTAGGGCTGACAGCAACATTAAGGGTCAGTCAGGTGATTGGAAGCATTTTTTTGCTTTGGCATTACATCAACATGGCATCAGAAAATCATCCAGTAATTGTAACAGACCTATGCACTCACCTTTTCCTAATTCTCCAGCAGCAATATATGATGATTAGGATCAGCACCAACAACAGCACACCAGCCAAGGACCGGCACCTGTTCACAGACATATGAATATAAAACACACATCATATAAACACATTTATAATTCAAACTCAAATAGGTCCCCGTCCTTCCCCCAAAATTAAATGGTACAAGTGTTATCATGTACTGCCACAATCCTGGCTCCAATAATGACTTGCCAAATTCAACCAGCACCGACTCGTCTCATAACTGTGAACTCCGAGTCTAAAACTTTTATGTATCCACCTTTTCTCGATCCAAACCATGTTTCACAAGTTACTTTCCTTTCACCAGCCTTCATCTGATTTGCATTTTTTTCCTTTAGGGGAGGAGAGAGGGTGCGTGGAGGGGACCCGACCAATCTTTGAATTCTAAAATATGTCAAAAGGGCCTGTGACCGAATGAAATGGGCATGTGATGAATCCACCAGCACATGTAATGAATGATATCAAAGTTGCAATCCAACGGCTTCAGTTTTCTTGTGTGTGTGTGTGTGTGTGTGTGTGTGTGTGTGTGTGTGTGTGTGTGTGTGTGTGTGTGTGTGTGTGTGTGCGCGCGCGCACGCCATCCATATCTACACAGTTTGGGTTTTCAACTCCATCTTCTTCACTGTCAATAGTGTGATGAACAATGTAAACTTTTTTTTATTATTAAATTATGTGGCTGCTACTTGTGCTACTGGGTTGCTATGGCAGCACAAATTTTGATCACACAAGAGCTTAGTAATCTAGTATCATCTTGCTAGGTTGCAGGCCAATCTGAAAGCACAGAAACCCACAGTGTTGGTTTTTTTGTTGTCCCAAACCAATTTTCTAACAGATTTTTCTTGGCAACATCTGGTAAGGGTGCTGCTGGTCTAAAGCAGGAGTGTCCCGAAAGGGTTAAAATGCAACAATAACTTTTTTTTTATTCCACTGTGCACATATCATTGAAGAGGACACATTTCTAACAGTATTTTGTTACATGCTAACCCCAATCAGTCCTCCTCAATTTTCTTGACCTATCTCATTCTCAGTTTAATATAAAAAAAATTATTCCATGAGTTTTTGACTGAAGATGAAAGAAAGTCAAATTGTTTGAACATTCAGAATTTCTTACAAGCTGAAGCCCATCTGAAGGAGCAGAACATGTAGAACATATGTGAGAAAAGCAGTCTCTTCCCTGAAAATACAGTGAAATTTGCATGAATTATCAGCAGGCCACAGGGTCATATGGCATTGCTAATGGAGGTTACTCCAATTACTTCAAGTTCTTCAATCAACCCTTTATAGAATGTTTTTGTCTAATGGACCACATCTTAGTCTAGTAATAGCCTAGTTAAAATGGTCCTTATCTAAACATACAAAGTATCTTAACATGTCAAAGTATCTTCTCTGTCGTCTAAACAATGTACCTAATAACATACATTTATTAGATAACACACTCAGTTTAAAACCTCTGTCAGAACGGCACAACTCTAGCATGTAACATGCCCGACATATTCTTACTAATCATTAACACACTATACCTAAAACCTTCATCAGAATGCTACAACTCTATTGTCATGTAACATTTACAAGTGTTTAATTAGAGAACACACTGTAAGGCTAAAATCTTTGTGAGAATGGCACAACTGTAGAGTCATCATATAACTTGGCCGATTCATAATTGTGTTTAATTAGGTAACACACAACAACTAAAACCTTTTGTAAGAACAGCACAACACTAGATCATGTAACTTCGCTGATTTAATCTGGACATAGCACACTGAATGCCAGAAACCTTTGTCAAAACGGCACAACTTTGGTATCATCATATAACTCTGCTGATTTATATCTCTACGTGCTTAATCAGATAACACACTATGGCTATTACCTTCATCAAAATGCCACAATTCGAGAGTCAAACACCACGCCAGTCACAACAGAGGTAGATAAACTTGTTGTGACCTTTAGTGACCACTAAACCACTAAAGGTCACAACACACTCGTAAATATAAAGCCCTGATGTGGCCCTTTGCGGTCGGCTGGGCTATAAGCAACATTATCTTATCTTATTATCCTAAATATAACTAAGGAAGTTCAAAGGTGTGACTATCAAGTCCAGCTGTGATTTGCACTTATACTCATAGCCATCATTGATGTCATGTGCAGAACTTACCAACAATAATTTTTTTTAACACTTCAATCAAGTCATTGTTCATGTGTCTGACTTTTTTTTCCCTGACCATGACATTCCCTATCTTTATCATGCAGTTAAAATAATCAACAATGTCCTATACATGTCTAGATATCCATGAAACACTTTGGGGACCCAAAATTGTGGCTGTACTTTTAATGGCAGATGTATGCTAAAGGCTCTTTCACAACATGCCCTTAAAAAAAAGGGAAAGAAAACAGACAACAGAGGAGGTTAAATCCTAATTATTTAAAAATCCATCATGTCAATGAATTCATTCATTCATGCTAATACTTTTTTTTCATAATCCAGCCATTGGCAAGGGGTCATATGAGGGAGGTCACATTATCAAAATCAGCATAATACTAGTCTTTTTAAAAAAAGTAAGAAATAATTGAATTTAAACAAATAAAACAATATCTTTGTTAAAATCCCTGAATAGATCAATAAACTGGTTCCTGTAAAAAAAAAAATCTTATAATCATGCCTTAAAACTGGATTTGTTTTCCATAAAATCCTTCAACTTAAAAGTAAATCGCTTTCAGACAGTCAAAAGTCACCTCAAGAGGTACATGTATCCCTCAACAAGGTCTTCATAGGGTCTGCCATGAGAAAGTGTATGTCCAATGTCCAATGTAAATTCAGGCACTCTGTGTCTAACACACATGTTACAAACTGAGTACGTGTGAAAAGAGAGGCCTGCATATAATCAGCAGTAAACCGTCTTCTTCACAGCTACCAGAGGCAGATGGTGGGCATTTGTTTTCAATCTCAAAAGATCTCAAAGATGTACTCTGTGTGTGTGTGTGTGTGTGTGTGTGTGTGTGTGTGTGTGTGTGTGTGTGTGTGTGTGTGTGTGTGTGTGTGTGCGTGTGTGCGTCACTCTGTGTGCGTGTGTGTGTGTGTGCGTGTGTGCGTCACTCTGTGTGTGTGTGTGTGTGTGTGTGTGTGTGTGTGTGTGTGTGTGTGTGTGTGTGTGTGTGTGTGTGTGTGTTCCATTCCTCTTGCCAGAAGTCTGACATAACCACCATTTTCATATTTTTGAATGTATAAGTAGTAAATGACTTGACTTTTCCCCCTTATGTTTGGCAGTTCTATCAGCCACCTCATTCTCTAATTAGTCTAAAGCCAAAGTAAAAAAGAACGCAAGCATGAACAAATATTGCAATCATCAGATTACATGGATACATACAGTTACATAAAAAATGGTTCAGTTGTTCAGCGTAGTTAGGACTGCAGCCAGACATGGCCTCATTGGCGAACAGAATGTCAGAGAAAATGAAAATGTCCTTATGTTTGGACTGATATCATTGATAACCATATTGTGTGCCAGGACCAGCACTGTAATCCGACTACAGCAGTGTAGATGGAGCGATAAGACAGAAAACTAATACATTCAAAATTTGCTTAGCATGAGCAATAAACAACCTCCATCCCTGGCTTGAAACTGTCAGGATTCTTTTAAAAGACCAAAATCAACATCCAAAAGAAAAAAAAGATCTTGAATGCCAAAGAACTGGTGGAATTTCTGCTGAATGAGGCAGATTTTCATGATTTGAGACATATCCATGGTAGACTGTCTGAGAAGTGGAAAAGATAACGAATACAACCACTCAAAGATCCATATTTACGTTTTTCAAAAGGGAAAATATACATATTCTTCCTAAGGGCAGAAAAAACCCTGTGATTGCTCTGAAATCCGTTAGAAATAGGTGTCAAAACAGTCATAAGCAGGCAGTGTTCTTTTTAGGGTTTTAAAATAAGGATCAAATCTGAAAACTGGGGGTCAAATGTAAAAGAGTCGAACCAAGCACTTCTGTATATTTTCAACACTTAAAATAAAAAATGTGCATGGTTTGTAGTCTAGATGTGCTGCAAATTACAATTCAGTATCAACACCTGAACAACGCCAGTCAAGTGAACTGCCCTGGTGCATGCAAGACCAACTCATCTCTATCCTCTGTCGTCTGACATTGTCTTCTCATTAAAAAATTATGAGATCTCTCAAAATGAGTTATTGCAATTTTATTTCTTTAAAGGCATCTTATGACTAAGTGTGAGCGGTACCTGCAGGAACTTTTTATACTATCATTTGCATATTTCTTTATTTTTAATGGGTTAACTGTGTGTAGCTAGCTGCCAGTGCCAGATCAAGTCTACAATTTTTTTTTATAAATTTCATGAAGAATCTCCTGTGAGCGTGTGTGTGTGTGTGTGTGTGTGTGGATAAGCACCTGCAGCATAACACTGTCTCACTGTTTTAAGCCATCTCATGCTTATGTGGCTCAACAGAGCTCAATTATCTAAGGCATATGGACCACACCTTTCAAAAACAATTTTCTTTATCTCTGTACCAACATTCTCTGACTCAGTTTCCAACATCTGCTGAGCTAATGTTTGGACGGTAATTTTTAAAATGACCTCTGGCAGATCTTATTATTGGACATAGATCCAAATGCCAGAAGAGGAAAGAAGTTGGTCATTGGGGTTCTCCAAATAGTAGGCGAGCACCTGCACTTGTTTGCCGAAGCCTTCTTTTTAATAAAATAAATAAATAAATAAATAAATCAGCAGAATGTTTTTACATCTATAGGAATATTTGACAAAAAGAGGCTACATGTATGTTCTTTTATCTCACAGTAGTCATTTAATTTTCAGAGTAATCATCCACTTGTCAGCATTAGTTTGGACCTCTGCGACCGAGTAGCTGCATGTTTAATCAAATCCGCTCATGGTTCTGTGCTCATGATTACAAGATCAATGTGCATAGTAGCAGGCACCACTTCTTCAAAAATATTCACTAATGTTTATGTCTGTAGCGTTTGTACGCATGATATCCAATCCAGAAGTGACATTAAATTGTTCATCCAGCAAAGACACTGAGACTAATGGGTTGTCTAAAAACCAGAAAAGGATTGTAACTGCTGCCCAAGAATGTCTCACATCAACAGGTAACTTCTCGGCATGTAGTGTCAAACCTGTGAAAGGATTTTTCTTCTTTCTCCTTTAACCCTTCAGTTGTGGAAGTTCAGTAACAGATCAGCTGGCCTGGTGTGCTCAAGTATCTGTGCATCATTATGACCCTCTTTTTTTTCAAGCATGTGCGTCAACTCTGAAATCTTTGCATAGCTAAGTGTTACTAGGAAGTTCACTTACATGGCTTTCAGGTTCACAGAACAAATTCAAATAGTAGTTACACTTCTAAAGATTTTACTTAAGACAAAGCCCTGCATGACCCGTTTGCTGATGATTAGGAATCTGCATGAATAAAATTATGAGAATAAAAGAACAAATTAAATATTCATATGGATACAAGAAACACACTAGCATGTACACAAAACTATTTAATGTGTATACTTGCATCTATGATGCAGACATGAGAATGCAGGTGACAAGTTAGAGGTCACTAACATCTCATTATGTGTTAAGAGCAAGGAAAAAAATCAGATGACATACCATCACTCCCTCCCCCCCCCCCCCCCCCCCCCATCTCCCCCCCTGACCACAATATATCGAATAACCCACCCCTGCAACCACATATATTTCTTATATCGCCACCACCACCCCTATCAGTATCACAGACTGACAAGCGACATGCATGCCTGTGAATCATGCACAAGACCACCACCTCACTGTCTCCATCCACCAGACCTGCATGCCCACAAGAATCCAAAGCACACAATTATCAAGCTGGGGTACCCATAATAATAATCTGACAATTATATCTTCTGAACAGCAATTCCTCTCAAACAGTTGCTTGTAAATTGTACATATACACATGTGCGTGCATGCACACACACACACACACACACACACACGCACACACACACGCACACGCGCACACACACACACACACACACACAAGCACATGCACAAACACACAATAACTATTGCAGTCCCACACACAAATTTTAGACAAGTACCCAAGGCCTGTCCAGCACACCGGGCTAATGCACAGGTCAGGCATCTGCTGAGTTGTGTCCGCTTGTAATAAATCCTTTCAACTTAGCATATTTAAAATCTATTTATCCATGTTGCTATATATGGTCTCTTAGCTTGGCAGATGTGGTGGAGTGTGCATCGAGCAGTCTGCATGCAGTAACACCTTGATGAAACAAACTTGTGAGGAATTTTTCCTAACTGTTTACTGCTTGTGTGCCATGATGCAGGCTTTGAGTTTGAGACTCAAAAGATATGGTGGGATTTTTTTCAGAGTACAAATGGGAAGAATGGAGACATGCAGTTGAGTTTCGACTTTCATCCATGGACTGTATTCCTGAGGTTTTTTTTTATTGAAATGTTCTGACTAAGTACTGTTGGCATCTGTATGATAGTGTATCTCTCTGGACTGGCTGACACCAGGGATATGACACAAAGCATATTTAGAATGTTTACTCTCTATCAGAACTGCAACTCTGTAATATGCATCACCATCATCAATGATCATCGCTGATAATATTTCTGTGGCCTCTCATCCCCTGCTCTCATGACTTCAGTTTCGACGTCCTCTTCAAATCCATGTCCACGCTGAGTTCATGTCAAAATCTTCAGTCCAGTAATTCCAAGGGAACTGTCACTGAATGGACATGATGCCCTTTGGATTGGGACAAGCTGACTAATCCCCTGGCACCAAAACTAGGCAATTACACTCATTATTAGGGCCCTCAGCATGCAACAGGTAGTCCTGCAATTATATGTTGGATCAAAACAGGCACCACTGAAGACCACAAAGGTAACTCGGTAGCAGATTTGACACTAACTGCTCCTTTCATGTGGACTGCCAATATAAAGGCGCAAAAGGACAAATCTGGGTGTGGATGTGCAGAAAGAGTGGCATCCAAGTCACCTAGAGTGAGAAGTTACTGAAGTTACAGACAGGAAAGGTGGCCAAATTGAGAACCATGCATACACAGACAAGAGAAGCACTTTACAGCTGAACTAGATCTGTCTCGCAAAAGAAGTGTATGATGAGTACTGAGGATAGACCGAGCACCCTGAAAACAAACTTCAGTTTCAATAGCTGGACCAGGAATCAGTTTGAACAGATAAAAAGCTGACTTAGAACCTGACAACTTCACAGACACAATGGACATATTCAGTATTCCTGGCTAGTATTTACGCTTAAAATATACACCAGGACTATCAATTTAGATGAAAAAAACTTTTACTGACTGCTACGTCCAGGAGAGTGGTTTTGTTTGGCCCATTTGAATTTGGGAAGATTGCAATTCCACTTTTAAACATTACTAGCGAAATCACTGACCATCCGCTCACAAATCTTTTAATGTAAACTTAATTCCAGCCCAGGATCATCTCAAAACAAAACCACACACACACACACACTACTTCAAGTCAAACAGGACACACCTGAATTATAATTTATAGTGAAATAAACTAGTCTTCTTTAAAAAAAAAAAAATGCTTTGTTGTGGACAGAATGACAAAACATTTGTTTTATCAAATTGATTTACACTTCACTTACATAAATTTGCTTTTGATGCAGTGATCTATGGGCAAATTGGTTCGATCTAAAATGAAGCCCCCCCCCCCCCCCCCCCCTCTCCTCCCCACATCAAAGTTCTACAAAACAGCAGCCTCCCCCACCATCCCATCCACTTTTCATGCCTCACACAGCATTTTGCGCCCGCCTTCCCCCTTCCCCCAATATTCATAACTGCTTACAATTTAAATAACTGAAAACAAAGTGCAACTTGGGGTTCCAAACGTGGGAAAATGTTTGCCAAGAAATGCTGGTTCGGAGATGCAGCGTCTTAGTCATTAATTAGTGGCATTTTTGAAATAAGTCCAATGAACTTTCCGTGGTGGAGGTTTACACGAAGCACGAAGCGAAAGCCGGAAAGGCGAGAAGATTTGGGGCAGGGGTGGGGCCGCTATCTTTTCTTCTTCCTCTTCCTAAAATACTGGTTCACTCAAAAGCGAGTGGGTCACCAGCGCGCATGTTAAAAAGTAAAATAAAATAAGTAAAATAGTGCGACTCAGTCTGTTGGCCCCTGGAGCAAATTTGGCAACAAGGGGTCGCACTCGATATTCAAGAAGTTAAAAGCAATGGCCAGATTCAGGCCCAGGTAACCATAAAATATCTGGGGAAGTTAAAATAGAAAATCGTCAATATGCAGATCTCAAAACTGTCGTATCAATTTGCTTTTTAAATGAGACTGCATTTGTGGCAATCTTGATGGCACCCGGCAGCGAGTTCCACAGCCGTACAGAACTAGGATAAAATGAATGTAAGTGGCTGTCAATATTTAATGCAGGTATGGTATAACATTGACCGCGACTCCTGGTGCTACTTTTATTCAATACTAGTTCCATTGGAATATGATCAATTAGTTTAGCTCTGCCTTTGAAGAAGATGTTAAGTTTGATAAAAGCTCTTCTCTCTTCTAAGGGTTTCCATTCTAATTTCCTCATGTTCTCCTAGTATTCCCCTTTCTCTGATGTGGTTCCCTGTTACGAACCGTGCTGCTCTCTTCTGAATCTTTTCTTCAGCATTACAGTTTGTCTGCAATCCTGCAAGAGCCTCATGTTTGGAGACTGTACACCCCCTAAAAGTTGTTGCTCTGCTTACAGTTACAAATAAGATAAAACCAGTATTTGAAAGGGCAAAAAAAAAAAAGAGAGAAAACAAACAAACAGAAGGAAACGGAGGAGTGAAGTTATTCAAATCGAAAAGCTCGCCGAAAGTACAATCTCACGTAAATATGGTCTTTCATCCATTCGCCAACGTCAGCTTGTAGTGTGTTCTCCTGAACGCCCTTTTTCGCCAGATTGTTTCTGTGAAACATGGCTGTGGCTCCAAATATGCTTTGGTCTACATGCACACTTTCACAACAGACGAAACTTGGAAGAAAATACTCCCAACTCTAGCAGACGGTTGTCATCTCATGTCGTCACGCTAGTCTCGTGACCAATCAAATAGATAGTGTACTGGAAGTGGTCTCCCTTGATTGGGGAGGGGTGTGGGGGGAGCTTTTGCGGAATTTTCGTACACGGCGGGTCAGAGGTACAATCTCTGATGAGTGGAGGGGTCATGTAAGGCAAACATCGGATCACAATATTTACGCTATAACTCCCCCACCATTGCTCACTATTTAACGCTACTTTGAACAATATCAATCCTGATCAACAATAAGGGAAAGAAAATAACGCTTTAAAACTTGGTTCTAAAAAATCACCAACCAAATTATAAAACAAGAAACGGCTTGATATCTTTTCCAACTGCTTTGCTAGACCCGTGGTTAGTATTCTACCACAGTGATGTTGCATATTGCTGATATTACATTCTGATGTTTATCATAGGGAACGCAAGTAAATGGGGGGCAGCCTGAACGCTTGGAGTCACCGAGTTTTAGCCTTAGGCAGCGACGATTGAGAGACATGACATTTTCATACGACTGGAGAAAAATCGCCGAAGTACGGGTTGGGTGACTGATAAGCTCTGGTTTACTGCTAATCCTGGCCTCAAGCCAATCGAGAGAGAGAAAAAAAGAGAGTTCTGTTGATGCGGTTTTGTTCCATTCGTGGCGCTGTTTCACCTTTCTCCCATATCCAGACAAAGGGAGGAGAGGAGGCAGGTGTCCGAACTTCCTCTCACTTTTCCCTCCCTCCCCGCCCCCTTTCCGACAAAAACTGGCCTGCATATTTACCATGTGAAAGAAGTTCCTTTGATCCACATCCACTCTCCTTTCCAGGGTGTGTTAGTTGTTAGTACACACACACACACTAATTTATTTATATATATAATATATATATATATATAAATAGAGAGAGAGAGAGAGAGAGAGAGAGAAGAGAGAGAGAGAGAGAGAGAGAGAGACACAACTGAAGTAAAAAGGCAAACAAGCAATGTAAACAAATATAATCCAATATATATATACATGCGTGTGTGAGTGTGTGTGTGTGTGTGTGTGTGTGTGTGTGTGTGTGTGTGTGTGTGAGTGTGAGGAGAGAGAGAGAGAGAGAGAGAGAGAGAGAGAGAGAGAGAATGTATATTTTTTGAAAACGATATTGACCCATTTGAAGCGTAGTACATATTGACCGATTTGAAGCATAAGTATTAAGTTTTGTCAATCATTTACACCAGCATTGTTCATAGGATCAAAGGAGATGCTCTCAACGTTTCAAATAAATACCTTGTGAAGTTGAACTGAAATATTTCTTACGTGTTTCCATTTCTTTCGTGAGTTTGGTTGTTTGTTTCTTTAATGACAACGCAGTGTGAGAGAAAACATGCTTTCCTCGTTATGCTACATTTGAGGGGGGGGAGGGGGGGGGGAGAATTATGTTCCTGAATCATGGAGGCCAGAGCAGCTTAGAACAAAATAAATTCATTTTCTACTGCTACTTTGCACATGGACGAATCAATTTACTCTGACTGGTCTAAAACCGTGTACTGCTGTGTCTGACATGCCCGAACTAAAATAATGCTTGTCCAAATGCATATTACAGGACTGTTCATATCTAAGATAATATACTGTTCGACACCTGGAATTTTCTTTGAATTTACAGTCGCTAAAAATATAAAGTCTGTGCCTTGCGTTTACGAGCTCATTTCAGTACTGTCATTTACTGAGTGTCAATAGTTCCTTGACTAAATATTTTCAAAGCCGATTCAATACATTCAACGTCTTGATTTGCCCAAACATAAGAGAATCCATTTACACAAAGTATTTCGAACTTTGATCACCCTATTGATATTCCCCCTTTTATCTGATAACAGTCGTAATGGATCAGTCAGCACGGAAAAAAATTCATCCAAGCCAAGAGCGGAAGTGCAGGAAATCGAACTGCTGATGAAAAGACCAGGGCATATGCTTACTTCACCCTGGCAAGACCGCATCTTGAATGCTGCGGTTCAGAGTGGAGTTTCCATACTGTCGATCAAATCCACCGGACAGAGCAAGTCCAAGGAACGGTATGTTAATATAGGTGACTCCAGATGTATCAGCAGTGTGGTAGCGATACAAAAAATAAATGAATAGACAAAATAAAAAACCTCAAGGACGATACTTTGGAGAACAGAAGTAGAAAAGATTAACTGATTATGCTCTTTAAGATCACCAATAATCTGGTCGATAGTCAGCCTTTGCAGTACATTACTCTCAGCTCCGTTATAACTCGCTGAAATCGAGCGTACAAACTCTTTCGTATCTCAGCAAAAACAAATAATTATTTTCAAGTTTAGCTCCCCCCCCCCCCCCCCCTCACACACACACAACACACACACTCACCACCCGTTCCCTCTCCTTACAGCATAGAACTCTCTTCTAGCGTCTTGGCTCCCTTCAAGGAAGCTCTCTCTCTCCCCTCCGCGTCTTTAGTTTGTGCTTTGGTCACTTGTTCGAGTAGGATCGTTGAATATTAGAGATGTGCCGATCGGGTATTAGTCTACCTGGAGATCTGAAAATGAGCAGGTATACTTCCTTTTCTGTTTATCTTTTATTTTATTTTGCAGACCTGAACTAGTTTTGGAGCTTGTTTTACTCACTCTTCTTTCCTTCACTTTCTTCTCCTATCAATCATTTTTTCCTCGCACCACGCATGGCTGGACGTATCAGGGTGCTAAGTGATCGTGGGTCGTCACGAACTGAAGACTGAAAACTGATGTGATTTTCAACTGGCAGAAAATATGTTCATCCACATGAGTTAACCTCAACCAGTATTTTACACATCGAGTGACAGCATTAATACAAATAAGGAATCTTCCAAGTCCTCTACATACTAACTCATTTGGAGTTCTGACGCTTACCTTTAGATACTTTTACAAAGCGGAGAAATGTGCTTTTTAAAAATCACTGATGAACTAGCTTCTAGGGCCCAGATTTCAGTATCCTTGAAGTAAAGGACAACTAGTTGTACATCAAACAGTTTTGAATAAGTTTACACATTCAATGAGTTATTGCTATTTTCTAACAACTCACTTAATGCAGACGACACAGATCTTTTTGCTAGAGATGTCAATTCTTCAGAAGCACATGTAAAATTCAGCTTTAATAATACTACTAGTAATGATTATTTATGGCGCTTAATCTTACATCATAAGCCCTAAGCGCTTACAAATACACAAAAAGGTTAAAGAAAACATAAATGAAACCAATGTGAAGATGAATATTGCAATAAGTACCATACATCTACAAACATGGGTGCATATTCACACACACAAACACACACACACACACACACACACACACACAGACACACACACACACAGACACACACACACAGACACACACTCACACTCGATCCTACACACATTATCGCAAAATAACGGACACAACAACATGCGCGCGCGCACACAATGTGCGCACGCCCCCCCCCCCCCCCCCCCCCCCCCCCCCCCCCCCCCCCTACACCACACACACGCTATAGTCACAGAATCAATTTGATGGGCAAGGGATGGGGAAGAAAGAACTGCTATTGATAGGTGTCGAGGGTTGTTTTAAGAGATGCCTTGAAGGAAGACAGAAAGTTTGAACTTCGCAAAGATATTGGGAGTTTATTCCAAGAAACCGGACCCTGAAAAGAAAACGAACGATCGCCATAGGTTTAAGTTCGAAATCGAGGATTTTGAGCAGAGTGTTGTCGGTAGAAGAACGCAACTGCCCAGAAAGAACGTAAAGACGAAGGAGATCAAAAAGGTAGGACGGAGCTCAGCCATTCAATATTTAAATCAGAGAAAGGAGTTTGTATAGTCTATTCGTTTTTCAACAGGCAGCCGGTGAAGAGAAGTAAGGGAGTGACATGAGAAGATCTGGGTTTTCTGAGAATCAAATGTTTTGGACTTTCTGGAGACGGCTGAGAAGAATCTGGGGACAGCCAGCTAGAAGAGAATTACAGTAATCAAGTCTAGTTTAGAATGAAGGCAGAAACAAAGATTTTTTGTGGCATCACCAGAGAGATGTCGCACAGAAGCAATGCGGCGAAGCTCAAAGTAATACAGGCAGACTGGAAACATGTTGATGGAAGGAAAGTGCTGAGTCAAGGGTAACGCCTAAATTCCGTGCAGATGAAGATGTCTGAATAAGGCAATTTTCCAATTTGATAAGAGTTTGGGATACAGACAGATGAAGTCTTTTGGGTGCAAAGAAGATCATTTCAGCTTTGATGAAAAATAAACACCGAGCTAACTTATAAATATTATCAATTTTTCTTTCAGCATAACAATGAAACCATCTCTCCCTGGAAGACCAAAACCCACCTTTTTTTAAACCACGGTAGTACATTTCCTTACAGTATCATTTAACCTTGATTTTAGGGGTGCTCGGGGTAAACTGATAGCTGACACTGCAGACCAAATAGAACATTACATAAAAGAAAAAACAAAAACAAACAAACCAAACGAACGCTGCGATCCCCGAAAACTAGCACTTCCCCAATTATGCCATTAGGTCCAGCAGATTTTCTTGTTTCGTTTTTGTGATTGCAGCAATGCTTTTTTTTTTTTTTTAAAGAAATTACAGAAAGCATTTATTGTCTGAAAAATCATAGAATTTCTCCACTTATGTTTCTTCTACATTATTTCACAGCTGGCATTTTGGCTTGGAGAGTTTGTGTATATTTGTCGAACATTTTTGGTCTTGAAAGTCATCTTAAAAGATAGTCACTAATGTCAATAAGAACTGTATCGTAATCATCTTTCTTTTCCTTTAAGAAGTTTTTATATTCTCTGTTGGTCTTACAGTAAACTGTCCTCCCGTTTTGTTTTTAGGAATATTTTTTAACCATTGCCTCCCCTGTCTCTCAGTCCTGCATCATACAATTTGTCTGGTTATTTGCTTCACTAACATTCTTTATGTATTCCGCACTTCCTTTCAGCGAGTTATTGAAGACAGTGATTCATTTATATCAACATCCAATAAAACTGACGCCAGTGATATCTTTTCTGTACACTTGTCCAAATTCAGCATACTAATAAACTGATAACCGCAGAACTCCGATCAGTTTTGTCAATAAATACTTTCTCAGACTAGCTGCATTTTCACCCGTTTGGTTATTAAATCAAAAACAAATAATTTACGGTAAATAGATTTTACTCCGTGGGGAGTCATTGGAGAACTGCACTGAAGAACAGATCGCCATGTTTGTCCAGTTCTGTTGCTTGTGTGCCAAGGCTAGGCGGTGGTTGTTTCGTTCGTCATTTCTTTAGATTGATTCCCCCGTTTCCTCGGCAAACGTGGTAGTACGTCGCAGGTCCTCCAGTCCTCCGTAGAGCTTCCGGGCCACTGGTATTGGTTCGGGCCACATTTTCTCTCGAAGCGCTTGGTGGAGCGGGCAGGACTGCAGCAAATGTTCTGTTGTCTGGCTGCCTGTTCTGCAGGGGCACTGCTCTGTGTCGCCGATGCGGAGTTTAGAGAACAGGTGGTGTTTCAGGCGGTTGTGGCCTGTCCTGAGCCTGAAGATGACTACCTGCTCTCATCGAGTCAGCAGGTAGTACGGGTTTGCACTGTTGTGGCGTGGATGGTGTTGCTTCCACTTGTTCTGCAGCTTGGCCTTGATGATGGTCCTGGATTCGGTGTAGCTGGTAGATCTCTCCATCTGCTCCTTTGTAGTGCCCTCCTTTGCCAGGGAGTCGGCAGTCTCATCGCCGAGCACGTTGCAGTGGGAGGGAATCCACTGCAGGGTGACTGTGTGACTTGTGCAGAGGGAGGCGAGAGGTGACAGGCTAGGGACTCTGCAAAAGGTTTCCCCTGTCCGTTTTCCACATGTCAGTTCATCCTTTGTCCTGCCCTTTCCTCCGTTTCCCTGCCTATACAGTTCCCTGTACGATTGTTTTTCAATGCTGTTGTATCAAGTGTTCTTTGCTAACTGCTGTCATCTTCATATGGTCCTATGTGTTACTCTATAGTTGAACAGTTCCCTGTACGATTGTTTTTCAATGCTGTTGTATCAAGTGTTCTTTGCTAACTGCTGTCATCTTCATATGGTCCTATGTGTTACTCTATAGTTGAACATATACTGACTTCCATAAAAAACGCGAAAAATTGAAAGGCTATTTTTCGGGAGAAAAGGGGTGAATATACAATATTAAACCATTGTGGCAAGTTGTTTGGGTCCAAGACTCACGTGCAGTGATAAAATTGTGTGAGCAACACATCATTCCCGGCACTGGCGGGTCAACAAAAATGGCAAACTGGTTGCTGCATGTGAGGCACGTGCACACCATGCAGAGCAAAGTTAACCACCGACAAGTACGCAGGCATGCAGCCTTTATAAAGCCGCGCTACAAGGTTCAGATAACGACTTGCCGTCTGAGCGCTACAGAGATGCCAAGACTACGAGCAGAGGAACGCAATCGTGCCCTAGGCCATCTGGAGGCTGGTGTGGATGCCAGGCAGGTCGCCAACATCTACAAAGTCCACATCTCAACCATCTATCGTCTGCAGCACCGCATGCGAGTCACTGGTACCACTGATGATCGTCCCCGGCCAGGCCGTCCTCGGGTCACCACACCAAGAGAGGATCGCCATTTTGTTCGAACCCATCTGCGGGACAGGCGGCAAACGGCCGCAAACACTGCTCGACAGGTGCCTGGGAATCTCCAGCAACGAATCAGCCTCAACACTGTGCGGCGGCGTCTTCAGGAGAACTGGCTGGCATGTAGGCGTCCTCACAGAGGTCCGGTACTGACACCAAGACACCGGCAGGACTGGCTGCAGTGGGCACAAGCCCGAATCAACTGGCGCAGGCAGCAGTGGGGACGCATACTGTTCTCAGATGAGAGCCGTTTTTGTATTGACATGGCTGACGGTCGTGTCAGAATGTGGTGTGGACCTGGTGAACGCTATGCTGACTACTGTGTGGTAGAACGGAACCCCTGGGGAGGCCCGAACGTTATGATATGGGGTGCAATTGGCATTAACCACGCCATAGGACCAGTCATCTTTCAGAACATTGGTCCTGGTCGCGGACAGGGTGTCAATGCACAGCGCTACATCCACCAGGTGCTCAGACCCCATGTCGTTCCTTTTTTTGCGCAACACCCAAACTGGACATTCCAACAGGACAATGCAAGACCACACACAGCCAGAGCCACCCATCAATTTCTTCAGCATAACAACGTCAATGTGCTGCCCTGGCCAGCCCTCAGTCCCGATTTAAACCCAATAGAACATTTTTGGGATGAACTTGGCAGACGGTTGGACCTCCTGCATCCACGACCAGCAACAGCGGCTCAACTTCACCAGGCCATCGTCCATGTGTGGGCTGGTGTGCCAAGGGGACGCATCAACCACCTGGTCCACTCAATGAGCCGCAGGTGTCAAGCAGTTGTCCATGCAAATGGTGGCCACACACGGTATTATGACTTCAAGCTGGTTTGTCACGTGACCTTGGATTTTCCACACAGACATATTGCTGATGACATTCACACATTACCGGTGTAATGAATCAAATCACGTTGAATTCTTGCTTCCACTCTGTACAATTGTGACCAATAAAATTCGCCCCTAACCTTCAGCTTGTTTTGCTTTCGCGTTTTTTATGGAAGTCAGTATACATGTTCATTGGTAATATGATCAGTCTACCTGATGTTCAGTACCTTGCAGTAAAACTTCATGTCTACGGCTTCCATTCTTCATTTCAGATCTGCTGCGAGGGTCCATGTCCCGTGTGTATAATAATAACAATCACAGCATTTATAAAGCGCCTTGCCGAAGGTTCTAAGCGCTGACAATCCACACTCTCATGCAGGCAACGGGCTGCCTACCTGGGTAGTACCGACTGAAGAGCTGCCTGCCGGCGCTTCATTCAGTCGCTTCCCGTATCATCCAGTTAATATCGTTCATTCAATTTCCTTACTTCATTCTTTCAATTTTTCGCGCAGGGTGCATGCTATGTGTAACGTGTCATCTTACACCAACGGCCAAAATTGGCCTTCTCTTCCAAGAGTAAGTAACGGGATTTGGAGTCAGATCTACTGTTAACTTCGAGGGAAAAAAATCCCCCTGTACCGAAACGGCCCAGCGGAGATTCGAACCCACCACCCCAGGATCACCAAGATTACGAGTCTGGCGCTCTACCAACTGAGCTATTCCGGCCCCCAAATTCAGGAAGAGGGAATATACATATGCACGCAAGTGCCGGTTTTCTTGTTTCATGGGAATGTTACTGACCTTCCATGCAACTGCTGATGTCGTGTCCTGAGAGGACGTCTGGTCTGGACCCTTCATTGCACATGATGGGATTCAAGGAATGGAACTATTGAACAGTTTCTAGCTTCTGCATCTGTATCTGTCAGCTTACGTTGCTGCATCCAGGAATCTGGCGTCGACGCAACGGATGGGGTGCGCAGCGAAAAAGTTGGTGGCGTTGGGCTTTGGCCACTGCCTGCTTAAAGGCCTCAGTACTACCTGAGTGCACAGCACTATTGTCCAGTTGGTTCCACCTGATAATAGTTCTTGGGAAGAATGATTGTTTATACTGCTGTGTGCTGCAGTTTGGAACTGTGTAGCACCTGTCGTTGCGTGTGTAGTTCTCCACTGGGTTATTGACTACAAAGTCTGCTCTTCTTGGCGGACGGCGGATGCGTCGGCCGGTTGTTGAGGCACAAGGAACTGCTCAGGAAGGATTGCTGGCACCAGCCCCTCAACCACCTTGTAAAAGGTCAGCCGCAGGCTCTCGCGTCGTTCCTGGAGGGTAGGGAGTTCATGTTTCCTCAGGAGGCCCGTTACGAAGCCAGGTGCTCTAGATTTGTTGTAGTCTCTGGCAATGAAACGTACTGCCACTCGCTGTGTACGCTCCAGCTTCTGTCCCTGGTTATCAAAATCAATACTGACAATGGTATATTATGGCCGGCCATCAGATTGTCTTCTTGGCTCTGATTTCTGTGCCAGATCTTTTCTTTGTTTCACCTTCCAGGACCTGCTCCATTGGCCCAGGTGGCATCCTTTCCACACCACTCGTTCTGGCT
>CM031615.1:28888319-28918319 GCA_018398815.1 Conus ventricosus
GGTGGACGGGTCAGGGCTTGTGGAAGGAGTGAAGGGGGGGGGGGGGGGAGGAGGGGGGAACCGATGCAAAGAAGGGTGGTGGTGGTGGTGGTGGAGGAGGCGCAACATTTCGACCCAAAATTTCCATAACATGTAGAAATATTCATAACAAGTGCAAAGAAACCAATAAATAAACACAGTGACACATGAACTGACGCACACGCTCGCACGCACGAATGTACGCTGACACGGGGGAAAAGCCCACAGTACCTCTGAACAGCACATTTGCCTCTGTATGGTACATTGCATCACAGAAATCCCTTGGTGACTGACTACAACTCCACTGATTTCACCACGACAGATATCATAATATGGACAAACACCTCCAGATCCGTCAGATAAAACACGTCACAAGAAAAATATATTAATATCGTCAATAATTAGTTACAATCAGCTTGTTTAAAACAAAAGGTGTGTGTGTGTGTGTGTGTGTGTGTGTGTGTGTGTGTGTGTGTGTGTGTGTGAGAGAGAGAGAGAGAGAGAGAGAGAGAGAGAGAGAGAGAGAGAGAGAGAGAGATCTAAATTTGCAATGCACATTTCATTTATTTTTTTTAAAGATAAAACCAAGACTTGATTTTAACAACGTAATCAATCCAGAAATACAGAAAGCTTATGTACAATGCAATTAATTCACTGTGTCAAACGATCACAAAAACAGGCCAAAGTGCTACATACTTTCCCCATCTGAAGAAATCGCGCTTCTTTATAGTCTATTTTTGTCTACTTTTTTTTTCATCCACCGCAGTGTAGCTTTCATACAGTTGAAAACTGTTCGAAAAAGGAAACAACAACAAAAGTCAAGAGATAAAATGTCATGAGAAAAAAAAAAAAACAAGAGCACTAATTTTATACAGACGACGCAAGACGCTCATCATGAAAACTGTTCCATCTCTGATATGAAGAACAGATATTCAGAAGACATTTAACCAAAATATCCTGTTCATGAACAGTCCTACTTGGCCTTGTACTAGGCCTACCGGAACATGTCCTTCTGGCGACACTGACATATGCCGAGGCGAATCACGCCATTCAAAAAAAAAAAAAAGAAAAAAAAAAAAGAAGAATGGACAGTTATCAATCATTGTTCGCAGTAAACAATGAGAACAAAATTCTTTCCCGCCTCTAACGAAATCATTCTTGCTTACCTCAAAGATGCTGTGGATTTTAAAGGGAACGAATGAAGCAGACTCAGCAGAGACGAAAACTGTTTCAACATAGGATTTGTCATTTCTGTTCATTTGATCTAAATTTACAACATCTATGTCCAGAGACGTGATTCGCCAATTTTTGTAAACTTGCTGGTGATTGGTTGAAGAACCAGCGAATTACATCATCTGCACAACAAAACTAATCCGTGTACGTAGCCCAAGTATGTCTCACAGAATCGACGGAAAAGTCACAGACTCGGTGACTGCAATCGGTTTACAGGCGCGCGCGCGCGCGCGCGTGTGTATGTACGTGCGCTCGTGAATACCTCTGCATGAAATAACACCACACCCAAGAAATTCGTCCAAGCAGAATAAAATCTTCAGAGATGATAAAATAAACACAATGACAGTTCTATTTCACCATCTTTAACTTGTCTTTCTGGCTCTGACCATGCCTTTACTTCGTTACGGAAGAATTAAAAAAAATAAGTACAATCATAGGATTATGCAAAAAGTCATCAACATTACAGACAACAAAAAAGCAACGTGATTCTTGCTTTGACTATACCTCATAATGTATTACCTAAAATCACAAGCATTACATACATAATCATACAAAAATCATCCGCATTATGTACACAATAAACCTTCAAATTAACTGCCAAAATTGTCAACGACAATTCACATGTCTTGGGGGGGGGGGGGGGGGGGGGGGGGCTACTAATGAAAACAGGGGACTGCTTTCATCTTGTTTACTCTTAAAGGTAGACTACTCGTAAGCACTGTGCCAGGATCATCTCCTTTGTTGCCATGGACGTTTAATGTGTGTGTCACAAATACCTCAAGATTGCCTTTGGCACAATCATCGTTGGTTGGTTCTGTTGAACATGTCTGCACGCAGATCGGGTCAATTTTATCACCTCATATTGGCCGGAACTGGAGTTCTGTAAGCCTTCTGTTTGTCATATTCAATGAAGTGTTCTATTCTTCTTTGTTCATTGTGAATGGTTTTATGGTATCCTCCATACCCCCAAAGGGACAAATATCTTTAAATGTTTTCCTGGGAAGTTTAACAGTTGCTCCAGGTAACCTTTTTTTCACATACGACAAGAAACTTCTCGAAAGTTGTACATACGACAGAAGTACGTACTACTTCAAGAAACTTCTCGAAAGTTCCAGAAATTATGTCATTCCCTGCTGTGATTTTGTAACCTTCTGTCTAAAATTTTCCATGTATTTTGATTGCCTGTATACGTTACGGTTCTAAACGTGCCGATAAAAAGAAAACACACACACACACACACACACACACACACACACACACACACAAAGAGATATACACGTACAGGGAAATACCGATCTGTCTGTATCATCTTTCTTTTTTTTCCTCCAATTCTTTTTAATAACAGAATTTGACATACAGCCTTTCAGCACCCTCTTCTACTTTTCTATCTTTTTTTAATTTTTTTTTTTAGCTTTTCTAACTATTGGAGTGACTCGGCCTAATCTTAGCACAGCATATGAAAAATCATGTACCGCGAAAAGGCTTTATGGGACGGAGAAAAGCAAAACAGTAAATCATAGTCGTGTACACTAAACTGCTTCGCTTTCATAACAAAGCAGCTAAAGGCGCATAACTCCTTATCGTAAACTTCGAGTTATCTGCATATTTATACTGTTTCACTTTAAACAATGGGCGAATTTCCACGGGCATTTATAATCAATCTCAAAGAAGTTGGCAGAATTCGGCGAGTCATGTAGCCCAACATACACATTTAATATCCATAAATAAACGAGATAGAGATGACAAACAAATAGGAGGGTTAAACAATAGAGTTTTCTGCCTCAGCTTCTTTCCGTTCAAAACCCACTTCGTCTACCTACCATGCAAGCACTATGAATGCGGTCTGTCAGGCCGAGTGGTGACAAACAAAGTCATTTCTAATTACGGTCAGTCATTTACTGAAAAACGAAAACGTTCTTGGACTGGTGGGACGGGACATCGGAGTTAGGATGCGTATCGATACTCCCCCGCTGAATACCCCCCCCCCCCCCTCCAACCCCTCCGCTCCCGCTCAATACTCCCCTACTCGTCACTGCTCAATACTCTCCCTGTTCAATGTTCCCGCTGGTCAATACTTCCCCTGTTCAATATTTGAAAATCCCCCCCCCCCCCCCACCCCCACCCCCCATTGATTCTCCCCTGCCTACAATGAAAAGAAGCTGAGCTTGTTCGGGACGAAGGGGGTTCGAAAAGAAATTCTCTTCCGTACCACTGCTTAAAACCACGCACACGCACACACAGAAAGACACACGTGCCATAGGCAAGCATGGCGAGAACTGGGCAGAGGGAGTATGGAGCAGGAGGAGTATGAAGCAGGAGACAGGAGGGGGTGGGGGATATCGAGCTGGTCCTATTTATTCTCTTGGGGCAAAGTTCACTTGCATTTTCATGCACGTGCACAAAACTTTTTTCTTAATCGTAGAACATGCTGTCAAGCCTTTCCCATCTGGATTTTGAAAAAAAAGGTATTGTAAAGACATAAATCTTTGATTCCCTCAATTCAGGACAATCATATACGAAATCAACCATTCTGTGATCAGACTATACGTGTGAGATCTTATATGTATCAATGTGACAGTATACACCAAAATATGAAAGAAAAACAAAAACAAACAAACAGATTTTCACATCTGACTACCAACACTATCACAGCAATTGAATATAACATGCACAACAGACGTATATATGGCATGTAACTTTTGATGATTGTAAACTCGCGAACTACGTCTAAAAGCATGGTGAAGTAGAATGGATTAGGTCCCACACAACACACTACACTCCAAATATTAATAGTGATATCCATAGAGAAAGACGATCAAAAATGTATAAAATTATGGGCAGTATCAGGAAAAGTACATCTAAGAAAAATATAATCATTACAAACACCATCTTCTTATATTCCTTGTAGACTTTTTGTTTTTTTACACACGGCAAAACTGAGAAGAAAAAAAAGAGTACAAGTCTTGGCGTATGAGGATGAAAATAAGTAGTAATCAACATTTTTCCGAATGGCTTGGTACAATGACAACAGCAATTTTAAAGGATCAACTCTATGAGAGTCCCCGTCTCCATGTCCCAGTTAGTATACCGGAGGCTTAACAGGTGTGGCCCCACCTAGATTTTCTCTGTTAGCTGTTTCCCCTTTACTACCACTTTCTATTAAGCCCTCTGCTTTCGTTTTTATCTTACTTTTCCGTCATCTGCATTTTTTTTCTGCTTTCGTGATGCTAGCTGTCAGTTCTGTAGTATTTCTTGTCAGAGCAATCTTTGTGTGTATTTTTCCCACTATTTTGTAGTATCAGCGTGTGTGTGTGTGTGTGTGGGAGGGGGGGGGGGAGGGAGGGGGGTGCGTGCGTGTGTCAAATCAAGGCACAGAAAATCATGAACATTCAACAAGGACTAACTTTACCTGCCTTAACCGTACGAACCGCTTAAGCTACTGTTACTAATCGTTGGACGTTTTGTTTTATTCTGCTTTTTCCATGACAAAATCCTGTGTCTTGTTCTGTCTCTATTATCATTAGCATTGAAATTGCCATGAATCCAATACAATCATATGCGGTCAGACGGTTTTTGAGCGACAGTTTAGTAAATGAATAAGGTCAAAAAAGAAGAGAACGATACCCACTTTGGCATTGCCAATGAAAACAAAAACTGCCATGCAAAATTTGCGGTCCTTATTCCTTCAAACTATCAAAACAAGACAAGCTTTCATTAATTAGCTCAAATCATAGAATGGCAATAACCCGAATTCTACGATCAACTGTTCTTCCCAGTTCTCCGATTTAAGCAATAATCAGTCGACAACCAATTTTGTTCTCTCTTTTTGGCCCACCTTCTTGGAACAAGCTTTTTCTTATCGTCAAATAACCAAGCATCCTTTTTTTCTAACTGATCTCCTCACATTCCCCCTCCCCTTGATACCGGTGATTCCCGCTTGCTCCAGCTTAAAAGTTGTACCGTCATATGAATGATACAAATTTCAGTCCTTGAAAGTTTTTGGTATAGACCTTTTATTTTTTCTCTCCAGCTCTCTGTGATCCATCGAGACAGGGACACCTAAAGATGATCCTCCAGCTCCTCCCCCTTCTCCCTCACTTATCCTTACTCCCGCTCCACCCCACCACCATTCACTCGGTAATCAACTAAACTGAAAAGGACACAAACAAGCAGGATGATGCTCGAAATCTCTCAAATTAGCAGCAGCTGTCAAAGTGGAGGGCCGTGGTTGAATTGACAACAACAACTTGATAAAAACTCCAAGGTGTCCCTCAGTTGTTGAAAGATATTCACCAAAGAATGTTACTCCATTCTCACGGACAAAAAAGCGCCCCCCCCCTCCCCCCCGCCTTCCCCCTCCCCACCCACCTTCACCATCCTCAACCTTGATCCATTTTATTGATATCATTATAATTTAAATCATCCAAAGGAAAACTAATTGTGAATTACTTGATTTTTGTTTCATAGTTCAGCCACTTAGAAGATGAACTTTGAATATATTTCTTACCATAATATGCTGGGACCTATGCTGCGAAAACAAACTGGGTGTATCTGAAAAAAATGAATAAAGGGCCCACTTTCTGAGTTTTTGACTTATTGGAAAAACCCATTTTATATGTGCCATGAGTTCATACAGAAATTGTGTGTCACGCAACACCAACAGAGCGAATGATAATTATCGCTTATCATGGCTGGGTCATTCTAGGTACAAGCTAGCGAAACTGCCTCATGTTTTGGACGATTTTTGCACAACTGCGTGATTTCATGAAAAAAATCCGCGTGGTCTTCTTTTAAAACAAAGAGATCAGTTTATATAAGTGGAATGATATCTTTTAACGAATAACTTTCAACAACGGGGGTCGAAAATCACATGCAACATACTGTCTGTCAACCAACGGACATCCGACATGAACAAACAGGAGGGAACACACAACAAGTTTATAAGCCTGCACCTTCTGGGACAGACTTCCGAAAAAGTGCCGTTTACATCTTTTAGGTGAGAGCAGCGAATGTAAGCTACTTAAAAAAAAGAACACATCACCCCTTCTTTGGAGCCTCCTCTATGGGAGCGACAGCTGGATACTGACAAAGGGTCACGGCAGAAAAATCCGGGTGTTCTAGATAGGCCTAGAAACGCTTCAGACAGACCCTCCACATTTCCTATAGGGACCATAAGACACATGACAAGATATGCCTGCACGTCAATGCATACAGCGGCAGCCTTAACCCTCCCTTCGCAGTTATTAAATGCATGGAATGGGTGTGCATCTTGCTTTGACTCGCCGCCCAAGATCATTCTGCAGGGTGGACATAAATCTCGCCATGGCTCCCTGTTCAAAACCATTCCACTGGGGACAGTGGAGTGTAGATATGTATTTTGCCATGATTCCCGGCCTAAGATCATTCTACTACGTGCAGTGATCTAGGCAGACACGTATCTCGGCTTGACTTTATACTAGAGACCATTCTACACCGTACAGTGGAGGGTGGACATGTATATCACCATGACTCCCTGTCCAAGTCCATTCTACAAGATACAGTGGAGGACAGACAAGTATCTCCATGATTCTCTATCCAAGATTATTCCATTAAAGAGCTGCCAGTTTACCCGATTTTGCAACTCAGACACCAGAAAGATGCCAACGGCAGTTTTGCCTTGAAGACAGGCGAAATAAATTGCCCAAGAAGTTCCACACAATTATATCCCCTGTTCAGTGATACACACACATGGATCTTCTCTCACAGGCTGAAACTTGTTCAAGGGAACTTGAGGGGAGGGAGGGGGGGGGGGGGGGGGGGCGCATGTCAAAGACAGGTGATGGTAGTATGAAGGTCGATGTATTGTTATGAAAGCATCAAACTATGCATATCCACGAGGCAGAAATGGATGGACGCATACATGCTCTCTCTCTCTCTCTCTCTCTCTCAAAGAATAACGTACCTAACAATGACACCAACGAACGCACAGGTAACACAGATACCAAATGTTAACAAAAAGAAACGTAACAAAACTTACTCGCAGCAAAATCTGAATGAGGAACACAGCAATTTCATGTCATGAAATATACACGCAGCAGTACACTGCTAAGCGTATCCGGTAAAACGGATGAGTGGAATAATTATAGTTCACGATGAACTAAAGGTACAACAGGGGGTTTATCAGTCCCTTCACATTTTCCCGTTTCTTTTGGATCTGATGTTCGTTTTGGTTCACATTCTTGTTTTGTATTTTCTTCCCAGTCTGTTTCGTTTTACTCTTCACGGTCAAACTTTACACAAAATGGAAACTGTCATATGCACGCTCCCTCTCACCTGCATGATGTCCTCACCCTGCCCTTTAACCCCCCCCCTCCCCCTCTCTCTTGGTCGCTCGCTCACTCTCTCTTTCACTAACATATCTACAAAGAATCATTTATATCTCACTGTCAGTTTACAAGACTAATTCTGACATACAAATAAATCGTTAGTTGATGTAAACACTTTTGAAGAAACTTTTTTTAAAGACAAAAAAAAATCGCCCACCTGCTTACTTTTCACATACACACAAACACGCGCGCTCTCACTAAAACCAGAGCACCTATTTGCTGTAAACTTTGTTGTTATTCTAGAATTTTAAAAAGAAAGAAAATTTACGGATTGCTCATCTACCTTTCCAACTCATTAGCAATATTTCATGCCATTATAATTCTGCTCCCGCTATCAAAATCTTCCTCATAGGCGCTATTAAGGCATAGATTTTTAAGGTATGCCTAAAGGAATGCTACTTTAGAAGAAAAGTGTGGTGTTTTTATGTCGAAATTGAATTAAATCCAAGTTGTTATGTTTTCTAGAAACAGTCATGCATAATCCACTTCATTTCAGGACCTGACGTCATGAAAAAAAAAATCTTGTGCGACTGTTCTTTTCTTCTAATAGACGGTTTTATGATCACACATGCAAGTTCACACAATACAATTTTCATACAAAGGAGTATGAGCTAAAGAATTAAATAATGACACTTTTGAAAATGAGACTCCATCTTCGTGTTCGTAATCATGTATATACATTCCGTGTATAACAACACATTTTTGTAAAGACTGATTTACCAGTAGACGAAAGACTCAAGCGTGATATGCCGCCTCTTATGATCTAATCTACATCAAAAGCACATTAAATATTCATCAAAGAACAAGCTCCACAGAACGATAAAACCATCTAGCATTATGTGTGTGTTTTTTTTTTATACGGCAAACAAATTGCAACCAATGTGCTCAGAAGAAAAGAAAAAAGATAACACGAAAAACGGCAATTTACAGACATTAGTTAATAAATAACTATGTACACTCTAAACAGCTTGGTCGTTATATTTGGTTCTGACAGGTTAAAAAGAAGTCTCTGTCTGCATTTCAATAATCACTTTGCACAAGTGCAAAATCCTAGCCAGACATGTGATTCTATGACTACAGCAATTGTATGTTTGGTGATGTCGCTGACTGAGTAGTTTACTTTGCTTCTCAAGTTCGTGTCTGTCTCACATGACACTTCCAGGCGCATAGCTTTCGAGACCTTAAGCACGTGACCGGGATCGACGATCACGTGGGGCTATTCCTATGGCCAATCAAATACACTTTGGCACACGATTGGTCAGGCTGTACTAGGTTGGAGGAGCTCAGGTGGGCTGCTATTTATAGCCAGTTACAAACACCTTGACCCTGGCCAGGGTGGAGGGTGGAGGGTGGGGGGTGGGAAAGGTAGGAGCTCATGAGCGTAGTTCTTGTTCTGTCCGATCAAAAAGTTAACAAGCAAAACGGTCTTTATTCTAACCCACCATCCAAACGCATATGCTGCCGTTCAACTGAGAGAGAGAGAGAGAGAGAGTGAGTGAGATTTTTCCTGTCCCACCAACGGTAGCGCAAAATTGTACGCTTCTCAACTCTCTCACCACGGCTTAAGAACGGTTAAATACACCTTTAAACTCGTGACAAACCTCCGACGTCCTGCGAGGCCAACGCTTGGCTGTGCAGTCCCACCCACACGCTTGACTGCATCCAGCTACAAACAGAAACGATCTGGGCTAGACCGTGGCCTCCACAATACAAATTGTTTGTATTTGCGGAGGCCACGGCTAGACTGCTCCGCGCGTGATACCGACGGGGATAAAAGAAGGGGGTGGTTTGTTGGTCTGGTTCCTATACAGAGATCGACCGAAGTACACAGTAGGAGTCCTCCAATCACACACGTGTCTGAGTAGGTGGGAGGATGGAAGAAGGGGGCTGGGCGTGGTTAAGTGGAGGCTAGGGCAGGTATTGGCTAAGCTCGGAATTGAACAGAAATCTTTAAACGAGGCAGGGAAATAAAAACAGTATATAACAAACAAGTACGGTAACTCCTGCTCCCACACAGTATTTTGAGACTAGCTTGCGCCCTAGACTAAAACAGGGTGGCACAGGGGATCGGATTTTGCTTTAAAGAACTTAGGTTGTGTTCAGAATAAAACGTTACGAATCTGTAATGGTGCACCATGGTGTTAACAGCTTCGTAAATCAGCTAACTGACTGTCATTATCACACCTCTCCTGCCGGGAAAAAAAAATGCTGATTTCATCGATACAGATTCGTCGGGAAAAGCAATGCAAAACAACCTCCGCCTAGCGCCGCTTCTTTGTTGCATCTATGGTTCATCTAGCGGTCATCACTTTGCAGCAAGATATCTAGCAGTTCTTGCAGTCAAGAAACGCAGCTCAGACACTGTATGGTGAAGCACATGGGGGCTCCTGGAGGAAGATCGCGTGGTGTGAAGTCGAAAGGGAGGTGTGTGTGTGTGTGTGTGTGTGTGTGTGTGTGTGTGTGTAAGGCGCGCGCGTGTGTGTGTATGTCTTTGTGTGTGTGTGTGTGTGTGTGTGTGTGTGTGTGTGGAAGGCGCGCGCGTGTGTGTGTATGTCTTTGTGTGTGTGTGTGTGTGTGTGTGTGTGTGTGTGTTGTGTGCGCGCGCGCGCGCGCGCGTGCGTTTGTGTGTCGCTGGGTGCGCAAGTTTTTGTCATCTATGGCTCGGTTACGTACAAAGTAAAAACCTCGTCTACAATCGTGAACAAAAAGCAGTTGATGTATTGATCTGCTGTCGTGATTTTGGTATACGTACGACTATACGTTCGTTGGCGCAATCATTATATTATTCACACCGTTTGTGGCTGTAACACATACATAAATCTGTAGTTGACGAGAATATCGAATGGGCAGCTGAAAAAAGAAGACAGAAATAAAGGCGAGAAGTGGGCTGTCTCAGTATGTGACAAAAGGAGGGGGGGGGGGGGGGGGGGCTGTCTCAGTGTGTGACAAAAGGAGGGGGAGGGGAGGGCCCTACCAGCATGTGACAAAAGGAGGGGGAAGGGAGAGCTGTACCAGTATAGGACAAAAGGGGGAGGGGAGGGCTGTACCAGTATAGGACAAAAGGGGGAGGGGAGGGCTGTACCAGTATAGGACAAAAGGGGGAGGGGAGGGCTGTACCAGTATAGGACAAAAGGGGGAGGGGAGAGCTGTACCAGTATGTGACAAAAGGGGGAGGGGAGGGCTGTACCAGTATAGGACAAAAGGGGGAGGGGAGGCTGTACCAGTATAGGACAAAAGGGGGAGGGGAGGGCTGTACCAGTATAGGACAAAATGGGGAGGGGGGCTGTACCAGTATAGGACAAAAGGGGGAGGGGAGGGCTGTACCAGTATAGGACAAAAGGGGGAGGGGAGGGCTGTACCAGTATAGGACAAAAGGGGGAGGGGAGAGCTGTACCAGTATGTGTCAAAAGGAGGGGGAGGGGAGGGCTGTACCAGTATGTGACAAAAGGACGGGAAGGGGAGAGCTGTACCAGTATAGGACAAAAGGGGGAGGGGAGAGCTGTACCAGTATAGGACAAAAGGGGGAGGGGAGAGCTGTACCAGTATGTAACAAAAGGAGGGGGAGGGGAGGGCTGTACCAGCATGTGACAAAAGGAGGGGGAGGGGAGAGCTGTACCAGTATAGGACAAAAGGGGAAGGGGAGAGCTGTACCAGTATGTAACAAAAGGAGGGGGAGGGGAGGGCTGTACCAGCATGTGACAAAAGGAGGGGGAGGGGAGAGCTGTACCAGTATAGGACAAAAGGGGGAGGGGAGAGCTGTACCAGTATGTAACAAAAGGAGGGGGAGGGGAGGGCTGTACCAGTATAGGACAAAAGGAGGGGGAGGGGAGGGCTGTACCAGCATGTGACAAAAGGAGGGGGAGGGGAGAGCTGTACCAGTATAGGACAAAAGGGGGAGGGGAGGGCTGTACCAGTATGTGACAAAAGGAGGGGGAGGGGAGGGCTGTACCAGTATAGGACAAAAGGGGGAGTGGAGAGCTGTACCAGTATAGGACAAAAGGGGGAGGGGAGAGCTGTACCAGTATGTGACAAAAGGAGGGGGAGGGGAGGGCTGTACCAGTATGTGACAAAAGGAGGGGGAGGGGAGAGTTGTACCAGTATAGGACAAAAAGGGGAGGGGAGGGCTGTACCAGTATGTGACAAAAGGAGGGGGAGGGGAGAGTTGTACCAGTATAGGACAAAAGAAGGGGGAGGGGAGGGCTGTACCAGTATAGGACAAAAGGAGGGGGCGGGGAGAGCTGTGTCAGTATGTGACAAAAGGAGGGGGAGGGGAGAGCTGTACCAGTATAGGACAAAAGAAGGAGGGAGGTGAGAGCTGTATGAGTATGTAGCAAAAGGGGGGGGGGGGGGGGGGGTGGAGGGGAGAGCTGTATCATTAAAGGGCAAAAGAAGGGGAGAGGAGAGCTGTCTCAGTATGTGAGAAAAGTAGCGGAAGGGGAAAGCTGTATCGCCACACAGTACCAGAATGGCTACAGCTTTGTTTTGTTCGTTCATTCAGCCAAAGATTCGGAGACGACAGGATCAGTATCCCCGTCTTACCATTAGTTCCACTGAGCACACCGTAGGCTTCCCCACTTCCTGCTGCTCTGACCGGCTCTATACCTACCCCTGTCCACGAGCTGGCTATGCCTGTTGACCACACTCCGCTGCCGGTGGTGTCAAACTGTTAACATTGAAACACAGGTCTGCCGGGTTGCACGCGAGCGGCGGCTGCGTGCAAGCGGTAGGCCGCCTTGATGAACTGCGGACAAGAAGCTGGTGAAGGAAGTAAACCGAGAGGGTAGCCCAGCCAACTGAACGATTCTCTCCACCCGGGAGTGGTTAGTTAGTGACGGGACTCTGTCAAAGGCGAATAGTGGGAAATCGACGCGAGTTACTGTTCTTTTCTCCGCCACATCTCTGATCCAGCACAGTAAGACTTACGAAAGACTATGATTCCATTTGGGGTCTTTTTCTCCGCGCGCGCGCGCGCGCGTATGTGTGTGTGTGTGTGTGTGTGTGTGTGTGTGTGTGTGTGTGTGTGTGAAAACGTTCATAAGATATATATGGCTCCATCATACTGATACAAAACATTATGCCCTTTCTTCTGCAAGATGAAAGGAAGCAACCCTCGCCACTAAAAAAAAAAGAAAAGATAAAAAAGAAAGAAAAAAAAAGAAAAAGAAAGAAAGCAAATGAGACAAAAACCACACGCACAAACACATAATAATCCCGCCGACTTTAAAACTTGATTATCAATGTCTCAACAAACACGTACACCTTAGTTTACACAGCAGTTCCGTCCGTGAAATGTGTAGCCACACGGGTTCCTTGAATTTTTGGGGGGGAACAATTTTCTCGTTTATAGTAACTGGAAGAAACCCGCACAACCTTGCTGATGTTGTTTGTCATGGCTCACACTCCACTGTGAATGCGTTTCACATCCACCGCAGTACAAACAAAAACCACAACACGACGGAAAAGCCAGTTCACCGTCCAGCCACACAACCCATTCCCCAACCCACGCCTCTCGCCACCGCCTGAATTTGCCTCGGATATTTTCGAAGAAACTTTGGTTAAAAGTGTCTTTTTTTTTTTTACACACGGAGAAGGAGTCACGTGATGTGGACGTTGTCACGTGACATCGTCAGAAACTCTCGCTGTCGGGAGATCGGGGTTCGTTTCTTCACCGTCGAAGGTGACGTCAAAAAGTAAGAAAACGAGAGGGGAGGGGAGGGGGGGGGGGGGAGGTATCTTTTCAGCGAGGACGTTTCTGGTCAAACACTAGCCTAGCCAGTGTTGTGGCCTTGATGTGAGGCTCAGCTCAAAAATGGCTGGATCCAACGCATCTGCCGAGCCTTTCAACACGTACGTTTAAAAAAAAAAAAGAAAAGAAAAAAAAAAGCACACCACAAAAACAACCGACGACGGTATAGGAACTCCCCAAGAGCGAGGAGGAAGAAAAGCCAAGGACAGAAACCAGCTGTGGATTTCACGATCCAAGTAACTCCGCCAAGAAAACCTCGCTGGATTTCAACGCCTTCCCCTCCATCCATGAGAAACCAAAACAAGCGCTGGGGTTCACTCCACGAAACCCAGCAAGGAAAATGTCGCTGGCCAGCACGTCGGGCGCTCTTGACGAAGCAACAAGCAGAAGGAGGACGAACGGGGTTTGTGGGGTCCTGGTGGTGTATTTCGTAGAGGTGGTGGTGGTGGTGGTGGTGGTGGTGGTAGGTGGTGTTGATGACGTTGCATAGAGGGCGGAAGAGGCGTCACAACAGCCCGTGGTTGAGGAGGCTGTCAGGAGCTTCCTCTTTCTCCCCGATGAGCCAGAAGGTCGTCTGTAGGCCCTTGCCCTGCGCAAAGGAACGGGCACTTGTTAGGTGGGCCACTGGAAACAGCAACAGTGTGGAACAGTCTGTGCCCCATTCCCTTCCCTTCACCTTCCCGAGGTTTTCGAAAGTGTTCTTCTTTCATAAGAAATTGTGCCTTCACGTGATGAACATTCTGTGGTACCAGTTTCCCGTTTTCTGTCATACTTCCGTGTCTGCCGCTTTCTTGTTATGTTTCTGACTTCTGCAGTCTTCTTGTCTTTGTTCTTCTAGAAAGTCATTATACATTTGTGTGTGTGTGTGTGTGTGTGTGTGTGTGTGTGTGTGTGTGTGTGTTGAGTGAGTGAGTGAGTGTGTGTGTGTGTGTGTGTGTGTGTGTGTGTGTGTGTGTGTGTGTGCGCGCGCGTGCGTGCGTGCGTGCGTGTTTAACAGTTTGTACATCCCAGCTGTTCTCTTTTCATCTCGCACTTAAGTAGCGTAATTGTAAACATTCATTCAGAACGGAGACGAAATGACTACTTGCCAATATAGACTTATTACGTATTTACAATGGCTCTCTAATGGTTTTGATTTAAACAAAATCATTTTCTTAAATACATGTATGAAATATGACGCGGACTGGATTCAACATTGTTCAGACATATGACGCGGACTGGATTCAACATTGTTCAGACATTTTCATGGGACACCAGTGTTCCAATACACTGCACCGTCATTACAAAAAACATGAAATGCAGCACCGGTCGGTGCACGTGTACCATCGCTATTTATCTTTCGAACCCCACGTGTATGGCGTACTTTTAAAATAGCAAGTACGTTTTTTTCCTGAATAATAATGATGATAATAAAAAGTATTGAATACAACAAATGACAAGAAAATCCAACCAGGAGAGAGAGAGAGAGAGAGAGAGAGAGAGAGAGAGAGGAGAGAGAGAGAGAGACAGACAGACAGACAGACAGAGAGGAGACAGGCCGACAGACAGAAATACAGAGAGAGGAGAGAGAGAGAGAGAGAGTAGAGAGAGAGAGAGAGAGAGAGAGAGAGAGAAGAGAGAGAGAGAGAGAGAGAGAGAGAGAGAGAGAGAAATCCGAATGGAGAACTGATCATGGCGATGAGAGAGAATGCATCAGTAACGATTTTTACACATTCTGGCCACGCGCTCAGAGTCAATTTGCCCCATCCAATACCTTCATCTCCACCTCTCCCGCAGCTCGACGATGAAATGGGCAAACTCGTCCAGGATTTCCTTCGTCTGCTCACTCATGTGGATCCTCAGAGCTGTAATGACCACATCATCATCGTCATCATCATCATCACCACTGACGTCGTCTTCATCATCATCGTCATCATAATCATCATCATCGTCATCGACGTCACCACCCTTGAATCTTAACTTGAACTTGAACTTGAGGTGTTTGAGGCCTCGTTGGAGGCCTGTTCACCTTCGAAATTAGTAGATGTAAGTCTACGCCTATGCCACTAAGAAGAACTGTCTCTGGTGTGTCTCCTCAATGAAAGTTAGCTTCAAAGTGAGGTGACTGTAGGCGGATATTGAAACAGATTTTTAAAAGGTATTATTAGTAAGTCCGCCAAGCAACAGGGACAAAAGTGTTTTGTCTTGTAATTTGTTTCTCCCTGCTGTTTGGCGGACTTACGAATAATTTTTTTCAAAAAGCTTTTCCTCAATGAAGGTCTATTCAAGGGGCCTTTCGTCGTTCTTTAGTGTCTCTACGTCTTTCAGGGGATTGGGGGGGGGGGGGGGGTGTAAGGGGGGGGAGGGGGGGTTCTGGACTATGAATGTCTTGTCAGGGAATTCCTAATCAAGAAAAGCCTCCGTGTTTTTCTAGAACAAAATGTCTTCAAGTAGGGTCTCTTGTGCTTTTCTCTAGCAGTGTTTCGTCTGGTAGTTGTCTTCAGATCTTGTCTAAGAGTGTCTTGTCAAGAAATGATTTGTCTAGAGCGTCACTGTCTCGCTCCCGCAATCTGTTTGATTTTTAAAATGTTCTTTTGTGTTGAATTGCTGTTTTACTCATTACTGTTTCCGTTGTTGCTTGGCACCTGGTTACAGTTGGTTTAGAGTTAAGTCCAACAAAACTCATTTTGGAAGCAGTGATGAAAGCGTGTCTAAAGAAACAGTAGCTCATTATAATTACGCTACTTTGGAGGCGCACCATCTGAATTTTGTTTCAATTCTTTCAACACTCTTAGGATACTATTCACTCGAACGGGGGGTACTTCTATTTGTGGTTCAAGATACATGCAATATGCTCATAAGGGCGAATTCCTGTGTACACTGTGTCAGACTGTCAGCTTTGTTTCTCCTACCCATCACTGTTCAGCGACTGAATGATCGCGCTTATGTATGAGTCATCTGAATCAATAGTTCCATAGTTTGAAAATACCACAGAAGAAACAGCATCTCATTTATTATAAAGATACGACAGACTATGACAAAATGTAACACAAAACAAAAGACACAATACACCACAATGGAAAACAATACAATGCAATACAGTATAGTACAATACGATACAATGCAGTAGAGGGCAATAAAACACAATACAATACAAAACTACACAACACAACACAATACAACACAATACAACACAAAACAATACACTACAGTACAACACAATACGTAAAAATGATCTCAGGCAGTCTCTTGGAGTTCACAGCGAAAGAGGTATTGTAAAACGCAACACATTACAAAACAGTACTATACAATAAAACGAAATACGTAAAATATTAATGCCAACAGCCTTCTGGAGTGTACAATCGACGCAGATCTTGACTCTAGTTCTAAACAAACGTCAGCTCATGTATATAAACAACAGAAAATAGAATGACACACACGCAATCCAACACAGTCTACACAATACATAAAACTGTGCTGGGCTTGGGCAGTCTGTTGCATCCTGTTCTGACGACAGTGTTGACAGCGCATGCCTCCAGTTAAACATCGTCTGACTGATTTGTAAACACAAGATACATCCCTAAAAGAGCGGACTCCATTTTAGGATCACATCTCTGACAGACAAGCTGCAAAGAAAATATCTAGGGGAAGATAACGCTGCATTTCCATTGAAAATAGAGTTAACTTCTCTCAGTTTGTGGGTGGAGCAAACAGACCCAGAGAGTCCAATATTTGATTTGAAGTGCACACCAAGGGTAATGATCGGGATATCGATTGTCAATATTCCAGACGTAGCGTTTCATACCGATTCTTTTTTTTTCTCTCTCTTACTGAACTGTTCAATTGACTGATGGAGCAAAATTGCTTTGGCCGTGTCCACCAGCAGCATCTGTCCCATGAAAATGGTGGGGGTCAATCTCGCTGAACGTGAGCTCCAATACAAATTACCTCCCTTTCAGATTTCCGAAATTCGTCCATTCGGCATCATCTTGCTGAGTTACACCACCCAACGTAATGCATCTGTTGGACTTCATTCTGAAGACAGCGTTGACCACGTCTCCGATTAGACATCACCATGGTAAGAAATACCACACAATGAAATACCGCCGGACTTCAACACAACACAACACATGTACAGGGGGACTCACGCAGTCCGTTGGACTCCATCCTGGAGGCGGTGTTGACCGTGTCTCCAAACAGGCAGTAACGGGGCATCTTCAGCCCACCACCCCCGCCACAACAGACCCTGCACGGCACAGACAGACAGACACACAGACACACACACACACACACACGCACGCGCGCCCCCGCCCGCACACACACACACACACACACACACACACACACACACACACACACACACACACACACACACACAGAAGAGTGAGATACATGCACGCAATCACTAACAGCAGCCATAGATTTGCCTTTTGGCAAACTGATATCGTTCTGTACATGGTCATTATTCTACACCCTGAAGAGCTAAAAAAGAAAACAAAAGCCGTCTTGAATTCTAGGTTCCTTCACGCCCTGCTGGCCTGGTGGCCACTCTTTGGATCTCGTCTCCACGTCCATGTCCTCGGTGAGTCTGTGTCAAAGTCACCACTCCGGCAAATTCATGGGCACTTTCTTTTTTTTCTTCTTCTTCTGCGTACGCAAGCTTCTACTTCTGCGGACACTCCTTGTATAGACAAGCAAGGATTAATCTCATCTACCCAACAAAGGGAGTGGAGTTTTGTGTGCATGTCCGTTTTTTTTTTTTAAATCCCGCCATTAAGGCAGCCATACTCTAACTTCGTTGAAGGTGCATGCTATGTGTAACGTGTCATCCATACCAACGGCCAAACTGGTCTTCTCTTCCGAAAGTTGGTGATAGGATTTTACGTGTGTTCAAGACGTTACGCGTGCGTTCACCACACACGGAGCATCGGTTTATAGTCTCATTCGACGGACTGTATGGGAAGTGGAGTCAGAACCAATGTCAACTCCGAATGAAAAATCCCACTGTCCCGAAACGGCCCGGCGGAGATTCGAACCCGCAACCCCAGGATCACCAAGATTACTGGTCCGGCGCTCTACCACTGAGCTATTCCGGTCCCCACTGTCTTTCAATGGACATGGTGGCACTCTGCAGAGCGGCACGCTCACTCACGCTGGTTCTGCGTCAGAGCGATTGTTGTCGTCAGTGTAGGGGCTTAGCAAAGTGGCCCCGCAGCAAAGCAGTGTCACCTGTGGTGGATTGCCTCATGACGACGTGACGCTGATTGCTCCGTGTGGACTGGCGGTGCTGGCGCTGTGACAGGATAGAAATGGGTGTGGCTGTGTATGAAAAAGGCCACACAAAAAAAAAGAATGGTGTGAGAACAATCGCATTGTGTGTGTGTGTGTGTGTGTGTGTGTGTGTGGAGGGGAGGGGGGGGGGAGGGGGGGCATGGAAATGAGACCCAGAAAAGGAGAAAAAAAATATTGAAAAGAGCAGAATGTGATCATCGAAACGCCATTACATCATTGTTACCATCATGATCAACATCGTTGCCGTCGTCAGCATTATCATCATTCATGAAGGAGGAGGAACAGATGTATACGATATAAAGACACGAATAGAATGACCATTCTTTTGTTCTCACCTTCCAAAACACACACACACACACACACACACACACACACACACACACACACACACACACAGACATACACGCGCGCACGCACGCACGTACGCACACACAGACATACACACACACACACGTTTGTAGAGAAGTGAGCCTTCCATCATGCCTTGCCCTAGATTAGGTGAACCTTTGACAGTTCACTGCCCCTACGGCCTTGGGATTTCAACCTTAAGTACAACAGTGTCAAAAAAGAGGTCTAACAGAAAATGGTCTGGCTGTTTTCTGCTTTGTTGCCGATGTTTCAGATGTCCGTTACTACCTTCAGTCTCATTATCTATGATCTTCCCAGAGATTCTGAAAAAAATGACTGGCATCCAGGCTCCTCACTCTGTTAGCAAACGACACAAACTTTTCACTGTCTTTGAATATGCACAGAGTGAGTAGCTAGGGAGGATTGAAGGGGGGTTTAGCACCGTCCTCATCTACCCTCCTCTCTAATCCAGTCCCTAGAAAACAAGGACAAAGTATACCAAATTTCAATTAGCCAGCTCCCGTGGCGCAGTGGTTAGCGCGCGGATTCCCGGCTGGGATGTCGTGGGTTCGATTCCCATCAGAACCATTTATGTTGGTGGATTTTATGGCCCATTACCGGCTCCTACCAAGAGTAAGTTTGATATGGGATCTACCGGGAAGACTGGGACCACGCAGTCGCGTTTCCTCCACCACGGATGCGTCTATGACAGTGTCGCTCAAATTTCTTGACTAACATTGCAGGTATCTGTATCTCTCGGGCCTGGTTGACGTCGGATGGAGGCGTAGTGTATAGCCCTGTCAGGTAGTGTCAGACCCAAATGGAACTCCCCTGCGTCGTCTTCATCATCCTCATCATCAGCATAAAAGACAGTGTCACCTTGTGTGGCACTTCATGCCTCCCTCTAATGATGATCTCAGTTTCAATTTCCTCTCCACGTCTATGCCCATGGTAAGTTCGTATTGAGGTCGCCAGTATCGGCAAGTTCATGGGGACTGCCGTTGGACGGACGTGGCCCGCCGTCCGGAGACGCTCTCTAACACCGGGTCCGCAACTAAGCAATTACCATCGTCAATAGGGGAGTTTAGTAAGTGATGTCTAGCGCGTGCTGATTCAGAACAGGCACCACTGAACATCACCGATGTGAATCAGCAGGAGTGCAGCAGCAGGAGACCCTCTTGTGGGTTGCCTCAAGACGACTTGACACCGACTCTCCCTGTGGCTTGCCGGTGCCGGGCTGCAGCAGAACAAGCCAGTGTATGACAATGCTTGGGAGGCCGGAATAAGCGACCTTGGCGGGTAATACCACCGGAGTGGCACTGAAGATGAGATAGAAAAAAAAAAAAGAAAGAAGAAAAAGTCCAATACCTGTGTGCAGCCCTATCCGAAGCTTGAGCTGCTGGTCGGGCCGATGCCTTATCTTGAATGACTTGACGCCGTTGAGCAGAGCCAGGGACATCCGGGCAATCTCCCGCGCGTGCCGCTTCCCGTTGCGCATGGGCAGACCTGACACCACCATGTAGGCGTCCCCGATTGTCTCCACCTGACGAGAGAACAAGTAGACAGCCACCATCTGCCAATGATACAATGCAAGTTCTCTCTCCCTTCAAATAACTTTAGAAGACACCGGATAGACGCACGTTGTTCATACATCGCACAAACACATTTCTGTTTATTCCTTGACTTTGTAAAACGTTTTTTCAAAGAACTGCTAAAACAATACACAACTGCGAATAGATGAGAGAGAGAGAGAGAGAGAGAGAGAGAGAGAGAGAGAGAGAGAGAGAGAGAGAGAGAGAGAGAGACAGACAGACAGACAGAAAGACAGACAGAAGACAAACACAGAGAGAGAGAGAGAGAGAGAGAGAGAGAGAGAAAGAGAGAGAGAGAGAGAGAGAGAGAGAGAGGGGGGGGGGGCAAATAGACAGACAAAGAGGCATACAGGCAAACAGACAGACAGACGAAGGGAATGACACCATACCTTGTAAACATCAAAGTTTTCCAGAATGGAATCAAACATGGTGTAGAGATCGTTCAGCAACGCTACCACCTGAAGAAAAATAAATTAACAAGTTCATTACGCAGGGAGTTTTCAGTGAAGGAGATGCTATATTAAATTAAACACTGTGAATATCCTTCACATTCATTGTCATGGATATGTCTGTTAATGAAATTCCCAAACTACAGTGTTGACGATGAGTTTCATTTCAAATATGAAATTTCAAATTTTCTTGCATTCGTTATTGAAAAAAAGAAGAAGAAAAGACCACATCGTGATTCATAATTATGCACGATGTATGTTTTGAATTTCGTAATTCATTTTCTGCTCGGTGAAAAAGATGCTCAGTTTGATACCGACTAAGTTTATCAAATCTTGGTGGATCGTGGGAAAGAGGATGGGGTGGGAGGACAGTACAGGGGGGAAGGGAGGGGGGGGGGGGGGGGTCGGAGGGGAAGTGGGGAGACAGAGGAAGAGTGCACAGAAACTGAGGCAGTGAGCGAATGTAGACCTGCACGTCGATTCCTTTGTTAAGTCATGGATTTACTCAGTTAATCCATATAACTGTGGCACATTTTGCCGATAGCCGATAAAATCATCGGTTTGGTATTATAGTGATGTGTATACTGGCTTAATTCATAGAGCTGTTGTTTAACGTCAGCACGCGTAAGTGACATTTTCCTCACTTTCTACGATTACTTGTTCCAAAGCTCGGCCACCCTCACAAAATGATGACATCTCTCTCTCTCTCTCTCTCTCTCTCTTTTCCTCACCCCACTTCTCTCTCTCTCTCTCTCTCTCTTTTCCTCACCCCACCTCTCTCTCTCTCTCTCTCTCTCACACACATCAACAACAAAAGACTTGCTTGATAAGGGGAACTCACCACGACCACCAAAGATTGGCTGGTATTGTTTGTTTCCCTTGTGCTGAGTTTTTCAGAGAGGCCGCTACAGTCAAATGATATTGAAAGGAAAATGTCGCACCTTTTGAGCACCAAGTATAAGAAAAGTCTCAGTACTAGGTAAGTTGCATATCCCGACCCCTATATTCGCATGAGAGAGAGAGAGAGAGAGAGAGAGAGAGAGGAGAGAGAGAGAGAGAGAGAGAGAGAGAGAGAGAGTCTCCGATCCAACTTCCTCCATCAGTTTGTGATTAACTGAGGTCTTCGAAGTAGACACATAAATACTTTTTTTATAGGCCAGCGTTAAGATTTTTTTTAAAGCAAGCCTCTTCGTAACATTAATCCCCACAGTAATGACGATGATTAGTCTCTTTGAAAGAACACTTTTGTGCCTTAAATCCCCCCCCCCTCCCTTGCCCTGGCATTAATGAAGATGATCAGTATTTTCTATACAAACATCTCCTTAACCCAATGTGCAGAATAATGACGAACAGTCATTTCTGTTGAAATCTGGGCTTTCTCTCCGAGCTCACAATTACGACGATAACAATATCCTTCTGATTAAACTTCTTTCATACCTCAAAGCCCACAATGATGAAGATAGTAACTCTTTTCTAATTGAAATCCTTTTACATGTTATTAATGACAGTTTCAATTTGTTCCAGTTGAACTACTTCTTTACCTAACTGATAGCCAGCATTATTTGGGGCGCTTTCAAATAAGTGGGAGTTGGGGAGGGGGGGGGGGGGGGGGGGGGGGGGGGGAGGGGGGGGGGGGTATATAACAAATATACTTCGGGGCTCATTTAGCAATCTCAGCCGTATCATGTACTGCTCGTTGACGGTTCTTTTCGTTCGTAACCCATTTACTGTTCGAAGTAAACGCGATCAATGTCTTTGAGGTCTAGAAATCAGACAGAAAATCTTTTCTAGCTATGCATGCTATTGCACATAAAAAACCGTTCTCTGATTGGTGCTCACTCTTCACGGAACTGTTACACTCCAAGCCTCTCTCTCTCTCTCTCTCTCTCTCTCTCTCTCTTTCTCTCTCTCTCTCTCTCTCTCTCTCTCTCTCTCTCTCTCTCTCTCTCTCTTCTTCTTCTTCTTCTTTTTCTTCTTTTCTTCTTCTTCTTTTCTCTCTCTCTAACGGAACAAGATGAATTGATTTTATGAACGTATTCCTGCAAAGAATGAAATACAGAAACTTCCTGTTTTCGCTTCAAGTATTCTTAATACTGAAACCGCCCCTCCGCCTCTCCCCGAGCTTTGAACATTTAGTTCAGTTCCATCCAGATCTCTCCGTTCCTGTGCTGATGACCGGATCTGTCAGGTCCAGTCCACACTCACGCTGCTTACAGTCCAGCCAAGTTGGTTACAGCTCAGCCGACAACGGGGGCCAGACCAGGGCTGTTTTGTGACGCTAAACATTCGACATACAGATACGGTTGCAAGATTGGGAGATGGGTGTGGGTGCGGGGAGGCTGAGGTGTTCGAAGCTGGGGAGGGTGAGGGGAGACAGCGGGTGGGGAGAGACGGAGGAGGGAGGAGAGGGTCAGGGAGCTGGCTGCATCCAAATAGAGACTGAGTGCACGGCGGGAAAAAAAGTGTTAAAGCACGAATGTTCACGTCGAAAAGGGGAAGTTTTGACGTTTGTTTGTTTCCTGCCTATTGCCACAGATTGAGCAGTTTCTTGGTCTCTTACTTCCTTCTTTCTCTTTGCAAAAAAAAAAAAAAAGAATCGTACACATTTTTTTTCAATAGTCTAATAATATTTGTCATTCAAAGTGAGCGAAGAGAATAAATAACATAAAACAGCCTCTCTTAACGTTCTCTCTCCACTATCAACTTTAGCTGTATGGAAATCCCGATCCTTATGTTCAAATTTTAGCTCGCGCGAGTCCCAAGTTGACGGTGTTTGGTCCGAGTTCAAAGTGGACTAATCAAGACAGACGGGCAAGGACTTCAGGAATCAGGGTCACCATGTTGGAACATAGAGTTTCATGTACACGTCCACCTTGTACTGAAGAGAGGCCAAGCGTTCAGGAAGCAGAGTCACCATGTTGATACATAGTGTGTCAGGTGCAACATGTTGGTACATAGTGTTTCAGGTGCAACACATAGGAACATGATGTATCAGGCACAACATGTTGGTACATAGTGTTTCAGGTGCAACATGTTGGTACATAGTGTTTCAGGTGCAACATGTTGGTACATAGTGTTTCAGGTGCAACATGTTGGTACATAGTGTTTCAGGTGCAACATGTTGGTACATAGTGTTTCAGGTGCAACATGTTGGTACATAGTGTTTCAGGTGCAACATGTTGGTACATAGTGTTTCAGATGCAACATGTTGGTACATAGTGTTTCAGGTGCAACATGTTGGTACATAGTGTTTCAGGTGCAACATGTTGGTACATAGTGTTTCAGGTGCAACATGTTGGTACATAGTGTTTCAGGTGCAACATGTTGGTACATAGTGTTTCAGGTGCAACATGTTGGTACATAGTGTTTCAGGTACAACATGACGGTACATAGTGCTTCAGGTACAACATGTTGGTACATAGTGTTTCAGGTGCAACATGTTGGTACATAGTGTTTCAGTTACAACATGTTGGTACATAGTGTTTCAGGTGCAACATGTTGGTACATAGTGTTTCAGGTACAACATGTTGGTACATAGTGTTTCAGGTGCAACATGTTGGTACATAGTGTTTCAGGTACAACATGTTGGTACATAGTGTTTCAGGTACAACATGCTGGTACATAGTGTTTCAGGTGCAACATGTTGGTACATAGTATTTCAGGTGCAACATGTTGGTACATAGTGTTTCAGGTGCAACATGTTGGTACATAGTGTTTCAGGTGCAACATGTTGGTACATAGTGTTTCAGGTGCAACATGTTGGTACATAGTGTTTCAGGTACAACATGATGGTACATATTGCTTCAGGTACAACATGTTGGTACATAGTGTTTCAGGTGCAACATGTTGGTACATTGTGTTTCAGTTACAACATGTTGGTACATAGTGTTTCAGGTGCAACATGTTGGTACATAGTGTTTCAGGTACAACATGTTGGTACATAGTGTTTCAGGTGCAACATGTTGGTACATAGTGTTTCAGGTACAACATGTTGGTACATAGTGTTTCAGGTACAACATGCTGGTACATAGTGTTTCAGGTGCAACATGTTGGTACATAGTATTTCAGGTGCAACATGTTGGTACATAGTGTTTCAGGTGCAACATGTTGGTACATAGTGTTTCAGGTGCAACATGTTGGTACATAGTGTTTCAGGTGCAACATGTTGGTACATAGTGTTTCAGGTACACGTCCACCGAAACCGAAGACAGGCCAAGAATTTAGGAAACAGGGTCACAGTGTTGGTACACAGTGTTTCAGGTACACGTCCACCAAGAACCGAAGACGGGCACAGAATTCAGGAAGCAGCGTCACGGTGTTGGTATACAGGATTTCAGGGAAAACACCCACCTTGTACTGAAATGCTTTGCTATGTTCGCGCTTTCTGGCACTAAAAGTTCCTGCTTTTTGACAGTTGGCCAGCCGTCCTTCTCGATATGTAAACTCACGCTTTTAAACTATTCACACTTTTGGGTGTGTCCAGGGTAGAAAGACTGTGAAAACCGTGTGAATTAAGAGCTGGTGTGTTAACAGTGTAGTTAACAGATATTGTAAATCGCTTTGTGTGGGTCACTCGGTGCGAAACCGACGACTAGGATGATTCAGATATTTCGTTCGAAGACCCCCAATCCCATCAATCCCGTTTTTTTAAAAAAATAAAACCTGTTTAAATCAAAGCTGAACACACACACACACACACACACACACACACACACACCACATACACACTGCTCTCCCCCTATCCCCATCCCCTGCCTAACCCGCCTTGCAGTCAGGCTACTGACGCACTGGTGTTTTTCAAAGCCGCATCATCATCAAACATTATCATCACCATCGTCATCATCATTATAGTTATCACCAACATCAACATCACCACCATCACTATCATCATCCTCATCCTCATCACCATCATCACTACCACCATCATCATCATCATCATCACCATCATCATCATCATCATCATCATCATCATCATCATCATCATCAGCATCGTCATCAACACCATCATCACCATCAACATCGAAATCATCACCATCATCAGCATCATGATCACCACCATCATCATCATCACCATCACCATCGAAATCATCACCATCACCATCGAAATCATCACCATCATCAGCATCATGATCACCATCATCATCATCATCACCTACCTGCATAGGAGTGCTGGCAGCGGAGAGAGCGGTGAAGCCACAGATGTCGGAGAAGTAGATGGTCACACTCTCGAAGGTTTCCGCCACCACTGACTGGCCGCGGATGAGACAGCCCGCCACAGACCTGCAGCCAAGCAGAACCAGTCGGGTGAGTTTGGAAAGGCAGGGGTTTGTAGAAAACCATAAGCCGACAAAGAAATAAATTTAAAAAGAAAGGTTCGTTTCGTCTGCTTCAGGCAAAAACAAACAGAAAAAGAAACACCCGAAGGTGTCGGGGAGGACCAGAGAAGCACTGTCTTCACCTGCCATTAGAGCAGTCCTGTACCACCCTTGGAGGCCTGCGCTGTGTTGACGATGGGTACAGGCACCTTAAAAGGTACCTTACAGGCACCTTTTAAGGCACCCTAAAAAGAAAGGTTCGTTTCGTCTGCTTCAGGCAAAAACAAACAACATTTAGGACAATGAGAACGAAGAACGAGCAACCAGATACAGCGCTCACGTGACGTGAAACACAAAACAACAAAGGGTAGCAGTCAGTATGAATCAGAGTTAGTTTCAATGCGAGGTGTACTGAAGGCGGAAATTGAACCAAATTTTTATGTGGTTGCTCGTTTTTTTTGTTTTGGTTTCACTGTCCTACATGTTGCTTGTCTTTGCCTGGAGAAGACCCAAGAGGTCGAAATGCATCGTGTTTTGTCCTGTAACCTGTGTGTCTGTATCGTCTTGCAGAATGAATAACCTTTCTTTTTTAAAAAAAAAGCTTCAATTTCCGCTTCAGTCGCCTCGCTTTGAAAGCGACAAAGAAACGCTAGCAGAGAAAGGACCATTTCTGCTGCCAGCACGACCTGTCTCACTGGGCAGCGTCCGTGTGTGAACGCACGCATAAGATCTTGCACACACGGAAAATCCCATCTTCAACATTCTGAGAAGAATGCAAGTTTGGCCGTTGGGATGGGTGTCATTTAAACACATACTCTGCACCCTCCGCGGATGAATAATGGCAGAATAACTGAGAGGCTGATTTTACACTGCGATGAAACGTGACACGACCGAATGCAGGGCCAGCAGGCAGCTCTTCAGTCGGCTCTACCCGGGTAGGCAGCCTGTTGTGTAAAACGAAAGTGTAGGTTTCAAAGGCGCTGTCTCTAACCGAGGACAGGAGCTACATATATACAATGAGAATACTACTACTAATAATAACACTACTACGACTACTACTACTACTACTTACTACTACTACTACTACTACAACAACAACAACAACTAGTAATGGTAATGATAATAATAATAATATGGTGATGATGATGATGATGATGATGATGATGATGATGCTGCTGCTGCTGCTGCTGCTGTTGCTGCTGCTGCATCATCATCACCATTACCGTCATCATCTTCATCATTTCTTTTTGACAATATGGCGGCGTTTACCGTGGCTGCAGTTGTGTGGGTTCCAGCGAAAGTGGGGCCTGAACTTCACCTAACAAACAAGATGAGCGGGAAAGTGTTATTCCAAAGACCACCTTGGTGTGCAAAGCTACCGACATACATCAGTGGGTGTGTTTCAGGCTGCTAAGGAGAAGAACAAGTCCAAAGCTTTTTTCTTACTTTCTTATGGAGCACTCCACGAATTCACAGTGTTCTTGAAAATAACCTTGCTCTAGTAACACGGGCTGTTTAGCATCGAGAAAGCGCCAACTTTACGGTAACACGCGGTGATATAAGGAATACAGTAGCTTGTTTGATCGTCTCTCTCTCTCTCTGTACGCCTGTGAGTAAACAGAAGAAAAGCTGGCGTTACGAGGAACCTGGACCGCCTAACGAATGGGGGCAATCCGGAACCGACACCTTGTCCCGTGAGGCTTCTACACGAAAGAAAAACAAGTGAGACAAAAGAAAACACAGACTGACTGATGGTAGTCTGTGCCGCCTCTTCCCGCCGTCTCCCATGTTCCCAGCCACAGACACACACACACACGCATGCACAAGCACACATAGTCATAATTATATGTAAAGGGTGAGGTCTGGATATATAAAAAGTACACCAGTATTTGCTCTTTCTCACGAAAACAAATACTACATCAACTACCCTGCCCTCCACTCTTCCTATACCTTCTCTCTCTCTCTCTCTCTCTCTCTCTCTCTCTCTCTCTCTCTCTTCCCCACCCCCCCTTCATCCCCCCGCCCTACTTCATTGGGCAGCACTGAGTAGTGAATGACTTCGGCCCTTTTCTCTACAAAGATCGTCGTGGATATTCGCTTTCCCCACTTACCCCCCTTGCATCAGTAGGACGTTGAAGCGTATTTATGCATTCGAGACTGGAACCTTGGTAAGGAACTGGAGGAACCTTCAACTCGGCAACACCGGTTCTTTACCCAGTGCACAACACACACAACAAAACAACTTTACTCAAATCCTATCCTAACTTAACCCTGCATGACTTGACTTTATACTGTGAGTTCCCTGGGGAACACAGGGCTGCGGCAACGCTGCTCCAGCGGACTACGTTCTGGGCTGACCTCTTCAGCTGGACCCACGCCATTCCCGCTGTCTTCACGCCCGGATCCATGTACCGGAATTCTGTCAAGGTCGTCCCACCTCCCTTTTCTCCTGTGGGCTCCATTCAGATGCCTGCCTTGTTCTGCTGGTAGAAGGTTTTCGTAGAGTGTGACACTTCCAGCCTCATTTCCTTCCCTTCATGTCTGTGTCTATGGCGTTTTGTTTGGCTCTCTCGCACAGGGTTCTGTTGGAAATGGCTTCTGGCCATCTGATGTTGAGCACGCACCTGAGGCACTTGTCGATTAATGCTTGAAGCTTGTGAGTGTTGGGACTTTTTTGTTCTCCAAGTTTCTGAGCCATGTAACAGAATGGATTTCACATCGGAGTTGAACATTCTGATCTTGATCCGGAGCCAAAGTGCTGTGGAAGCCCATACGGATCACAGGGTGTTAAAAGCGTGCTTTGCATTGTTGATACGGTTACTGATGTCTTGGTTTGCGTCACAATTCTTCGCTGACGACATTGCCCAGGTAGACAAATTTCTCTATTCTTTGATTTCCCGTCATTTACCTGAATGAGGTCTTGTTTGTTATTTATCCAAATTCTACCAGTATAAGACCTTTAAAAAAAACCTTCACTGGTAAATCATTCTTGCAGCTTGGGGGAAATGGAGTTGTGTTCTTTCTGCATTGAAAGAGGCAAGACCGTGTACTGTTGGGCATCATGGATATAAGAACATGATAAAAATGAGGCAATCGTGGGTTATCTCCCCGCCCCTTCTCTCCGGACCATCCACTCTTCCCTCCCCTTCCCTCTTCTCTCTGCCTCATTCTTTTTGTTTATAATGGTCTGTGTATATTATAATATAATATGTTATGTTATATTACATTATGTTATATTATATTATACTATGTTATATATTATATTATATTATAATTGTGAAAATGTATCAGTGCTTTGAGGCTTCCTTTGTGATATTCCGAAATTGTTTTGAAGAAGATTAACAGCAAGTATGAGAAAAGGCTACATTGTGCCAGCGTTTTACCGTTTCACCCCATCCCATCCCTACGGCACACACTAGGGCAGAATGGAGGTCCGCGCATCCCTTCCCGTCTGAACAGTCCTGGGTCACTAATCTCCCCCCTTCCCCGCCCTCTCCTTCCTAGTCCTCTCTCACTATGTCTTCCCTTAGGCATCCTGGATAGAACAGGTCACCAACTTTCCCCACGAGTGTCCCCCCCCCCCCTTCTCCCTCCCTCTCACTCAGGTTGCATGAAACAAAACAAAACAGGTCTTCGGCTTTCCTCTTCTCCCTATGTGTGGTT
>CM031615.1:28923319-28925819 GCA_018398815.1 Conus ventricosus
TAGAAACGAGTATAAAGACTTTCTTAGAGACAAAGCTGCAGTTATTTTAGACAACAAGTTTTTAAACACACTTAACGAAAACGCCAAAGATTCTAAGCGGTTTTGGAGCACTGTAAGGTCTTTAAAAAAGTAGTTCTCATGTACCAAATAAAATATCCAACGAAGAATGGTTTCAGCATTTTCAAACAAGTCTTTAATGTGGGCTGATTCCTTCTGGTCCTAATTCTCAGGAACTTCAAGCTGAGTGTTTCCTGTTGCTGATAGTAACGTGATGAATTAGATGGTCTGTATAACTGAAGAGGAAATCCTTGATTCAGTAAGGCTTTAAAATCAAATAAAGCACCAGGTCCGACGGACTTATTGGGGAATTTTATAAGTATTGCACCCCACTATTCTTTTTTTCCCTTTAAGAAATTTTTCACAAATCTTTGATTTTGGCTTTCTTTCCCTTCTATGTTGGTGTGAAGCTCTGATTCAACCTTTGCATAAAAGGGTGATATAAACAAACCAGATAACTACAGAGGTACCCTCTCTTTTTAAAACATTAGTTAAAAATTATATACTTACTATTAAAACAAGCGTTTAACAAAATGGATTGAAGATTGTGATGTAATAAATGATGTGCAGGCTGGCTTTAGAAAGAATTATAGTACTACTGATATATTTTTAAACCCTTCTTTCTCTGAACAAAAGCAACTCTTAACCACAAGAAATTATACGTTGCTTTTATCGACTTTAAAAAGGCTTTCATTCGGTAATAGAAGCCAACTCTGGTCAATCTTAAAGAAAAAAGGTTTTAAGGGTAAGATGTACAATGCACTTAAAAGCATATACCAGATGTCAAAGCTAGGTTAAAGTGGGGGGAGATTTAACTGAAAACATTTATGTGTCCTCGGGGTCTGAAGAAAGGGAGAAATATGCATTTCCGGGTTTTTATTTTCGCTATTCATTAATGAGCTTGCGAAGAAAAAAAATCAATTGGTAAACATGGAAATTCCCTTATTCCAGACTTCATAGAGATACTAATTATGCTTTTGCCGACGATGTAGCACTCGTAGCATCTACCGTCATTGGTCTTCAGCAGCAACTGAATGTTTTGTGTAGCACAGCGAAAAAACTCGATTTGATCGTTAATTTAGAAAAATCAAAAGTTATTGTGTTTAGAAAATGGGGGGTATATCGCCTAAAGGGGAAAAAGATGGTTTACGACGGTAGGCAATAAAAAAATTGTTAATCATTAAATATCTAGGTGTTATCTTTCCACGGGTCTTTCTTTTTCCACTGCCTTGAGGATTTAGCATCCAAGGCAAAACGTCAATCATCAATATTATAAAATACTGTGGAAGTTTCAAAGTCTTTCCCCCCGAAATTGTTCTTTAAACTTTTCGACTGTCAAGTCCAGCCAGTGCTTAGCTAGGTGCTGAAGTATGGGGTTTGATTTGCAAACAACTCAATTATTGAAAAGTGCATTTGTTTGCACTCAAGAGATTCTTAAATGTGTCCATAAAACACCAGCGCCTTAGTCTATGGAGAAACTGGTCGGTATCCACTCTATATAAACAATTATACTAATGTATCAAGTATTGGATACGTGTCGTAATATGCCGGATAATCCCCTTTCCCTAAGAAAGCTTACAACACTTTAAATATGATTTGCATATCATCGAGGCAAGAACAACGGGTTTCATCGTTTGCTCTATGTTAAACCCATATGGTTTGGGTATGTATGGGGAAAACCAGAACGTTTACAACGTCAAAGGTTTTCTCTTAGAATTTAGAAATCGGTTTATTGACTGTCATCTTCAAGAATGGATACCCGAATGGATGTTAAGCGATCGCTTTCCCTTTTATTCTTCCTTTAAGCAATTCAGACAAATACCGAATTTATTGTTTACGTTAAGTAATTGAACAATCGTAAAAATCTCATAGATTCAGTTTGCGTAAAACTTGTTTAAATACTCACAAACTGCGGCATTCGGTGTTTCCCGAGAGGGACTCTGCTGTCCTTTGTGTCAATCAGTGGAATCTGAATACCTTTTTATTGTATGCCCTAAATATAGGGTGTTTCGAGAGCATTTTATACCCACTAAATATTATGCAGAGCGTCGGCTTTCAGATGTCATTATACTTGCCAATGAAAATGGCTAAAGATTTGCTGCTTTCATAAATAAAGTTTTGAAATCAGATGTAAAAAACGAATGGGACGTATAAGTTCATAATTTTATGTATAATTCGGGGTACATTTTCCCTAAAAGCAAAGAGCTTGTATGTGTGAGTGTATGTGGGGAGTGTGTGCGTATGTGTATTGTGGGTGGGGGGGTGTGTGGTGTTGGGGTGGGTGTGGTTTTGGTGTGGGTGTGTGCGGGTGTGTGTGATTGAAAAGGTTTAAGGTTTTTTGGCAATTCAATGAATGAACTTCTGTGAAGATTTGTAATGTATGCCCTTAGTGTATTGGGCGGGGGTTTTTCGTATGAACTCCGACTGGGGAGAATGGAAGTTT
>CM031615.1:28930819-28940819 GCA_018398815.1 Conus ventricosus
CCTACACTCAACCTTGCCATTCCAGCCACACACACCTCACACACACACACACACACACACACAAACACACACACACACACACACACACACACACCACACAGAAGTCAAACACACACACACACACAGAGAGGTCAAACCACACACACACACACACCCACAGAGTCACCACCACACATACACACACACACACACACACACACCACACACACACACACACACAGAGTCACACACACAGAGTCACACACACACACACACCCACACACAACCACACACACACACACACACAGAGTCACAACACACAACCCACACCACCACACACAACACACAAAAACGCGCGCGCGTACGCGCGCGCGCGCGCACGCACACACATACAAACGCGCACACGCACATGCATACCCATAAGCCCGATCTACTTCATTCCTTTCCATAAACTATAACAGCCTCCCCACCCACTTATCCTTCCCCCCTTACATCAGCCTTGCCATTCGCACCACACACACACACCACACACACCACACACACACACACACTCACAACACGCACGCACGCACGGCACACCCCCACCACAACACACACACACACACACACACACACACACGCGCGCGCTTGCACACACGCACCACACACACACACACACACACCACACACACACACACACACACACACGCATTGCACACAGCACGCACGCGCGCGCCCACACCCACACCACACACACACACCACCACACACAAAAAACACACACCACATACACCACACACACACACACAAAAAACACACACACACCACACACATCACACACACACACACGCATGCACGCACGCACGCACGCGCACACACACCACACACAAAACACACACACACACACAACAACACACAACACACACACAAATCACACACACACACACACACACACACACTCACACAACACAAACCCACACACAAACACTCACACACACACACACACACACACACATCACACACACACACACACCAATACACACACACACACACTCACACACACAACACACACACACAAACTAAACACAGGAAAGGAAAAACCCATAGCGGCAAACACGAAAGGAAGTAGAAAAGGAAAAAGACCAACTGAAGTGAAAACTTAACCCTCCCCTTTTCCTCCCCCCCCCCCTCCCCCCCGCCCCCCTCCCCCCTCCCCTACACCGGATTGGTCCTCACCAAGCGCGGCGTGTATCCACGTCTGGAGATGAAGAAGACCCGTTGCGATAGTCGATCTCCTGGCAGGATGACGGCGAAGCTGTAGACATCCCCCTTGGGCGTCGCCTTAAGGGGCCTGGACGCCATCCTCAGAGTTGAGCCGTCCACAGCTGACTGAAGTCCAACAGGAGGATCCGGAGTCAGTTCATTGTTCACCTCTGGACCGGTAAACCGTTTTACCAAGTACTCTACGTGTGATTCGTTACTATTCTCTGACTGTTACGGAGGGGGGGGGGGAGGGGGGGGGGGGGGGGTGGGGGGCGTGCACGAGTGGTTTTTATGCTGTGGGTACGGTAAAATTTTCTTTTGGTAACCACAAGGTATTTATTTCTGTATGTAGGCGATCATGCACACACGGCACCAGAGTACATTGGCACCATTACGCATGGCCTCCGTGCCCCCCCCCCCCCCCCCCCCCCACCCAACCCCCACCCACACACACACACACGTGTACATCTTTCACACACTATTACAATGTTGATATTGGCAAGCTATGTTAGGTGGTACCCCAAGGTCTGCCGGCGTGTCTGGCTAGTTCGTAGCACGAAACCCTCATCATATTTTTCTCCTCTTAGTCATTAACTTCGGGTATCATCACGCTTTCAACCGTGCGTAGAGTGGGTTCTCAAAAACGTAGCAGTTGTGATGTAGCGTTATGGAATAGTCCGCACGCACTGACACCTGCCTTGTTTAAACTTATATAACTGCAGCGGGTGGGGGGATTATTGAGGCTGTGGGAAATGTCGAACATGGAGATGGGGATTGTATTGAGCAGCGTCTAGTTAGGGGAAGAGTAGTGAGCTGGGGAAAAATCGAGCGGTGGGAAGAGTTTGAGCTTTAGGGTGTATACTCGCAGGGGGAGTATCATACGCTCAGGATGATGCAAGAAGAGTCCCATACTACTATTTTATGACGGTATTTGTTTGATTTCTTCTCGTGTATAGAGTTTTATTATTTTTACAATTACTGCTACAATAACAAAAGAGTTTTTTAACAAGGAAAGAGGAACAGATATGATGGAGACTTTGGAGACACCAATAAATTGCTTTTATTTGTACAAAAAAGGAACAGACGAAAAATGGCTCACAAAGGTTGAAGCTACTGTTATAAACATATTTTGATATAAGCGATTATGTATCATGTTTTGATGTAGCTTCCAGATGGTTTATCAGATGACGATTACATAGTCGACAAAACTTTTCGGATGTGTTCTTCAGACATATCTCTGATAACCCCGAAAATGCAAGAAACATATAGAATCGTTCAGGAATTGTTTCCTATTGGTTGTGCTTTAGTTTTGGTTGTTATCAATAATTGTTGTAACGGATAAGCTGCAATACATTACGGTATCTCAAACTTTCTTTTAAGTTTATGCATGATTATTGGATCACGCGTCATGATTATGAACTTTTTTTTTTTTAAAGAATATTAACACATTTGTTGATTGGCTGCGCTACACCAGGTTTCTAGAACTTTTTCCATTCACAAACTGTTTATGAGAGAGGTTTGACATGCCAGAGAAGAGAGAGAGAGAAGTGAGAGAGAGAGAGAGGAGGAGAGAGGAGAGACGTGAGAGAGAGAGAGAGAGAGAATTATTGTGAGAAAGAGAGTTAAAGTATTATTCCCGGTGGAGGATTACTGTTTTAAAGGCCACATGAATGCTGAGTTGCAAGTCTTCTGCTAAAAGAAGATACTTTAAACGTATTCCCAGAGTTGGCTTATCCTCTGGGACTGAACATGTATGACTTAGTACCTCTCGTGTACGTTATTTTAGTCAGATGTTCTTACACTTTCTCAAGTGGTCCACCGAAAGGAGTTGGATCTTCATCATATCAACAGCAAACTATTTGCAGGGACAGCGACAGGTGGAAATTGCTGGGGAAGTGCAGGATTTCGAACAGCTGTCATGGACACGTTTATCAGTCTGACCACTGCAGCCCATTACACATGATTCTCTCACCTGCTGTTCGAGTGAATTATCAGCGGTCTTAGCAGCCAACCAAGTTAACGAATGAAACAGAAAGAAAAAACTGCGTGTTTTGAAGGAAAAAACAACGACTGCAAAAACAACACAACAAAACTAGCAACAGCCACAAACAAGAAACCTCGTCCAAAGGATATGCATTGGCCAGCCTATGATTAGCGAGCCTGAGGAGTTCTCTCCTGGAATAAAGTGCCACATTCGTCGTGCAGCCGTGCTGCCACACACACTTCTCCCAAGGACAAGTAAGCGATGCAGAACACCTCTTAAACAGTGTTTCTTTTTATTCCAAGTTCGCAAATCAACTATTTTCGTTGGCTATTCCCCATACCCCCCCCCCCCCGAAATTTTGGAGCTGCACTTTCTGAGAGCTGATAAGGAGTTGGACAGCTGGCGGGAGACACACAACATCAGAATGTGCAGGTATAGTGTTGTATCACCCCTCCTGCTGTGTTCGAGATGAATATCAGACTCAGGCAGAGCACGAGATCATTTTCTTCCCTTCCTCCCTCCAACTGTGTTTGGATTACCTGTTGGACAGATAGAGCGAGACAGAGGCACCGTCCGAGCGGACGGCGAGGAGAGCAGGTTGATGGTCCGACAGCTGTGAACAGCGAGACTTGACGGACATCGAGGGAAGATGGGACCGTCCTGACAAGACGCGCCGACACGGGGGGTCATCGTCCTTCACGTCTCTCGGACGCACCTATCCACCACCGGGGGGGGGGGAGGAGGGGGGCGGGGGGGGGGGCTGGTCACCACATGGTGAGAGTGGATGGTGGGGGTGGAGGGTGGGTGAGTGGTAAGGTTGGTTTGTGAGGTTGGTGGTGGTGGTGGTTCCAGCACGTCGGGGGTGGAAAACGTAGTGATCGAAGCGAGGCGCTTGTTGTAGGTGACGGCATCCGCTTCATCAGTACCCCCCATTCCACAACCTTTTCACTCCCGCCCTCCTGCCCCCTCTCTGTGCTGCCGCCTCTCTGAGCAGGCCGACTTCTGAAGACAGCCGCCCCCCTATGTGCTAGCCGCCTCTCTGAGCAGCAGCCCCTCTGAGCAGCGAAAAAAATGAGAGGGCACCCCGACCTACTGGAAAACCCTGTCTCGTGGCACGCGCGTGTTTGCGGTGCCGGAATTTATGCGTGACCTGCACGAGCGAACGGGACCCGAAAGGCCCCTAAAGAGGTAAACAAAGGCAACAGTCTTATCTGTCTCATATTCTATCCTTTCAGGAAGAAGAAAAGGTTTTGTTTCAAGCTGGCAGGACGTGTTTGAGGACTGATCACTCGTGTCGTTGCCATCCAGCTGATCCTTTAAGCAAGTGCGAATGGCGTACAGACGGGTGTCCTGTGTTTCTACAGCGAAAGCTTCAGAACCTGAAAATGTTAAGACTGACTAAAGCCCCTTCCCCACCCACGCATACACCTCTCAACCCTATCCCCCTCCCCCCTGGCGTCCCGCCGCCTCTTCCCTCCTCTCTTCCCTCCATTTTCCTCTCGCCTGATTTTTCAGGGGGTGGGTGGAAGGGAGGGATAGTGGGGCCGGGAAGGAAGTATGAGAGGTGAATTAGTGATGTATCGGCCGGCCCGGGACAAGGGGGTAGTCGAGTACATCGAGTTGTTCCTCTCTTTGGGATGACAGCTAGCTGTCTTTGGTTCAGGGTGTATCTCACTCTCCCCGTGCCCTTCACAGCGTGGTATTCTGTTTAAGGAAGTGGGTACGATCAGGTCATGACACAGAGAAAGAAACGGCAGCCAGTACACAGTTCACGGAACCAGAAGACGAGATACGGAAAACATACCCCCTCTGTCTTCTCTGTCATACGATTCGCAGACAATCTGACGATACTCATACGCTACCCACCCCCACCCCCCAACTTCGATATGTAGTTTGTGAACAGTCGAATATGGCAGGAGAACTAACAAGGGCACTCAGAAGCCGCGCGCCATTCCCTCCCTTCAGCCCCTCCCTCGTCAATGTTGAACGGATCCTGGATCTTGTCCTTTGATCCGGATCTAATATCATGGATTCAGATCAATTCTTTCTTGGGTTGGTCCTGCACCACATTCTAGCTTTTCTATGAGTTCGTTAAAATTGGTTTGGTAGTTATTCGGCGCCACCTGGTTGACAGAAAAGACAGACAGACTGTCAGACAGACAAACCTACAGTACGGTGTGAACAGATATCCTTGGTGGGGATGAGATTAAAACAAAAACAGTCGAAGAGCAAGGTGTGCTGTAATCCCCGTCAGGGAAAGGATAGACGTTCTTCCCTTTATGGATGGTGAAGGAATGGGAAAGACAAAGCATCGCCCCGTGATGCATGAAGTAGATTCTTACACGGCTTTACACAGTTAGGATCAGAAAGGGAGCTGGCTGGAGTCAAGTTAGATTGGTCAGGGTAGGGGCTGGTCTGGATTAAATTTTGGATGAGGCATCTCGATGGAGTTGGACTGTGATTCTCGGCTTTCTTCTCCAGTTTTTCCCAATCTGGAACCGTAAAATGAACACGCCTTTTCGGTCAAGGTGGCCACATCAAAAAAAGGACTGGCGACGTCTAGTTTCAGCCTCTATTCAACGCTCATCACCACGGCCAAAAAAAAAAAGGAAATAAAAAAAAAAAATAATAAGAAAGCCTAATAAAACAAGAAACAAAAACACACACACACCACACACACACACACACACACACACACAACACGCACAACATCACACACACCACACAACACACACACGCACGCGCGCGCGCACGCACGCACACACGCACGGACACCACCACACACTCACTCACACACACACACACACACACACAGAGAAAAACTAAAAACAAGGAACAAACACCACACACATACAAACACACACACAACACACAAACACACGCTCGCACGCCACGCACGCACGCACGCCCGCACGCACGCTCGCACGCAAGCAAACGCGCGCGCGCTCCCCCGGCCCACCGCCCCCCCGCACGCACACACACACACACACACACACACAACATAAAAAAAAGAAAAACTGGACTTCATGGGCAGGTGAAAGGAATTCCTGACCCAGGGTTTCAACCATGATGCGCAGGCCGATAGTCCACCGTGGCTTGGTGAGATACGGGCTCTCTGATGGTTCATAGTGGAAGCTCCTAAGTCCTTTTGTTTACTGTCCGGCGTGTCCAAAGTCACATCAGGGCAGCCAGCAAGTCCAAATCCGATGGCGTGTTCGGCGGCCCTGACTGTTTTATCGAGTTATGTCCTTCTCGGGGGCTATCAGGACCACGTTCGTCTTTCTTCACTGTGGTTTTTGGGGAGCAGAGTGTGAAAGGGAAGGGGGTCATGGTAGAGGGGGGGGGGGGGGGGGGGGGGTTAGGGAGGGGATCAAGTCAGCTGTTTTTAGCTAGCCGACCACAGAGGTCACAGAGAGAAATGGTGGGGTGGGTGGGCTGTGGTGTGGGTTTAGGGGGGTTGGGGATGAAGTGTGTACGGGGAGAGAGGAGATGAGAGGGATGGTGAGAGGGGGGGAAGAGAGGGAAAGGATCGTTGTGAGTGAGAGAGAGAGAGAGATGTGAGAGAGAGGTGAGCGTGTTAGAGAGAGAGTGAGAGATGAGAGAGAGATAGGGGTGGGGGGTGGGCGGGAACGGTTGCTGTGTAGAGTTTGGATATGTCTCTCTGACTGTCATCACGTTCTGTTCATCTTTCGTTTCCTAAAGCGGAAACATAATCATGCAAGAAACTGGTGCCAAACGAAGATGTCTCAGGTACTCTCTCTCTCTCTCTCTCTCTCTATCTCTCTCCCCACCTCATGACCACTCGTTCACCCCCCCTCCCCCCCCCCCCCCATTCAACCACAAACCACCCCATTCCTTTCTCTATCACTCTTTTGCAGGGACCCCCCTCCCTACACCCCCATTCCCCAGCTTATCCCTCCAGCCCCACACACATCAAACAACTTGTAAAAAGCTAGTGCGAATACGCTTGCAACAGCGTAGATCTTCAAACTCTACCTCTATCACGCATACTTTCCCTCTCACTTGCTCCCCTTCCTCGCCACGTTACGAAAGAAAGAAAAGAAAGAAAGTAAGAAAGAAAGAAGAATGAAAGAGAGAAAAGAAAGAAAGAAAGATAGAGAAGAAAATTAAAATCTTTGACTCTCGCTCCCCCCTCCCCCCCCCCCCCCCCCCCATTCATACATACCCGCACATGGCCACCCTTATTCGAACCCACAACAGTATTAAATAAAGACACACAAAAAAAGATGGAAGCAACACAACAGCTTGGATAAAAAATAAAAAAACCAAACACACAAAAACAAAACAAACAAAAAAAAAAAAAAAAAGGTGGCATTGGTCATTTGAGAAAACGAGAAGAAAAAGTGCAGGGAAATCATTTAAGCGGAGTTCTTTTTCGTCCTTTGACTGAGACTCTAAAACGTGGTTTCATCATTCTCTTTTTTTTTCCCTTTTTTTTTTGTTGAACTCTCCTCTAAAAAGACAAGATAAATGGAAAACAAACACATCCAAAACAAAAAAACAACAGGGAAAAAAAATCTTGCTGCAGGCTCTTTCGACTCTCTGTGTCCTTAGTAAAAAAAAAAAACTTTTATCGTGCGTGGTGGGATGAATGATTACACCTCAAAGAAAGGAAAGCAAGCAAACACACAAACAAAGGGAAAAAAACATTGGTTGTCGTGTTCGGACGTCATCCGGAAGACGGAATATGGCTGCCTTAATGGTGGATTTAAAAGGAATGGCATGAAAAGAAAGAAGAAAGAAGAAAAGCAAGAAGGAAGAGAAGAAATGAAAATGAGAAAAGAAAGAAAGAAAGATAGTGAAGGAAATTAAAAATCGCAAGCAGCAGTTAGTAGTTACGGTGAACTTTTGGAATTCTTTGCCGTGGATTGCGGAAGGGGAAAAAAAAAGACAAGATGAAGATGAAGAAAAGAAGCTGGAGACGCACAAGAAGAAGAAGAAGAAGAAGAAGAAGAAGAAGAAGAAGAAGAGGAAGAACAGGAAGAAGAAAGAAGGAAAGAAAGAAAGAAAAAAAACAACAGAAAGAAAGCAGAAGAAGAAGAAGAATTGATGAAAACAACGAATAAGAAAAAGAAGAAGGAGGAGGAGATGGAGGAGGAGAAGGAGAAGAAAGAGGAGGAGAAGGAGAAGGTGGAGGAGGAGAGGAAGGAGGAGAATGAGAAGGATGAGGAGGGGGGAGGGGGGAGGAGGAAAAAAGAAAGAAAATAGAATCTTTCCTTCACCAAGCGAAGTCAGTTTTTAACCCATCTTTGCGTTCTACAGTCATCTAACAGTTATCTTGAACACACACACACACACACACACACACACACACACACACACAGAAGAAGAAGAAGAAGAGTACAGTTAACCTTTTTCTACGTCAGTGGTAACCGTAATGTACCAGCAGACACGGCACATCCAACGCCAATATGTGAGGGTGAGAATTCCGTTTATTACGTGGACCAATGAGGGGCGTTACTCTGTATGGTGCATGGAAAAATGATTGCGATTCACCACTTTAAAAAAACAACACAAACAAACAAAAACAGAAAAAACAAAATGCAAAGCATATAAACGTACTCCCAGTTTATACTGAGTATGCGTGAGATATTCCATAAAGAGGAAAAACCGTCTTGGGCTGGTGTAACCGTTACTAATGGCTATTCTGGTAAACATTGGCCATCATCTGTGACCTATAATGAACATACTTACAAATTTTCAGAAAGATCGGCCAAGAACGTTCTGAGATTCTCCATAAAGAAGAAAATCAGTATGGGCCGCTAGTAACGGCTATAACGGTAAACTTAAACATCGGGCATCATCCGTGATCCATAATGAACATATCTACAAATTTTCAGAAATATCGGCCACATACTTTCTGAGATATTCTATAAAGAAGAAAAACCGTTAGGGGCCGTTATAGCCGTTAGTAAGGGCTATAACGGTAAACTAAAATATCGGGCATCATCCGTGGCCCATAATGAACATACCTACAAATTTTCAGAAAGATCGGCCAAGTACTTTCTGAGACATTCCATAAAGAAGAAAAACCGTTATGGGCCATTATGGCCGTTAGTAACGGCTATGACGGTAAAATAACACATTGGGCATCATCCTTGACCCATAATGAACATGGCTATAAATTTTCAGAAAGATCGGCCCAGTACTTTCTGAGATTTTCCATAAAGAAAGAAAGCAGTTATTGGCCTTGTGGCCGTTAGTAACGGAGATAACGGTAAAATAACACATCGGGCATCATCCATGACCATAATGAACATGCCCACAAATTTTCAGAGAGATCGGCCAAGTACTTTCTAAGATATTCCATAAAAAAAAGGGGAGGGGGAAGAGAGACAGAGAGACAGAAGGACTGACAGACAGACAGACAGTCAAACAGGCAGAGAGAGAGAGAGAGAGAGAGAGAGAGAGAGAGAGAGAGAGAGAGAGAGAGAGAGGTGAGAGAGAGAGAGAGAGAAGAGAGAGAGGGCGGGAGAGTGAGAGAGACAGACAGACAGACAGACAAACAGACAGAGAGATGGTAAGCACTGGCTCGGAGCTGGGCAAGTCTGGCACCGGACAAAATGCTGGCAGAGGAGGAGTTGAAAGACTCACGGTGGTACCAGGCGAAGGTGTCCTTCTCCATGTCGTCCTGGCAGTACTGGCGGAGCAGGTGCAGCCCGAAGTCGGTGATCTTGACCACGAAGCGGCTGTCCACCACGCAGTTGGTGCTCTTCAGGTTCCCGTGGCTGCGGATCTCCGTGCTGTGCAGGTAGGCCATGCCCTGAGGATCAG
>CM031615.1:28948319-28950819 GCA_018398815.1 Conus ventricosus
CCTTCGGCAGTTCTTTCCTACAGCTCTATCAAAATCGATGTGAATGCAACAAAACAAAACAACACAAAAAAAAAAAACCACAGAATAGAATGAAAGAAAAATTCAGTCGAGACTTCCAACAGAAAACGAGCATTCCCAAACTTATTTGAGAAGAATCGAGCCGATTTAATCGGAAAATCGACTGCGGCCGCTTGCGGGAAATGAAGATGACCCTGACCTTGCTATGCTACAAAACAGAACACTAGGTTTTTACGCCGAGGGACAGCTTTTGGTATTTACGCATGCGCCTTTTGGGTCTGCTTCCTGTTTGCGCCGGAAAGCCAAAGCTAGGGCACGAACGAGTAAAAGTTTTTCTGTTGGTTGTAGGCAGTTTCGGTGGAAAGGGGCAAAGGGAGGGAAAGCAGGGGCACCACATAATGGCACGATCTTTCGGAAATCATCTTTGCTCATTCTTGTGATGGAACCTTCACTATTAAGCTTCGATGAATCAGCTAGCAATTCATGCTTACAAATAACTTAACCAAATAACTTAAGCGGCAAAAAGGGCAATTCACACACACACACACACACACACACACACACACACACACACACACACACACACACACACGCACCGCCGATAGCAACCACACCTACATCACAAGCCATTATTACAACGATAGCAGTTACAATGGAAACACTAGAAACTTCAGCAAGAACGAGAGCACACGAACCACTACAACAACCACACCAGCAGTTACAACAACAACATCACAAGCAACAACGACATCAGCAACTACAACAACCACACGATCAGTTACAATAAAATCATCAACTACAACAAAGCAAAATCAGCAACTACCACAACATCAACACCTACATTGCCAGCAACTACAACATCGCCAGCAACTATAACACCACAATCAGCAATAGAAACAACACCAGTAGCTAAATCAACAGCGACTGCAACAACAACACCAGCAACGACAACATCACTATCAGCAACTACAACACCACCACCAGCAACTGCAGCAACTAAATGTCAAGCAACAACAACTTCACCACCAGTAACTACACCACTAGCAATTAAAACAACACCGGAAACTACAGCAATAAGACCAGCTTCTATAATATCACCAACAATCATAAACACAATACTAGGGACTTTAACAGCACAACTTCAACAACAGCACCAGCGACGACAACAACAGCACCCCCATCAGCAACTGCAGCAACACTACCACCACACTACCAGACCCTAAAACCTAACAACAACTGCTACAAAACCACCAGCAACTACAAACACAACACCGGGAATAGAACAGCGCAACACCAGCATCAGCAACGACAACAACAACAGCAACGACAAAAACAGACACAGAAAGTATAACAACACCATAAACTGCAATAACTACACCAACAACCACAACCACCACCACTACAAAAATAACAAGAAGCAACGACAACAATAACACCGGCAACTGCAATACCACCACCACCACCATCACCACCACCAACTGTAACACCACAGCATACCACTAGAACAACAAACCAAGCCACTACCACAACATAGCAGTCCACAACCGCCACACCAACAATTTAGACCACCACCAACACAACAGCGGCAACGATCATGACAACATCAGCATCACCATTTACTAACATCGTCGTCTCCCAAAAAACCAAACTCACCCGAACGATGTCCTGCATGATGGAGTAGCGGAACATCCAGTCCAGCTTGATCTCATCGTTCTCCAGAACGTCCTGGGGACACACACACACATACACAGTCTTTTTTTGTTTGTTTGTTTGTTTTTGTTTGTTGTTTGTTTGTATTCATTAATTCCTCTATTCATCTCTTGTTGGAGTTCTTCCCTTTTCTCCCTAAACCCTCGGTGCAAGAGTAGGAAAAGCTGACCTGGGGTCAGTCAGACCTTGGTTGGCCGCTGTTTGCACGGGACATCCACTTTCGCCGTATGGGTTTTTGCCGATTTCTTTCTTTTTTTTTTTTTTTTTTTTTGCTCAATAATTTTTTTTTCGCTTTTGTTGTTGTTGTTGCTTTTTTTGTCTAAGGGAGAGCTTTAGGCAACTTTCGGCGAGGATTATATCCAGTCCGGTGTGTGTGTGTGCGTGTGTGTGTGTGTGTGTGTGTGTGTGTGTGTGTGTGTGTGTGTGAGAGAGAGAGAGAGAGAGAGAGAGAGAGAGAGAGAGAGAGAGAGAGAGAGAGTGACAACCGAGTTTTTCCCTTTGTGAACCTCCACCCTCACTCACCAACTTCCCCTTCGGCGAAAGTCTACCCGGCAAAAAGACCAGTCGGAGGAAGTCCACGTCTTCGAACAGGCAACCGACTTCCACCCCCGTCCCCCACCACCCCACCCCCGTCCCCCACCACCCGTACCCCCGTCCCCCACCACCCCACCCCCGTCCCCCACCACCCCACCCCCGTCCCCCACCACCCGTACCCCCGTCCCCCACCACCCCACCCCCGTCCCCCACCACCCCACCCCCGTCCCCCACCACC
>CM031615.1:28953319-28965819 GCA_018398815.1 Conus ventricosus
ACGAATACACTGTACTATTGTTTATATTGACTGAAGGACATTGTTCCACGCTTTCGGGATTTTCGATTTAACAAGACACGTAAAGTTTATGTCTATGTCAATAACGAGAACATACACACGCGCGCGCGCGCGCGCGCGCGTGCACACACACACACACACACACACACACACACACACACACACACACACACACACACACACACACACCAAGAACAACCAGAAAGGTTTAAAAGGTTAAACTCCAATTGCCTCATGGCTGTAGGAGATATGAACTTTCGGAGGTCCGCCGTTTCCGGGTCAGGGCACTATGAAGGCGAGGCGCACCCCCCTCCTTCCGCAGGTAGCCTTTACCTTCCCTGGCCTGAACTGTCCGATATCACGGCGGTCAGTTCCACACGCAAACGCTCCAACCGTTCGAATAGCGGCCCCTCTAAACCTGAAGACCGATTATTCTAAAGGAGATGGTGTGGGGGAAATCATAGACTGTGTCCTGGCTGTGCTCTTTTTAACTCACGTGTGTGACAAAATGAATCGACGAATCGCTCCGTTTTCGGTTGTGTGTGTGTGTGTGTGTGTGTGTGTGTGTGTGTGTGTGTGTGTGTGTGTGTGCTAATGGAAAACTTCAATAGCTGCTTTTCTCATAAATTACTAACACTAGAACTATTACACTTGGCAGAACCGATGAATATCACTGAACTTCTAAACCACTGCATCCATGAAGATGACGTCACCGACCAGCAAAGGATGTAAATCTGCTACTGACATCATCAGCAATATTTACAATGATACAAAATTGACATTTTCTCAGATAGGCCTACTGCGATCGGCAGCAGTTACTGCTTTGAACACTGATAAAAGACATGTTCAGTATGTCATGCAATCATTGCAAGCAGCATGAAGTTATACTGATAAGATTATTGAATGTGATTTTGCCAGGCATAGGCCCTGATACAAAACAACATAAAAAAAACAACCAAGCAACCACCCCCCTCCCCGACCCCCCTACAAAAACCAAAACAAACGAAAAACCAAAAACCAACAAACAAAAGACAAACAAACAACCCCCCCCCCCCACCCTTATCAAGCACGTGAAGCCATTTGGAAGTAACAAATTACACAGTTTTACTAGTTTCCACCATGAACAGACACCCCAAGCATCCATACGTCCTAATTTTGCCTTTGTGACTGCTGGACTTGAGAGCGAGATTCACACAGCGCTAATTAGAATGGGGGTAATCCAAAACGGAGGCCGCGTCACATGAGATAAACGTCATCCATTCTGATTACGTGGCCGAGACACCGAGGCAGAGATGAAGCTGCAGGGGACCGACTGGACAGGCGGGCATTCAGCGAGCAGCCCAGAACCGAGTGCGATGGCGGAGTGTTGTCGATAGCCTGTGCGCACCCTCGAGCTATGGGCCTAAGTAAATAAGTAAGTAAGTAGGTATTTTGTTGTCGATAGCCTGTGCGCACCCTCAAGCTATGGGCCTAAGTAAGTAAGCAAGTAAGTATTTTGATTACGTGGAACATTTAGAACGCGTCATGACAAAAAGGCGAATGTCACGAAAGGCAGACGAAGAAAGGCAGCTTTGCTTTCGGTGAGCGTCCCACAGAGTATACATAGTCCTACTCGTCTCTCAGTTAAGCTAGAGAGTAAATCAGAGCTTTCCCTCCATTCCCCAGCCTCCTCATCTCCTGCCGCCCCCCCCCCCCCCCCCCCCCCCACCCTCCCCCTCACGCCTCACTCCTCCCCCCTCCCCTGCCCCACTCCCTTCTTTCCCGTGGCTTCTCCTTTCAGTGCTTGTGGCATGTGATTCGAATCGGCAAGTTACCTCTCTTGTTCATGTTTTATTCCCTCATACTAAATGACCAAGCGGTTTCTTGGATAACTATAGTATAGTTAAACTTCAATATAATTGATAACACAAAATATGCATATCAGATACAATATCCGGGCCAAGGAGAGGGAAAAAAGGACTCGGACACAGGTCGGCTGAAATGTACGTGCAGAGAAAGTCCAACGTCCATCATTGGTGTGATTTCTTCACAGGGGAACGTTTTCAGTTCTGGCTCCGGGTGTGTTGTCCTACCATGACATCGGTAATCAAGTTCCTGGTGTATGTGTGTGTGTGTGTGTGTGTGTGTGTGTGTGTGTGTGTGTGTGAGAGAGAGAGAGAGAGAGAGAGAGAGAGAGAGATGAGAGAGAGAGAGTGAGTGTATGTGTGTGCGCACGCGCACGTGCTTGTGTATATGCTCCACCCCGCCCTCACACGATGCCTAGTCTGCTACAAGCAGCGGGTGGGATTTAAAAATCATACAATATGTGTTATAGCTGAGACTTTTTCGTTTCTCCATGGCGTTCTCCCTACACGACAATCTGAGTGTCAATTTTCACGTAAATGACATGGAAGCGGGTGCAGCACTCTCACTGATGCCGCCCACTCCCGTGCCATCGTCCCCTGTAAACTGGGTGTCTTGGGAATCGAACCAGGACCACTGCATCGAGAGACCACCACTGGTCTCACCAAACCCTCCCATCCCCACCCTCCATTCTCCTCTCACCCTCCACCCCCTCCCAACTTAAAAAAAAAAGAAAGAAAAAGAACCCCCCCCCCCCCCCCCCCCCCCCCCTAAACCAGACTCCGTGAACTTGGGCCAAAACCCTAGTCAGTGTTTGATACAAGTTGACCTCTCCCCTCTCTCTCTCTCTCTCACCCTGTGTCGTATTGAATTCGTTGATATCTACCCCAGTTCTTCCTCCCCCTCCCCCGCTCTCTCTCTCTCTCTCTCTCTCTCTCTCTCTCTCTCTCCTCCCCCCCCCCCCCTCCTCTTCCTTTTCTCCCTGTCTGTCTGTCTGTCTGTCTGTCCATCTGTCTTCCTGGACGGGTCAGATTATCTGCTTGTGGCTTCAGATCCCTTTCTGGTTCCCGCGCACGCTTAATGCTTTGCTATGAATTATTTATCGGGTCTGCTGGACCCGTGATAGGGCGGGCGGCTTCGGGTGAGAGGGTAATGTATAGGGAAATATGCGTGCATAAATATCCCTGTCTGTCTGTCTATTCATCTATCTCCTGTCTCCACCAACCCCAAATCTCCCTCTTTCTCGGTCTGTCCGTCGCTTTGGCTGTCTGTCTGTTTGTCTGTCTATCTCCTCCCCCAACTTCATCTTTCTTCTCTTTACCTCTGTCTCTGATGAAATTGAAATGAAATGAGGCTGGGAACAGTAAGCATGCAGCTAGTGAAGAGTGTTCATATTTATAATATTGTTTTCTTAATTTTATGTTCACATTTTCTTCATCTTCACCCCCCCCCCCCCCCCCCCCCTTAAGTTCAAATCTTTGGTAAGTCATTACTGTGATGACGGAGGGGTTGCTGGCCTGCACTTGTTTTCCCCCACCATTAGATTGTTCGACTTTGTATTTGTCTGACTTTATTCAAGTTTAAAAGGCTGTGCCAGTCTTGAATAAAAGTTACTCTGAGTTAGGTTTTCTTATGGGAGCAGGAGTTACCCTACTTGTTTATTGTTTTTTGTCTCTGATGCTGTCTTTTCCTCTCTCTCTCTCTCTCTCTCTCTCTCCTCTCTCTCTCTCTCTCTCTCTTGTTTCTTTTCCTCCTGTTCTTTGCCTCCTCCACCCGTTCTCAAGCCCCTCAAACTGTTCTCTCTTTTTCTCTCGGATTCAGCTTTCAAAGGAATAGCACGTGCGCGCGCGCGCACACGCACACATACACCACCACCACCACCCCACACACACAGACCCACACATACAGACCCCCTACCCACCCACCCACCCCCCCACACAGACTCCACCCCCTTCCTCGAACACACACACACACACACACAAACACACGCACAGAGACCTACACACACGCACAGAGACCTACACACACACGCGTGTGCGCGCGCGCGCACACACACACACACACACACACACGCACACACACACACACACACACACACACACACACACATACACAAACTGTCACACGACGGTCCCCTTGTACACACTCACATGCTCACTGAGACAGACAATCATGCGCCTTGCACGCAAACAACATCTGACTTGCTTCCTTTCAATATAACAACTTACAATTCTTCTTTCTATTCACGCCTCACCTTTTTTTTGGCACGGCTTTTCTTTTTCTTTTTAATATTTTCATTTCTTTTTACAATATGCTATTCAACAAGATGTCAATCTTATACAGTGTTAATACTGTTCTCGCAAATTAAAAAAATATGTCTAGGTCACGCTCACTTCATTCGTTCGCCCATTTCACAAACTTCTTTTGCACGTCATACAGACGACCAGTTTGCCCCCCCCCCCCCCCCCCCTCCACCCCTACACAACAGCAAACGGCTCTCGGTTCACAATTTTTTTTTCTCCAAAATTTTCCAGTTGAAATTAAACTCGTTCTTTCCAAACCAAATTCTCTCAATAGCAAGTTCTTAGGTGTAGACTACATCTACAAGTCTCGAAGGTGAACAGGCCTCCAACGAGGCCTCACACACCTGAAGTTCAAGTCAAGTCAAGTGAACAGGGTAGAATTTGGAAACGATTCTGATCACGATCAAAACGAGTATAAACGATCGAAATTCGAGATCGCGATTAAAGAAAAAAAAAAGCTTGCAATGAAATGATCAAATATATTCACATATCCCATACTCACCCTAGGATCAAGAATGTACTTTCACATACTACTTCGTCCTCTTCTCCTCTTGACTAATCTCCCTCCTTTCTCCCGCCTCCCTCTCCTCTTAGAACCCAAACATAACAACACGAACAAGTTCTTGATTGTTTTCTTTATTGCTTCTTATGTTGTGGTGACGCCTTTTCTTTACGACGACTACGTCATTTCAATCTGATCTGCCCCCCCCCCCCCCGGCCCCTCCCCATTATGACGTCCTCATACCTACGCGGAAAATCCTCCAGGGGTGACTGAACGGTCAAAATGATGGGGTGGGGGGTGGAGGGTGAGGGGGATCAGAGGGTTTTTTTTTGGCGTCTTTCCGATTTAGTGTGTGTGTGCGTGTGCGTGTGAGACGGGAGGGGGTTGGGAGGGGGTTAGGAAGGGGAAGGGTCTAGGGCGAGGGGGAGGTGAGGGGGAGAGGCAAAGGAAGGGGGAATTATTCAGCGGGATATTCATGATTCACTACATCAACATTTCCCACATAACGTAAGGTAATGTTGCGCGAGCGAGCGCGTACACACACACACACACACACACACACACACACTATTACACTCGCAGACACATGCACTCACACATGTATACATTGCCTCTTCTCACCAGTACTGCTGCTTCTGCTGCTGCTGCTACTACTACCACCACCACCACAACAATAACAACAACAACAGCTACCACTACTACTACTACTACTACTACTTCTGCTTCTTCTTAAGAAGCTATCTCATTTCTAGGCTTTGATTGCATCGGATGCCTTATTTGAACACTATCATAATTCCAGCGAAGAGTTCCTTCATCATTTTCTTTCACTTTGTTAAGAGCAGTAGTGTAGCAGTATGAATGTGTCAGCACGCCACACATTAGTACAGTATTAAACCCAGACACTCTGTATCATACGTTAAACTATTACGAATGTCCATCAATAATGAAACATGCAGATTGTGCATGGTGAACGAGCATGTTTTAAAAAAGAAAGGGAAAAAAGAAAGACAAAAAAGTGTGGTGAAAATAGGAAGGTGGAGGCCCCACTCAAAAAAAAAAAGAAAAAAAGAAAAGTAAAACGAAGTAAAATAAAATTTTTAAAAAAGGAAGAAAAGTTAAAGACAAAATAAAAAGGGTGGGGGGTGGGGTGGGGGGGTGGGAGGGGGGGAGAGGGGAGTGGGCAAAAATTGGAGGTTGGAGGACCCAAACAAAAAAAGGTAATGTTGCTTATCGCTCAGCCGACTGCAAGGGCCATACATTTCCCACATACTTTCCACTTTCCTCCTAGTGAATGACCACAACCTTTTTTTGTCCAAAAAAAAAAAAAAAAAAATTCTAGGCAGCCGTGCACTTGGAACACACACACACACACACACGCACACACACACACACACTCACCATACTATCTCCCGCCCGTCAGATTTTAAAGGATCAAAATACCGAACAATGTTCGTGTAGTAAATCTCCGCTCGGTCAACGCACCTATGTTGTTTGTCTCTTGCTGTTAGTTTGGTGGTGTTTCTTTGTCCTCAGTGTTCCCGTTCACGGACGGTCAGGGTGTATTGATTTATGCGCCATTTCCCAGTTATATGTGGCAGATTTACTTGTCTATTTTGAGTCTAATACTGAATAAGTGCAACTTCACGCTCTGTTTTGTGTGGAAAGCTTGGATTTTGGGGCTTGCTGTTTTGTTCTCCAAATAGACACCTAAACACACCCTTCCTGACCCTTGGATGATGTTGAAACAAACAAGAGGGTGGAGGGGGGGGGGGGGGGGGGGGGGGGGGGGGAAGGAAGCAGCTCAAACGCATGACTAAAACAAACAGCCCCTTCCCTCCTCTTCCTCCCCCCCCCACCTCTCCCCGCAACCACACACACCAATGCAGGGGAGAGTAAGAATCAGAAACAGCGAAGATTCGTTTTAAAGCTGCAGATTTAAAGCCATGGACTTCAGGTCTGATGATAAATGAAAAAAACAACAACAACAACAAAAAAAACAACACACGTACAACATTGTTTACAAACCCCATCAAAACCTTGCACACTTTGAAGCCATGGTAAATAAAGAGATGTGATGACGAGGTATCAAAATGACCATTATCACCCACACCACAAGCCCAAGAGAAAACAAACAACAACTATTGGATTAATTAAAGAAAAAAGGTAAAAGTTACCTTTTTTTTTCAAGAGACCGATAATATCTTGTTCTATACATAACAGAACGGAAAAGCAGTGGATTCGAATCCAGAAGAAAAAAGGCTGTCAGAGATTGAATGCAAAGAGCTATTTTAGAGGTCTGGAATCAAGGAAAAGGCCAAGTCTGGCTGGAAGCAAAGAACTCGTGTATCACATGACAGATTTTTCTCTGGATGTAGACATGCCGGGAGGGATCAAGTTAGGCTTCTATTATCAACACAAAAAAGGGAGTGTACGGGTGTCAACCAGTTTCAAAGCAAACCCTTTTCCTCGTAAAAACAGTAATTTTCTTTCAGAAATTGTAATCATTACTATTTTCATATGAAGACGGTAAATATTGTAAATCATTCGTTTTCTCACTCTTCGACCTTACACTACCGTAAAATGAAAGCTCCACGAACTAATTATATGACTCTGAAAACAACAGATTTGTCTCATGAAAATATATAGATATGACTCTGAAAACAATAATCATACGACTTGAAAACAGATACTTATGACACATCAAAACAGTATTTATGACTCATGAAAATTATGACACTACAAAGCAGATATTATAACTGAAAAAGAGATATTTACACCTTATGTCAACAGTCATTATGATTCATTAAAGCAAATAATTGTGACTAATGAAAACACAATCATTACCGAGAAGACCGATTATTATTATGACTAATGAAAACAGTAAAATGACAAAAAGAGATAATTGTGACACACGAAAACAGCAATTATGACATGCTTCCCTCACCCCTAGATAATCAGGACTCAGAAATCCAAATCATGACTATATACTTGATTATGTAGCGTGAAAAAAAAAGTAATCATTACTCATGAACACAGATACTCATGAATTCAGTAACTATACTGAGAGGCAATGAAAACGCAATCCCCATTTCGTCCCCGAAAAATGTCACCTCAGCCAAAATAATGTGAATTATGCACGAGGCATGCAACCTAGCACGCGTATGTTGTATTGCGACGATCTGTATTGACAGGCACAGTTGGGTTCATGACGTCATGAGTAAACCACTCCAACACATCTTTTACTGATAACTGCAAAACACGTGCAACACAGGCATACTGTGATTGCATGCAAACAGCCCATGACTGTCCCCTATAAAAACACACATTGGCGTTTTACTGACACTCGTACGCACCATGCCGCGGTTAACTACAGACCAGAGAAATCAAGCCATTGGCATGCTGAGGGCAGGCACTGCTCACATCAGGGCCGCACAACATTTCAATGTACACCCATCAACCATAACCCGTCTTGCGACTCGGCACCAAAACACTGGAAGTGTAAACGACCGTCCACGCCCAGGCGTTCAACGTGTGACGACGGCACGACAGGACCGCTACATTGTCACGCAGCACCTCCGGAATCGTTTCCAGCCAGCTGCACAAACAGCCCGCAACACTATTGGGACTAGAGAAAGACCAATCAGCAGCCGTACCGTGCGTCGGCGTCTGGCAGCAGCAGGACTACGGGCACGTCGACCATACCAAGGTCAGATCTTAACCCATCGCCATCGACTAGCACGCCAGCGATGGGCTGCCGCAGGTGGCTTTCTGGGGAACAGGGTTTGGGGGAATGTTGTTTTTTCGGATGAATCCCGGTTCAATGTCTCTTTCCCGGATGGCCGTGATCGTGTGTATCGACGTCAGGATGAACGTTTTGCGCAACCCTGTGTCATTGAGCGAGATCGTTATGGGGGTGGAGGGGTAATGGTCTGGGGTGCCATAAATGCTCAATTTCGATCGGAGCTTGTGTTTGTGCCAGGCAACTTGACGGCAAGGCGTTATATTGACACTGTTCTTGAGCCAGTTCTTCTTCCTCTCTGGAGACAGCATGGTGGCAACAGACTAGTGTTTCAGCAGGAAAATGCTCGACCCCACACAGCCGTTCTCACACGAAATTTCCTTCGGGACAGCAATGTGGATGTCATGCAGTGGCCCTCCGTGTCCCCAGACATGAATCCCATTGAACATTTGTGGGACGAACTTGGACGACGTGTGCAAGGTCAGCAGAATCCCCCAACTACCGTTGCTGAGCTCACCCAAGCATTGCAGCATCACTGGAACGTGATACCGATCCGTATCATCCGTCGTTTGTGCGCTTCAATGCCCCGACGTTTGCAAGCTTGTGTTCGTGCTCAAGGGGGACACACCAGATATTGACAGTGTATTCCTTCTGTCGCGCCTAAATGGGCTTCACTTCAGGCGAATGTGCACCTGTTATAGGCAAACTAATGTACAGTGGTCGCACTTTTGTCACACGTATTTGCTTTGATGTGTGTTTGTTTCATTTCAATAAAATTGTCAGTTGACAATGGAATTGCGTTTTCTTTGCCTCTCAGTATATTATCAAACAAAACAAACAAACAAAAAGTAAAAAAACCCAAAAAACTCTGAATTATAACCGGATTTCGCTTGTATTCATGCGCGTAAACATTGACGTCACAGGGCGAACTTCCGGGCATTCAAAAGACTGCTTTGTAAAGATGCAGACTTCCAGAAGCCGGAAATATAACTCACATGATTATTGTGTTCACTATTGACAGCTTACTAGGGTCGGAGGACGTTTTTTTTTTAAACTTTCTTTGGTATTATCGTCTGATGTCAAAAAAAAAAGTCGAAATGACTGAAAATAATTATTTTCATTTAAAACAAAATCATCGTTTTCACAATACAGTCGCTGAACGATAACAACAAAGCAATAATCGTTGTCATGATTATCATCATTATCAATATTATCACTGTCATTTTTATTGCTGCTGCTACTGCTGTTGCTGCTGCGTCTTCCACTACTACTTCTGTTACTATTACTGTCATCATTTCTATTATTATTAGTAGCACTGTCACTATTTGTTATTACTATTTTCCTTTGCGACAGCTCTCGTCTCTGCTTATTTTCCTTTCAACATACATTTTTTCAAAACTTAAGCCTTATATCACCACTACCTTTAATGTTTCAATTATTCATATCTGCCTGTCTATTTTTCATATCTGCCTGTCTATTTTTCATATCTGCCTGTCTATTTTTCATATCTGCCTGTCTATTTTTTTCATGAACGTACCATTTATCCTATACTTTTCTTCTTTTAAATCTCTTTCCCCCCCCCCTCCTCTCTCTCTCTCTCTCTCTCTCTCTCTCTCTCTCTCTCTCTCTCTCTCTCGCTCTCTCCACCCTCTCTCTCCCTCTCCCTCTCTCTCCCCCCCCCTCTCTCTCTTCCCTCCCTATCTCTTTCTGTTAACAAATTAATCTTCTGCCGCATTCCCTCATTTTGCTTATTTTTCTTTCTTTTGGTAATCTACCCATGTTGAAGTGTAAATCCAGCTCCAGTGTTAATTCCATGCGTAGGTAGACCAGTGATAGATCAGGCGGACATTAAGTACAAATAATACCGCCCTGTCACCTCCTCTACCCCCCGCTCCCCCCCATCCCCCACCCTTTCCTCCACCCCCATCTCCTTCCCTACCTCCCCCACCACCCTTCTCTTTGTCGACAGCTTCCCAAATCGATTCATAAACTTCAATGATCAATTCCAACTCGAGGAACCAGCCGCTACATTCAATTGGCTGTGTCTTGCAGGTTCAGACACAGAGAAAGAAAGAAAGAAAGAAAGACCGAGTTGAAAAAAAAAAACAAATATCGCGGCATATGTCTGTATTCGTGTGCGCTGAATTGGGGATAAGGGGTAGGTAGGCGGGAGGATGGGGAAGGATGGGGAAGGATGGGGGAGGATGGGGAAGGATGGGGGAGGATGGGGAAGGATGGAGATGGGAGGCAGGAGACGGAGGAAAGCGGGGGTGGGGAGGGGCGGGAGGGGGGGGGGGTTATTACTTAGCGAGATATCCATAACTGACCTCATAACTCTCCCCGCATGTTCAGCCGTTTCCTCTCAGTGATTTTCTGTCAGAAAACTTCTGGACATTTCCCGGGTCTTTGTGTTGTTGTTGTTGTTGTTGTTGTTGTTGTTGTAAACTCTGAGAGATTCCAGAATGATGAACTTTTGACCTTTTTTGTCGGGAATTCCAACTGTGTGAACACATGTTTTTCCCCCCTGTGCTGTCAGATTAAAAAACAAAACAGTTCCTGGCGGACGACCATCCAGGGATTTTTTTTCTGGGGTGGTGGTGGTGGGTGGTGGTGGTGAGGGTGTGGGCGTAGTGAGTGGGAAGTGAACCGTTCATGTCTCTAGTTTGTGACGTCAGAAGAGGACAGTATTTGTCAGGAATTTTCTGGTTGGGTTAGATGCGATAAGAAATACTTTACGCTATGTTTTCGTGAATTAATTCCTATCTTGGCTTGCTGTCTATTTTGTTCTCAAAACAGACATCTTCCTGTACTATATGGCCCGCACGTAATGTTAAACAAACGCATACACTGTCACACACACACACACACACACACACACACACACACACACACACACGCACGCACGCAGGCACGCAGGCACACACACACACACACACACACACACACACACACACACACACACACACACACACACACACGCACGCACACACACACACACACACACACACACACACACACACACACACACACACACACACACACACACACACGCACGCACGCACACACACACACACACAGATCCGTCTGTCTCAGGGTAGGGACCACTCCATTTCCTTCTTGCTACGTCAACGATCAGAGGAAGAGACAGATCTAACGATGCTCTGTGGAATCAATGGGTGTAATACCAAACTCGTAGTCAAGCGTTGGGAGTTCGAATTCCAGCAGCGCCCAGTTCAAAAGAAGAGATGCTCGTTGCCTATGTGAGAGTGTTGTCGTTCTGGTGGTATTAGCGTAGTGCTGAGTTAGATCCCCTAGTCCTACCTCTCCTGAGTTTGACCGGATCCACGAAGCAAGAGGCAGAGTACTGTTCCACTACGGAGTCGGGCATTTGGGAAACTTTGAGTTCGAGGTACTGGTCTGTGGCAGAGAGAGAGAGAGAGAGAGAGAGAGAGAGAGAGAGAGAGAGAGAGAGAGAGAGAGAGAGAGAGAGAGAGAGAGAGAGAGAGAAGACGCACAGAGAAATAGAAAACTGAACTTTTAAACCAAGCTTCGCCGGTTTACTTTCTGTTTCCCTTTGGAAGCAAGAATTGAATTTTGAAACGAAGCTTCATCGGTATTTTTTGTTTGTTTGTTGTTTGTTTGTTGTTTGTTTTGTTTTTGTTTTCTATCCTTTCCCTGCTTTAACTTCAGACAAACAAACAAGCAAGCAAGCAAGCGAAACATGCGACGGTTTCGTATTATCCTTGACATGAAATTCGTCCACCAAAGACCTGGCCTGTCAGTGGGCAATGCGAGGAATGTTCTTCCCACAAAACTCGTAATCTAGGAAATTGACACTCAGCTGACAGTCCTTATAGTCCCCAGCGAGCTTAGATCAGCCCCCCCCCCTGCCCCCCCCCCCCTGCCCCCACCCCCCCCCCACCCCAAACCCTCTCTCTTTCTTTCTTTCTGTTGCCAGACTTCAAGACATCTTTATTTGTTTCATAACCATCAGTGTTTGTTTGTTTGTTGTTGTTGTTGTTGTTGTTTTCCGTTCAGTTATCTGTTGTGAAACTGACAGCAGCTGTCGTTCCTCTGAGATGAGATCAACACTTTT
>CM031615.1:28970819-28975819 GCA_018398815.1 Conus ventricosus
ATGTGGTGGATACTCTACAGCTGAAAGAAAGTACATGACGGTTACAAATATTTGATTCTTGTATTGGGATCTAGTGTTAAAGAAGCTATGCCTTGGAAGTAATTCTTTTAACGACTGTTAGCATTAGAAAAAAAGTTACTCTGGAAGCAACGCAGCGAAATGGCAAAGGTCCAGATACTTTGTCTCATTTCATCACAAGCGGCCTGTAGATGTTGTTAGGAGTGAAGAAGATGCACAATACAAGCTACACAAGATAAAGTCATTCAGTTATCAAACAGACTAAATCAACAGCTTCTAGCAACATAACAGGATTTGAGTGGCTACAACTTCTACAAGATAAAAAGAGAAGCTGATAGGGGTTATTGCGAAGGAAATGTATCGTGCATGTTAGTGAATAAGATTCAGCTTTGTGCTATTCACAGGTTAAAAAAAAAATCTAGCACTACGGAGGCATTGAGAGCTTCCTGGGTCGTTTTCTTTTTAAAACTTGTTAAAGACACTGTCACACATGCCGATTCCACCGCATGGTTTAAAACGATTGCTCGGAATCGATCGCCAACAGATGGCAAATATCCGTAGGCACATGACTGAAGGAGCCGTGAACATCGGTTTCACTTCATCAACACAAAAAAGCTAACATATTCGGCAAATCGCAGGGTCCGACAGGTGCATAATACATATGTATAAAAGACATAGAGATGACAACAATACAGTTTAAACAACACAATTCCTGATCGATTCAACCTTCTAAAATCCGCTTAATCTCAAAACGAATGACACAACTGTTGGCTTCAATTAAGGGCTGGAGATCAGAATGGAAAACTTTTTCTAATTGAGTACTGGCACGACCTTTTTCCAAGGCACCATGAACAGTTATGTCATCTGCTTGACAGTCATTCTGTACGCACTTTAAAATCTCTCTACCCACCTAAACTGGAACGCAAGCTAACGTATTCCAAACTCATGAACTCCACTGTCTAGCAAATGAGAGGATTTGCTTTAGGTTCAAGACCGATCATCTGAAAGCAGTTGCTCGAACTCACACTGCAAACTATTGCAAAAGCAAGTTAACAGGAGCGAGAGCAACACGTTTAACCATTCCTTTACATGTTCAAAAAATCGAAAGGGGTATTCGCGGAATAAAACCTGTTTATGTTGAAAAAAAAATCCTACCACACTTTCTCTCAACTTGACCATCAAGTCGTTTGTGCGGTCCAAACGCTCTTTTTCAACCGATCATTAGCTCTACACTTTCAGCCTGTTCGAGAGGCAAGGCAAAACATTCACCCGAATGGGTCCAACGACAGTCCCACGATTCTCTCCAGTCGCGCGGTTCAATCGGCCGGTGTGACAGCTTCATAACAAAGCATGCTGGGTGTTGTTGTGGAGGCAATGTACCGTGACCGATCCGTTACTGAAGACCAGCTTGTCACGGTCGTCGGCTTCACCCGGGGACTGCTTCGGATCCTGTGCACAGCACTGCACGTCTTCAAGGGATGTTTCACACTCTCAACAGTGAAGGATGTAATAGTGGTAATAGCATCATCATTATCATCATCATCATCATCATCATCATCATCATCACCATAATAGCAATACAGCAGCGGCAATGGCGGTAGTAGCAGCAGCAGTTACCAGCAGCAGCAGCAACAACAAGCAGCAGCAGCAGCAGCAGCAGCAGTAATACCACCACCAGCAGCAATATTAGTTGTAGTAGTAGCAGCAGGAGCAGCAGCAGCAACAAATATAAACGGAGAACACAACGCCAGCCTCATACGCCCTTCCGTCCCAAACACAGACAATATACAACAGTGTCGAACGCGCGCGCGCGCGCGCGCGCGTGCGCGCGCGTGTGTGTGTGTGTGTGTGTGTGTGTGTGTGTGTGTGTGTGGTGTGTGTGTGTGTGTGTGTGTGTGTTGTGTGTGTGAGTACAATCTTGAGTTAATCTGACAATAAATTGGTTTCAGTCAGTCAGTCAGTCAGTGTGTGTGTGTTGTGTGTGTGTGTGTGTGTGTGTGTGTGTGTGTGTGTGTGTGTGAGAGTACAATCTTGAGTTAATCTGACAATAAACTGGTTTCAGTCAGTCAGTGTGTGTGTGTGTGTGTGTGTGTGTGTGTGTGTGTGTGTGTGTGTGTGTGTGTGTGTGTGAGTACAATCTTGAGTTAATCTGACAATAAACTGGTTTCAGTCAGTCAGTCAGTCAGCGTGTGTGTGTGTGTGTGTGTGTGTGTGTGTGTGTGTGTGTGTGTGTGTGTGTGTGTGTGTGTGTGTGTGTGAGTACAATCTTGAGTTAATCTGACAATAAATTGGTTTCAGTCAGTCAGTCAGTGTGTGTATGTGTGTGTGTGTGTGTGTGTGTGTGTGTGTGTGTGTGTGTGTGTGTTGTAAAGGGGGTTAGTGTTCACTGAAAAAGGTCCCACTTAACCCACCTGATGCTGACTTCACGGCACTGTAACATTGGGCTACAGTCCGCTGAACTGTTCACGAGTTAGACTGTTAATAAACAGACAGACAGACGAGCGGAGACAGACAGGCAGACAAACAGAACCGAACACAATACCCTTGCTCAGCACAGCTGTGACGTCACGTAGGGTACCAATCTAAAAATGACCCTAATATTCCTCATCCGCCTCCTTCTCCTCTTCACTCTGGCCTGTTGTGAGTACCGCTCAGCATTACTCCAAGATCAAAAGAATATACTGCAAGAACTGCGGGCTGCTCTCCTCGGGAAGAGAGCATAGCCACAGTACAGCGACACCCGTGGAGTTTCTTTCGAGCTGGTGCCTGTTCTTGCTGACTTCTCATACTACATGATTCTATAGCTGAATTTCGGCAGGGACAGCTCCCTTTCTGAACTGCGATGCTTTTACGGGGTGTGTGCTGTAAACAAGCCACTGTTGTACATGGGTTTATCTTCTCATCCGAAAGACTAGCGCTCCGGCCAGGACTTGGAAGTCTCGTGAACAGGGGAATTTAAAAAAAAAAGCACAAAAAAAAGGAAATCGCCTTTTACGGGTATCAAACAACAGATTCGGGATCCCCTCACCTCGTAAGAGAGTCTGGTATTCTGTGCGGTTACTTCCCATTTGGTCTACTCCCATTTCGCCTACTCAGAAATGTGTGAGCACGACTTGGCCTAACGGCCTTCGTTCATTCGTCCTTCGTCCTCTCTCGGCTTCGCCCTACTCTAATCTAAAGACCATCGATTCTGCTTTGGAGTAGACTGGGACACTGGTTACGCCAAGGGGGAGCCTTGCAGTATGGTCAGTATGGAAATAGACGAAATGGGAGTAGTAGACGAAATGGAGTAGACGAAATGGGAGTAGACCAAATGGGATGTCACCTTCTGTGCATTCAGATGTAGTCTGACCGCAGAACGGAGATACCAGCCCCGTGAAGGTGAGGGGTAAGGACGAGTGTGGATGGGGGAGGGAGGGGGGGGGGGAGGGAAAAGGGGCCCTGCCTAACACCACACTGACACTATCAGGACGACCTAACACGCCAAGCCAGGTAGCGAAATCGGTGATGTTTCTCTAAGGCGCTTGCGAGATTCAAACCTGAAACGTCTTACTTGCGAACTAGGGGCCCTACCACTTGTACGCGAGCAGGCCACTATTTCAATCTTTATTGTCGGGCCCTTTTGCGGAAAGGATCACTGGAGTAACGAGGCGTAGTAACGTGAGGGTAAGGCCAGTAAATCCTCGCGAGAATGCCGCATTGATTTTCATCGGGGCTATTTTTTTGGTGGTTTTTTGCATCACTCCCAGTCCCATTATCATAATCGACAATCGTCTCACGGTGGAGGGTCAGGCGGTAATATGACTAATCCCCCCATCATGCGCTACTGCACTTGGGGCGGCCACCACACTGCTGAGATGTAAGCCGATGATGTGCCATAGCTGCCGATCGCGCGCTATCTTACCCAGCTTCACTCACGTGTAACCCGTGCTCTTTCGGTTCTTTCTTCACTGACTTGTGCACGCTCGCCCTTGGGTCTTGAAGGGGGGCTTTACTGGCTTCTTGAGGTCACAATTATCCGTGATTATTGTCAAGAAAACTGTCGTAATTACTGCGTTGAAAAAAAAAATCCAATATTCAATACCTGAAAATTAGTAATTATAACAGAAAAAAAACGTAAAAGAAAAATAGAAAGTTGAAAATTTTTCATGCTGTCAAGACAACAAATAATGGGTTTTACAAAAGCATAGCTGTGCTCTATTAGTTCTCTGTCAACTGTTCTGTTCTCTTTCCCTGGGCTTCCTCGTCTTCATTTACCATCTAGGATCCAAGTAAAAGGTTCTTTCTCAAAAATTAAATAAGAAAAAAAAGCTGTAGCTTTTTGCTTCACTTCATGATGCAAGCTACTCTGAAGACAGAAACAGACACAGCTGGAAAACCTAGAAGGGCGCGATGGGAAAGCGCACACCCCCAACAAGGTTGAACAGATCCAAGATCCGCTCTTTAATTGGCATCTACACCAAGGATCCACACCAAAGTTCAGTTAGCTCACCCTTGGGCCACAGTTCGTAATTCAGCACTTTCTGCCTGGTTCTGCTGACGGACAGGCAACCCAACCAACAGGCGCTGGAGGAACCATAACCTCTACCGTGGAGCTGATAAGCAATGTTGCAGATGTCAGAAAACAGAGAAAGTAACATACAAGCAACAACTCGTTATGCCAGAACCACAGGTGCGCTCCCGTGGAGGTTCTGTCGTGTCACGACCAGTCGCCACCACACGACGGCATCTAACAGGGAGCAGTTGTGTCCCTTTATGTCTTAACGAAATGCCCTGTGTATGCCTGCACCCAGTGTGAACACAGCGCAGGCCGCTTCCAAGGGTGGTTGGTGCAGGATTGCTGCCAGCTAGTTGGTTCGGCAGTTGAAAACAATACTTCCCAGGATGACAGCCCATCACCTTTCGGGTGTCTCTTTTCTCTTTTCTTCACGATAGCTTGCCAGAAATCTGGAACCACAGTCAGTGACCTGCGATCTCCTCAC
>CM031615.1:28988319-28990819 GCA_018398815.1 Conus ventricosus
TTTTTTCCCCAAGAGAAACGACTTATTGGGCAGGTACATTGATCTTGCATTTAAAAGAAACGCCATATTGGGCTGGTACGCCCATCTTTATTTTTCTTTCCTTTTTTTTCCTTTTTTCCACAGAGAAACAAGTCGTTAAGCTGGTACACCCAACATGTTTCCAAAGCGCCCAAGAGTGAAATAGATGAACCCCACTCATCAGCTCTTGTCAAAACAACTGGCGCTATTACCAGAGGCAACAGACAGACGACTACCTCATTTTTCCTGTCGACAACAACAGAAAACAATCCCTGACAATGAAGAATGACGGCGGTTACGAAAGCGTGACGCAAAAACCACGGGACTGGGTTTGCTTTTTTTTTTTTTTTTCTTCTTTTTTTTTTCTGTTATTTTTTTTTATTTTTTTACGAACGCTGTGATGCTGGTTAAGGTCGAAGACCGTGCGACATCGATGCTGTGATTCATTAATGGTTTGATTTCCCCATGTTGTCATCACTGACTTAAAACTGCAGTGGTCTGTTGTGTCCTGGACCTTTTTTTTTTTTTTTTTTTTTTTTGCTTTTCGGTTGTTGTTTTTTTTGTTTTTTTGCTTTAATCACTGGGTTTTGTTTCTTACTGCTGTAGTTTTCATTTCTGCTTTTTCTTTCTTTCTAAAATCATCATCATGCTTATTTCCCATATCCATCTTCCTGGTGACACGTTTTAAATTGTTTCCTTTTCCTTTCTCTCTTCTCTCTCTCTCTCTCCTCTCTCTCCTCTCTCTCTCTCTCTCTCTCTCTCTCTCTTTCTCAATCAATCAATCAATCAATTATTGACTTTGTAGATGTGATGATTTATACTTGAGACGTTCAGTGAGTTTTTGGGAGATAAGATTATTGATCTTGTTGTGGACATGCTAAATGATTTGAAGCATTCACACACACACACACACACACACACACACACACACACACACACACACACACAACGTCGTTATCTTTCTCCCTGTTGCACACAGGATATCACTCTTTCCCTCCTTTACCCCCCATCCCCCAGCACACAAAAAAATGTTCACGACCGCCCTCTGAACCTGCCCCTTCCACTTTCATAACGCACACACAGACACATACACAGAGACACAGACACACACACACACACACACACACCCGCTTACAGACGCGCGCACACACACACACACACACACACACACACACACACACACACACACACACAAAGCGAGTGCGTGCGCTCACACCACACACACACACACACACACACACACACACACACTATTCTTTGTGTCATATAAAACCTGTTACGGTTTTTAAAGACAATAAATGACTGAATCTGAATCTGAATCTGAATCACACACACACACACACACACAGAGCGCCTCAAAACTCTACCGTTCTACCACCAATCCTGTTGTAATGAAACTACAGCCTGGCGAACAAAGAAGGTGACATCTGCACACCCCTCTCTTCATAGTCACCAGAACACGCGCTTTAGGGCATGGCCGCACCAGGTAGGGGAGGGGAGGGGAGGGGAGGGAAAGGGAGGGGAGGACGTAGTGTGTGGTTCAGGGGACAGATAGGGCTGAGTTTCTGACAACCCCACCCCCCACCTCCACCCCGTCCTATCCCCCATTCTGGCAAGCAAAAAAAACAACAACAACAACAAAACAACAACAACAACAACAAAAACAGACATTTTGGGACGTCGCCCCATTGAGGAAAGATCCCAAGACCCTCTATGGAATCCTCTTCTCATGTAAACTGGGAATAGTCTTCCAGCGTGTGTGCGCGCCCCCTCCCTTGCCTGCTAAACACACAGACGCAGAGACGCATCACCACTAAATCATCAGCCAATATCGTGACATCTTTGGAATCCCCTTCTCAAGACAGTGATCGGCCGTGTCATGGGTTGAATAGTCTACCAGCGTGTGTACGCGCCCCTTTCCCCCCCCCCCCCCCCCCCTCACTTACCCCCCCCCCCCACCCCCCTTCTCCTGCTAAACACACAGACGCAAAGACACATCACCACTAAATTACAGCCATGTCGTGACACCTTCCCAACACCCCTTCCTGTCATTGAAAAAGGCTGCAGACAGGGAAACAAACAAACAAACAAACAACAACAACAACAACAGCAACAACAACAACAGCAACAACAACAACAACAAAAATTAAAGGAATCAATACAAGAAAACAAAGGAACTTGACAGTAAAGGATGACGACTATTACGAAAGTTCGCGACAAAAGCCGCCGTGACTGTTTTAACGTCGGGGTGCAGGGGGAAAAAAAAGGTCGATGCTGCGATTAATTGATAGTTTTAATTTCTCCTTGATGATATTACCACTAGACCATGCAGTTACCTGTAATTTCCTTTCTTTCTTTTTGTTTTGTTCTTCATGTTCTGTTTCTTGTTGTCGTTAAATTTTCATCATTTTTTTTTTGGTTTCCGATGTATTTCTTATTAGCCCTTATCTCCTTCTTTCTGGGTTTAGCTTTCATTGATGTT
>CM031615.1:28995819-29015819 GCA_018398815.1 Conus ventricosus
AAAAAAATCGAGAACAGGAGAAAAAAAGGAATCCGATGAATGTCGTGTTAGAGTTGTTTCTCGTTGCTTATGGTGTTTGTTTCCAAGAAAATGCCAAAGCAAAAATCTTACACAGTAGAATTGAAGTTGAGTGCTCTGGAGCACCTTGACAACACGGGAATGTCAGTGCCACGGCAGAAGAGTTTGGTTTTGGACAGAAAACAAATTAGGATGTGGCGAGCTAACGAGATGTCCTACGGGAAATGTCCAGTGCCACGGCAGAAGGGGTTTGCTGTGGACAGAAAACAAATTAGGATGTGGCGGCTAACAGAGATGTCCTTCTGCAGCAGGGAAACTGGGGGAGAAAAAGCGAAATTTGAAACTGCACCCTGGTCGGGCTGTGAAGTCGGTGATTTGGGAAAGGTGAGACTTTTTGAGTTTCTACAAGAAGAAAGAAGCGAAGGGCGAGTTGTTAGAAACAAAGACTTGCAGAGAAAAGCGCGAGAGTTTAGGGGCGGGTGTGAACCTTCAAGACTTTGATGCGTCAACATGTGGCTACAAAGGTGGAAAAAACGGCACAATGTATCATTCGTCGGTACGTCCAGTAACCAGAAGGTGCCGGCAGATTTTGGGGGAGCAGCTCCTGCACTTCAGAAGAAATACCTGCGACTTCGTCACCGCCACATGTACGCATTAGGACAAATGCTAAACATGGACCAAACAATGGCAGGTTTGACATGCCACCCCAAAGCACAATGAGATCAAAGGATCGAAGCGGGGGCGCATCAAGACAACGAAAGCAGAGAAGAGGGGTTTTACAGTCGCCCTCGGTGCCGCTGTGACGGGGCAGCAAACTGCCAGCGTATCTGATTCTTCAAAGAACGCCTGGAGAGATTCCTCCCCGTGTCCGCCCAGCCTCCAGATTCCAGCCAAAAGTCCGCGTCACAGCAACACGAATGGCTGGATGACACGGACCAAGTTTTGTCCTGGACAGAGCGTGTGCTTGGCCCTCAGAGACTCGGTGCCTTGCTTCTGCTGGACAACTACGCCGCTCACAAGACAGCTGATGTTCGAGCAGCTCTCGACGAGCAGGACGTGGAACTTGTGCTTGTGGGCCCCGCTGGTTGCACAGCCCTCGCCCAACCCATCGACATCTGCATCGTTTAAGCCTTTCAAGGTAAATGAAACTTTAAGTTTAATGTGTGTGTGTGTGTGTGGGTGTGTGTGTGTGTGTGTGTGTGTGTTTTGTGTGTGCGTGGTGTGTGTGTGCGTGTGCGTGCGTGCGTGGCTGTGAGGTGTGTGTATGTGTGTGAGTGTGTGTGTGTGTGTGTGTGCGTGCGTGCATGCGTGTGTGCGTGCGTGGCTGTGTGGTGTAGGGTGTGGTGTGTGTGTGTGTGTGTGTGTGTTCTGGTGTTTTTGTGTGGCGTGGTTGTGTGTGTTTTGAGTGGGTGTGGTCATCTTTTTTGGGGTTGTGCATGGAATGACAATTGTTGCTCCATAATTTTTCTTTGACATTCAACGGAAAATCTGACGGCTGTTCCTGATTCTGATTGTGCAGGATCGGGTGCGCGACAGCTGGGTAACGTGGATTTGGCAGAGCCCCGACGCCCCACTGCTGCAGGCACCTGAGGCAACCTACCCGCCAGGACGTCGTCAAGGGTGGGAGAGCCTGGGACGGGGGTTGGACGTAACGTCATCACCAAGGCCTTCCTCAGGTGCGGTTGTGTCCAATGCCCTGGACGGCAGCGAAGACGATCAGAACCCCGGATGTCCTGCAGGAGATCGGGGGTGGCACTTCCTCACGACGGCGACGCCGCTGCTGCTGCTGCTGCCCAGGAGGGGCGCAAGCGACGCCAGTCTGACTAGTGATGAAGAATCCCCCAGCTTCAGACATGATGAAGCAATGTAGACAGTTGACGATTGTTGTTGAAAGTTTTAAGTTGTTTTGTTTTTCAAGTTCAATTTTCAATTTCAAGTTCAAGTTTTTCAAGTTGTTTTTGAATAAAAGCCTTTTTGTTGAATAGACATGCTTTCAAAAATGTTCATTTACGAGTGATGGTGTAAGCCTTACGTATGTCTGTCTGCGAGTTTAACAATTTTATAATACACAAAATATCTTAATGTTGCTTCACATTTGCTTTAGTTTGAACAAACGTAAAATTTTACAATACCAGATAGCATCATAATGAATCATGTCTCCATTGCAATGACGAATATGTTTGTGCAAGGGTCAAGTACCGAGTATAAGCCCACCCCCCACTTTTGTCCGAAATTCGTGCGGAGGGGGGGGTGGGCTTATACTCGGTACTTTACGGTATATATAATATATATATAATTATAAACAAAACTTGCTCTTATGTCTTAGATTGAAGAAATAGGGGGGAGATACGCATTCAATCTGCAGTGGTAGATGATTCTGCCTAACTAACAGTATGTGCTTTAGTGGGTGAAGGGAAAAATAAAATAAATGCTTCTCAAATGAGCCTTCAGCAAGCTTATATTCTCCAAGGGGGAGACATCCTCCAATAGGGAGGGAAATCACTAACATATAACTCCTGGTCATATACCGATATTTCGAAACTTGGTGGTTTCTCCTCATGACCGCGGGAAAGGGTAATTTGGACTCCTCTGCCTTTTCAGTTTTAAGAAAAAATGCAATCCAGAAAAGGTTGGTGTGCAATCCGTAGTATGTTTGTTGAGTTTTCAAAAAGCCAACCAAAGGTGCCATCTAAGAAGCAAAAAGAAAATCATAAAAGAGCAAAACAAGCTACATTTTCTTGTGAAAAGTGGAAAATATAAAAAGATATCCTCTAAGACACAAGTGCTGAGGGCCAGTTCTTGGAATGAATCCGCAAGGGACTAAAATACAACAAACTAATAAATTCCAAGGATAAGTACCGAGCACCGTTCCAGCAACTTACAGAGCAGCTTAGTGTTGCAATGACTGCAAGAAATTTCTTGCAGTCATTGCAACACTAAGCTGCTCTGTAAGTTGCTGGAACGGTGGGGGTACTTATCCTTGGAATTTATTAGTTTGTTGTATATATATATATATATATTATATATTAAATATATATATTAATATATATATATATAATATATATTTATATATATATATATATATATTGCGCGCGCACACACACACACACACACAAAACACACACACACAACATAAAACACACACACACACACAACACACACACACACATATATATATATATATTATTTTATATACTATATATATATATATATAATATATATTATAATAATATATACATACATATATACATACACATATACATATATATTCATACACATATACAGACACAGCTGTTCCTCTTTCCATTTTTGCATGCTGTGTCTTTCTGGCCTTTCTCCTTGGTTTGCTGGTCCAAGTTATTTTTTGTTCTTATTCGGTCCTGTGTTTATTTTTCTAGTTGCCATTTTTTTCTTGCTTTCTGCTATTTCTTCTTTCCGATTTTCTTTTGCTATTCTTGTTCTTCTTTGTTTACTTTTCTTTTCTTGATCACTTGTTGATTTGAGCAGGGGATGGTTTTTATTCAATCTTTTCTTGACACAGTCACTGAAGAAGTAATCAAAAATTTGTGAAAAAATGTGCTACACACACACACACACACACACACACACACACACACACACACACACACACACAAACTCGCACAGGGGCCGTCCATCGCCTTTCACCGTGTAAACTTTTGCCGAGAGAGTATTATGCTTTTGCGTAGATCAGCCAGATGTAAACGCAAAAGAGGGCGCTTCTTGTCCACCTTTACTGCTGAACATCATCGTGAACTTGTGAAAACCTTTCAGGTACACCTGTCACATCATCGTGAACTTGGGAAAACCTTTCCGGTACACCTGTCACATCATCGTGAACTTGGGAAAACCATTCCGGTACACCTGTCACATCATCGTGAACTTGTGAAAACCTTTCCGGTACACCTGTCACATCATCGTGAACTTGTGAAAACCTTTCCGGTACACCTGTCACATCATCGTGAACTTGTGAAAACCTTTCCGGTACACCTGTCACATCATCGTGAACTTGTGAAAACCTTTCCGGTACACCTGTCACATCATCGTGAACTTGTGAAAACCTTTCAGGTACACCTGTCACATCATCGTGTACTCACAGGGTTGATCATTTCCCTGCTGATGTATCTAGCGCCCATTTGCGCAACAGACGTATGCCTCGGCGGTGATTCTGGCGGACAACGAAATTAATTTTGCTCTCTTTTAAACAGTGAAAAGACTTCGAGTTTAAAATTATCTCTTTTTTTTTTTTTGGCGACTGGACAGAAAGAACAAGACAAACAGCCAAACAGAAGAGCAAGACAAGTGGGTGTCTTCATTAAGATGTGTGTGTGTGTGTGTGTGTGTGTGTGTGTGTGTGTGTGTGTGTGTGTGTGTGAGTGTGTGGTGTGTGTGTGTGTGTGTGTGTGTGTGTGTGTGTGTGACTCTGTGTGCGTGTGTGCGTGTGTGACTGTGTGTGTGTGTGTGTGTGTGTGTGTGTATGCGTGTGTGTGTGTGTGTGTGCGCGCGCGAGTGTGTGCATGCTTGCGCGCGTGCGTGCGTGCGTGTGTGTGAATGTGTGTGCGCGCGCGCGCGCGTGTGTGTGTGTGTGAAACAAACAAATAATCAAAAACAAAAACACAAGCAAACAAAAGCATAACAAAAATATCTATGTTGACGGATGACAGTTTGTGACAAAAACAAAACGAACAAAAATTCATTAAGGTGTGTGTGTGTGTGTGTGTGTGTGTGTGTGTGTGTGTGTGTGTGTGTGTGTGTGTGTGTGTGTGTGTGTGAGAGAGAGAGAGAGAGAGAGAGAGAGAGAGAGAGAGAGACTGATTGTGTGTGTGTGTGTAAGAGAGAGAGAGAGAGAGAGAGAGAGAGAGAGAGAGAGAGAGAGAGAGAGAGAGAGAGAGAGAGAGAGAGAGTAAAATGATAAGTAAAATGATAAGTTCTGGCACATTGGCCCCCCCATCCCTCATATAACTGATCCGCCCCTGCAGGGGGTGGGGTGGGTGGGCACGCAGTCTTCCAACACTGATGCCTCTCTCCCTGTCTTGCTGAACACACAGACACAGTGACTTACCACACCACTAATTATCAGCCACATCGTGACATTCTGTCAACGCGACTCCCTGTCACTTAAGGCTGCATGCAGGCAGGCGGTTCTCTCATCTTTCCTACCAGGAAATGAATGAAGAAGTAGAACAAAAGAAAAAAATGAACAGAAATATCGACACTGAAGGAAAACAGTTGTCACGAAAGCGGCAGGACAAAAGAAGATGCAAAGCGTATAAACGTACTCCCAGCTTATCTTGAATACAAGTACTTTCTGAGATATTCCATTAAGAAGAAAAACCGTTATGGGCCGTTACAGTCGTTAGTAACGGCTATTCTGGTTAAAAAAAAAAAAAGATCGGGCTTCATCCGTGACCCCTAATGAACATACGTACAAATTTTCAGAACACATTTTGACCAAGGACAGACAGACAGACAGACAGACAGACAGCCACACAGACAGCAATTCTTTGTTCCCATTGTAAAGTACTCCCTGTTCTACAAGAACTGGGAGTACAAGAAAAGAAAACACACACACACACACACACACACACACACACACACACACACACACACACACACACATACCGCGCGCGCTGTCGCGGTGGTGGTGGAAAGGTCACACAGCAAACGACATTCACGTTGTGATTAATTAACGGTGTAATTACCAGTTGCTGACGTTAGGGCCAGACAGAGCAAGCTATCTCCAGTTGTCTCTCCTTTTCTTCTGGTCTCTATGCTCTAGTTCTTAACGTTATAAACCGCTACTTCTCAGCTTTCTCTTTTCTCTTCCTCTTCTTCCCATTGCTCCCCAGTCTTGCTGTTCTAGTTCTCGTTGTTATTCTTCCTTCTGCTATTCCTGCTTTTTTTTTTTCAATTGCCTGTTGTTCTTGACAGAAGTGATGGCTTATCACTCCGTCCTTGAAAGGCTGGCCGATTTATTTCTTTGCTTTTGTGAATAATGCATTGCCTTTGTTGGCACAGGCTAAATGATTTACAGATGTACACCCTCCACCCGTGCCCCCCACCCACACAAATACACACGAATGCACGCACGCACGCGCGCGCGCGCGAGCACACACACACACACACACACACACACACATACACACACAGACACACACACACACACACACACACACACGCACGCACGCACGCACGCACGCACGCACGCACGCACGCACGCACGCACGCACGCACGCACACACACACACACACACACACACACGAATACACGCACGAATACACGCACGAATACACGCACGCACTCTCTCTCTCTCTCTCTCTCTCCTCTCTCTCTCTCTCTCTCTCTCTCACGACACGCGCGCACGCACGCGCGCACGCACGCACGCACACACACACGCACACACACACACACACACACACACAACCTAATTGAAATTAGCAATTTAATTTATGCTCTCTCTATAGAAGGCACGGCAATTACTTTCTGCTAAATACTATCACACTGTTCGTTTTATTATAACGATAAAATAGACAGAGCTGCAAAACAAGGTGCAAAATGTAGTTCAGAGTCTCTCTCTCCACTTTCGGTTCAAGAACAATATCGTATAGTGGAATCATTTGCTTGGAACCATTTCCAGAATTCCTTTAAAAAGTCTCACAGAAAGCTTATCTACACAGATTTTAGTATTGCAAACTTTAAAACACACTCCCGCATCAGCAGAAATTTATCGTCCCTTATGTATAGGTGGAAAGTCGATGCCTTTACAACTAAATTTAAACAAATCTTAAATAAATGTTAGCGAACCGCCCAGAGAACGTGGACAAACGAGTCACGAGACAAAACACAACGCGTTTCGACCTCTTAGGTCTTCGTCTGGTGATAAATAAACGAATAAAACAACGAAAATTCACTTAGCTTTGATCGCTTCAGATCGCTCAGGCAGGGTTCAGCGCAAAGAAGGCGTTGAATTTAGTTTTTAAAAAAAGCCTCATGTGCTTGTGGACAGTGCGTCACAGCTGATCATATTATCTCATGTGCCGCTATCGAACAATTTATACCCATGCTTTCTACATATACAATAAGAAATGTTTTCTGAATCACCAGTGTTAACCTATGAATTCTTTCTTTCTTTATCAAAGAGTCCAATAAGTAAGTACTTATAGTTTCTTACATTTATCATCTCATACTTATGAGGTTACTTTTAAGTGAGTCAATCATTTACCTACTACTAAATGAACATAAAATATACGAAAGGACCATCTCCATCCGTCCCCCTACCTCTCACTCGTCCCTCCCATTGTAGTTTTCTAGCTTTATCATGAGGGTTTGTTTGTTTGATTGTTTGTTGTGTTGATGAGGCGGTGGTTTTTTTCCCCCGTCTAACATCACCTAGAGTGGATAGACGTCACATTTGAAACTAACTAACACACAATCTCCCTCGCACAAAACACTTAGCTTCACCATTAAACCTCTCAGCCCGATATTTTCCCTCCCATTCATTTCCCCTACCCTCCCCCTGCCTGCCTGTCTGTCTGTCTGTCTGTCTGTCTGTCTGCCTGTCTGTCTGTCTGTCTGTCTGTCTGTCTGTCTGTCCGCCCCCTCTGTCTTTTGTCTCTTCCTCTCATCATAAAAGGCACCCATGCCTAAAATGGCACACATCACCGAGTCCATTCCAGTCAATTGAGAGTGTACGGTCTTCAGTTCTGAATCCTCACAATGAGAGCTCCAGGGAACAACCAAGTCTTCCGACACACCTCAGGTCACGCACACATACACTCAGCCTAGTGTTAGTTATTATCCTCCTTACCCCACAAGAGGAAGGAAATAAATATCGTGTTGTATTGTATTGTATTGTATTGTACTGTACTGTACTGTGCTGTACTGTACTGCTATCATCGTAACATTCAAACTCCTCGTTGTCACTGAAGATTGCAGACGGACGATCACCTCATTTTCCTGTCCACGGATCTAGAAAAACAAGCAAGTCTTTGATATTGACGGATGAAGGTTGTGGCCAAAAACAAAGGAGAAAAAAAAAAACTGTGAGATTGTTGTTATGATGTGATGTTGGCTGAAGAAAAGGTCGGTAGCAAAGGACGTCGACGTTGTGATTAATGCACGTTTAAATTCCCCTTTGCTGCTGGTACATCCAGAGAAAGTGTCTTCTGTTTGCTCCACTCAGAGTCTCCCAACTTTTTCTTTCTTTCTTTTGTTGTTGTTGTTGTTATTGTCACAGCGATTTTTTTTTTCTGATTTCTTTCTCCTCCTTTTCTTCTCCCTCTTCCATTTGCAGTTCTCGGTTTTGTTGCTGCTTCTCCTCCTCCTCCTCCTCTTCTTCTTCTTCTTCTTCTTCTTCTTCTTCTTCTTCTTCTTTTTGTATGGTTTACTTTCAATCGCTGGCTGATTTTGGTGGACATGATTGTTCATTTATCGACGTGTCCTGAGAATTTGTTCTCTCTCTTTTCTTTTCTTTGTGGTAATTTCCCACTGCTTATGTTACAAACGCTTGGTGCAATTATTCAAAGTTCGCTGCTCTTTCTTTTTCATGCTGTTAAAGATGTTCATTTGTCTGCCTTTTTCTTTTCCCTTTTCTTCGTTCTATCCTGTTTGTTCCCGGTCTGTTGCTCCCACCTGGTTCTTGTCGTTCCTTTTCTATTTCTCATTCTTTCCAATGGTCTGTTTTCTCTGCTTTTTTCTCCTTTCCTTCTTTCTTTGTGTTGTTGCTTTGGCTATTGTTCTTTTTCCTTCTCCTGTTTTTCTCTTTCTTTCTTTTCGTCTTTCAATCCTCTGTCAATTTGGGCAAAAGTAGTGATTTATCAAACAATCTTTCTTGACAGGTTCATGATTTGTATCATATTTTGCAAATGAAAAAAATTCTGTCCTTAACTACAGCAGGCTAAACGATTTATTGTATCTCTCTCTCTCTCTCGCTCTCTCTCTCACACACACACACCAATTTCTCTCTCCCTCAAATGAATAAATGAATAAGGAATGTCTATCTCCCCTAGGACACACGCGTATGTATGCGTACATTATGCATCCCCCCCATCCCCGAAAGTTCCCTTTCCTCGCTACCCGCTACCACTACTACACGCACTTGTTCATTCGTAGCCTCCGATTCCAACACCCTCCCGTCCTCCACAACCAACGAATAAACATGCACGCGCACGCACGCAAACGCACGCACGCAAACACACACACACACGCACACACACACACACACACACACACACACACACACGCAAACACGCACACACACACACACACACACACACACACACACACACACACACACACACACACACACACACACGCAAACACACACACACACACACACACACACACACACACACACACGCGCACCCACGCACGCACGCACGCACGCACGCGCACGCACGCACGCACGCACACACACACACACACACACACACACACACACACACACACACACACACACACACACACACACACACACACACACACGCCACACAGATTTCGTTGACTTAGCGTCAAAGTAGAACCGAAAGAAAGAGGCTGACATATGCACAGCCTTCAAGTCCCGGCCACGCAGTGAGCGCTCCAAGGGACGATAAGTCTTCAAACATCCATCCTCTCATCTGCCCCCCCCCCCCCCCCCCATTACACACACCAACACAGCGATCTTTCACCCGCTAATTATCAGCCATGTTCGCGATACCTTATCAAAACATCTCGCTGTTATTAAAGACCGCAGACATACAATTACTCTACTTTCCTGTCAGAGAAACAACAACAAAAAAGGCAAAAACAACAATACCAACAACAACAGCAACAACAACAAAATCAACAAAACAAAACAACACACACACACACACACACACACACACACACACACACACACACACACACACACACACACATTCACACACACACACACACAGTCACACACACACACACACACACACACACACACACACACACACACACACACACACACACACACACACACACACACACACAGGCAGAAATAACGAAAAACAAACGAACCAAAAAACCCGGATCTTGACAATGAAGAATGACAATTGTTACGAACGTGCAGAATAAAAACCAGCGTGATTGTTTTTATGATGCAGCTCTGATGAAAAGGTCGAAGACGATCCGACCTCGATCATGTGCTTAATTAACAGTTTAATTTCCCCCTGCTGATGTTACGGTTGGGGGAGGGTGTTAATGTGCGGTTTCTTTCCATCTCTTGCATTTGTGTGATTCTTTAATGTGTTCTTGATCAACATCGTTGTTCATGTGTCCGTCCTTTACATGACAGGAATAACACCCTGCTAGCAACATTCCTCTTCTTGTGACTGTTGTGTCTTCCTTCCTGGCCTGATGGTTGAAACACACACACACACACACACACACACACACACACACACACACACACACACACACAACACATGCTCGCATGCACATACATACACACATACACACACATGCAGAGAGAGAGAGAGAGAGAGAGAGAGAGAGAGAGAGAGAGAGAGAGAGAGAGAGAGAGAGAGAGAGAGAAGAGAGAGAGACAGACAGACAGACAGACAGACAGACAGACAGACAGACAGACAGACAGCATTTTTGTGATTCTTTAATGTGTTCTTGATCTTTCACTCCTCTCTCTCTCTCTCGTTGTCAGTGTTCATGTTGTGGTTGTTGTTCTCGTTGCTGTTGTTGTTGCCCCCTAAATCTTCAATGTTACCAGCCTCGTTTGGGTAGATTCACAGTCTTTTGTTTAACGTATCCCTCACAGTTCAGTGATACAGTAATACACTTCACTATCGTAGCATACATGATGTATTGCATTTGGTTCGGACAGGTTGTGTATAATTCATAGCTCAATTTGTTTTTGGCACATTCCGTGAGGTGTTAATAAAGTGGTCTGCAAGCTGATTGACTTGCCAACCAAACGAGTTTGGAAAAGCTGAATAACTAATCAATTCTGCTGATGTCAGGAGGAGTGATTGGACTGACCAACATTTGTGGCAGGTTGAATAATACGCCAAACAAATTGTTTCTGGTAAGTTGATTTTGCACGTGACGACGCTGTTCCTTCCACTAGCTTAACAAATGCCACAAAACAGAATTATGTCAATTTATGTCCGGCTATCTTCACTCCCTTCCCTCTCCCTGCCCCTTTTAACGAAATGAAACTAGGTCATGCTGAAGGCGTTTGGCATTCCACTGATTTTTCACACATAGTTTAAACAAAAATGAATACCCCCCAACCCCCCCCCACCCCCCCCCAAAAAAAAAAAGGAAAAAAAGAAAGAAAGAGAAACAAAAGAAAAAAAGTCACAACAAATATCAAAAAAGACAACACAGAATAACCAACAAGTACACTTTCTAGAGTGCACAATTTCCCCCCTCCCCACCCGGGATTCAACGGTAAAGCTGGTGGTATGCTGCTAACAATAATCAAAGGATAAAACATTGTCTGGTAACAAATGTAGATGAATGGGCCCACGAAGGAGACGGGAAGAAGCAGCAACTTCAGACGACGCACGGGGAAGGACAGCAGCGACTGACAAAAAAAAAAAAAAAAAAGCAAGGTGGGTTCCAGACAGGGAGATGATGTGTCCCAGTCTACCCTGGCACCAACCAGATCGCTCGTAAGAAATCAACTCCAGCTGTTCCACCTTGCCCCCGCCTAGCGTTATCGTGCTCGTTTCATACCTCATACTCTCTTTCCCTGCCCGAAGACTCCCGCCAGTCTGACTGGAAACGACAAAGGAGAATGACACACAGACTACGGCTTGACTGAAAACAAGGCAAACTACAGACAAACACACAGACATAGCGCAAAAGTGACGATGTGTTTAACAAACCATGTGAAACAGCAGAGTGACATTTCGAGAGGTACGTCCTCTTGCGGCGTCACAAAGCTGTAAGGGAGTGATGTTTTGTGCATTTTAATGTGTGTGAGAGAGTGTGTGTGTGTGTGTGTGTGTGTGTGTGTGTGTGTGTGTGTGTGTGTGTGTGTGTGTGTGAGAGAGAGAGAGAGAGAGAGACGTCTGAAGAAGACTTGTAGCCTAAACACCTGCTTTGTACTGAGTATTACACAAGTGCTTTGTTTTGCACCTCTGTTTGTGTGTTTCTTTGTATTTCACCTTGATGATAACAAAACCCCACATGTCATCAGAAGCCCGTCACCATCCAGGCAGCATACCGACATAACTCTCTGTGATGTATAAGCTGACCCACTCCCACAGCACTCCTCTGACAGTGGCACCAAGTCTGGAAGGAAAAGCCAGCACTGGGAAAAACGCCAGCTGTCAAAACGCGGTACTTCTATAGCAAAGAGGCCGTCCGTTTGACGTCAACTGTGTGCGACTTGCACGTCTCAACAACAGCAGGGAAGGCATCATTATGGTTTTATTTGTTTTTCTGCTTTTTGTTATTATTATTGCTATCGTTCTTATTCTTATTACTATCATCATTACTACTACTACTGTCAACATCATCATCATCATCATCATCATTATTATTGCTATTATTATTATTATTATCATTATTATTATCATTATTATTAATTAATCAATTCATTCATTCATTTATTTATTCATTTATTTATTTGTTTATCTTTCTATCGACTGTCATCTAACCAAATTATGAGCGAAGACATATGACGCACACTCCACTCAACGATCTAGCAGCTCTTTATTAGTTCTTACACAGCAGGGGTGAACCCTGCACGTGAAATGCAGAGCCAATACTTCTGTTCATCAAACACACACCGCCTGAACTTGGAGCTTTGAATAACTTTGGGTCCATAATGACAGCTATTCCACATTTCTCATAACGAAGCGTTATGGACGACCGCTTCAGGTCTGACATGGAATCATCATTAACATCCAGGCCAAATCTATCTGAGAAGGGAATCTTACTGACAGCCACTTCAGGTATGACAAGGATACCTTACGAACAACCACGTCAAATCTGACAAGGATACCTTTTTAAGAACCCCTGAGAATCTGACAAGGATACCTTCTTAACAACCCCTTAGAATCTGACAAGGACACCCTATTAACAACCACTTCAAATCTGACAAGGATACCTTATTAACCACCCCTCAAAATCTGACAAGGATAGCTCATTAACAACCACTTCAAATCTGACAGGAAACAACCACTTCAAATCTGACTAGGATTCCTTATTAACAACCACTTCAAATCTGACAGGAAACAACCACTTCAAATCTGACTAGGATACCTTATTAACAACCACTTCAAATCTGACTAGGATACCTTATTAACAACCACTTCAAGTCTGACAAGGATTCCTTATTAACGACCATTTCAAATCTGACTAGGATACCTTATTAACAACCACTTCAAGTCTGAATAGGATTCCTTATTAACAACCACTTCAAATCTGACTTGGATACCTTATTAACAACCACTTCAAGTCTGACTAGGATACCTTATTAACAACCACTTCAAGTCTGACTAGGATACCTTATTAACAACAACTTCAAGTCTGAATAGGATTCCTTATTAACAACAACTTCAACTCTGACTAGGATACCTTATTAACAACCACTTCAAGTCTGACTAGGATACCTTAATAACAACCACTTCAAGTCTGACTAGGATATCTTATTAACAACCACTTCAAATCTGACTAGGATACCTTATTAACAACCACTTCAAATCTGACTAGGATACCTTATTAACAACCACTTCAAGTTTGACTAGGATACCTTATTAACAACCACTTCAAGTCTGACTAGGACATCTTATTAACAACCACTTCAAATCTGACTAGGATACCTTATTAACAACCACTTCAAGTCTGAATAGGATTCCTTATTAACAACCACTTCACAGGATTCCTTATTAACAACCACTTCAAGTCTGAATAGGATTCCTTATTAACAACCACTTCACAGGATTCCTTATTAACAACCACTTCAAGTCTGACTAGGATACCTTATTAACAACCACTTCAAATCTGACTAGGATACCTTATTAACAACCACTTCAAGTCTGAATAGGATTCCTTATTAACAACCACTTCAAATCTGAATAAGATTCCTTATTAACAACCTCTTCAAGTCTGAATAGGATTCCTTATTAACAACCACTTCAAATCTGACAGGAAACAACCACTTCAAATCTGACAGGAAACAACCACTTCAAATCTGACTAGGATACCTTATTAACAACCACTTCAAATCTGACAGGAAACAACCACTTCAAATCTGACTAGGATACCTTATTAACAACCACTTCAAATCTGACAGGAAACAACCACTTCAAATCTGACAGGAAACAACCACTTCAAATCTCACTAGGATACCTCATCAACAACCACTTCAAATATGACAGGAAACAACCAATTCAAATCTGACAGGAAACAACCACTTCAAATCTGACAGGAAACAACCACTTCAAATCTGAATAGGATTCCTTATCAACAACCACTTCAAATTTGACAGGAAACAGCCACTTCAAATCTGACTAGGATACCTTATTAACAACCACTTCAAGTCTGACTAGTATTCCTTATCAACAACCACTTCAAATCTGACGATGACAGGAAACCTTTTCATATCCGAAATGTAAAAAAAATGAGAAACCACATGAACAAGCAAACCAGACCTGACAATGAGACCTTGTAAACAACTACTCCACATGTAATAAGGAAACCCAAGCCACTCCGAATGTGACGGAGAATCCTGATTAATGACCACGCGAGACTAGGAAACCTTATTAACCACTATTCCACATCTCCACAGAAAACTGTGTTGGAACCACTTCAGACTTTGATAGGCAACACTGTTGATAATTACTATGGGAGTAATGAAAGAAACAATTTACATACCAATCACTCGAGATTTCATCAGGAAACCTTGTAAGCAATCCCTCTGGGTGACATAAGGAAACCTCATTAACAATCAGATGATATCTGACAAACAAACCTTATGGATAACCACTCCACGTGTGATAAGGAAACCTTATTAGACACAAATACGTACGCGCATGCAAGCACGCGCACACACAGACACAGACACACACACACACTCACAGACACACACACACACACACACACACACACACACACACACACACACACACACACACACACACACACACACTTTCTCTCTCTCTCTCTCCGTCTTTCTTTCTTTCCTCACTCACTATCACTCACTCACTCACTCACTCACTCTCTCTCTCTCTCTCTCTCTCTCTCTCTCTCTCTCTCTCTCTCTCTCTCTCTCTCTCTCTCCTGTCACACACACTTTCTCTCTCTCTCTCCGTCTTTCTTTCTTTCTTTCTCTCACTCACTCACTCACTCACTCACTCACTCACTCTCTCTCTCTCTCTCTCTTCCTCTCTCTCTCTCTCCTCTCTCTCTCTCTCTCTCTCCCTCTCTCTCTCTCTCTCTCTCTCTCTCTGTGAAGTTCCCACACAACACATAGTCTGGCGCTGCTCACAGCATGGTTGTCCCCATTCTTTCCAGAGGGAACTGTCATTTCCTGGCACACCGTCTGATGAGCACGCCGCCAACCTATGTCCTATGGTTTCTGTTCCTCTCTGGAAGCCTGCAGGAAGCCTGGCTCTGTGTCGCCCGCAATTCCTGTCTCTGACAACTAACCAGGGAGGAAAAGGGCCCTGTCTGTTTCCTTTTGTTTAGCAATGTTAAAAATCTGTTTGCTATTTATGCGTGTAAAGAAGATGAAGCTGTCAACATCTTACTGGACTTGGTCGTCTCTTTGCTTTTGTTTACGAATGTCGAAAATCTGTTTGCTATTTATACGTGTAAAGAAGATGAATCTGTGACACATCCTACTGTACATTGAAGATCGTATAATTGAATTTTTCCTGAACGTTATTTGTCTTGCTTGAAGAAGACCAAATAGGTCGAAATGCATTATGTTTGTGCACTGAAAATCGGTTAATTGAGTTGTTCGGAATGATGGGTCTTGCCTGAAAAAGACTAAATAGGTTGAAATGCATTTCGTTTGTTTTCCAGTTTGTTTACTCTTTCGTTTGGCGGCAGAGTATTTCTGTCTTTGCACTTCACAAACAAAAAGATCCCGAAACGAACGTCATGATTTTTCTCAGGTGGCAAATTACGAACGCTAGCTTTTCCTTCTTTCTTATTGTTTCAAACAGGGATGGACCATTATATCAAAGAGAAAAAGGGAAAAGGTGGGGTTTACAATAGCCACAAATTTTGCACAGGGAAGAAGTGGGAAAACAGTGGGGTGGGGGGGGGGGGGGGGGGGGGGGGGGGGGGGGGGTCGTGGAAGTGGGGATGATAGTGCAACGCTCATTCACGTTCAGTACGAAAAAGAGTTTCGTTTAACAAAGGAGGTGAAGAGGGTAGACTGCAAAATCCCCCCCCCCCCCCCCCCCCCCCCCTCCGAGCCTACACTTCCTACAATATGTGCTAATGACGTTTTCTAGGAAGATTTTGTCTGTTTGCTTGTTTCTATTTGTTTTTGCTCTTTTTTCTTTTCATCCTACAGATGGGGAGGGTGTGCGGGTGGTAGAGGAGGTAGGCTGTGGGTCTGTCTGTCTTGGTCAGAGCCGCAACATTATATATGCCATCCACTGCCAGCTGTGTGGCAAGATCTACATAGGGGAAACGTCACGCACACTTGAAACACGCATCTCTGAACACCTGCTGATATCCGCCACCACCGACCCAAACCCGTCGCCCTACACTTCAACCACACCCAACACAACATCGACCATGTCAAAGTTCACAGAGTGACAGCTTTGAACGCACAACTCAGGAATCCCATCTCATTGCCAAACTGGGCACACTACACCCCCAAGGCATCAATATCCAACAATAACCAAACACACATACCCACCACTTCCACATCAGTTGGCAATATCCCCTACCAACACACACACATACACACACACATACACCACCACCACATCCCCTTCACTCACTTCATACAGCAGTTACAGCAACCCTCCATCTATTTAATCTTAATTTTGTTTTATCCTTCCCCTTAAATTCCCCCCCCCCCCCTTTTTTTTTTTCCCCTCAGTTTCCCCCCCCCCCCCCTTCTTTCCCCTTACCATTATTATCAATCCACCATTACCACAACCATCACAAAGATACCACACCATCCCAATAAACTAGACACACAACCCTATCATATCACACACACACACCTCCCCCGACGCAAACCCCCCCCCCCCCCCCCCCTCCTTTTCCTCTCCCATAATCCCCCTGGCCCCATGTCATTTCCGCCCACCGACCACATGGACGAAAACGGATGAGTCATTTTTCTTTCTCCTTTTTTCGTTCTTTGTTTGTACTGTCCCACATGTCAAATGTGATTTATTTTTTCGCCTGAAGAAGACCCAAGTGGTTGAAATGCATCGTGTCTTGTCATGTGCTTTGTTTGTCTATGTCATTGGCGGTAAGTTCTAAACAAACTCTATTCCTAATTTTGCTTCGTTCGCCGCCATCAGTCACCCCATTTTGAAAAAAATCTCTCTATTTTTGTCTTTTCTTTCTTTTTTTAAAAAATTTAAAAAAAAAAGAACGTACTATGCACAGAATCAAACACGCGCCCACAGAAAAGCGCGGGAAATTAGACTCGCCCGCTAACTCGCTGGACTGTTCCGGCTGGTTCGAAGACTGCACGGAACGTTCGGGACGCAAACGAGCACGTGAGCCGGACGGTAAGCCGCACGCACCCCGAGTTGGATGAGTGGATTCATTGCCTCTGTGGACTTTGTAAGAACAACTGCCGTCGCTGCAGCTGCTGCCGCAGCCGGAAGAATGTGGTTTTCTAGCTTTATTTGTTATTATTATTATTATCAAGAGTCCGACTGGTCTTCTGTCTTTATTATTATCATTAAGAGTACTTGTATAGCGCCTATTCTCGGCTAGAGACCAAGCTCTAAGCGCTTTACAATCCACACTCGTTTACACCACGGGCTGCCTTCCTGGGTAGTGCCGACTGAAGAGCTGCCAGCTGGCGCTTCATTCAGTCGTTCGTCGTGTCATCCAGGCAATATTGTTCACTTAATTCCCTTGCTTCCTTCCTTCTTTCCATTTCTCACGCAGGGCGCATGCTATGTCTAACGTGTCAGCCGTACCAACGGCCAAACTGGCCTTCTCTTCCGAAAGTTGGTGATGGGATTTTACGTGTGTGCAAGATGTTATGCGTGCGTTCACACACGGAACCTCGGTTTATAGTCTCATTCGAAGGACTGTATGGGAAATGGAGTCAGACCCAATGCTAACTCCGAGGGAAAAATCCCCCTGTACCGAAACGGCCCGGCGGAGAGTCGAACCCGTAACCCCAGGATCACCACGATTACGAGTCCGGCGCTCTACCACTGAGCTATTCCGGCCCCCAGCTATTCCGGCACACATTCTGTGTGTGTGTGTGTGTGTGTGTGTGCCGGACATTGTGCGTGCGTGCATGTGATGTGATGGCACTCTAATTCTGCACAGTCAGCAAGACAACTAAACGTCTGCACACAAAACAAAACGAAAGAAAAACAACAACAACAGAAAAACTGCTTATCATCCAATTCAGCAAGTTCAGTGAGACGCGTTTCACGTGCGTCACTTGATCTACCGCCTTTTCCACGGCCACGGCACGTGCTCCTGTGACTTTTGTCTGTCCCCGTCAGACCGGGCCGTTAGGCGCTATTTTCGCGACTGTCAGAGCTGTATGTCACCATCGTAAACGACAACGCCATTTGATTCGTCGTAAATTTGTTTTATTTTTATCGTGTGTGTGTGTGTGTGTGTGTGTGTGTGTGTGTGCGCGCGCGCGCGTATGCATGCGTGCGCACGTGTGTGTGTTTGTGTGTGTGAGTGTATGTGCGTAGGTGCGTGCGTGCGTGCGTACGTGGGTGCGGTCGTGCGTGCGTGCATGTGCGCGCGCGCGCGCGTGTGTGTGTATGTATGTGACAGTTGCAAGAATGTTGCCAAACAATGTGACGGGTGATGTGTGACACGTCACATGAAGCGCTGGAAAGCACCTAACTTGGTTGAAGATCAAGTCAGGGGAAATTGTGCGTGAAGAACTGAAGTATGTGTGGCGAGAGTGTGGTCTTTTGGAAAGAGTAGCCGGACAGTGTCGACGTATCTCTGTGGTAGGGTAGGGTAGGGTGGGATAGGGTAGGGCAGGGCAGAATAGAGTAGGGTAGGGTAGGGCAGAGTAGGGTAGAATGGGCAGGGTAGGGTAGGGTAGAGTATGGCAGTGTAGTGTAAGGTAGGGTATGGTAGGGTAGGGTAGAGTAGGGTAGAATGGGGTAAGGTAGGGTAGGGTAGAGTATGGTAGGGTAGGGTAGGGTAGGGTAGGGTACGTAAGGTTTGGTAGGGTAGAGTATGGTAGAGTAGGATATAGTATGATGGGGTTGAGTAGGGTAGGGTAGGGTAGGGTATGGTGTGGTAGGTTAGGTTAGGTTAGGGTAGGGTAGGGTAGGGTAGGGTAGGGTAGGGTAGGGTAGGGTATGTAAGGTATGATAGGGTAGAGTATGGTGGAGAAGGGTATGGTAAGGTAAGGAAGGGCAGAGTATGGTAGAGTACAATAGGGCAAGGTATGGTAGGGTGGAGTATGGTAGAGCAGGGCAGGGTAGGGTATCGTATAGTGCGGTATGACAGGATAAAGCAGAGTAAAGTGGGGCATGGTATTGTATAGTAGTGTATGATATGGTATGGTAGGGTAGGGTATATTAGGGCATGGTATTGTATAGTAGGGTATATGGTATGGTAGGGTAGGGTATATTAGGGCATGGTATTGTATAGTAGGGTATATGATATGGTATGGTAGGGTATATTAGGGAATGGTATTGTATAGTAGTGTATGATATGGTATGGTAGGGTAGGGTATATTAGGGCATGGTATTGTATAGTAGGGTATATGGTAGGGTAGGGTATATTAGGGCATGGTATTGTATAGTAGGGTATATGGTATGGTAGGGTAGGGTATATTTGGGCATGG
>CM031615.1:29040819-29043319 GCA_018398815.1 Conus ventricosus
AAAAGCCTTTTTTTCTGTGTTTTTTCGCCCCGTCTTGTTATGCCCCAGAAACGAATATCCCGGGGGGATTAGTTTGAAACGACAAAAACCAAAGTCGAGATTCACCCACAAAAAAAAAATGCCTGTCTGTCTTACGGGGATTCAAAGTTCTAGATAAACCTGCAGGTGTCTGTATCTCTGGGGTTCGGTTCCCCACAGGGATACATTATGAAACGGGGGCTACAGTAAGATTTCACCTAGCCTGTGACCAAAAATGTCTTTTCCCGTTTTAAGTGTCATCACCCTTTTTTTCCCATTAATATTTTTGAAAATTTAAAAAAAAAATTTCAGCTCTTTAGCCCAGTGTCATGATGTCTTTAGCATCGTTTCCCCTTTCTTCCCCCCGGCCAGCAGTGAACAGCCAGGGGCCTCGCGCCATCGACAATTTCACGGGACTGTCGATGGACGAAAAGGATGGCGCCCTCCAAAAGGCGGGGGGAAGGGAAGGGTCCTCACCTGGGGGCTCACCACGTGGACCTGACTACGTTTTCATTTGGAACCCCTAGTGGGGGTTTTTCCTACTCAGTTTGGGTCAACAAGCGCCATAACACCCCGAAAAAAACCCAAGCGAAAGGCAGTGTGTTTCTGCGGGTTCCCTCTAGCAAATTATAGGATTTCCCTGTGCATGTAGATGGGGGTTTTGCTGCATCGGACGGCCCGGGGTGTGGCTCTGGTGTGTGGGGGAGCTGAAAGGGCGGGTGGGAAAAATATATTGAGGGACAGGGAAAAGCCCAGACAGAAAAGAGGATTGTTGAAAAAAAAAACCACGAATCAGCAAGAAGAAGCTCAGTGTGACTAAGTACCCAGTCCATTCGTTTTGGAATGCTTAACAAAAAAGCGCGCGCGTGGTGTGATGGCGTGTGGTGTGCATGTGTGTGGTGTGTGTGGTGTGTGTGTGTGTGTGTGTGTGTGTGTGTGGTGTGTGGTTTTGCGTGCGTGGGGTGCTGCGTGCGGGGTTTGTGTGTGTTTGTGGGTGTGTGGGATGTTGTGGTGTGTGTGTGTGTGGGTGTTGGGTGTGTGTGTGCGGGTTGTGTGTGTGTGTGTGTGTGTGTGTGGTGTGTGTGTGTGTGTGTGGTGTTGTGGGGGTTGTGTTGTGTGTTCTGTGGGGGTGTGTCTGTGTGTCTGTGCGTTTGCGCGTCTGGTGGAGTGTATGTGTGGATAAAAAAGGGAGAGTGAGTGAAGAGAGAAAAGAGGAGAGAGGAGGGGGAGAGAGAGAGGAGATGACCGGGAAGAAGCAGACGAAAGACAGAGGAGGATAGAGAGAGTGGACGAGACAAAGACAAAAAAGGAGAGGAGAGAAAAGAGAGAGAGAAGAGAGAGAGAGGGAGAGAGGAGACAAACAGAGAGAGGAGAGTTAGGGGTTGGGGCAGAGGCGTTGTGATGCAAAATGCCGAAATGGAGAGTCAGAGGAGTGGGTATTCTAACGCCAAAAAGTGAGTTAGGTGATGGGTTGGTATGTGCATAGCGGCTTCTGGGCCTGGGAATAGGGAGGTAGGTGATAATTTCCCCCACTATTTATGAAGTAATGAGCGTGGTGTACAGGGGTTCGGGGGCCCTAGACTGGCGGCTTCCTTCTTTTGCCCCTTACTTTTCTGATGACTGGTGGTGGTGGTGGTGGGGGGGGGGGGGGGGGGGGGGGGGAAGGGGAGGGGGGGGGGGGTTTGTTTATTTTGTTTTCCCTTTATGTATTTTGGGGGGTCACTAGGTTTTCCCAAGTGCTGTTGTCGTTTGGTTCTTTACTAGCGAATGTAGTGCTATTGTCCTGCAAGAAGCATCATCAATTTTAGAAAATCAGAGGGTTTTGTTGTCTCCCCTCTCTCTTCCTCTCTTCTGTCTGTCTCTCTCTTTTTTCCTCCACCTTCGATATTTATTTTATATTATATATATATATAATATATATATATTTTATATTATATATATAATTTTATAAAAAGAAAAATATAAACTCAAAATCCCGGTAACATTGGCTTTAGTTTGCTAAATTTTTTCTCTTCTGTCTTCTTTCTCTCAATCACTTACTCTCTCTCTCTCTTCCTCCCCCCCTCTCTCTCTTTCTGTACACATATATGCTGTTGTTGCATACATGATAAAGTAGTATGTATGTATGTTTGTATGTATGATGTATGTATTCCATTTTTTAGCATTAAAAGATAAAATGCTTGTGAACTTTTTTTTCTTACCCCCCCCCCTGGGTGTGTCTGTTGTTGTCTGTTCTCTCTTTTCATCTCCTTCTCTCTCTTCTCTCTCTCTCTCTCTCTCTCCCTTCTCTCTTTTCCTTTATCCCTCTCTCTCTTCTCGTCTCTTCTTTAATCTATTGTACCATATGGTGTGTTTTTTGGTATGTGTGATTCGTTCCTATCACAAATTTCAGCATGGAAAAATAAAATGATGTGAACTTCTTTTTTTCTTTATGTTTCCCCTTCCCTCTGTCTGTCTGTCTGTTCGTCGTCTCTCTCTGTCT
>CM031615.1:29053319-29055819 GCA_018398815.1 Conus ventricosus
TCTAAATCAGGGTCAGCTATAGCTGACGCTTTGTGACAGGAATTCAATTCTTCTTCGGAAACTGGAAAATGTCTATTTTAATACTGTAATTGTTTTTTCTAACTGTATGTTCTGAATATTCCACCGGCTCTAGAGAGTTTTATTTTTCGTGTCCTTTCTTCTTCTTCTTCTTTTTTTTTTTCGGTCTCATCTTCTGTGCCACCTCAGAGGCATTGCACCAAAGCCGCTCATTCCGAGACCCCGTCCACAGCCACAGCCGGCCCGGCCCACCGCAACCCAGCACTGGCAATCCACAGGGAGAACCGATGTCAAGTCGTCAAGAGGCAACCCACCGGAGGAGACACTGCACTGCTGCCGAGTCACTTCAGTGGTGTTCAGCGGTACCTGTTCTGATCCAACATACGCAGGACACCACCTACTAAGCCCCCTGCTGACGACAATAAGTGCTTAGCCGCGGGGCCGGCGTGAGTGAGCCCTCCCTCGGGAGGGCGCTACCACGTCCATCCAACAACAGCCTCTAGAGAGGTTTTTGTTCCGAATCCTATTCATAATTCCAGAGTCTAAAGCGATTGACATGTACGGGAACACGCCAGAAACAAGAAAACAAGGGCAGCTAACTGACAGCCGTTCAAAACTACACAGGGTGGCTACATATGCGCAGATGCTGTCTTCCACCACCAATGCCAGCGTGGGTTCACATGCACTCACACACCCACAGACACACTCATGCTCATGTAGGCCAGAGTACGGAAGCCTGTTAGCTCTGCGCACAATGGTTTTGATCCATATCATCTTTCGGACACAGCCTGATATTAACTAACTAATTCGGCTATGAACAGCCTGTTTCTCCCTTTCCTTCTCTGTCGGTCTGTCTGTTTGTCTGTCTGTCTCTCTGTCTGTCTTGTTAAGGTGCTGTGTGCATAAGCATTTCATCCATAAAATTTTTGGGAGACAGCCTCATAATGAGTTCTCTGTGTGACATCTCTCTCTCTCTCTCTCTCTCTCTCTCTCTCTCTCTCTCTCTCTCTCTCTCTCTCTCTCTTCTCATTTGCTCTGTTCCCATCAACAAATTTAATCCATTTCATCTTTGGGAACAGTCTTCGGTTTCTCTGTAGATGACACAACTGCTTAATGCGTTTTACCTTTCGTCAGCTTCTTAGAAAAACTTTTATGTACACAGCATTTCTCTACCTCACGTTCATTCGATCTATAAACCTTTTTCTAATTCACTTGCTTCTTGAAGACAGCATCATTATCTATAATTGTTCTATCAAAATCTATCAAAATCTCCCCTCTCTCTCACTCTCTCTCTCTCTCTCTCTCTCTCTCTCTCTCTCTCTCTCTCTCTCTCTCTCTCTCTCTCTCTCTCTCTCTCTGTACACAATGAGTTTGACTAATTTTGCGTATACGTTCTGCGATGAAAGGAATCTCTAGCGCTGTCCACCACCCACCCCCTTCTCTGTCTTCTCCAACCCCTCCCCTCCCCCTCTCTAACTTTTCTACCCACTTCTGTATGTTCCTTTCTTCTCTCTTCCTACCCCACTTCCTTTCAGTGTCTCTGTTTCCTTTCCCCCTCTCTCTCTACCGCCCCCCCCCCCCCTCTCTGCCCCTCCCTCCCTCTCTCCCCCTCTCTACCTCTTCCTCTCCTCTTCTCTCTCTCTCTCCCTCCCTCTTTCTCTCTCCCTCTCCCCTTCTCTCTTTTCTCTCTCCCTCCCCTCTCTCTCCATCTCTCCCTCCCTCCCTCCCTCCTCTATATCCCTCCCCCCTCCTCTCTATCTCTCCCATCCCCCCCTCTTTCTCTCTCTCACCTTCAGGGGGGCACTTGGAGCCGTCAAAGCCGCAGACTGGGGTGTCAGTGGGGGGTTCCTTTCGTCCCCCGCCCAGGCGATGCTCCGCCCTATCACCGGCTCGTACTGCTTCCGGTTGCCGTAGTAGTTGGCCACCACCTGCACACAGTTCAACATCCCATGCAGTCGGTCCCTTCAAACAGCTGACGGTCGGGTACATTTTAATATAGTGGAGGTGACTGGCGTGAGAAGGAGACTGGATAAACTGGACCACGCAACACAAGTATTGGGGACTAGCTCAGCGGAGCCGACCTCCTCTCTAAATATTGCTGTCACCTGCTGGAGCATCGACACACACTGAGGGATACTTAACGTGCCTGTCTGACCTGTTGTTGCTGTTGTTGTTGTTGTTGTTGTTGTTGTCGTCGTCGTCGTCGTACCCTGGCTAAAAGACTCCAGGGATTATCCAAACAGCCGAAGTACTTAAACACTATCGTACAAATGCATCAGCTGCAGAAGAGAACATTATGTGTGTGACCGTTTTTGATTACCTCACCACATGGGCAGCCACACTCCAACTTCGGGGGATTTTGGAGACTGATAATGTTTTGCTAGGAGCTTGTCACAACTGAAGAGAATCCCCGCATAACTATGCAGAACATAACAACATTTTGATGTAGCCTGGGTGTTCTAGCATTGAGTAGGTCAATTGG
>CM031615.1:29068319-29080819 GCA_018398815.1 Conus ventricosus
TACCTTCGTTAGGATAATTCGGAGGAACAACTTTCTACTTTCTGCTTAATTGATCTATTGATTTGTATAATGTGCAGAAATTATATGCGTTGGTGTGAATGCACCTCTTTTATTAGTAGCGGGATGATGAGCCTTGAATGCACCTTAACTGTGTTCCCTTATCTCCCTCATTCTGCCACTTTCTCCCAGGCTCATCTACTGCTCTGTGTCCTATCTCTTTTCCTCGTACATATCATAGTAACTACTGGGTCGTTTAGAAGGCCATGCAATGGAATGTACCATTCTTTTCTTCATCCATTAAAAAACGGCTTTTTTTCCCACGCAAGGAACGCGATTGGTCTGCAGTAATACCAATATTTTTCCTTTAATCGGACCTGCATGGAAATATTATTAATAAAATTAGATTTGCATTGTACTTTTGTGTAATTAAGTAAAAAAAAAAGAGAGAAAAAGCGTTCATCGTGAAGAGATATGATGTAATGCTATCACCATAATTCGTAGAGTATCAATTTCTATGATCGTAATCATTATGCTACCTGATACAACTGAAGTTTGATTATCGTATATATCAGACATAATTCGTTTATTCTTTTTTCTGCGTTCCTTTTCATTTGTTCAAATGTTTATATTTGTTGTTTTATTCTAGAAAGGATTAGTGTTTACGTGTTTGTTCTCCTGTCATAAGCCGAAGGCATCTGCTGGAGAAACTCTTTGACTTACACATGTGGCAGTCAATGTTAATGCAAACTGTGTTTCTTCAGCCTGCAGTGGTATCTACCTTGTCAAAAAACTCCCCCAGATAATGACAAGAACAGTGTCAAGGATCTCTGTCAAGAAAGGCTCTCCCCCCCCCCCCCCCACCCCTTTTCCCTACAATAATTTCTTTTCGTCAAAGATCGAGGTCAATTTTGTTGCACAAAGCACTGCACAAAGCATACGTAGAGAATGCTCTAGACTGCCAAGAGGACATGCAGCGTCACAACATCTCAAATCTTCATTCTCAATATTTGACAAAATTAAGCTCCTGTAGAGAAGAGAAGGAGGAGGAAGGTGTGTGTGTGGGGAGAGGGTGCGGACGCCGACGGGGATGAAAGTATGTGGGCCACATAAGGAAAACCTCTCCCAGCCGCTCATTCCTCCATCTCATCCTGCCTCTTAACTAAGACCCGAATGTCTAAACCGATTTAAAGCTCATCCCCACCTCCCCACCATCTCCATCAACTCTCCCTTACGAGAGGGGAGGAAGCAACGTGGAAGAGCATATCCTTGTTGACGCAAGCATTAAGACAGCAGGGGCTTTAACTAACACCACCGTCTGAAAAAGGCACTGAGCCTTATCGTCCGTCAGAAACTAAATTGCAGATTCTCTGCCGTAGGCGTGCGCGCTCAAACCACATCGCCAGGACTCAGGGTGGGCTCAGACAGAGCAGTACGTTGTGCTTAAAGCTGCATTTAGCCCTTAATCCTTCGCTCCTGTGCGCGTTTTTTTCCCCTTCTCTTTCTTCCATTCCTTGCATGGGAACCGGAATCCTCGAGTCCACATGAACCGCCACAGAATCATCGGCAGGTGTACACTAGATGTCTTGAAAGGAAGGACATTTAAAAAAGAAAACCAGGTGTGCAGGAATTCCTGTTGGATATTCACATTTCTATCGGGCTGAACAGGACAGTGGCAGCTTTCGCACGCGCACTGGACAGGTCTGTCTCTCGGGGTTGCTGCAAGACAAGGTAGTGATGGAGGGGTTGGAGCTGGGGGTCTGCATCATGGAGACGATATATCCAACAACAAAAGAACGACCTGCAGTTCGAGTCGCCTGTGTGAAGATTTCTTCATTATCATCTAAATAAAGAAAATCTGTGAGTGTGTGTAACTGAGTCATCTCATCTATGTACGTAAAAGCGACGGAAGGTTAAGATCTGGAAAGGTGAGTTCATGTTCGTCTGTACTGATATACCCAAATTCAGTACTGGGCAGTTCCAAACCGTTCCCTCTCCTCGCACCAGTACGATTCAAACGAACTTACAGCGCCCGACCTGCAGTGTTCACGTGCTGGCCCCTTCCATGACTGTGAAAGCAATGCAGCACAATAGCAATGGTCTCTCTGACGAGAAGACGATGCGACAGAGCCTAGACTGCGCGAATCGTTCATTAATGGTCCATGGTTTCAATCTCAAGATTGATTTTTTTTCTTGCTTGTACAAAAGTGAAGGAGGTTGGAAGAAGCGAGTTCAGTACACTGATATATCATGCCGCCAACGTGCATAAAAAGCTATTCCTACACAAAGCCTGTTGGAAAAAAATGAGTGAGCCCCAACATGACAGGTCAAAATATTATTTGTCAGTTTATCATGTCAGTAGGCGCCTGGTGGAGGGGAGGGAGGGGGGAGGGGGGCAAGGAGGAAAGTCGGGGCAAGGGGAGGGGGTTCTTGGGCAGTCGTGTAGACCACAGTCCTCGGACGAACACATCAGTACAGAGGTGCTGCGAGTAGCCCAGCTATTGACTTGTCCATGAAGGGCTTCCTCGGACTGCTTCTGGGACGTACACTTTCTCTGTACTGTGTGGGATGGTCTCGGGCAGGAAGTGGTGGCGAGGTACATGTATCACCTCCACTGTACCCTGTGGAATGGTCCTGGACATGGAGTCATGATGAGATACATGTCTACAGTCTAGTCTGCCCTGAAGAACGGTCTTGGGCGGAATGGAGGCGAAACACATGTTCACCCTCTGCTGCACCCTGTAGAAGCGTCTTGAACAAGCAGTAGAGGTGAGATACATGTACACCTTCCACTGTACGCTGTAGAATGGTCCTGGACAGGGAGTTACGGCCAGACATATGTGCACCATTTATTGTAAGCTTGTAAAATGGTCTTGGAGAAGAAGTCTTGGCCAGATGCATGTCCATGCCAAACAAGCTTACGGTGTTTCATGACTCAAAATGTTGTAGTCTGCCAGCGTATACGTTACCTTTCAAGCAGACACGAACAAGCAGACGAACTCTGGTAGTACGACCCGGGAGCCTGAAGAGAGCGGTCCGGCTAACTTGTTGCTAGTTTAGGGAGTTCGACACTCGGCCTTGAGGAGAGCGGACTAGCTAACTTGTAGTCAGCTAGGGAGTTCGACACTCGCCTTGAGGAGAACGGACTAGCTAACTTGTACTTAGCTAGGGAGTTCGACACCCGGCCTTGAGGACAGCGGACTAGCTAACTTGTAGTTAGCTAGGGAGTTCGACACTCGGCCTTGAGGAGAGCGGACTAGCTAACTTGTAGTTAGCTAGGGAGTTCGACACTCGGCCTTGAGAGCGGACTAGCTAACTTGTAGTTAGCTAGGGAGTTCGACACTCGGCCGTGAGGAGAGCGGACTAGCTAACTTGTAGTTAGCTAGGGAGTTCGACACTCGGCCTTGAGGAGAGCGGACTAGCTAACTTGTAGTTAGCTAGGGAGCTACGTCATACTACAGTGACAGTAACACAAGTGACAGACCAGTGCTAGGGCCTCCAGTTCATAGGAGACAGTTTTGCCCTAGCACTGCGACAGTACAGCCGTAGATGTTTACAACGGCTAGGACGGCTTTGACAGTACCACTGCTAGACACTGACAGAAAGACAGTGACTGTGTGTGACAGACCTTACTTGATAGTTCATGCCAGTGAAGGGCTTGGGAAAGAATCCTGACGAAACCCCCAAGCCAGAGTCTGGACTGACCAGGTAAGGTAGAGTGCGTGTGTGTGAGTGCGAAAGGGCTGGGTATATAAACGAACTTCTCTTGAGTGTAGGGAAAACACTTCATTTCACTTGAAAAATTACCAGAAACGTGAGGTATATAAGTATACAAAACAGAAAGTATTTCGCTAGATTGACTCGCGAACAATGAAGCATTTTAGCCATACAAGCGTTGACGAAATCATCTTCTTGAAAGATAAGAGAGAGAGAAGAAGAACATTTGATGAACGTTACCTTTCAGGCCTGTGACTTTGCTTTTGTCTTTGTCATTGCCGTTGTCTCACATTTTGTGCCCCTCTCCCTTTTCAGTGATATTAGGCCGACTCTGCTATTCAGGACCCTCCCCTCCATCGCCTGTACACAGCACACCAAGCCAGTCTATCGCAGCTCCCGCATCACATTCCACAAAAAGCAATCAATCATCATCAGGTCGCTATAGGACAACAATGCACTGCTGCCAAGTCACTTCAGTCTTCAGTGGTGCCTGATCTGATCCAGACAGCAAGACACCACCTATGAGGACCTTCGCCGACGGGCAATTATTGATTAATCGCAAAGTCAGCGTAACTGAATCTCCCCCATCACGTCCAGCAAACGTTGGTTTAAGTGAACTTCCTGATACCACCACCTTTGCTATGGACAGATCAAGACCATGAACGAGGACAGGCAATCGAAAGCGATGACGTTACGAAGTGTATAACGGACCACAGAATGATGGGACTTTTTAAAATGCCGATATATGAGGATGAAGAAGGTCCATGTAATGTTATGGGGTTTCCATTCAAGTCCGAGATTATGTCACACAGCTGTACTCCATGCTTCCTATTATAATTCATCCCAGCGTCAATCATACTCAGGAGATATACATACAGTTTTTATTAGCAAACTGCAGCCAAACTTCCAGAGACCATTAAATGGACAACGCGCCATGGTGGTGTCGGTAGTCACTTTTGAGCCCACAAGAGAGTGAGCTCTGGGTAGAAACCAGCTGGGGCAGAAATATCTGAAAAACAACTGTCTCTGAAGGATTCGAGCCAAGGACCTTCCACTCTGCCACGCCAACCACTGCACAAAGATAGCTGATTGTCGTTCGTCGTAAATTCCGTGTATGAGAAGCAGAGAGCCATCTGAAGAATTTCATTTTCAACACAGCCATTTTTCACTATAAAAACTTGATGAGATTCTAGCTCTGGCGTCCATGTAGAATGATTAAAATCAGCAATAAGCTGTTGAAGACCAGTCAGGATTCAGACCGAAAAGGAACACATCTGAACAAATCTTCAACATCAGACTGTTCATACAGAAGCTCCATCAGCACCAGCTGATCTCTACCACGACAGCCAAGACACAGCCATTCTTAGTCGGCTGGACTATAAACAACACGAATTGATTTGAACTGATCTCTATCACAACTGCATTGACTTCAAGAAAGCCTTTGACAGCGTCTGGCAAGAACGTTTGCGGCATGCCAAGAGGAACTGTAACTCTGATGGCAGCCTGACCCGTGTCACAGCAACACTCTCCGAAGATGCCAACTTCTCTACTGACCTGAATGATAACCTTGGAGACTTCTTCTGAAGTGTTATGGGAGTGCGCCAAGTGCGTCATTTCGCCACCACTCTGTTCCGCATCTCCATACACGATTTCAGAAATACAGTGTCAGTTTTGCAAGGCCATGTATGATCAGCGTACGAAACCAGTGCTATACTTTTTCTTCCTAAAGTTCTACAGATCACAGACTTGGGGACTGCATGTCACCTCATAGCTCTCAATGATCTACAGACACACTATATTGCCCACAAAGCATCTGGTCCTACAACGGTAGGACGTTAAGCAAGAGATAACAGGTTGGAAAAAAGACGACGAAAACCCAACGACGAAAGTTTTCATTTTGTTATACTTCATAACAACGGCGAATTTGGGGACAAACTTCAATATATATTTTGGTGTCCTTTTCGACATACAACTAAGTATTTGACAAACCATTTCAACAAACTCCAAATATCTTAAAATTCCACCAGCTGTCCAACAGCAAAACAAACCTACAATAACAAAATTAGCATCGTTTCTGAAAATGATTATGAGAATCTTTTTCAGACCAACACTTTTCAACTGATGTCACTTACTCTGTTTTTGATGTGTGCGTTTTTCCCTCTCCTAAGACTTTCTTATAGAATCGTGCTGATTTAACGCGATATGTAGTTTGTTTTCTATGTTGTGAAAAAAAATGAATGTGCCATTTCATACGTTTCTTGAAAACGAAAAACAAATCGTTGGTTTATGGCGCACCAAACACTACTACCATCAGCACCTTATTGCCAAGAACATGGACAACGACTACAGCACAACGTGAACTCACTTGGAAGGTTTCAGATTCTGGATCGAGGTCCAACAATGAGTAGTCAGCATTGCGATCTCCGTTAGCATCGATGCTGACTGTGCCAGTAATACCTGCAAACAGTTAGAAAAAAAATTGCTTGAGAAAATGACATAGAAAACAGTCGAAGAGGATAATTAATAAATAAACGAGGAACCACGTTTATCGATGAGGTGGACTATTATCGATGAGGCGGACTATCGGTCTCTTTTGGTGTGTGTGTGTGTATGTGTGTGTGTGTGTGTGTGTGTGTGTGTGTGTGTGTGTGTGTGTGTGTGTGTGTGTGAGTGTGTTTGCGTGCGTGCGTCCGTGTGCGTGCACGCGCGCATGTGTGTGTGTGTGTGTGTGTGTGTGTGTGTGTGTGTGTGTGTGTGTGTGTGTGTGTGTGTGTGTGTGTGTGTGTCCACGCGTACGTGTGTGTGTGTGTGTGTGTGTTTTGTGTGTGTCAGAGAGAGAAGAGAGAGAGAGAGAGAGAGAGAGAGAGAGAGAGAGAGACAGAGAGAGAGAGACAGAGACAGACATACAGACAAAGACAGAGAGTGAGCGCGCGCGCACGCCTGTGGCATCTCTAACCTTCAAAAGTCCTGTTCCACATTCGCTGGGTGATCTCAGAACCGTTAGTGATGGGATTCCTGCCTCCAGACTCTCGTTCAGCGCCAGGCGTACAGAATGACAGCGTCGTGGAAAGCCCCCACAAAACTGTTCACCTGAAACACAGCGTCATCGTCATCACGATCATCATCCTTATGATCATCAATCATCACCATCATAATCATGATTATCGTCATCATCGTCATCGTCATCATCATCATCAATCATCATCATCTTATAGCGTACAGGATGGTGGCGTCATGGAATGCTCCTACATCATCATCATCATAATCATCATAATCATCAACATCGTCGTCGTCGTCGTCATCCTTATAGCCGTCATATAATCTTCTGGCATACAGGATGACTACGTAACAGAAAACTCCCACAAAAGTGTTACCAAACACCTCGTCGTCACCATTATTATGATCATCATAATGACCATCATGATCATGATCATCATTTTCTGTCAAACAGGATTAAGACGTCATGGAAGGCTCTCAAAAACCTGTCCACCTGTAACACATCATCATCATCATCATCATCATCACCGTCATCATCATCATCATCATCATCATCATCATCATCATCATCATTCCCATAGTTATTATGATTACCATTTTTGGGGTAGAGTATGACAGCGTCATAAAGCGCTCCAACGCCAACGCAAACTTGTAAAGTCATCATCATCATTATAATCATAACCGTCATCATTATCACCATCATCATCATCTTTAGCGGCACTATAATCTTTGCCATCATTATCATTATCTCATAAATGCAGTCATGCAGATCTGTTATCTACGTTATCGTTTTCATCTTCATCCTCTTCGCCTCCATCTGACATCAGTAAACACTGTCACCTGCATAACTCCCATACCGCCTTCCCTTTTTTTTTTTAGTCGTCATTACCACCGTCGTCGTCGTCGTCATCATCATCATCATCATTATTTACATCTAATACCGACTTCGTCGCCGTCCTCCTCCTCCTCCTCCTCCTCCTCCTCCTCCTCCTCCTCCTCCTCCTCCTCCTCATAATCATAATCATCAACAACATTATAACATCTAATACCGAGGTCATCATCATCATCATCATCAACATCATGATCATGATCATGATCATCATCATCATCATCATCATCATCATCAACAACAACGACATCATAACCATCATCTGTTTCTGAGGTCGTGATCATAACTGCCACCATCATCGTCCTCAGCGACTAATGTTGAGATGACCTTCATTACGACTGTAAATCTTTGTCATTTCTCAACTTTGAAAAGGATCTCAAATCACCTGTCATTTCTCCTCTGAAGATTATATGGCATCATCAGCATCATCATCACTATCATCATAGTCGTTATATCAATCTTCATTATCGTGTTCGTCGTCATGACTATCAACATGGGTTCAAGACAAACCTTTCTTTCTTTTCTTTGCCTTTTTAAAACGATTTTTAAAGTTTTTCTTTTTTTTTACCCGTTCAATCTATAGCACCTGCTCCAACAAGCTCGACCCTTCCTCGCCAAAAGATGTTGTCGTTCTTGTACATTTTGTACGTGTTCTTTTTCACTGACGGCGTCAGAGAAGGCTTTGCGCCATGTTCTTCTTCCAGGCTTTCCTGGGTCACATTTTGTCGCATGTTTCTTTCTTTCCTTTTTTTCTGTGGTCACCAAATCTCCAGTAAAAAGGTTAGCTTCTTCGTCGCGTTCGTTTCTTTCTTTCTGTCTTTCTTTTTTATTTTTCAATTGGATCTTCTCCTGGCGGCTTTGTCAGTTTGGGATTACGCTCAAACCCCTTGCCCCCTTTTCTTTTTTTCTTTTTTTCTCTTCCTTCTCTCTACAACTCTCCCCCACCCCTCCCCATGCGTGTGTGTGTGTTTGGTGTGTGTGTGTGTGTGTGTGTGTGTGTGTGTGTGTGTGTGTGTGCGCGTGCGAATCTGTGATTATTTCCTATCTCCTGAACACCGTGTGTGTGTGTGTGTGTGTGTGTGTGTGTGTGTGTGTGTGTGTGTGTTGTGTGTGTGTGCGGGCGCGCGAATCTGTGTGTGTGTGTGTGTGTGTGTGTGTGTGTGTGTGTGTGTGTGTGTGTGTGTGTGTATGTGTGTGTGTGTGTGGGCGCGCGCGCGCGTGTGTGTGTGTGTGTGTGTGTGTGTGTGTGTGTGTGTGTATGTGTGTGTGTGTGTGTGTGTGTGCGCGTGCAAATCTGTGATTATTTCCTGTCTCCTGAACACCGTGTGTGTGTGTGTGTGTGTGTGTGTGTGTGTGTGTGTGTGTGTGTGTGTGTGTGCGTGCGTGCGTGCGTGCGTGCGTGCGTGCGTGCGTGCGTGCGTGCGTGTGTGCGCGCGCGCGCGCGCGAATCTGTGATTACTTCCTGTACCCTGAAGACCGCGCGCGCGCGCGCGCGCGCGCGCACGCGCGTGTGTGTGTGTGTGTGTGTGTGTGTGTGTGTGTGTGTGTGTGTGTGTGTGTGTGTGTGTGTGAATCTGTGATCACTTCTTGTCTCCTGAACATTGTGTGTGTGTGTGTGTGTGTGTGCGTGTGTGTGTGCGTGTGTGTGTGTGTGTGTGTGTGTGTGTGTGTGTGAATCTGTGATCACTTCCTGTCTCCTAAACATCGTCGTCCATAACCTCTTCCTTTGCAAAATCCTCTTTGAAAAGACTGTACTGACAACAGACAGTCGACTAAAATTGTTCGAGAGATGTAATAATTGGGAACATTGTCGCAGACAGTGAGCTTAACCAGTCCCAGACTATGCGACATACAGAAAGCCCCAAGAAGACCAAACATTTTCTCAGTATTTAGACGTGTTTTCATATTATTATTTACCCCCCTTTCTTTCCCCCCCCCCCCCCCCCCCCCAATTCATTTTAGATCTCCTATCTCCACCAAAATTTACCTCTTCCTCGCCGTAGGTGAAGTTCTCGTTGCTGTACATTTGCTCGGCTTTTTCCTTGACGGTTTTAGAGAAGGCTTTGTACTCGGGGGAAGTGGGTTTGCGTAGCGTCACCGTCATCAGGGCTTCGTAGGCCTGCTTTGCCTTGGCGTTCCGCTCCTTGGTGTCGTTCTCCCGGTACCACGGCTTGTTGCTGGTGTTCTTGCTGTTGGAGGACAGAAAAAGAAATGGTGCGGAATAAGTGTATGACGTAAATATAGTGTAAGCGTGTGGGAACATAAAGGCCTGTAACTCTTGTCCTTATTTTTTTTTAAAAGGAGTTACTGTCCTTCAAGAGAACAGCGATAATACCTGCCCCAATTGAATTTCAGTAATTTTTCTTGATTCTTTTTTCTTTATTATTATCCCCCTCCCTCTTATCACATGTTTTCTTCAAGAATAACAATTTTCTGCTGAAAAAAAAATCTCGGCGAGATATGGGATCAGAATGATTTTTCTCCCCGGAGAAAACAGCTTTTATCTTTAGCAACAATGTCTATTGAACCAAAAGATCCTTTATCATTACTGATTTTTTTTTTACAGTAAAAATTGCTTTCTTCGGCAGAGCAGTGATACAAATTAATTTCCCTGTTATCACGCTTTAAAACAGCTATCATAAGTTCCTGAACCAGTATGGTTGAAAAGAAGTGAGCGAGTAGTTAAGTGACCACGCAAGAACTGGCCAAAGTAAATTCAGTTAGCAACTGGTCACAAACTGATCCAGTTTGTCTTGCATCGGTCATTTGCTCAAATAATATTTCATATTTGTGCTTTGCTCTAGATGTTTCAAAGAAGTGATAGGCGTGACTTTCATTTACTAGATGACGTATCATGCACAAATGATTGAAATATTTCCAGATCCCGAGGTTTCTCGATTTTTCCGCTCCATGAAACTTAGGTTGAAGTTATAGAATTTGTTTCTAGACAGTTCATGCGTTTTTATTGGAAAACAGTATGTCTTGCTCCTCTGATGTTTTAGACTAGGCTAATTCCAATAATCTTAACTGCTCATGCCAAGCAATGATTCTAGAATTTTTTATGCCACAAACTATAGCCGAAATAATGGGGTTAGTGTAGATTCTGGACAGTAAAATTACGAATTTCATTTGAGCTGAAAGACACATTCCCGTTTAGGGAGTGGACCGTTGTAACCACCTTATGAAGAACTCGCTTCTTTATTTTGTAGTAAAAACTTTAAACATGGTACCGAAGCAGATGTTTCCTCTGGATCCGATTCAACGAAATTTGAACCAGCTCTTGCACTCCCCTTAGCTCCCCCCCCCTCTCCCTTTTCTTCCTCTATCTGTACTTCTCTCTCTCTCTCTCTCTCTCTCTCTCTCTCTCTCGTTCTCTTTGTCTCCCTCTCTGCCCCCTAATACAACCTTCCATAAAACCGTCCATCCCCCTCCCGGTTTTCCCATGTGTCTGCATATCTGTTCGTCCATCTCCAAATCTCTTCTCTCTTACACCCATCTCCATCTCCCCATCGACCCATCCACGCCATCTGCGACTCACTGAACAATAACGGAGCATAAAGATGGTACGACTATCCTTGTCCAATCATCTATCCCTTCGCTAAAACATATAACATAGTAGGAGTACTGCATCACAGTATGATTATCACTGCCGACTGAGCATTATTTTTTTTATCACAGGATTTCCAGCAAAGAGGGGTAATCATGCATGCTGGTTGCTCATGTTCGGATGTATACACCAATGTACCCCCCCCCCCCCAACTTCCCCCCCCCCAACTTCCCTCCCCCCCCCCCCCCCCCCCCCCGCCCTTCTCCAGAACCCGGCTGTGTATACTGGAGCAAAACGAAGGACAGGCGATCCGTCATTTCAGTTTGTGATTATTTCATGACAGTGACGGACGATGCATTATTGCAATACAGCTTTCCTTTCCAGTCTTTCCAACAATGAGAAACGATCCATCATTTTTACTCTGACAAGGCTTTCAGAATTGGTCTATCTTTGTTTACATGGTGATTTCCAACGTAATACAAATTAAAAAGAAAAGAAAAGAAGTGAAAACAAAGGCCAAAGACATAGCGAGAGAGAGAGAGAGATAGAGAGAGAGAGAGAGAGAGAGAGAGAGAGAGACAGACAGACAGACAGACAGACAGACAGACAGACAGATAGACAGACAGAGTAGAATACATTTGGTTAACCAACGGTTCAGGAGACCTCTCTCTCTCTCTCTCTCTCTCTCTCTCTCTCTCTCTCCTCTCTCTCTCTCTCTCTCTCTCTCTCTCTCTCTCTCTCACACAGACAGACACACAGACACACACACACACACACACACACACACACACACACACACACACACACACACACACACACACACACATGGCGCGCGCGGAAAAAAGTTTCTTTGCATTACTATGATTGATTGTGCAGACTCCCACTTCAAAAGACCCAGTGGCTTTTCAGAATAAGAAAGTGAACTAACTCTCTAACTCTCTCTCTCTCTCTCTCTCTCTCTCTCTCTCCTCTCCTCTCTCTCTCTCTCTCTCTCTCTTTCTCTCAGTCTCTCTGTTACTTGGCATTGTGATGATTGATTGTGCAGACTCCCACTTCAAATGGCCTGGTGAATTTTATGAATCAGAAAAAGACCCCTCTCTCTCTCTCTCTCTCTCTCTCTCTCTCTCTGTCTGTCTGTCTGTCTGTCTGTCTCTCTCTCTCTCTCTTGAATGTTCTGCTTCCTGAAAAACAAGGTTTCTTACCATTATCATATAACTGAATGTGCAAGTTTTTACTTTTTTTTTTACACGGGTCAATGGCCCTTCTGAAAGAATAAAAGTATGTCTGAACACTCTCTCTGTCTGTCTGTCTGTCTGTCCGTCTCTGTCTGTCCCCCCTTCTCTCTCTACTTCC
>CM031615.1:29085819-29088319 GCA_018398815.1 Conus ventricosus
CCGCGTGCCGTGATCGTGCGTGCATGATTGGGCCATCTTCATACCTTTGTTCTTTTTCCGTTCTTTTGTTGTGGTGCCATTGATTTAAGATTAGTCTTGTTAGCGTTGTATTGTGTTATCCTTTCTCTCACCATTCCCGTATGAAGTTCGCGTGCTGCTAGGTACGCGTGCGTGTGTGGTGGTGCAGTGCATTGATTTCCAGACACGAATGGTACCGGTCATTTCAGGTTCTGGTTCCCTTTCCTGGGTGGAGATGCGTGTTAGTTATGTGTGCATAACACTGGTTGTGACAGAAAGCAGCTGTTCTATCTCTGTCAGAGGAAGTCAGGTTGTCTCTCTCTCTCTCTTTCTCCTTTCTCTCTCCCCTTTGTTTCTTTCTACCGCCCCTCCCCCCTCCCGCACACACACACACACATAACCGTGCACACGCTCAAATACTCTCTCTCTCTCTGTCTCTGTCTCTCGCTCTGCGTGTCTGTCTTTCTACTGTGCATTATAATCATCATATAGTTCTGTTGAACACACACACACACACACACACACACACACACACACACACACACACACACACACACACACACAAACTCAATAGTCCTTTGTGCAAGGGATTTGAAGAAGATGGATCACATTTTGTTTTGCGCTGCCTAGCTGTAAATAAAATCCGTTCAAACAAATTCCAGTAAAATATTATCAACATCCATGTGCCTTTAAATTTAGTCTGTCGTTGTCTTTAAAAAATAGCGAAGTGAGGAATCTGTCAATGTTTCTGTACAAATCATACAGATATACAGAATTTGCAGTGTCATAGTATTGTTACGTTTCGTACTCAGTTCATATATTGCTACAATTATCAACCTTTCAATTGTTTTTAGCAGTCTGCAAGCGTGGAAAATATTAGAATGTTTACGGCGTTTTAAAAAAAAAAAGATTTATCTTTGCAATGTATGAGATCAGTTTGTATGTAATGGTGTATTGTTTTAACACCCTGCGATGACTGCTTGTACTGTTTGTCCACTAGCTCCTTCATGAGGGGCCATGGCCTAAATGTATAAATCATTCGCATTCGGTCAGTCTGTCTGTCTCTATCTGTCAGTCTCTGTCTGTCTGTCTGTCTGTCTGTCCGAGTCTGTCTCTATCTACCTCTGTGTGTGTGTGTGTGTGTGTGTGTGTGTGTGTGTGTGTGTGTGTGTGTGTGTCTCCTCTCTCTCTCTCCTCTCTCTCTCTCTCTCTCTCTCTCTCTCTCTCTCTCTCTCTCTCTGTGGTGAGACTGAGGTGAGGGGACACGAGTCACACTAGGACCACAGCAGTTCACTCCTGAAGGTCGTCGACGTGCCAGAACGACTGACAGAACAACAAAGACCTCCACTGTCGCCCCCTAGCGGCAGCTCTGGCTGACCGGAGTGGGTGGTGTGGTCATGATTAGCTTCTAGCAACCGCGCCCTCCGCTGTCCCCTTTACACACCCATAACTGACGCGGAAAGTCTCTCTCTCTCTCTCTCTCTCTCTCTCTGTCTCTCTCTCTCTGTCTCTCTCTCTCTCTCTCTCTCTCTCTCTCTCTCTCTCTCTCTCTCTCTCTCTCTCCCCCCCCCCCCCACCCGGGTTGGGCTGAACTTAAGAGATGGTGGCTACAGCTGGTCTGCCACTTTGGATCGTCTGTTCGTCGGATCAGACCTGTGGGAGGAGGCATCGGCCACCCGAGCATGAAGCTACTCCACCTGGTGGTCCTGAAGACAGATTTTGGAGGGGAAGAACAAAGTCCTGCATGCGAGAGCCTTCCTTGGGACACAGACCCTCGTTGTATTCTTTGGCTTGCGACCAGACAACAATATCTGGACAGACCCGTTAGGTCTTCAAACACTGGGTCCTCGCTGGACGACCGGATAAAAGTGACTCCCTGCAGACTTCGGTCTGGGAAATATTTCGTCCTTAAGATGCATGTCAGACAGGGCGTTATTCTCTCCATCATCTGGGGGGGGGGGGGGGGGGGGGGGGGGGGGGGGGGGGGGGGGGGAGGGGGGGGGGCATACCAGCAGATCTCCTGTCAGATAGGGCGTTAATCTGTCTGTCGTCTGAGGGGTGTATACCAGCAGATCTCTGTCAGCTAGGCCGTTAATCTGTCTATCGTCTGAAGGGTGTATACCAACAAATGTCTGTCAGAGTGGGTGTTAATATCTCCATCATCTGAGAGGTGCATACCAGCAGATCTCTGTCAGACAAAGCGTTAATCTCTCCATCGTCTGGAAGTTTATACCAGCAGATCTCTGTCAGACAGCGCGTTAATCTCTCCATCATCTGACGGGTGCCCACCAGGAGACCTCTGTCAGACAAAGCGTTAATCTCTCCATCGTCTGGAAGTTTATACCAGCAGATCTCTGTCAGATAGGGCGTTAATCCTTCCATCGTCTGGGGCATGCGCCCGCAAGCTGGCTATTGTCTACTACCGATTTTCCAAAGTAATCCGACCAGACAAGTGACAAACGCGTGACTTTTGACGAGAAGA
>CM031615.1:29098319-29100819 GCA_018398815.1 Conus ventricosus
CTGATACGCAACGCTAAGTGTCTGATACGCAATGGTAAGTGTCTGATACGTAATTCTAAGTGTCTGATACGTAATACTAAGTGTCTGATACGCAATGCTAAGTGTCAGCGAGACCCCTCAATGTCAATGCCAACAAGTTTTCAGAGTTCCATGAATCACGTCACCCCACATCTAATGCCTTGTCTGTTAAAACTATCTATCTAGCTATCAAGCTATCTATCTGTCTGTCTGTCTATCTATCTGCATACCTATATATCTACCCATCTCTCTCTCTCTCTCTCTCTCTCTCTCTCTCTCTTTCCCCTCTCTCTCTCTCTCTATGTGAGCGATAACACAATATATATCTATCTATCGATCTATCTATCCACACACATCTAAATATGTATGCGCATGCGCGCGCGCATTTGTGTGGTGTGTGCATGCGCGCGCGCGCGTGTGTGTGTGTGTGTGTGTGTGTGTGTGTGTGAGAGAGAGAGAGAGAGAGAGAGAGAGAGAGAGAGAGAGAGAGAGAGAGAGAGAGAGAGAGAGACAGAAAGACAGAGACAGAGACAGACAGAGAGACGGCTTGTCACATTCAGATTTAACGTCGACACAAACCTGATATGGCCAAAGTGGCAAGGGAAGGTGGAAAGGATGATGGAGGGAGGGAACATCGTGGAAGCACGAGGAGGGTAGGGGGAGGGGGGGGGAGGGGGAAGAAACAACCCTTGAGGACAGAAAGGAGGGAGAGAGGGGCTGACCCATCTCTCAACAACCCCATCACCACCAGAACGGCAGACGCCACATCGAGGCGGACTTTTAGAGAGGGCATTACTGTCTGCTTTCCCTCGCGGAGCGAAAATGCTTTCTCTGGCCCCAATCCTCCGCCCAAGGCGATGTCAATGTCATTACACACAGCCAGCGACGCCCCTCCATTACTACTAGATACAACACCGGCGTGCTGACCTTTGCCCAAGGCACCGTTGCACCATCTTCAAGCTTTAAGTAAAAGGTCAGGGGTCGGGGCTACGGTAGAGGTCCCATTTGAACAAATGGAAATCGCCCTCGTTCCGTGAAGATAAAAAAAAAGGAACGTGAAAGAGATTCTGGCAAAGGATTAGGTGCTGAAAAACGAGTTCAACACCAGATACGAGAATCTTGATTGGAAATACGCGTGACGTGTGGACGCCTCCTGTTCTCAAGCCGTTGGTGGGGAACAAAGCGGATTTGTCAGTGAAGAGTCGCACAGACGATGGAAAAATAGAGGGGTGGAGGGAAAGGGGGAGAGAAGGGGGATCATGCAGATTGTGCACACAAAGTTAAATCTGTCTGTCTGTCTGTCTGGCACTCTGTCTCTGTCTCTCTCTCTCTCCATCCATCCATCCATCCATCCATGCATGCATCCATCCATATATCCATCCATTTGAACATAGACACTGCATCCCGGTCAGGAAAACTACTGTTCGAGGGCTGGCAATGCGGTGGACGTGTTTAGCTGATTGGTCATCTCATACACACGTGCTATATGCAGCTTTTAGCGTAGGTGGGACCCAACCCACCAGGTATTTACACAGCAAGGCCAGAGCATTTTTCAATCTGTACGGACAAACCACAACTGGTTGTTCCTAGAACTTATGTACCGACTTGATGTCGATTTTATGCCATACGCACATCAACGCACTTGCCATGATATTCCCAGCAGACAGATTCGAACGAATGAAGATGGGACTGTTTGTGGAAACGCAGTTGGCGAAAGCATGGAGTCACGCGGTCAGTTGACGCTTAAAAGCTGAGGGCAGATAACACGGGTTCAGTTCAAGAGTTTGTAAGTTTTAAGCGATGTCATCGACACATCTTTAAAACGAAAGGTTAAAAAATGATAGTAACTGGTGGAAGGGGAGAGGCACGGAAGCAGGGTGGGATGGGGAAAGGCGAAGGCGAAGCGGGACAGGGGGAAGGGGGAGCATTCTGTATAGATGGATTTTTTTAAAATGCGTCTCATATTTCTTGCCCCCCCCCCCCCCCCCCCTTTCCATCTCCCTACTCCCGTCAGCGGGTTTTACTCCCGCGCTGTTCATCCAGCTCCAATATGCACAACCACATCTGATATAGTTCTGTCACAACCACAGCCGATATAGTTCTGTCACAACCACAGCCGATATAGTTCTGTCACAACCGCAGAGCCAAAATTCTTTCGACAACAAGCTGAATCTAACATGCATCCCAGAGAAATCCCAGGAAAGAACAAATCGCATGGGTACGGCGACGGTATGAATGGTGCACGGAGTATCTACCAATCACAGGACGTTAGTATTTTAATTCATGATGCGTGCAAACAGAAATAACGGTGGTAGACAAAGACATTTCTTTTCCGACTTCTAGCTCTTAAAAACTACATGAACATCTTGTGTTTTGTGCTGAAGATGAAGTGGATTTCAAACGGAGAAAAAAGCTGGAACACAGACCAGGTTGTTAAAACTCTCTCTAGTGTTTGAGACCTCTCATCTACACCGTGTGTCGG
>CM031615.1:29113319-29125819 GCA_018398815.1 Conus ventricosus
CATCGTCCTCTTTTTAATCCGCCTCCTCCCTTCTCTGTCTGTGGCTCTTCTATCAACAGTTTATCTTTGCATATTTTACTGGAGTGTTGCCTTGACATTGTTTCCCCTTAGTGACATATCATTATCAATTTTGATGTTCCTAGGATTGATATGATATTATGTCTATTATTACTGGGACAAGCGTCGCTGATAGTCTCAGTTCTGTTCTTAATTGCATGATTTCATTTTTGATATGATTCTTCCTTTATTATTTTGACTTGTTGAGATATAACAGGTACGCTTATTCTACCCCACCCCTCCCTCTCTCTCTCTCTCTCTCTCTCTCTCTCTCTCTCTCTCTCTCTCTCTCTCTCTCTCTCTCTCGCTCTCTCTCTCTCTCTCTCTCTCTCTCTCTCTCTCCTTGTAGCTGTCTCTTTGTCTCCAACTCTTCTCTAAGTTTTTCTCTATTCTCTCTCCTCTCCTCTTTCTTCTCTTGCTCTCTCCCTCTCTTGCTTTCCTACAACTTCCTCTAAGATTGCAATAAACGGCCGTCTTTGCTGCTTTTTTCCCTTTGAAATTGTTTTCTAAAGTCCGTGAGTTTCAATGTTCAAAGATTGGTTGTTTTGTTATTGTCATGGTTCTCATGCACACTCTCGTGTGACTTGTGCTCATTACTTTTTTTTTGTAAGGGAGTCCAGATGTATGCGAAATACATGTTTTCCCTTTTGGGCTGTAAACCTGCGATTGCTCTCTCTCTCTCTCTCTCTCTCTCTCTCTCTCTCTCTCTCTCTCTCTCTCTCTCTCTCTCTCTCTCTCTGTGTGTGTGTGTGTGTGTGTGTGTGTGTGTGTGTGTGTGTGTAAGAGAGAGACTCTCTCTCTCTCTCTCTCAATACTGTCTCTCCACCACCATCCCTCTCCATCCCTCCCTCCCTCTCTCTCTCTCTCTCTCTCTCTCTCTCTCTCTCTCGCTCTCAATTTTTTTTCTTTCTCCCAATTTTTTAAACTATCTTTCACTGAATATATACTGTATTCTTCATTGTGAATTTCTATGCATTCATTGTCGTATATATGTATTGATACGCATTTCTGTGCGAAGTTTCCTTTCATACACTTGCATACATCTTTACTTTTAAGCTTTGGGGAAAAAAACCCACAGAAATCACAGACATTGTACTTACTCCTTTTCCTCATTTATTCGTTCGTTCCCTTCTGTCTTCAGTCTACCGGCTTTTCCAGGAACTGTGCCATGTGTGGCAAAGCAGTGCCTGTCCGCAAGAATCATGAGGAGGTGGGAAGATTTTCTTTGTAAAACATTTTACTTATGCCATTGATGATGAGCATGTGAAGTTGCATTCTGGCAATTGTTTGCTATCATTTGTGGAAGGCACACAAACAAACAACATGTTTATTCATGCCTTTCACCCATTCGAGAAGAAAGGAGTGTTTTTTCAAGTGCTTAAAGATCCCATTGTCATAACACGCTTTTCTTCTAAACGGCCAAAAAAGTTTTGTTTGCGAAAATTCTGAGATCTTAGATATCTTTAATGAGTCGTCCCTTCCTGTATGTATTTATGTATGTGCATGCATGCATGTTTGTATATATACTGACTTCCATAAAAAACGCGAAACAAAACAAGCTGAAGGTTAGGGGCGAATTTTATTGGTCACAATTGTACAGAGTGGAAGCGAGAATTCAACGTGATTTGATTCATTACACCGGTAATGTGTGAAAATGTCATCAGCAATATGTCTTTGTGTGGAAAATCCAAGGTCACGTGACAAACCAGCTTGAAGTCCTAATACCGTGTGTGGCCACCATTTGCATGGACAACTGCTTGACACCTGCGGCTCATTGAGTGGACCAGGTGGTTGATGCGTCCCCTTGGCACACCAGCCCACACATGGACGATGGCCTGGTGAAGTTGAGCCGCTGTTGCTGGTCGTGGACGCAGGAGGTCCAACCGTCTGCCAAGTTTATCCCAAAAATGTTCTATTGGGTTTAAATCGGGACTGAGGGCTGGCCAGGGCAGCACATTGACGTTGTTATGCTGAAGAAATTGCTGGGTGGCCCTGGCTGTGTGTGGTCTTGCATTGTCCTGTTGGAATGTCCAGTTTGGGTGTTGCGCAAAAAAAGGAACGACATGGGGTCTGAGCACCTTGTGGATGTAGCGCTGTGCATTGACACCCTGTCCGCGACCAGGACCAATGCTCTGAAAGATGACTGGTCCTATGGCGTGGTTAATGCCAATTGCACCCCATATCATAACGTTCGGGCCTCCCCAGGGGTTCCGCTCTACCACACAGGAGTCAGCATAGCATTCACCAGGTCGACGCCATATTCTGAGACGACCGTCAGCCATGTCAATACAAAAACGGCTCTCATCTGAGAACAGTATGCGTCCGCACTGCTGCCTGCACCAGTTGATTCGGGCTTGTGCCCACTGCAGCTTGTCCTGCCGGTGTCTTGGTGTCAGTACCGGACCTCTGTGAGGACGCCTACATGCCAGCCCATTCTCCTGAAGACGCCGCCGCACAGTGTTGAGGCTGATTCGTTGCTGGAAATTCCCAGGCACCTGTCGAGCAGTGTTAGCGGCTGTTTGCCGCCTGTCCCGCAGATGGGTTCGAACAAAATGGCGATCCTCTCTTGGTGTGGTGACCCGAGGACGGCCTGGCCGGGGACGATCATCAGTGGTACCAGTGACTCGCATGCGGTGCTGCAGACGATAGATGGTTGAGATGTGGACGTTAAAGATGTTGGCGACCTGCCTGGCATCCACACCAGCCTCCAGATGGCCTAGGGCACGATTGCGTTCCTCTGCTCGTAGTCTTGGCATCTCTGTAGCGCTCAGACGGCAAGTCGTTATCTGAACCTTGTAGCGCGGCTTTATAAAGGCTGCATGCCTGCGTACTTGTCGCTGGTTAACTTTGCTCTGCATGGTGTGCACGTGCCTCACATGCAGCAACCAGTTTGCCATTTTTGTTGACCCTCCAGTGCCGGGAATGATGTGTTGCTCACACAATTTTTTCACTGCACGTGAGTCTTGGACCCAAACAACTTGCCACAATGGTTCAATATTGTATATTCACCCCTTTTCACCCGAAAAATAGCCTTTCAATTTTTCGCGTTTTTTATGGAAGTCAGTATATGTATGTATGTATGTATGTATGTATGTATGGACGTATGTACCCATGTGTGTGTGGTGTGTGTGTGTGTGTGTGTGTGTGTGTGTGTGTGTGTGTGTGTGTGTGTGTGTACATATATGTACATATGTTCATATTTACAAATATGTTCATACGTACATATATACGTACATATGCACGCATGAATATAAGTATGTAAGTATATATGTATGTATGTATTTATGTATGTATGTATGTATGTATGTACAAAGGTGTGTACTATGCATCTATGCATGCGCATATGTGTATAAGTATCATGTGTGGATGCCACTATTTATGACGCTTCTGAACAAATTTCCTTCTTCTCCTTCTCCCTGTTTTTTTTTGCTTGTCCTATCATCATCATCATCATCATCATCATCATCATCATCACCATCACAATCATCATCATCATCATCATTATCACCATCACCATCATCATCATCATCATCACCACCACCATCATCATCACCATCATCATCATCATCATCATCATCACCATCATCATCATCTTCTTTTTCTTCTTCATCATCATCACCATCATATCATCTTCATCATCATCTTCTCTTTCTAATTCTTCTTGTTCTTCTTCTTCCTCTGCTTCTCCTCCTCTCCACTTCCCTCCTCCTTTGCATTAAGAATTTTGTTTGGAAATAGGTTTAACTATGAGCGAAGTCATTTCATTTTTCCTCCCAGGGAGTAGATATGTAACCAGCACAGAAACACTTCCGGGGGAACTTTCATGGAGGGGAGTCTACGTATGACATCATACCCCCTGCAGATATTGCCACTATGTTCATCTCACGACAGTCCCGTGATCTTCCCCACGCCAAGGACACTGACATGGAATCACCATGGTCACAGATGAGGAGAAGGAAATCAAAACTGGCATCACCCTGAACAGTAGGATATGAATGCACATTCTTTTTTTTTCATGTGCCTACTGTGTAGCTCTGCCATGAATCAGTAGTCTGTGCAGTCAGATTTCCTCTCTTGGTATGGATAGGATTACTGCATTACGGAGAATGCTGCAGCTTAAGCCTGTCAGCTGAGATCGTGTAAAGAATCCTCTGAAGGTATCTCTCTGTACCGGATTACAAGCCAAGAAATCTTAGTTTCACCTAGCTTCACCTCCCTCTACAAGCATAGTAATTCAACGCCCTTGGACTTGTCGGCTGAACTGTCAACATCTCCCCTTTCCAGGTAAAAATAACGTGTCCATTATCAGGGTGACTGGGAAAGGGACAGAGGGCAGGCAGCCCCTCCCGAAATGATGAAAATAACGTTACTTCTATCAGGAAGGACTGGGAAGGGTACACGGGGCTGTGGAGGGCAACCTCTTCCAAAATGACGAAAATAATATTACTGCTATTACATTGAGTGGGAGGGGGGACAGAGCCCACAAAAAAAAAACTCCAGTCACGCACGTGTCTAAAGAGATTCACGGCTGACGGGCGTGTGGATTGGAAGATGGGAGTCTGACTTGGGTGGAGCGATTCACTGGCGGTGTAAGTGCGATCCTTCAGGGGGAAACTTGTGGCTCTTCACTCCACTTTAGTGTCTGGGGCCTAAATCTTTGGTTAGAGAGAGAGAGAGAGAGAGAGAGAGAGAGAGAGAGAGAGAGAGATGGGTGTTTAGATGGAAGAGGAACAGAGAGAGTGGAAAGGTTGGAAGGGAGTGTCATTCCGTGATCTGGTCACACACACACACACACACACACACACACACACACACACACACACACACACACACACACACACAACACACACACACCAGTCCAACTGACTCAGGCAAGAGGCGAACGTGGACTGTAGACAGACGTAAAAAGTGTCTTCACAAGACAAATGCCCATGCTTTCTATACACTGTCAGTGAAGGGTTTAATGTATACATCGTAATGTCTTCTGCCTCATTAACAACACGATCATCTTCCAGCATTAAACTACTTATTTTTTTCATGTAATGATCTATACAGGTAGGCATGTATATACAAAACCTATGTTGGGGACACACACACACACACACACACACACACACACACACACACACACACACACACACACACACACACACACACACACGCGGCTGTCTTAATTGTTTTCACAGCTCACGACTGACTGGCGCAATGGGGTTATTATCTTTCTCTTCATTTGCATTGTTTGATGTCTGAACAGTGTTGAAACTTGACATAATTGATAAAAAAATATAGTTATCACTTTATAATTACTATGATCTTTCTGAGAAAATTGCAGTTGTCACAAGAAATCAGTAAATATCACCTCTTTTAAAATGATACCTGACCAAACAGAGCAATTCTGACATTCAAACTTATATCCTGTCGAAGCAAGTGCAGCGTTAGTCATCACGAGAAAACAGTAAACATCAGCTTTTTTTTAAATTAATGATACCTGAACAAAAAGAGTAATGTTGACATTCAAAGTTACATCCCCTTAAAGTGGTTGCATAGTTCCTGCCCTCCCCTCTTCCCACAGCTTTCTCTGCTCCTCAGGTGGACGAGGGAACAGTGAGGGGATGAAGGAGAACATCCCTGCTGTCACCACACACTTCTGATTGGCCCCTGAAATGACAGCCAATCACAACACAGCACGGCTCGGGGACTTTTGTGGGGATTCCGGCAATGAGATGAAGAAGGCCGTCGTGAGGATTCCAGACAGACAGAGGGGATAATGGAATGTCGTTATGGCCGTGGAGACCCCGTTGTTTTCAGGACGTATTTTGGCGCTTTTGAAGTGATTGGATCTGCCTTGTCGCTTCGTTGTCGTCTTTTTCATTCATCGTCTAGAACTCCCCACAACGAGGTATGGGCGTACGTGACTATTCTTTTTTTTTCAATCCCAGTGTAAATGTAACTATATTCTGTCTAAACACGAGACCATTGTTCGTGATTTTTGTGTGCATTATTGTTCACAATGTCACGTGGTAGCTTACACTTCTATGAAGAACAAAACAGGGTTCGAAGTAGACTAAAGGATTTCAATGGGTGCTTTTTTAATGGATGTTTCCAAACATGGGGCTTCCACAATGGATGTGGAATCTGCATGCAAGTTCCTGAAAACGTTCTCTGACCTGGCCGTTTTATGCCCCCATTAAACCACGGACTCATAGAGGAAGAGAACAATACTTTTTCCACTCGGCCAACGTGGCACATGCAACCACACGACAGAGAAGCAGATTCTGCTAAACACTTAATTGTACATTTTATGCTAATATATATATATATATATATATATATATATATATATATATATATATTCAATTATAAACAAAGCTTGCTCTTATGTCTTAGATTGAAGAAATAGGGAGAGATAAGCATTCATATCTGCAGTGGTAGTTAATACTGCCTAACTAACAGTATGTGCTCAAGTGGGTGGATGGGGAAAAATAAAATAAATGCTTCTCAAAATGAGCCTTCTGCAAGCTTATAATTTCCAATAGGGAGGAAACTCACCAACACATAACTCCTGGTCATATACCGATATTTCGAAACTTGGTTGTTTCTCCTCAGTGACCGCGGAAAGTTGTAATTTGACTCCTCTGCCTTTTCGGTTTTAAGAAGAATGCTATCCTAGAAAAGGCTGGTGTGCAATACCGTAGTATGTTTGTTGAGTTTTCAAAAACCAACCAAAGGTGCCCCCTAAGAAGCAAAAGAAAATCATGAAAGATCAAAACAAAGTACATTTTCTTGTGAAAAGTAGAAAATAAAAAGATAACCTCTTAAGGCACAAGTGCTGAGGGCCAGTTCTTGAAATGAATCCGCTAAGGACTAAATTACAAAAAACTAATAAAATCCAAGGATAAGTACTGAGCACCATTCCAGCAACTTACAGAGCAGCGTGGTGTTGCAATGACTGCAAGAAATATTCAATTATAAACAAAGCTTACTCTTATGTCTTAGATTGAAGAAATAGGGGGAGATAAGCATTCATATCTGCAGTGGTAGTTAATACTGCCTAACTAACAGTATGTGCTCAAGTTTTATTTTATTTTTCCCCATCCACCCACTTGAGCACATACTGTTAGTTAGGCAGTATTAACTACCACTGCAGATATGAATGCTTATCTCCCCCTATTTCTTCAATCTAAGACATAAGAGCAAGCTTTGTTTATAATTGAATATTTCTTGCAGTCATTGCAACACCAAGCTGCTCTGTAAGTTGCTGGAATGGTGCTCAGTACTTATCCTTGGAATTTATTCGTTTTTTGTATATATATATATATAATTCAATATTTCTTGCAGTCATTGCAACACCAAGCTGCTCTGTAAGTTGCTGGAACGGTGCCCGGTACTTATCCTTGGAATTTATTAGTTTGTTGTATTTTAGTCCCTTGCGGATTCATTCCAAGAACTGGCCCTCAGCACTTGTGTCTTAAGAGGATATCTTTTTCTATATTTTCTACTTTTCACAAGAAAATGTAGCTTGTTTTGCTCTTTCATGATTTTCTTTTGCTTCTTAGGTGGCACCTTTAGTTGGTTTTTTGAAAACTCAACAAGCATACTACGGTATTGCACACCAGCCTTTTCTGGGATTGCATTCTTTTTAAAACTGAAAAGGCAGAGGAGTCAAATTACCACTTTCCGCGGTCACTGAGGAGAAACCACCAAGTTTCGAAATATCGGTATATGACCAGGAGTTATATGTTAGTGAGTTTCCCTCCCTATTGGAGGGTGTCTCCCCCTTGGAGACTATAAGCTTGCTGAAGGTTCATTTTGAGAAGCTTTTATTTTCTTTCCCCATTCACCCACTCAAGCACATACTGTTAGTTAGGCAGAATCATCTACCACTGCAGATATGAATGCTTATCTCCCCCTATTTCTTCAATCTAAGACATAAGAGCAAGCTTGCTGGAACGGTGCCCGGTACATATATATATATATATATATATATATATATATATCAGTATATTTAAAATGCCTAAAACATTTCTTTAAGTGCTCAACCCCTTGGGGAGCAACATTAGTTAAAACAAGTTAAAAGAGGAATCTTAAAACTATCTACAAATTTGTTTCGAGCGCTGTTGCGCTGTCATCAGGATATATATATATATATATATATATACATCTCTCTCTCTCTCTCACTCTCTCTCTCTCTCTCTCTCTCTCTCTATATATATATATATATATATATGCAGTCTGTATCTTTGTTATTCTGTTCTTCAATTTTCTATAGCCACATTATTTGTGCTCTCTGTGTATGTATGTATGTATGTATGTATCTCTCTCTCCTTCTCTCTCTCTCTCTCTCTCTCTCTCTATATATATATATATATATATATGAGTGAGTGTGTGTGTGTGTGTGTGTGTGTGTGTGTGCGCGCGCGCGTAAACGTGCGTATGTAAAAGCGCATGCGTCATGTAAAAAAACCGTAACCAATCCATCTGTTACGGACCATTTGCCTTTTTAAAATGCATTCAAAATCCTTGGATTCCAAGTGAAAATGATGTATCGGAATATTGATTCAAATGACGATTTTATTCCTATCTTTCCACTCCCTTTTCCTTCTTCCCATTCTTGAGACAAAAACAAAAATGAAGCTGAAAGAATACCAACGCTTGTTGAGCATTTTGATAAAGTTCCTCCACCAGTCAGTCTGAATGGCCTCTTTTCTATCACATTACCTGCTGGCAGATCTCGTTCCACCTCACTTTACCCCAACACGCACAAACACCGAACGACGTCAGCTTGAATTCATTGTCAGTGCTATCTGATCGCGCCCCCAAACAATGGGAATGACGTTTCGGGTGCTACAGGGTAGATCGGGCCGGGGCAGGGAAGGTGAAGGCAAAACTTCAGTCACGTCTTGGTCTGACGAGACTGAAGCCTGATGGTGTGTGGGCAGGAGGACTCGGTCTGACGTGGGGACGACGGGCAGGTTCTGTGGCCGTTGTCCCCCGGGGAAATTTGGGTCTGTCCTATCTACAGTGTCTGGGGTAAGGACGAAGGGTGAGGTGTGGTGGACATGGTGAAAGAGATTTTTTTTTATCCATTCGACTAGTGTTTCTCTCTAAATAGGAGAAAGGCCGGTAAGTTTTGGTTTTAAGAAGGGGAGAAATTAACATAAATGCTCTCTCTCTGTCTCTCTCTCTCTGCTACCTTGTTTTATACTTGCATCTCTCTCTCTCTCTCTCTCTCTCTCTCTCTCTCTCTCTCTCTCTCTCTCTCTCTCTCTCTCTCTCTCTCTTGTCTGCCTTGTTGTACATGTGATGTGATGTGATGTGATGTGAATGTGTGTGTGTGTGTGTGTGTGTGTGTGTGTGTGTGTGTGTGTGTGTGTGTGTGTGGTGTGTGTGTCCTTGCTAGCCTGGTTGTGAGAAACAAGAGAGTGAGGGGAGAGAAAGACATGGCAGAGGACGAAGGAGGTTGGGACGGAGAGAGAGAGAGAGAGAGAGAGAGAGAGAGAGAGAGAGAGAGAGAGAGAGAGAGAGAGAGATCCACGTTTGTTTCTCACCAGTCAAAGTAGCCTCAGCATAGTCGTCCTCCTCCTCCTTCTCTCCCTCCTTCAACTTCTTCATCTCTTCCTTCCACCCACACTAAACGGCAAATCCGGTTGCAATATTGAGCAGTAGGGGTGCGTGCTGACAAGGTGACAGAATATGAAACTGTTCACTCAAACTAAAGACGCTTACTTGCACCATGCCGTCCACAACTCCCCGGTAAATTAAGCTTCTTTGCTGTGACTGAGCAGTTTAATATCAGTCGCAGTATGGTATGCACCATCTCGCCCCCCCTCCCCCCTATCTCCCCCCCCCCCCCGTACTACCACAACCACTACCCCCACCCCACTCTCTCCTTCCCTCCAGGTTTCAGTCTGGATGGTTTTCTAAGAACTGCGCTGCATGTCAAAGATTTGACCCCTGTCGGGAAGAATCCTGAATCCGTGAGCAGCTTTTCAGGCAATGATTTTTTTTATGCCGTTTCATGTCCATAAGGATTGGCTTAGAGTCACATTCAAGTCACTTAAAAAAGTTTGTAACATTTATGAAAAACAATAAAAAGAAATCGAAAATATCCTTCTGGACAGGATCGTTCGCCGCCTTTCGCCCGTTCAGAGAGTAAACGGAGCGTTTAGACAAAGACTCTTAACGTTCGTTGTGTTTTAAGTTGGATATTTTGATTCAGTGAGATGTATGGAAGCTGGGCAAGAGGAACTTATTTCTGAAAGTTGCAATACTGTCACACACACACACACACACACACACACACACACACACACACACACACACACACACACACACACACAGTCCCAGAAACTAGAACAAAAGTGGTCTAAACGCCTCCACTGAAATATCTCACCATTTCCAACATGCGGCAGAGAAACTGGTGGCATGTTACCACGGCTGAGAGGCTGAAAGGAGTGGACACGTCTCTGGTCACGCCTTGTTCTGAGGAGACTGAAAGCTGATGGGATGCGTGGGCTGGAGGATCCAGTCTGGTTTGGAAACTATGGGCTGGTGCTAAAGTCGCCATCCCTCAGGGAAACTCAGCACTGTTCTATCTACTGCCGTGTCTGGAGGCCGTGTCCTCCTTTGAATGAGGGGAGAGATTGAAATGTGCTCACTCTGTCTGTCTGTTTCTTCTCTCTCTCTCTCTCTCTCTCTCTCTCTCTCTCTCTCTCTCTCTCTCTCTCTCTCTCTCTCTCTGTCTCTTTCGCTGCGTGTGTGTGTGTGTGTGTGTGTGTGTGTGTGTGTGTGTGTGTGTGTGTGTGTGTGTGTGTGTGTGTGTGCGTGCGTGCGTGTGTTTGTGTGTGTGTGTGTGTGTGTGTGTGTGTGTGTGTGTGTGTGTGTGTGTGTGTGTGTGTGTGTGTGAAAAGGAAGTGCTCAGCCAAATGTTCTAAATCTCCAAACATGTATATGTCATGATCAGCACACAACGAACATTCTTTCCCTTGAGAAGAAAGTCTGCACATATATAACTATCAGCAGACACATGTTATTCGTCATTGCCTCCACTCCCCTCCACCCCCCTTTCTTTCTCTCTCTCTCTCTCTCTCTCTCTCTCTCTCTCTCTCTCTCTCTCTCTCTCTCTCCTCCCCCTTCTCTCTCTCTCTCTCTCTCTCTCTCTCTCTCTCTCTCTCTCTCTCTCTCTCTCTCTCTCTCTCTCTCTCTCTCTCGCATTCTAATTATTTCTTTTGCTACATAATGACTAAAAACGTAAAGACATTAAGGAACAGAACACAAAATGTGATAACCTTCAACTGCCTGATGTTGTTCTCCTTTCATGAAGCCATTTCTATTTGGGGTTCAGTCTGCAAGCTGGTACAAAACTACCAGCACGAAAGGATACATTAATCTTCGTTTGTTTCTTTTTCTTTTCTTTTTACCTTTTTCCCACTTTTCTAAGCCTACTTCATTTTTCGTCTTTCTGACCTCATCTTCCAAGCTTCTTGGCAGCATTACTTCAACACTGACATTTCAACAAGGTTAATTTGACCACAGGATTACACAATGAAAAACTAAATGAAAACAAAAAAACAACAGGGTGGAAAAGGTAATCCAAGGAAAACATCAACCAAACGTTTCGGGTCTTAAACCCTTTTTCAATGGTAAAGAACTATGAGAACTGACATTTCAGCTATCCCACCACACACACCAAAAAGTGTCCTGTCACACCCTCAGCTATGGCAATCCTCATGGAAGCTACCACTGTATAAGGTTAAAATAAGGCGGCCAACCAAAGAAGACTCTGCACTGTCGCCGAGTATTCAGTGGCACTTGTTTGGATTCAGCATGCTATGGACATCATCTAATAAGTCCCTGACAATAACTGCTTTGTAGCACTGACAGCATGAGCGATGCTCCACTCCAGAGGGTCTCGCCCTATTCATCTAGTCTCCGTGAACTTGCAGACACTGAAGACACCGACATGAAATCATCAAGATGCAACAGAAACTGAGGTCACCACAAGAGCAGGGCATTTTCTTAAAGACATGCTGTCCTTCATTCTCTATCCGTTTACTATATATGCATCCTTTGCAATTCCAAAGTCTGTGTGCTCACTTTGCTGTCTTGGCATGGATGGAGTAACAAACAGCATGTAGGTGTCTGTCTAACAAGATACTGAGAAGAATCACTTTCAGGTAATATGTCTAAATGGGTCCTTTTCTACTAGCCTTTAAGCGATGAACTCCTCATTCCACCTGTATCAACTCTCTCAACAAACTATGAACATACCACGGGACTTAACTTTCCCTTTGAAGTGTCAGGCTTATCCCCCAAACAATGAAAACTGCCATATATCATTATCAGACAGAGTCGGAAGGGTACAGAAGGTACCCCTTCCTAAACGACAGAAATGACGTTACCAATATGACGTCGATTGGAAGGGGGGGGGGGGGGGGGGGGTT
>CM031615.1:29135819-29138319 GCA_018398815.1 Conus ventricosus
TGTACTTTTTTTCATTTTTTTTTCTGTTTGTTCATCTGTCCTGCCTTCCATTGCATTGCTTGTCTCAGCTGGTTATACATACCAGGGACTATACTGACGTACCCTCAGCAACAGCAGTCCTCATGGAAGCTATTGATATGAAGTTGTGAAGGCAACCCACCAGACAGCGCGTGCTGCCAAGTGTTCAGGTATGCATGTACGCCTGTTCTGATCCAGTGTACTCAGAATACCATCTGTTAAGCCACCTGTTGACAACAATAATTGTCAACTCACGCAGCCAGCATGAGCGTGTGTCCCTCTCCCAAAGGTGCTACCACGTCCATCCAGTGACAGTCCCATGAATGTGCCAATAACGACGACCCTCAGACAAACTCAGAGGCGGAGAAGCAATCAGAACTGAGGTCACCATGAGACCAGGGAATCAAAAACTTCAAGTTTCTTTCTTTCTTTTTCAGTGTCCACTCTGTGCCTCGGCCACGACGGCCAAGTCCATGTGTTCATTTTCTTTTTTTACCTGTCTTGGTATGGATGGAATCACTGCACCGCATTTCTGCATTATAGCTGAATGTAGTCTGTCAGCTGAGATCTTGAGAAGAATCGTCTCCAGGTTGTACGTCTAAGAGGGTCCTGTTCTACTCGATTACAGATCAAGAAATCTTTTTTTTTCACCTACCCTTAAACTCCCTTAACAACTTTCGAGTACAGACATTGAAAGGTTGGACTTACGTCGTTTGCTGAGCTGTCGAACATCACCCCCAAAACACTGAAAATAAAGTTATCATCATTAGAGTGTCTGGAAAGAGAACAGAGAGCGATTCATCCGAAACGAAAATAACGTTACCACTATTACACTGACTGGGACAGAGGGCCAGAGTCCGCAAGGAAAACTCCAGTCACGCACATGTCTGAAGAGATTCACGGCTGAGGGGCGTGTGGATTGGAAGATGGGAGTCTGACTTGGGTGGAGCGATTCACTGGCGGTGTAAGTGGAATCCTTCTGGGGAAACTTGTGGCTCTTCACTCCACTTTAGTGTCTGGGGTCTAAATCTTCGATTGAGAGAGAGAGAGAGAGAGAGAGAGAGAGAGAGAGAGAGAGAGAGAGAGAGAGAGAGAGAGAGAGAGAGAGGGGAGAGAGAGAGAGAGAGAGAGGGGGGAGAGAGAGAGACAGAAGAGAGAGAGACAGAGAGAGAGAGAGAGAAGAAGAGGAGAGCAGAGAGAGAGAGGAGAGAGAGAGAGAGAGAGAGAGGAGAGAAAGAGTAAGCGAGAGAGAGAGAGAGAGGAGAGAGAGAGAGAGAGAGAGAGGGGGGGGGGGAGATTTGGAGGAAAGAGGTGAGGAACGGAGGAAGCATGTGTATTGAAGGGTATGCTGGGCAGTGTAGGGTATGGATGGACAAGGAGTAGGATGAGGCTTACTTAAAGAAATCTTGTTTGTTGAGGTGGCAACCCCCTCCCCCCTCTTACCCCCTCCTCCCCCTAACCCCCTCGCCCTCAAACACATTTATGCAAAAGGCTGAGTTTACTGAAGGTTTTCAGCCAAGAGACAGTAGTCGACCGTAGACAGACATAACAAATAGTTGTTCTCGCGAGTCAGAACGCCATGGTCCCCATACGTTGGCAGTGTAGGAATCAATGTTTTCACTCTGACGATTTCTTCATCTTCCTCCCTATTCATTCCTTGCTACTTTTGTCAGACATAGATTTACACAGCTAAACATATATTGTAAACTCTCGCTCTCTCTCTCTCTCTCTCTCTCTCTCTCTCTCTCTCTCTCTCTCTCTCTCTCTCTCTCTTGTACACACACACACACACGCACACACAACACACACACACACACACACACACACACACACACACCACACACACACACACACACACACTCGTACAGACGTATGCACATACGCACGCACGCGCACGCGTGCAAGCACACACACACACACACATGCACACACACTCGCGCGCGCGCGCACATACACATACTACGACCCTCAGTCACTCTAAAATGAATTCTCTCTCAGTGCGATATTCTGATGGATTGCAGATCCAGTTCAGTTTGTTCCATACAGTCACTGGTGGGGGATGGTGTATGTCATGAAATCCATGTAATATGACTACCCTACATAATTCTTAGACTCTCACGTGATCGAGAATACTTGGGTTTAAACAGAAGAAATAACCACTTAGACTGACGGCTCATGTTGACTTCCCTTCCTTGAGTCCCTTATGGATCTCCAAGCACAGGCTTGTATATTGACAGCCTTTCCTTTTTCTGGCCATTGTTTTTCTTTCTACTTCTTTATGGCCCTTTCTTCACGTTTCCTAGACTTCCCTTTCTTGGATGCCTTGGAAGGCCGTAGGATTGTGAAATTTTCTCCCTTCGCATATTTATGTGCTAATGTTGTTTTGTTTATAAAACAGGGTTCGAAGGGGGTTTGCCGTCTTGTTCTCTTTATTTGGCGTGTGTTCTTTACCTTTGCAGCACATCCCCCTCCCCATCAGCTG
>CM031615.1:29143319-29155819 GCA_018398815.1 Conus ventricosus
TTGACAGGCCATGTGTCTGTGGTACTCGCTCTTTGTTCCAGTATAGACGGTCAGCCTTTCTTCAACCTGCCCGTGATCGTTCAAAGGCGGTATGCATGTCCACCGATGAAGACATTCGTTTCTCTCTTTTCATGAAAGAAAAAAATCCCCTGGCTTGAATATGTAAATCAGCGTGCATGGAAGAAAATAGGATCAAGTGAACGTGGGACGGGAGTGGGGGGGAGGGGGTAGAGGAGGAAGGCAGGGAGGGCGGGACAGAGAGGGAGAGAGAGAGAGAGAGAGAGAGAGAGAGAGGAGAGAGAGAGAGAGAGAGAGAGTGTGTGCGTGTATGTGAGTGCATGCGTGTGCGCACGTGTGTTATTCTTTTTATTTGCAGTAATATATGGAAAAACAGTTTCCTTCACAGCGGAATCACACACAATTTGCACACGTAGTGTGTTCTCCTGGTAAAATGAAATTGCTTTTAGGGTGATAACCACAAAGATCATACATATTCACATCAATGGGTTTTGAGGTTTTGGAATACATTCTTCTGCCTTTTCTCTGAACATCAACCCTCCCACCCTACCACCCCCCCCCCCCTTTCCCATCCTCTTCCTCTCCCTAAACACGCGGGTGAACACACAAACGAAAACGCGCACATGTGGTCGCACAGTCTCTCGCTCAAACACACGCACACACGCATGCACGCATGCACGCGAGCACGCACACCACACACACACACACACAAACACACGCGCGCGCGCGCGCGCGCGTGCGGACACAGTAGGTATTAAATTGAAAACCAGATACAGACAGACAGACAGACAGACAAACACACACACACGCGCGCGTGCGCGCGCGCGCGCGCACGTGCAAATGAGGAATGTAACAAATTCATCCAACAAACATGTTTGTAAGCGATACCCTTTGGAAAGCTCAGCGAAGCTTGTATAAAACATGATTAAAAGTTGATGGCTTTTCCATCAAAATGCCTCCCTCCCTACCACCCACACCCCCTCTCTCTTACTCTCTCACTGTCTTTCTCTTTCCTCTCTTCACCTCTCTCTCTCTCTCTCTCTCTCTCTCTCTCTCACACACACACACACACACACACATACACACACACAAACGCACGCACGCACACATACACACACATACATGTGCGCGCGCACGCACGCATGCACGTGCACACACACACACACACACACACACACACACACACACACACACACACACACACACCACACACACACATCAACAAAGAACTGATTATGTCAGCCTGACAACGTCGCAACAAAGAGTACCATTCGGTTTTGTTTCGTGTGGTAGAGGTTAAATGGCCACACAGGGTTGTGGCGGAGCCAGAGAGAGCAAGACCTTCCCTCCAAGTGGTAACACCCCGTAATGTCCAACAACGAAGGCCAAAACCGGTGACTTTGCCACGGATTCATAATAGGTTAGGTCTGGAATGAAAACTGGAACTGAGGTCTTCGTAAAGCACTGAGCAACTTGCTATTCTGAGGATGGTGTTCGTCATGGTGTTGGGATGATGACAGCAGCGCTTAGCGGACTTAGTGTTTCCAACCAAAAAAACCCCCCCAAAAACCCCCCCCCCCCTTTTTTTTTTTAAAAAAAAAAAAAAAAAAACCCAAAAAGGGGGGTTTTTTTTTAAAAAACCCCCCCCCCAAACCCCCCCCCCACCCCCCCCCCCCAAAAAAACCCCCCTTTGGGGGGGGGGGCCCCCAAAAATTTAAAAAACCCCAAAAAGGGGCCCAAAACCAAAAACCCCCCCACCCCCCCCCCCCCCCAAAAAAAAAAAACCCCCCCCCCCCCCGGGGGGTTTTTGGAAAACCCAAAAAAAAAAAAAAAAAACCCCCCCCCCCCCCCCCAAAATTTTTTAAAAAATTTTAAAAACCCCCCTTTTTTCCCCCTTTTTCCCCCCCCTTTTTTTCCCCCCAAAAAAAAAACCCCCCCCAAAGCCCCCCCAAAAACCCCCCCCCCCTTTTTCCCCCCCCCCCCCCCTTTTTTTTCCCCCCCCCCCCCCCCCCAAAAAAAAAAAAAAAAAAAACCCCCCCCCCCCCAAAAAAAAAAAAAAAAAAAAAAAAAAACCCCCCCAAAAGGGGCCCCCCCCCCACCTTTTTTTTTTTTAAAAAAAACCCCCCCCCCCAAATAACCCCAAAAAAAAATTTTTTTAACCCTTTTAACAAAACCCCCCTTTTTTTTTTGGGGGGAAAAAAGGGGGGTTTTTAAAAAAAGGGTTTTTCCCCCAAAATTTTTTGGGGGGGGGGGGTTTTTTTAAAGGGGGGTTTTAAAAAGGGGGGGCCCCAAAAAAAATTTTTGGTTTTAAAGGAGGTTTTTTTTTGGGGGGAAAAAGGGTTTTAATTTTTTTGGGGTTGGGGGGTTTTTCCCCGGGGCCCCCCCCAAAAAAAAAAATTTTCCCAAAAGGGGGGGGGCCCCCAAAAAAAAAAATTTTGGGGTTTTTTTTCTTAAAAAATTTTTTAAAAAAAAAAAAAAAAAAAAGGGGGGGGGAAAAAAAAAAAAAAAATTTTTTTTTTAAAAAAAAAAAAAAAAAAAAAAAAAAAAAAAAAAAAAGGTTTTTTTTAAAAAAAAAAAAAGGGAAAAAAAAAACCCAAAAAAAACCAAAAAAAAAAAATTTTGTTTTCCCAATTTTTAAAGGGCCCCCCCCCCCCCTTTTTAAAATTTCCCAAAAAAACCCGGGGGTTTTTTTCCCCCCCCCCTTTTTTTTTTTAGGGGGTTTTAAAATTGCCCAATTTTGGGGGAAAGGGGTTTCCCCCCCCCCCTTAAAAAGGTTTTTTTGGGGGGTTTTTTTTTTTCCCCCCCGGGGGGGGAAAAAATGGGAAACCCCCCCCCCCCAAAACCCCCCCCCCCCCCCCCCCCCCCCCCCCCCCCCCCCCCCCCCCCCCCCCCCCCCCCCCCCCCCCCCCCCCCCCCCCCCCCCCCCCCCAAATTCCCCTTTTTGGGGGATTAAATTAAAAAAGGGGGAAAAGGGAAAAAAACCCCCCCCCAAAAACCCCCAAAAAACCCCCCCCAAAAACCCCCCCCCCCCCCCCCCCCCCCCTTTTTCCCCCCCCCAAAAACCCCTTTTTTTGTTCCCAAAAAGGTTTCCTTTGGGGGGAAAAAAAAGGGGTTTCCCGGGGAAAGGGGGCCAAAAAACCCCCCCCCCTTTTTTTTTTAAAAGGGGGGGGTTTTTCCCCCCCCGGGGGGTTTTTTTGGGGGGGGGGTTTTGGGGGGTTTGGGGGGGGGGGTTGGTGGGCCCGGGGGGGGGGGGGGGTTTGGTTTTGGGGGGGGGGGGGGAAAAATTCCCCCGGAAATTTTTGGGGGGGAAAAAAAAAAGGGGGGTTTTTTTTGGGGGGGGTTTTTCCCCCGGAAAAACCCCCTTTTTTTTTTAAAAAAAAACCCCCCCCCCCCCGGGGTTTTTTAAAAGGGGCCCCCCCAACCCCCCCCCAAACCCCCCCCCCCCCAACCCACCAAAAACCCCCAACCCTGGGGAAAAAAAAAAAAAAAAAAAAACCCCCCCCCCCCACACAAACCCCCCCCCCCACCAAAAAAAAACCAAACCCAAAAAAAAGGGGGGGGGGGAAAAAACCCCCCCCCCCCAAAAAAAAAAAAAAAAAAAAAAAAAAAGGGGGGAGGGGAGGGGGGGGAAAAAAAAAAAGGGGGAAAGGGGAAAAAATTTTTGGGGGAAAAAAAAAAAAAAAAGGGGAAAAAAAAAAAAAAAAAAAAAAGGGGGGGGGGAAAAAAAAATTAAAAAAAAAAAAAAAAAAAAAATTTTTTTTTCCCTTTTAAAAACCCCCCCCCCAAATTTGGTTTTTTTTTTAAAAACCCCCAAAAAAAAAACCAAAAAAAAAAGGGGGGGAAAAAAAAAAAAAAAAAAAAAAAAAAAAAAAAAAAAAAAATTTTTTAAAAAAAGGGGGAAAATTTTTTTTGGGGGGGGCCCCCCCCCCCCAAAAAAAAAAAAAAAAAAGGGGGGGGGGGGGGAAAGGGGAGAAGGGGGAAAAAAAAAAAAAGGGGGGAAAAAAAGAAAGGGGGAGGAGGGGGAAAAAAAAAAAGGGGAGAAAAGGGAAAAAGGTTTAAGGGGGGGAAGGGGGGGGGGGAAAAAGGGGGGGAAAGGGGGGAAAAAAAGGGGGGGGGGGGGGGGGAAAAAAAAAAAAAAGGGGGGGAAAAAAAAAAAAGGGGGGAAATTAAAAAAAAACCCCCCCCCCCAAAATTCTTGGTTTTTTGGGGGGGAAAAAAAACCCCCCCCCCCGAACCCCCCCCCCAAAAAAAGGGGGAAAAACCCCCCCCCAAAAAAATTTTTGGGCCCCAAAAAAGGGGGGGGGTTTCCCGGGGGGGTTTAAAATTTTTTCCCCCCCCCCCCCCCCTTGGGTTTTTTTTTTTTTTTTTTAAAAAAAAGGGGGGGGGGCCCCCCCCCCCCGGGGGGGTTTGGGGGGCCCCCCCCGGGGGAAAAAAAGGGGCCCCCAAAAAAAAAGAAAGGGGGGGGGGGGGAAAGGGGAGAAAGGGGGTTTTTTAAAAAAAAAAAAAAATTTTTTTTTTTTTTTAAAGGGAAAAAAAGGGGGGGGGAAAGGGGGGGGGTTTTTTTGGGGGGGGGGGGGAAAGGGGGGGGGGGGGGGAAGGGGGGGGGGAAGGGGAAAAAAAGGGGGGGGAAAAAGGGGGAAAAAAAGGGGGGGGGGGGGGGGGGGGGAAGGGGAAAGGGGAGAGAAAGGGGGGGGGGGAGGGGAGGGGGGAAAAGGGGGGGAAAAAGGGGGGAAAGGGGGAGAGAGGGGGGAGGGAAAGAGAAGGGGGGAGAGGGGGGGAGGGGGGGGGGGGGAAAAGGGTGGGGGGGAGGAAAAAAGGGGTTAAAAAAAAAAAGGGGGGGGGGAGAAAAGGAGGAAAAAGGGGGAAAAAGGGGGAAAAGGGAAAAAAAAAGGGGGGGGGGGGGGGAGGAAGGGGGGGGAGAGAAAAAAGGGGGGGGGAGGAGGGGAGGGAGGGGAGGGGAGAGAGAGAAAAAAAAAGGGGGGGAAGGGGGGAAAAAGGGGGGGGAGAAAAGGGGGGGGGGGGGGAGGGGAAAAAGGGGGGGTGAAAAAAGAGGAAAAGGGGGGGGGGGGGAGGGGGGAAAAAGGGGGGAAAAGGAAAGGGGGGAAAAAAAAGGGGGGGTTTGGGGGGGGGAAAAGGGGGGAAGGAAAGGGGGGGGAAAGGGGGGGGGGAGGGGGGGGGGGGGAGGGGAAAAAGGGGGGGGGAAAAGGGGGGGGGGGAGGGGTTTGGGGGGGAAAGGGGGAGGGGGGGGGGGGGGGGAGAGAGGGAGAAAGAGAAAGGGGGGGGGGGGAGAAAAAAAAGAAGAAAGGAAAGGGGTTAAAATAAGGGCAAAAAAAGAGAGAAAAAGGGGGGGAAAAAGAAGGGGGGGGGGGGAAAGGGGGAAAAAAAAATTTAAAGGGGGGGAAAAAAAAAAGGGGGGAAAGGGGGAAAAAAAGGGGGGGAAACCGGGGGTTTTAACCCCCCGGGGGGGGGGGAATGGGGGGGGGGGGCCCAAAGGGGGGGGATTTGGGGGGAAACCCTTTTTTTAAAAAAAACCCCCCCCCCCCGGGGGGGGGGGGGGCCCCCCCAAAAAAAGGGGGGGAAAAAAAAAACCCCGGGGGGGGGGGGGGGAATGGGGAAAAAAGGGGGGGGTTTTTAAAAAAAGGGAAAAAAAAGGGGAAAGGGGGGAAAAAAAAAAAAAAGGGGGGGGGGGGGGGGGGAGGGGGGGGGGGGGGGGGGGGAAAAGGGGGGGGGGGGGAGGGGGGGGGGGGGGGGGGGGGGGGGGGGGGGGGGGGGGGGGGGGGGGGGGGGGGGGGGGGGGGGGGGGAGGGGGGGGGGGGGTTGGGGGGGGGGGGGGTTTTGGGGGGGGGGGGGGGGGGGGGGGGGGAAAAAGGGGGGGGGGGGGGGGGGGGGGGGGGGGGGGGGGGGGGGGGGGGGGGGAAAAAAAGGGGGGGGGGGGGGGGGGGAAAGGGGGTGGGGGGAAAAAAAGGAAAAAGGTGAGGGGGTTTTGGGGGGGGGAAAAAAAAAAAAAAAAAAGGGGGGGGGGGGGGGGGGGGAAGGGGAAGGAAAAAGGGGGGAAGGGGGGGTTTGGGGGGGGGGATGAACGGGGGGGGGGAGAAGGGGTTAAGGGAAAAGGGGGGGGAAAAAAAAGGGGAGAAGGGGGGGGAAGGGGGGGGAAAAAAAAAAGGGGGGGGAAGGGGGAAAGGGAAAAAAGGGGGGGGGGGAAAAAAGGGGGGGGGAAAAAATTTTTTGGGGAAAGGGGGGGGGAAAAAGGGGGAAAAAAAGGGGGGGGAAAGGGGGTGGGGGGGGGGAAAAAAAGGGGGGGGGGAGAGGAGAAGGGGGGAAAAAAAAGGGGGGGAAAAAAAAGGGAAAAAGGGGGGGGGGAGAAGGGGGGGGGAAGAGGCCCCCCCGGGGGGAAGGGGGGGGGGGAGGGAGAGGGGGAAAAAAAGGGGGGGGGGGAAAAAGGGGGAAAAAGGGGGGGGGGGGAAAAAAAAAGGGGGGGGGGGGGAGAAAGGGGGGGGGGAAAAAAAAAGGGAGGGGGGGGAAAAGGGGGGAGGAAAGCCCAAAAAAAGGGGGGGGAAAAAAGAAAGGGGGGGGGAGGGGGAGGGGGAAGGGGGGGGGGGGGAAAAGGGGGGGGAGAAAAGGGGAAAAGGGGGGGGGGGGGAAAAAAAGAGAGAGGGGGAGGGAAAAAGGGGGGGGAAAAAAAGGGGGGGGGGAAAAAAAAAAAAAAAAAGGGGAAAAAAGAAAAACCCCCCCCCCCAAAAAAAAAAAAAAATTGGGAAAAGGGGGGGGAAAAAAAATTTTTTGGGGGGAAAAAAAAAAGGGGGAAAAAAAAAATTGGGGGGGCCCCCCCCAAAAAAAAAAAGGGGGGGAAAAAAAGGGGGGGAAAAAAGGAAAAAGAAAAACCCCCGGGGGGAAAAAAACCCGGGGGGGGTTTTTTTTTTGGGGGCCCCAAAAAGGGGGGGGGGTTTTTTTTCCCCCAAAAAAAAATTAAACCTTTTTTGGGGGGGGGGGGAAAAAAATTTTTTTTTTTTTTAAAAAAAAAAAAAGGGGGCCCCTTTGGGGGGAAAAAAAAAAGGGGGGGGGAAGGGAAAATTTAAAAAAAAAAAAAAAAAAAAAACCCCCCCGGGGGGGGGAAAAAAAAACCCAAACCCCCCCGGGGGGGGGAAAAAGGGGGGGGAAGGGGGGGGAAAAAAGGGGGAAAAAAAGGGGGGGGGGAAAAAAAAGGGGGGGGGGGGGGGGAAAAAAAAATTTAAAAAAAGGGGGGGGGGGGGGGGGGGGGGGGGGGGGGGGGGGGGGGAAAAGGAAAAGGGGGGGGGGGGTGGGGGGAGGGGGGGAAAAAAAAGGAAAAAGGGGGGGGGAAAAAGGGGGAAAAAAAAAAACCCCAAAAGAAAAGGGGGGGGGGAGAGGGGGGGAGAAAAAAAAGGGGGGGGGGGGGAAAATTTTTTAAAAAAAAAAAAAAGGGGGGGAAAAGGGGGGGGGGAAATTTTTTAAAAAGAAAAAAAAAAAAGGGGGGGGGGGGGGGTTTTGGGGGGGGAAAAAATTTTTTCCCGGGGGGGGGGGGGGGCCCCCCCCCCCCCCCCCCCCCCCCCCCCCCCCCCCCCCAAAACCAAAAAAAAAAAAAAGGGGGGGGGGGGGTGGCAAAAAAGGGAAAAAAAGGGGGGGGGGGGAAACGGGGGGGGGGGGGGGTTTTTTTTTTTTTGGGAAAAAGGGAAAAAATTTTGGGGGGAAAAAAAAAAAAAAAAAAAGGGGGGGGGGGAAAAAGGGGGGGGGGAAAAGGGGGGAAAAGGGGGAAAAAAAAAAAAAAGAAAAGGGGGGGGGGGGGGGGGGGGGGGGGAAAAAAAAAAAAAAAGGAAAAAGGGGAAAGAAAGAGGGGGGAAGGGGGGGGGGGGAAGGGAGAGGAAAGGGGGGCGGGGGGGAAAAAGGGGGGAGAGAGGGGGGGGGGAGGAAAAAAAGGGGGGAAAAGAAGGGGGAGGAAAAAAAAAGGAGGGGGAAAGGGGGGGGAAAAGGGGGAAAGGGGGGGGGGGAGGGGGGGGTTAAAAAAAGGGGAAAAAAAATTTTAAAAGGGGGGGGGGGAAAACGGGGGGGGGAAAAAAAGAAGGGGGGGGGGAAAAAGGGGGGGGAAAGGGGGGGAAAAAAAAAAAAGGGGGGGGGAAAAAAAAAAGGGGGGGGGGGGGGAAAAAGGGGGGGGTTTTGGGGGGGGGGAAAAAACCCCCAAAAAAAAAAAAAAAAAAAATTTTAAAAAAAAACCCAAAAAAAAAAAGGGCCCCCCCCCCAAAAAAAAAAAAACCCCCCCCCCCCCCAAACCCCCCCCCAATTTTTTCCCCAAAAAAAACCAAAAACCCCTTTAAAGTTCCCCCCCCCCCCAAAACCCCCCCCCCCCCTTTTTTTTTCCCCCCAAACCCCCCTATTTAAAAAAAACCCCCCCAAAAAAAACCCCCGGGCCCCCAAATTAAACCCCAAAAAAACCCCCGGGGGGGTTTTTAAAACCCAAAAAACCCCCCCCGGTTTTTCCCCCCTTTTTAATTTCCTTTTTCCCCCCCCCCAAAAAAAAAAAAAAAAAAACCCCCCCTTTTTGGGGGGGGGGGCCCCCAAAAAAAATTTTTTTAAAAAGGGGAAAAAAAAAAAAAAAAAAAAAAACAAAACCTTTTTTAAAAAAAAAAAAACCCGAAAAAAAAGAAAAAAAAGGGGGGGGTTAAAAAAGGGGGGGGGGGAAAAAAAAAAAGGGGGAAAAAAAAGGGGGGGAAAAAAGGGAAAAAAAAAAAAAAAAAAACAAAAAAAATTAAAGGGGGGGGGGGGAAAAAAAAGGGGGAATGGGGGAAAGGGGGAAAAAAAGGGGCCCCCCGGGGGGGGGGGGGGGAAAAAAAAAAAATTTTTTAAAAAAAAAAAAGGGGCGGGGGAAAAGGGGAAAGGGCCCGGAAAAAAAAGGGGAAAAAAGGGGGAAAAGGGGGGAAAAAAAAAAAAAGGGGGGAAAGGGGGGGGGGGGAAAGGAAAAAAAAAAAAAAAAAAAAAAAAAAAAAAGGGGGGGGGAAAAAAAAAAAAAAGGGGGGGAAAAAAAATAGGAATCGATTCTTTTTCCAAGGTTCTTCTTGAGCAGACGATAACAAGTTCCTGTTCCATGCATTCGCTTCCTCCCCCCCCCCCACCCCATCCCCACCCGCTTCTCCCTCCTCCAACACACACATCTATCCCCCTAAACTTCCGCTGTCGTTCTTCCTACTGCGGTTTACCCCACCGTTAAGTTGTACCCGTAAAAGCCCAGCGCCAGGCGGTGCAATTACCGGACACTAGACTGGTGAGCTTATCTGCTTGTTTGTGTCTTTCTCTAATTGCTCTGGCTGTTAGCTTTTAGCTCTGAGACACACAAGGAAAGGGAAAACGGTGAGTGCATTGTGAGGGCAGGGGGTAAAAGAGGCGAGGCAGGGAGGGGGGATGTTGAGCTTGTAATAAGGGAGAAAGAGAAAAAAGTGGAGGAAAGAGGAGAGACAGACACTTAGAGAGAGAAAGACACACACAACATATTGAGAAGAGAGAGGAGAGGGAGAGAGATGGAGAGAGGAGGAGAGAGGGAGAGAGAGAGAGAGAGGAGAGAGAGAGAGGAGAGAGAGAGAGAGGAGAGAAAAACAGAGATAGGGAGAGCAGGAGAGAGAGAGATGGGAAAAGAGGGAGGAGAGAGAGGAAAGAGGGGCCGCAGGGAGGGTGGGTGGAAGGAAGACAGAGATTTAGAGAAAATGAGGACAGAGCGAGAGACAGAAACGGACAGAGAGACAGAGAGAGAGAGAGAGAGAGAGAGAGAGCAGAGAGAGGAGAGATGAGAGAGAGAGGAGGAGAGAGAAGAGAGAAGAGAAACAGATGGGAAGGAGAAGAGGAAGAGACGAAAGGAGAGAAAAGAAGTAAGAGAAGATGAAGAAACAGAGAGAGAGAACAGGGAGAGGAGAATAGAAGGAACAGAGATTCAGAGAGAGGAGAGAGAGACAGAGAGAGAGACAGAGAGAGACAGAGAGAGAGAGAGAGACAGACAGACAGACAGACAGACAGACAGGCAGAGAACGAGAGAGACAGACAGAGAGAGAGGGGAAATGCAGCCAAAGAGAAAGGACACAAAGAGGACAACCGCTTGAGGAGGACCATTTTCACCACAAAGACTCAAAACACTTCTATGAAGCAGAAAGAAAAGACAGGACTTCCCTGCCTCTGACAAGAATACTATCCCCTCACAGCGCTCCTAGGAATTCCATTTCCTCTTTACGGCTCTTCTGAGCAAAGGATAACAAGTTCCTGTTCCATGCATTCGGTTCCTCCTCCCCCCTCCCCCCCCCCCCCCCCCCCCCCCCCCCCCCCCCCCCCCCCCCCCCCCCCCCCCCCCCCCCCCCCCCCCCCCCCCACACACACCACACACATATCCCCTAAACTTCCGCTGCCGCTTCCCCGCTGGTCTAACCCACCATTCACTTGTAGCTTAAAAGCCCGGCGCCAGGCGGTTTGAAACACCGGACATAGACTGGTGAGCTTGTCTGTTGTTTGTGTCTTTCTGTAATGTCTTTTTTCAGTTTTCCCGTTCTGAGAAAAGCAAGGAGGGGAAAACGATGAGTGCATTGTGGGGGAAAAGCGGGTGAAATGAATGGTGGGGGTGAGACTGTGCGAGAGAAGAGAAGAAGAAGAGAGAGAGAGAGAGGAGGAGAGAGAGAGAGAGGAGAGAGAGAGAGAGAGTGAGAGAGAGAGAGAGAGAGAGAGTAGAGAGAGAGAGGAGAGAGAGAGAGGGGGAACAGACAGACAGGGGAGAGAAAGATACGCAGAGAGACGACGATGAGAAAGAGACAGAAGGAGGGGGTAAGGAAGGAGGGAGAGAGGGAGAGGGAGAGAGATAGAGATAGAGAGACAGACAGACAGATACAGAAAACAGGACACAGAGCAAGAGAGAGAGAGAGAGAGAGAGGGAGAGACAGACGGGCCCGACAGACAGACAGAGAAAAAGACAAAGACAGACAGGCAGAAAGACAGACGGACAGACACTGACCTGGTAAAAAGGTCGATGTTGAAAGACATACTCTCCATTGTCGAAGTTGAGTTTCATGAGCTTTGATCATGATTCTCTGACAGAGTCTGGTGAGGACAGAGCACCACAACTGAAACCCACAGAACCACTCACATTAGATTTCCTCCACAACTGAAACCAAAAAACACACTCACATTAGATTTCCACCACACTGAAACCCAAAAAAACACACTACATTAGATTTCCACCACACCTGAAAACCCACAAAACCACTACATTAGATTTCCACCACAACTGAAACCCACAAAACACACTCACATTGATTTCCACCACAACTGAAATCCATAACACACACTCACATTAGATTTCCACCACAACTGAAACACACACATATTTTTACACAACAAACAACACAAAAAAAAACCACTGACGTTAGATCCCCACAACTGAACCCACAAATACACTCGCATTAGATTTCAACGACTGAAACCTACAAAAATACCCCCACGTCAGATTTCAACAAATGGAAACCCAAAATACACTGCATTAGATTTCCACAACTAAAAACCCACAACTACATTGCATTAGATTTCCACAACTGAAACCACAAAATCACTCATATTAGATTTCCGCCACACTAAAACAAAATAAAATCACTCACATTAAATTTCCACCACACCTGAAACACACACAATACTTCACATTAGATTTCCTCACTGAAACTCAAAGGACACTCATTTTTAAAACGCCACGGCTGAAACACGCAAAAACACCAACTTTCCGAATGAAACATTAAAAACGCCAGTAACTCAGAGAACACCCAGTAACCCGAAGGCTATACTTCAGTATTTAGAGTGCACAACACACCTTTAGTAACAACATTAATCACAAAGTTTTTGAAATTAAACTGAAATGAGGCAGGGAACAGTAAACCAGTAAACAGCATTGAACTGAACATGAAATGAGGCAGGGAACAGTAAACAGTAAACAGCATTGAACTGAACATGAAAGAGGCAGGGAACAGTAAACAGTAAACAGCATTGAACTGAACATGAAATGAGGCAGGGAACAGTAAACAGTAAACAGCATTGAACTGAACATGAAAAGAGGCAGGGAACAGTAAACAGTAAACAGCATTGAACTGAAAATGAAAAGAGGCAGGGAACGTAAACAAATAAACAGCATTGAACTGAACATGAAATGAGGCAGGGACAGTAAACAGTAAACAGCATTGAACTGAACATGAATGAGACAGGGAACAGTAAACGTAAACAGCATTGAATGAACATGAAAAGAGGCAGGGAACAGTAAACAGTAAACAGCATTGAACTGAACATGAAATGAGGCAGGGAACAGTAAACAATAAACAGCATTGAATGAACATGAAATGAGGGCAGGGAACAGTAAACAGTTTAAAAAGCATTGAACTGAACATGAAAGAGCAGGGAAAGTAAAAAAGTAAACAGCATTGACGAACTGAAATGAGGCAGGGAACAGTAAACAGTAAACA
>CM031615.1:29160819-29165819 GCA_018398815.1 Conus ventricosus
TGTACATCCGAATGACAAAAGTGACGTACGTTTGAGCTAAATCATTGTAAGTGGATCCTCGAGGCCAGGTCAGATGATGTAATAAAGGTCTATGACGAAGTAGACATCTTGTGGAAGCTCCAAATCGGACTGTTTGCACTCAGACCAAATGTGCTGTGCCAGTGCTGCTTTATTAGCGCGCCTCGGCAAACCTGAGGTGTCAAACAGAGATGCTGGGGTATTGCTCAGCTCATAACTGAAAGTCGAAGCCATCAGACCTATGCTGGTTTCTGCAATCTTGACCATTCTTTGAAACTACAGGTTTGGGTCCACGTGAACTGCATCGCCATGCAGTTTGACAGCAAGCTTTGTAGCCATTGAAACAACCTGGTCTTTCTTTTCAAGGACACTTCTAAGGCATTCTTGCCAATCATGCTATCCAAAATGTTCTCTCCGAGAACTTTTGCCTGGTCAGCATCCACTGTACTGTCTGCTGCCCTTCCACTTGCAATACACCTCAAGGTCTGACTTGCATGAAAAGGATTTCTTTCATGGAGGTAATGCACAGTCACAAGGGTATCATTCTGCAGTCTTGACTTACTGAGATCTTTGTGTTCTGGATGCTGTCCACTTGTCTTCTGCATGGCTGAATTGATTTCAACACAAGCTGGCATGCCCATAAGCCATACAAGTCTCTCATGCTCCCCCATTCCTGTGCCACGAGTCAGCCCTCCGTTGGTCTTTAAACTTCGCACGAGGACCTGTTCAATGATCAGATCTGATGAAGGCCTCCCTAGAAACGGTCACTTCTGATCACGTGCCGTCCTTGTGTAAAACTGTAAAAGACATCAGAATTGACCTCCTTGAGGTCAACCATCTGCTGAAGGTACAGCCAGGCCGACTTGGTGTAATGATGGCGACCAGCCGCAGCCAAATATGGCAACATACATCTGACAGATTCCAGATGCATCTTGAAGGTACCTGTCCTTTCAGCTTTGATTGATTTCCGCAGAATGTCAGCCATGTCCATGTACTGCAACCACAATGCTGCATTTCTAACGCAGGACAGACGTTTCTTGTGCTCGTCCAGCTGACTAGTAACAGCTGAACACACATTGTCGGTCGTGGCATCTTAGGCTGGTATGCTGCTGTTCAGAACTTTCTCCACAACACTTGAAGCAGCATTCAAAGTACCATTCCCTAGATCTGCTTCTAGATCGCCAGAATCCATCACATCAGAATCTGAAATTGGCGAAAAAAACGGATGCCTGGGCTTATAGCTGCGATCATTCCCATTCCATGGAAGGTGTTGTGGCCATCAATTGTCAATGTATTGTGGTCGACGTTGTCTGCAACGAACTGAATTGTCTCTCTGTCTGTTGTGGGAAGCTCAACTCCAAAGGAGGCTGCAGCATTCAGTGCAAACTTTCTAAGAACCTGGAACCAAAAGTTCTGTGCATCTGTACTGCAAGGTCAATGTGCAGTGCTGCAATGATGGTGTTTGGTCGAAAGTTCTGTACTATAGCTTGGCCCATTGCAGATACTTTAAATCAACATTTTTTTGTGAACGACTTGATTGGGAAATTTTCTCAGTGTCCCAGGAATGTAGTTTCCTTGGTTCTCAATAGAGACGGAATCTGGATACGCTTCTTTGCAGCCTAACATTGACTTGATGTCACAATGAATGATGTCTGCAGCAGCATTGATCAGTCGCAGTTTTTCTGCTTCAAGATCAGCATTTCTTGGTTGTTAATAAAAATGACGCAGGATGGTATTAGCTGTCTTCTTCAGTGTGATTATATCTGCTTGGTTGGGGGACTGAACAATCGATCTCATTTCCATAGTGTTTTATCAATTTTTTCTTCATGTGCACAGTACTTACTATATGCTTCAATTTCTGAATCCTTAAGACTGTGTGCCATGATGTCAACCAAATCACAAACGGTCACCTAGTCAGAGTCAAGAGAGTCGAGCTGGTCGATGACGTTTTCAAAGGCAGAAAGTCTTTGGAAATCTTCTGGTCTTCCCGAACACACGTTTTTGGTGATGGGCTCTTCATTTAAAAACATCTTTGGAATCTGACAATCAGAACGGAAGTTCGATAGGCAGGTATTATGGTAAACTGCATCTTGGGCTAAACAGTCCTGTAGAAATTCAAGTCTTCCTTGAATGGGCAAGAGATGTCAAAGTCTTCCTTTGACATCTCTTGCCCATAAATCCCTTGATGCACACATGTTTGCAAAACTGACTTTTGGAATTCTAACGTCTGCACAACTTTCAGTTGTCCACTTGACGCCCACTTGGGGCCTTTTCTTTGCCGCTTTTCCCTTTCTGACAAAATAAGCACACTGGTTCAGCATCAGAGTCCTGCGATCTTGGTTGTCTTGTCTTTTGGGGGGACATGAGCTTTTTTCTTTTCTTCAGCTTGCTTTCAGTGGCCTTAGGATTAGTGTATTGGCTACGACATACACGGTGAACTAAATCACCGTCCTCTGCATGGATATTGTCATACAGTTGTTTACTAACACGATTTATGCTGTCGCTCCCTTTCTCGCCAAGAGTCACCCTGTCTTTGGGATTCTGAAACTCTTGCTTACAGATGATGCAGACTTCTGGATACACTTGTCTTGAAGAAGGGAAAAGTGTGATTAGTGCCATGTTTGAAGGTTAAAAACAAAACTGTGTCATTGCCAAGTATTCCATACAACAAACTCATTGCATATATCTATCCTACACACACACGCCCGCGCACACACAAACACACGCACACACACACACACACACACACACACACACACACACACACACACACACACACACACTCTCTCTCTCTCTCTCTCTCTCTCTCTCTCTCTGTCGTGGGGAGAGAGAGAGAGAGAGAGAGAGAGAGAGAGAGAGAGAGAGCGAGCTTATATCATGAATGTTCTACCATACGACTGTCTCCCGGCGCCTTATCGCTAACAGCGCGCGAGCCGCGCTGGAACATGTGTGCCGCACAACCCGGCGCATGCGTGATGCAGCGAAACTACGCCTCCCGGGCCTTCTAGCACAGCCATTTGAACAAAACGAGTCTAGATTATCGTCATGACTCTTTATCTTTAAATGTTTAATTCAGATCATATACGTCATCATGCAAAAATAACTTCGTAGGATGAACTTGGCGTTGGTGAATGTGTATCTTACCCCTCCATCGCTCTCAGCCTCCGTGTCTATGGTGATTCGGTCGGATCAGAAGTATCGCGCGGACAAAAACGCGATGTTCAAAATCAATTTTCGATCACTTCCCCCCAGGATATTTTGGTAGACTTTATTGGATGTTAACATACATGCGAAAAACTGTTTTATCATGAAAAAAATCGTAGAAAGGAATTAGTTTGCACCCTATTATTCTTTTGCCTGGACTATACGGCCAGTCGTGTTACATGCCCCTAAGTGGTAAGCCCACGTGACAACATCGTGCGAACTCTTCAGGAGCATCCCTGCTGTGTGCAGTGCAGGTGGAGCGGAGACGGGACAGAGAGAGAAAGAAATGGACAGACCACAAGAACACTGTGGCCGCAAGCAGGCGCTTGCCCAAAAACGACAGAGGCGGCAGACAAGTGTTGCAGCGTTCATCATTACTGCCTTCGTCATCATCATCATCATCATCATCATCATCATCCTCATCATCCTCATCCTCCTCCTCCTCCTCCTCCTCCTCCTCCTCCTCCTCATCATCATCATCATCCTCATCCTCATCCTCCTCATCCTCCTCCTCCTCCTCCTCCTCCTCCTCCTCCTCATCATCATCATCATCATCATCATCTTCGTCATCGTCTTCGTCGTTGTCGTTGTTGTCGTCAACACATTTATACAGCGCAACACCCAACAACACAGGCTCAAATGGCATCAAACACACATGCCTACAAACAACGTACAGTCTTACAAATGTAAATCAAAAGAAACGGCCTAATGCGTTCTGCTCTGGGGTTAATGAGTCAAGTTATACGTTTCACGAAGAAAAAGAATCTCAAATTCAGTGTTCAAAGCTTGGATGGCATTAAGTGAGGATGGCAGGAGTTACACATACTAGGAACTTGATAGGGGAATAATCCCTGGCCAGATTATTTCAGATCGATTTGGACAAAAAAGGTTGTTGTTTTTTGTTGTTGCCAGAACTGGATCTGAGAGGGCGGAATGGCTGCTAGATCTGAAGGAGAGAAGAGAGATAAGGTGGTAAAGATCCACATCAACACTACGAAAAGCTAGCACAGCAATCTTGACTTTAATTCGAGCTGCAGTTGGCAGCCAGAGAAGTGGAATCAGTTCTCCTAGGTAACTGTCCCCGCCATTGCAGCGCAGTGCCCACAATGGCCCTGGTGAGGTCCGTAACAAGAGATCAGTGCCCATGATCAACACCGTTGCTGATGCTGTTGCTTCTGCTACATCTGCCTATGTTCCAAGGACTGTATCCGAGCAGTCTATTTATTGAAATATACATTACCAACTAGAGCATCTAATAACTCAGCCCTTGGTAACCGAGTCAGACACGTTATTAAGGAATTGAACAGGAAGCTGCGACGTCACATTTCCAGACTCTCCACCCATCTCCTCACTTCCTACGGATCCTCTCCACCTCTGTCCCTACACTTTTCCCTCCACTCCAGCCCCCACCCCATCCCCCCGCAGCCCCCACCCCACCCCTGCTGCCCCCATGGCGCCTCTCGGTCCGATTCTCTTCCCTGGTTCCAGACGAGTGTGTGTGTCCCTTGGGATTAGAACAACTTTCCTTCTCAAGTGTTAGATTGATATGTGTGTGTGTGTGTGTGTGTGTGTGTGTGTGTGTGTGTGTGTGTGTGTGTGTGTGTGTGTGTGTGTGTGTGTGTGAGAGAGAGAGAGAGAGAGAGAGAGAGAGAGAGAGAGAGAGAGAGACAGACAGACAGACAGACAGACGGACAGAAAAACAGGGAGAGTGACAGATAGACTGACAGACAGAGACATAGAGAAACAGAGATAGAGACAAACAGAGACAGGCACTTGCA
>CM031615.1:29175819-29180819 GCA_018398815.1 Conus ventricosus
ATGAGAACTAAATCGTCACAACACTCATGCCAAGAAAAAAAATCTCTGTTTCACAAACAAACCATTCAAAGACCTGGATCATTAACAGTGTGAGAACGATCCAGACCCATCGAAATAAAACGAGTCTGGGGCTCATGGGCAATGGGTTGGACAATCTGGGGATCATGAGGGACTGGCCTCGCAATTTGCGGATCGAGAGAGACGGAGAGCGGAGAGCAATTTGGAGCTGAGAGAGATACAGGGGTGGATCGCAAAGAGCAGTTTGGGACCGAGAGAGCCAGCAATTTGATAAAATGACCCAACCTCATTTTTCCCCGCTCTCATTGTAAACTCTTTTGCCCCTGAGGGGAAATCACACAGAGGTCCACTCTACGTGACGGCCCTTCTGCAATGATCGACGACCACGTATCTCCTTCATCGTCTGACAGTGTGTAAGAAAGAAAAGAACAGAGAGAGAGAGAGAGAGAGAGAGAGAGAGAAGGGAGAGGCAGACAGACAGATAGAGAGAGAGAGCGAGAGAGAGAGAGAGAGAGAGAGAGAGAGAGAGAGAGAGAGAGAGAGAGAGAGAGAAGAGAAGAGAAGAGAAGAGAACACAGAAAAGGGACAGAGTATGACAAACCATAACGACAGTTATAATTTCCAAAGAAACAGAGCAGCAGAAGTTTGAGAACATGCGAACTAAATCATCACAACACTCATGCCAAGCAAAAAAATTCTCTGTTTCACAAACAAACCATTCAAAGACCTGGATCATTAACAGTGTGAGGGGCATCCAGACCCATCGAAATAAAACGAGTCAGGGGTTCATGGGCAACGGGTTCGACGATCTGGGCATCAAGAGGGACTGGCCTAGCAATTTGGGGATCGAAAAAGACGGAGAGCGGAGAGCAATCTGGAATTGAGAGAGATACAGGAATGGATCGCAAAGAGCAGTTCAGAACTGAGAGAGACAGCAATTTGATAAAGTGTCCTAGCCTCGTTTTTTTTTTTTCTCTCCCGCTCACTGGAAACTCTTTTGTCCCTGAGGAGAAATACACACAGATGTCCAATGTACGTGATGGCCCTTCTTCAATGATCTACGACCACGTATGTCTTTCATCGGCTGACAGCGTGTAAGAAAGGAAGGAATACAGAGAGAGAGAAGAGAGAGAGAGAGAGAGAGAGAGAGAGAGAGAGAGAGAGAGAGAGGAGAAAAGAGAGAGAGAGAGAGAGAGAGGAGAAAGAGAGAGAGAGAGAGAGAGAGAGAGAGAGAGAGAGAGAGAGAGAGAGGGGGGGGGGGGGGAAGAGTAACAAAAAGACAGACGGACAGAAAAAGGCACTGACACAAAGATAGGACAGACAGACAGAGAAGGACACAGGCACACAGATAGCACAGAGGACAGAGAGAGAGAGAGAGAGAGAGAGAGAGAGAGAGAGAGAGAGAGAGAGAGAAGAGAGAGAGAGAGAGAGAGAGGAGCCAGCTAATCAGGTACCACCACCACCCTGCCCTGCGCACGTAAAACACGTTTGTTTTAAACTGCCTTACACAGTAGTGTGCCCCACATATAGTGAATCAGCTCACCGTCCGACAGTCATTAGTCTATGGGTGTTTATCCTAGATCTTAACGTATAAATCAAAATGCCTGGACTTAAACAAAAACAAAAAAGCTGAAACTGAAAGACTGATTTTGGACAACGATTTTCACAAACCACATTATAGTTCCCCATGCACAGCAACGTCCATAAAATGTTTACCCACAGGTTCTTGCGAGCGAGGAAGAAACAGGAATTGGAAACGAGAACAGAAACGGTGGACGTGAGGGGGAAAAAATGTCTGCAGCAGCACTCTTGGAGATCAACCTGCAAAAGCATGACGGGTGGCCAAGACGATTGCAGCGTGATGCCGACGTTCTGAGAGCACAAACAGGGGTCATGGCCCTGACCTCTGACACAGCCATCAGCACGTGCGACAGGCCGTCTTATAGCACAGAGGCTGTCAGAAAGTTCTGCTGCCTCTCTCTCAGTAGATTTTCCCACTCACCCACCCCTTTCACACACATCCCACTTCTCCTCCTCACTTTCTTTCATTAAGAGCCCCGCCCCCTCTCAGCCCCTCCTTGTCGCAAGAACGGTGATTAGAAAAAAGGATGGCGGGTGATCAAGGGGCAGATGTGGAACTAGGGGACGTGAAAATGGAGAAAGAGGGGGTAGGGCAAGAGAGGGCGAGAGAGAGAGAGAGAGAGAGAGAGAGAGAGAGAGAGAGAGAGAGAGAGAGAGAGAGAGAGGGCGAGAGACAGAGAGAGAGAGAGAGAGGGCGAGAGAGAGAGGGCGAGAGAGAGAGCGAGAGAAAAGGGGCTGGGAAGGGAGTGATGGTAGAGGCAGAGCATCCGTATCGACGCCATTGCTACTTCTACTTGCGCGAATTGTGTGTGTGTGTGTTGTGTGTGTGTGTGTGTGTGTGTGTGTGTGTGGTGTGTGTGTGTGTGTGTGTGTGTGTGTGTGGTGTGAGTGTGTGCGTGCGTGCGTGCGTCACACACACACACACAACACGCACGCACGCGCGCACGCGCGAGCACACACACACACATACACATACACGCGCATGCACTTACACACACATTGAACAGTCTCAATGGAGTGCTTGGGTAATGGGAAGTAGTTTACCCACTGGTGGGTGTAGGCGAATGAAAGTTCGTCATGTCGATCCACACCCATTGCATTCTTCTCCGTCAAGGTTAAAGCAACTGTAGATCTGATCAGAAGAGGCTAGATCACTCTCCAATAAATCCCCTCTCTCTCTCTCTCTCTCTCTCTCTCTCTCTCTCTCTCTCTCTCTCTCCTTCCAGTAGTTTCCCTTGCTTGGCTGCCAGCAAGACGGCTTTCCAACAACAAAGCAAAAAGTTTGCCAGATTTAGCCGATAAGGTTGTCCACTATGCCCGTGCATGGTCTACTTTGGAAAGTGTCCTCAATACTCTTAGACAGGGAATGTCTCTGTCTTCGTTCAAAAATAGAAGGTTGAGTGAACCACACCGTAGTTGCGCTCCGATTGAAACCAGCTAGCCAATCTTCTCAGTCAACTCACAATGACTCCGTTGTATACCGAGAAAGTGCCTATCACAAGTAACCAGGGACGGGAGAAAAGACGAGGCACACAGAGAACAGACAGTAAGTTCATCTTCATTCCCTCTGCGCTCTTTCTCCCACCCCCTCCAGATGGGGAAATGACAACGGCGCAAGATACAGACATCTCTACATTTTCGGAACCACGGAGCACTGCCACTTGTGTCAAATACTAGACTTGCATTTTAACTTTGCATACGTTCACCTGCATAGACATTCGTCAATGGCAAGTCCAGTGTTTGACACAAGTGGCAGTGCTCCATGGTTCTGAAAATGCAGAGATGCCTGAACATGCTGACGAGCTTGATGAAGATTTAGACGACGTGTGCTGTGGTGTGCCAGGAAACACGACACACTCAACGCACACAGACTGTGACATACAGATACGGGGCAGTCAGAAGACAGCGTTACTCACGAAGCAGACACTCCAACATTGCAGGAAGATCATGGACATCATACTGGCCAGCAAATAACGAGGTGTTTAGAAAACAATGCAATGATCGGGTTCTCGGGAGTTCCGTCATGAGCGCAAAGGAATAGTTTGCGTTTAAGTTTAAGGAAATAGTTTGCGTTTAAGTTGAGGAAGGAAATTCTTGTCTGGATATATCGTAGAAACTGTAAAAAAAAAAAAAAAAAAGGCTGTAACTCACTTACAATAACTTATATATATTTCATGTAAACAGCTGATTACTTCAATATGGCTTCCATGTTGCGAGGCTTTTTGTCTATTCGTAATTGTTTGTTTTTTTTGTGTTTGACTTCCCAAAAACCCTACCCCCAAGAATGAATAGTATATGTTAAAACAAAAATTATTTGAGCCTTCGAGCCCTCACACCACACCCACACCACACACACAACCACACACACACACACAACACACGCACCCTCCTCCCCACACCACACACGCGCGCGCGGCCCCACACACACACACACACAAAAACCCCCCCAACACAACACACACCACACAACACACACATTCACGACACCCCGCACACTACACCTACGAACTGTCTCATGGACCCGTACAAAAGATGGAAGTAGTTTTTACCCCCTGGGCCCGGTCGGGGTTTTAAAAATTCACAGTTTTTAATTCCACAACTGGGTTTATTTCCCCTCACAGGGTTGAAACAATTTCAGACCTCTGGACCATAAGGGCCCTTTCCGAAATTACTCTCTCTCTTTTCTCCCCTCTCTTCTCTCTCTACACACACACACACACACAACACACACACACCTCATGCCCCGCACCAGCACCCCGCAGTACAAAGGTAAATTTCCCCCATGTGCCCACATCCACAGACAAGAAAAGTCATGAACGGGGTAAAAATAGCAAGAAGGGGAGTCGGGAGGCGGAGGGTGTGGGTTGGAGATAAGGTTGGAAAGAGAAGGGGGGGAGTGTGTGGTGTGTTGGGGGTGTGTGTGTGTGTGTGTGTTGTGTGTGTGTGTGCGGGGTGGGGGGGGGGGGGGGGGGGGGGGGGGGGAGGGGAGTCCCGGTTTAAAAAAAAACCTTTAAACAAAAAAATTAAAATAATTCCTTCACCAAGCGCGCACGTTGTGTGTGTGTGTGTGTGTGTGTGTGTGGTCCATACGCGCAAACGTGTGTGGTGGCGCACCCAAATCTTTTGGGAATTGTATAGATGTGGCACAAACTCTGCGTGACCCGTTGTTGGTGGGGGTAACGCAAAACCACAATTTAAAAAAAAATGAAAACTGATATTCTCTCTCTCTCTCTCTTCTCTCTCTCTTTTCCTCTCCTTCCCCTCTCTCTCTCTCCACACACACACACACACACACACACACCCCACAAATTGTGACTCTTATTCAACAACATGTTTTTTCTTTTTTTAAGGTTTTAGCAATTTTGAGCGTTTCTTTGTTTTCCGCCCCGTGTGCTGCCTTT
>CM031615.1:29203319-29215819 GCA_018398815.1 Conus ventricosus
ACAGATTGCCTATAATTCGTCTCATAGTTGGGTCAGGCGCTGGGCGTCTTAAAAAACTAACTACGTTGTCCCAAGCTAATATTATCATTCATAGGATTGTGCTATTAGTCACTCGTGTCGGTAACCACCAGTTTGGCTGTCGTAGTAATAAAATCTTTTTCAAAAAAAAAAAAAAAAAAAAAGAAAGAGATATAATGGCGGAAAGGAAAAAACCCCCCTATTGAACAACTTTTTGAGCGTCGCTCGTGACCCGGGTTTAACTAAAGGAGAAGTTTGCGGCATTTTTTTGAGAACCCCCAAAAGAGGGAAAAAGGGATGAACGCGCGGAAAGACGACGTTTGGGCAGTAGAAGCGCAAGAAATAAAAAAAATTAAGGATTCAGGCTAATGGGTAACAGCTAGGGAAAAGCAGGAAACAGAAAGAATGAGGGAAGCGAGGAAACAGATAAGAATGAAGGTTCAATTTGAGCTAGAGAAAGTAAGAATAACCCAAAAGGGAAAACCACCGAGGATGGGAATTCAGTTTTCCCGGACCTGTGCGCAGCTATGCCCCCCCACTAAGTTTCCAAAATTTTTTCGGGAAAGGGGCCGGGTTCGATTTTACGCATAAATCATCGTTTCGAAACGTTTGCGACCAGTTTAGGGTTGGCCCTTTGGGAAAAGTGGGCAGTCCCTTTTGTCAGCGTTACCCGACGGGGAAGGGGATTACAAATTTTTTTCTGCTTTTTCCAGCAGAACAACAGTCTGATTTTGGGGCTGTGAAGAACGTTGAAGAAAAGGGTTTTACCCCCAAAAGAGGAGGGGTTTTTAGGAAGAAATTTCGTTCAAACTTTAAAATTTCAAGGGAGGTGAGGGCGGGACACTCAGTTTTGGGGCACGTCTAGATCACTTTTTTTAGAAATGGTTTGAGTTGAGTGGTACGAAGAAGGAGTTCGCTGAGTTGAAAGAGCTAGTTATGAAAGAACAGATTTTGTCAGGTTGCGGCCCTGAGTTAACCATACATTTGAAAGAGAGACAGCCAGAGACAGCAGGGGAGTGTTGAAGTTCGCAGAGGTGTATAGAGAGGCACGTTTGGGCACCAAGGTGCAGGAGAAACAGGTGCTAGGCACAGGTGAGAAGAGTGCAAGGAGACTAGGGGAGTTTTCTGCAAAGTCTGCAAACCCAGTGGTGGGGCAGAAGGAAGGGCAAAGGGACATTAGGTGTTTCATTTGTCACAAGAAAGGACATGTGGCGAGGGATTGTCGCATGAGGTTCCAGAAGGCAGCAGCCTTGCAAGAGGTGGATAAGGGTCGTCAAGGAAACGACCTGCAGTGGAACCAAAGGGATTCAGTCTGAAGAGGGTGGAGTGCAGCCTTATGGCTAGCCACTGGACAGCAGTCAGTGTCAGGGATGGAGGGCACTAGGCTGAGTGGTTCGTTACCAGTGGAAGAAGGGTGGATTGGCCAGCAGAGGGTGAAAGTGTTACGAGACACCGGTTGTTCATGCGGGGTAGTACGAACAACGCTGGTCGAGAAGGGGATTTGACAGGGCAAATCCAGACCTGTACTCTAATCGATGGCACTGTGAGGGAGTTTCCAGTTGCTAAGATAGAAGTACGTACCCCTTACTTCTCAGGCGAGTTGTCTGCGTTGGTGATGGAGAAACCCCTTCACGATCTGATCATTGGAAATATTCCAGGTGCAAGGGATCCAGGGGATCCTGAGTTGTTGACTGCTACAGGGGCAGCAGTTCAAACACGGAGCAAGAAGGAGGAAAAGGTTGTTAAACCGTTAGTTGTTCCAGGGAGGAAGTCGGGCATAGACGTGTCGCCTGATGAGTTTAGGCAGCGCAGGAACAAGACCCTTCGCTCGTGAAGTCTTGGAGTTGGCAAGAGGTGGAGAGAAACAGGAGGTTAGAGGAGGTGAGACAGAATTTCTTGTGAAAGGCGGGCTGTTGTACCGAGTGTTCACCAAGGGGAAGACAGGTAAGGTGACCACTCAGTTAGAGGTACCAGCAGGTTATCGTGACACTGTCATTCAGTGGTCACGAGTCGCTCATGGCGGGTCATCTCGGCACCAGCAAAACAGCTGACCGAATCTTTGATGACTTTCATTGGCCAGGAGCAATGGCAGACATCAAGCGTTTCTGCATGTCATGTGACGTGTGTCAAAGGTCAGCCACAAGAGGGTGAAGAGGGAGGCGCCTCTTAAACAGCCTCCTTTAATTGACACACCGTTCAGGAGGGTGGCTATTGATCTGATCGTCCCAATCTCGCCCTGTTCCAAAGGTGGGCACAGGTATGGGACGTGTAAGGTGCAAAGGAAAGTTTGCAGAAGGCTAGGGTCGTTCAGAAGAAGCAATGTGGCAGGAAGGTGAGGAAGCAATCCCTCAAGGCGGGAGACCAAGTCCTGGTACTGCTTCCCACGGGTCACAACAAGCTGCTGATGCATTGGAGAGGACCATTCACCATCACTGAAAAGGTCGGTCGAGATTACCGAATTGATGTGAATGGAAAACCAAAACTTTTCCATGCAAATTTCCTCCGCAATATATTCAGCGAGAGACTCAGCACATAGGCGCAGCAGCAATCATGATGAGGTGAAAGAGACCCAGCAGAAGAAGGGGAGATTTTGTTGCCTAAGTTTCCAGAAGAGTCATACAGGGATGTGTCACTGTATGAAGGGCTAGACAGTAGGAGTTCCTAGGTTTTGTTGTCGAGGCGACACAAAGCGGCCAGAAAGGGGAAAGGTGGAGAAGATGATGAATTCAGAGAGACCAAAGACCAAAACAGAAGTCAGGAGTCTGCTAGGTTTTATTGGGTTCTATAGGGAGTTTGTCCCAAATTTTGCTGCAATCACGAGTCCTCTCAGTGATTTGGTCAAGGCAGGGAAACCGGCAGTGGTCGAATGGTCAGACGCTGCAGAGCAAGCACTGCAGACAGTGTTGGAAAGACTAGGTTCCCGTCCCATCTTGAAGCTACCAGATATGTCCAAACCATTTTTGTTGCGGACAGATGCATCAGGTGGTGGGATAGGTGCAGTATTGTTGCAGGAGCATGAAGAGGTCGAGTTTCCTGCGAGATATGCTAGCAGGAAGTTGACAAAGTGTGAAGAAGGGTACGCAACGGTGGAGAAGGAGTGTTTAGCTGTCGTGTGGGCCGTGCAGAAGTTCCACAAATACTTGTATGGGAAAGAGTTCGTGATAGAGACAGATCACCAACCACTCAAATTCCTGCAGGAGGCGCAGTTGAAAAACAGCAGAGTGCTGCGTTGGGCAATGGCACTGCAGCCCTACAGGTACCGAGTGCAGTACATTCCCGTCGACAGAATGTCGGAGCTGACTATTAACCGTGTAGTCTAGCAAGCTGCAACTCAGAGGAAGTCAGTCATATCCGGGGTGCTTTGTTGATAATATGTGTTGATGACAGTTATGTTGATTGGATATGGGTCCATTCCCAGTTGGCTATGGTTCATATTATTTTGTGTGAGACTTGTTCATATTTTCTTTGTGAGACTGTTCATGTGAATGTAGTTATGCTTGGAGCATACAGTCGCTTGTGTAGTGATGCTATTATTTGCAATAAGTGAGGATGGAGATTCCTCAGTGAAGTGTCATGGATCGTGATCATATTATATTATGCTTTTCATAAGAATGTGAAGAAGAAGATAGGCAAATCCGCAGGTAGGGGAATCGCATAAGTGCGCACAGAGGTCGTTATAAAATGAGTTGAAATAACGCAAGAGCGCACGTCAATGATAACTCATTGGAGTGGTATTCACTAATGATGTATTTTATAACTTATAAACCGTTGGTTGTAAAGTATTTTAAAAACTTTGCACGTGTAGCTGTGTGTCAGCAAATTCGGTTGTTGTTTTTTGTACCGTTGTTTTGAGACAATGCGGAGCATGGTCTTTTGCAAGGGGGAAATTGTCACGGACAAAAAGATGAAACAACCCAACTTGGGGAGTCGCCAGCCAATTTGTTCGGACATAAGCTTCACTCAAACATTCTAGGCGTCAGATAGACCGGGCCCATGGTTCGGATCCGCCAATTAAGCTTAGTGGAGAGGCTTCACGGAGACGGTCCGATCCACCCAGACTGACTAAGCCGTTTTGGACCGACGCCTCGATGTCTGGCGAGACGAGTCGTAGAGCCTGGCTCAGACTCATCTGGCCAATTTGTGGAACCATCGTCATTGTTAGTCGGACGTCGTGGCGCCTACCCAGACATCAGGTAGCCACTTTAGAGTGACCAGTGTCCACGACTTAAGCCACATGGCGCCAGTTAAGTAGGAAAGGGGGGAAGGTAGTGTGTGGTGGGGGTGAAATCTAGCTAATCAATTAGATGACCAATTGACCACCACAGAGAGTAAGGCGTGTCGGCGTGACTGTCATGATTTGAATATCCAATGGAATTAGAGGGAGATAACTTCGGGTGTCAGGGCGGTAAAAATACTGACCAATGGTACTCGCCCTTTTTGGACAGATCGGAACGAATAAAGAGGATGTGAGAGTGAGAGGACGGGAGAACGAGGGGGAGAACGAAGAGAGAAACAGAGAGAGGGAGAGGTTCTAGGTCTGCTTGAGAGAAAAGCAGAGAGATGAGGGGAGGAGAGAAGAGAACCAAGTTGAGAGATTAGCATGAGATAGTCTGCAGAGGAAGGACTGAGGAGAGATGTGGAGAGAGAGAGAGTTGCTAATTAATGAAGAAGAAAAGAAAGAAAAGAAAAAAGAAAAGAAAAGCAACCATGTCCATTTGATAAGAGCAGACTAGAAGAGAGAGAGAGAGAGTGCAATGCGTTAATGCAGGAAGAAAGAAAGGAGAACAGATCGATGTTGATAGTCACTGTTCTATCCTAACCGGGGGTTCGACCTCATACCTGGCAGCGTCACTTCGCCAAGCAGAACCACAGACCAACGCCAACAGTCTCACCTGACCAGGCGCCATCAGACCAAAACCGTGCCAGCAGTTGTGTCGTGTTGTGAAAGTGACAGTGAAAAGAAAAAGAAAAGAAAAGAAAAGACAGTGATTCGTGAATAGTTAAGATCACCTGGCCAGGTAAAGTAGAAATCTATTTATACCCGGTTTAGTTAATGATGTTTTAGATAAATGATTTTTTTGTGAAGTGCAGGAAAGAGAGAATGTTTTTATTTTGTTTGATTCCATATGCATTGATGTTTCGTTCTATGAACATGTGTAGTAAAGTTATAGACTTTACTAGTGGTTTGATGTGACGAATGCATGATATATGAATGAGATTGTAAGCAAGCTGTGAGTGTGTTTGGGCTGTGCGCTAGTCCTTCCTCCACTGACATCACCCGAGGTTGACAGTGTGTGTGTGTGTGTGTGTGTGTGTGTGTGTGTGTGTGTGTTTGTGTGAGTGTGAGTGTGAGTGTGTGCATGTGTGCCTGCGTGCGTGCGTATGTGTGTGTGCGTATGTGTGTGTGTGTGTGTGTGGTGTGTGTGTGTGTGTGTGTGTGTGTGTGTGTGTGGTGTGTGTGTTGTCAGTACAAAACTATGTTAATCTGACAGTAAATGGTTTCAGTCAGTCAGTGTGTGTGTGTGTGTGTGTGTGTGTGTGTGTGTGTGTGTGTGTGTGTGTGTGTGTTTGTGTGTGTGTGTGCGCGCGCGCGTGCGTGCAGGCGCGCGCGCGATTGAGAAAAAAGGAAAACTCTAACGACTCATTCAAATCCCTACCACCTTAAGCTCACCAAAGTTCACTCTCTCATTCCCATCAGCCCACCGTCTCAGAACTAATGCCGCTCTGAATCCCACCATTCCCTTTTCGCCACTTCATCTGTAGCTCCGATTACTGCGAGAAGAAAGGATTCCGGTCGGGGTGAGAGTTTGGTGATTACTAGGTTGGCGTCGATAGGTCAGAGACACACTGAAATTATCGGTGAACGTTGAGTTCGCTTCCAGACCGACACTGAGTGTGTCGAGATTGATGTTGCATCTTTTTCTTCCACTCGGCTCCCAACCCCTCCACACCATGAATTAGATAGGAAAACGTAGAAGTGGCTGACTGAGCTTTGTTTACAACCACACCTGACGACGAAAATGGAGAACTATAACGGCTCCTAGGAGAGTGCTGAACTTTGCCAAGGTCGAACTGATCATCGTTCCCCCTTTAATTCGGATCTGCTCAAGAAATCAGCACCAAACTTCAAGGCTCTAGGGCCACGTTTCATCTTTCCCACAAGTTTCGTTTTTGCGCAGTTGCTCTCACAGACCAACAAGCCAACAGACCCGATGGAGAAATAACGTCCATAGTGGAGGCAAAAGGACGGCGCGTTCGCAGTGAGATGTTCTGGTAATCTCTGGTGGCGAATGAAGGGGGGGGGGGGGGGGGGAAACAAAAAACAAAACAAACCCAAGGGGCCATTAATATCTCTCCCACCAAAGCCTTCAACGACGTTCATCTTCCATTCCACTTATACTGCCCTGAAACTGATCACTGATTTTTCCGTCATCTTCGCCTGTATCTCATGCGATGAGTGACAGGTGGTTCAGTTTTAGATATTCATTGCAGACGGTGGGAACAGAATGGAACAGCTGAGAATTAGGTGGTATCAACAACCATCGATGAGACATTGCTCTTTTGGTACTAACGACTTTCCTTTTCCTTACAGCCTAGCCGACGCTGGGGCCAACGTGAAATTTAATGACGTATTAACCATTTCAACTTTCCTTGAGTAGTGGGTCAACATCACAAGGTCTTGACGACTTTCAAACAGTCAACTTTCAGTTTTCAACTGCATACTCAGTGTGTGCCCAAGGGCAGACAGTAGAGACTTGTTCATACAGCAAGCAAAATGTTACAGCATACAACAAAATAGGAAAATGAAGAGGTGGCTGAATTCGCACTGTAGTAAACGTCGTCTAAAGTATGAAAAGGAGAGTGGAGTTCGCTGCAGGAAGATATGGGATAATCACTGGCGGAGAACGAATCAGAAGGGGAGACGAGACGTACAGAGTAATCAAACTCCTTCACTTACATTTGCTCTCCGACCCCTATTCAGCCCTGAACCTCAGACGTACAGCGCAGGGAACACGATGGCTGGTTTTCCTCCACCTTCATCTCTAGTTCTACACTGAGTGATGGTTGAGCTGGTTTTAGGCATTTATTACTGGACGGCGGGGACAGGACTGAATGGCTGCAAATTGGGTTCTTGCAGCAACCAGTGTTGGGACAATGTATCTGTTGGTGATGTCCAATGAAATCTGATGACGTGTTAACCGTTTTCGGCTTCTTAAGGTTGGGAAGGGGGCGAGGGGGGGGGGGGGGGGGCGCACTGATGGGTACTGAAGAGTCTGAAGTAATTTCCACTACGTAACTAGTATATGCTTGGTAGTAGACTACACCGATTTTTTTCATACTGCAAACACATTTCTAACCTAGTAAATGAAGAGCATGTAAGAGTGGCCGAATGCGTCCCATTTTACTGATATTGGATGAATGGAAAGGGGAGAGACTCAAGACTCAAGACTCAAAAACTATTACTCAAGGATAGAGATTTTAGGCAGTGCCTATTCTTCCAATCTGTCCTTGCTATTCTACAACATTCAACTAAACACACTGTACATATTAATAATGGTAGAAACAATGAAGAATATAGCAACATTATAATAAGAACAATAACAATAGTAATAAGAATAATAATGATTAAAAAAAAAAATTCCATTACAAAATTACACAAACATAATCAGAGACGTACGTGCGCGCTCACATGCACGCACACGCCCACAATACACGCACGCACGCGTACACCCACACCCACACCCACACACCACACACCCCCACCCACCACCCACCACACATACATACACATTTTCATCAGCTAATATAGAGGCAAACATAAAAGTAGGGCGTTGAGACTATGATCAAAAGGTTAGATTTATTGTTCAAGTAAATGTTTATGTATTGCTGATTTGAAGGACGGCAGTGATTGACATGTTTTGGCAGACGGAGGAAGAGAGTTCCACACAGATGGACCAAAAAATGCAAAACTAGATTTGAACAAATCAATGCGGACACGTGGTTTAAAAAGTAATTATTTGAATCATATCGCGTTGTTGCCATTTGGATAAACTCAGCAAGATATGTTGGCGCCCTGTTTGCATGGACTTTAAACATTAGTACTGCCTTATTATAGATCAGTTGGCTCTGCAGTGGTAGCATCATTAGTTTTGCGAATTTGCCCGTGGTTGATAGAAACTTGTCGGGAAGAATCAGCTTAATTCCCGTCTATGCATAGAGTTGATCTTTTTTATGTGATTTTCACCGGCACCACTCCAGACAGTGGACGCATAGTTGATGTGAGAAAGGCAATGGGCTTCAAAAAATAATTTCCGGATGTGTGGTTCAACATAATAACTGAGTTTATTGAGCAAAAACAAATTGCGAGCAACTGTTTGCAAACATGATTTATATGTGATTGCCATTTAAAATTATCATCAATAATCACGCCTAAGACACGGTGTTCGGTAACCTGCTCGATCAAGGTTTCACTCATTTTTAGGCTCAACATAAGATGCTGTCGTTGATGTTTCTGTCTCGATGCTAGGACCATACATTTTGTTTTGTGCGGATTAAGGCCATTCGGTTTTGGTTGCACCATTCTAAGACATCATTTATACTTTGTTGTAACGATATTTGTACAGACATGATGTTTGTATCACTACAGTGAAGAGAACTGTCGTCAGCGAACAGATCACAGATGACATCATTGTGAGATATGTGCATCGGTAGGTCATTTATAAAAATACAGAAGAGAAGAGGTCCAAGGACAGAGCCTGTGGAACGCCACAGCTCACTATTCCTTCAGAGGAATAAGTACGTTTAAGTAAACACGCTGGGTCCTGTTTTCAAGATATGACTGAAAGAAGGTGACTACTGCCGGATTTTGAACATATGCAGTCATTTTGTTTAATAATATGTTGTGGTCTACAAGATCAAAGGCTTTCTTAAAATCGAGGAAAACAGTTCCAGTGAGTTTTTCTTCGTTGATGGCTGATAGCCATGTATCACAGAGGCGTGTTAAGGCCGTGTGGCATGAGTGATTTCGACGAAAGCCTGACTGAAATGGGTGGAACAGTTTGTGATGTTCCATATGTTTAGGTAGGTGTTTGTGAACATGCATCTCAAGAGGTTTCGATACAACGGATAAAAGAGATATTGGTCTAAAATTGTTTAAATCAGTGAGATCTCTTGATTTGGGTAAGGGAATGACTTTTGCTGCCTTTAGACCACATGGGAAGACATTCTGATCAGAGAGAGGAGAGAGAGAGAGAGAGAGAGAGAGAGAGAGGAGAGAGAGAGAGAGAGAGAGAGAGAGAGAGAGAGAGATAGAGAGAGAGATTGAAGCTTGCCAGAGCAGGGTGGGCAGATCACTGGTTGCATGCCAATCAAGAAAGAAGACTCAATGAGTCACCAAAACCCTACTACGTTCCTTCTCTTTCTGACTTACGTTCAGCCGAGAAGCCCAGAATTAATGTTGCTTTCTACGCGATCATTGACTGGTCTCCATCGTCTTTTATGCTTTCTAGTACAGCGGTGACTGACTTGATTGCATGCATTCATTACTAGATGGTTAGCCTAAGGAGTAAACAACCAAGATTTCGCTACCCGGAATAGTCGAGATTTTGTTCCCGTTGATACAAATCGGTGAAATTGTAGGACACGTTCACTGTGTTAAGTTTCCTTAGGGATTAGGTTGGCATAGCTAGGCACTGAATACTTTGAAACCAGTTAATGTTAAAATTTTGTTCTGCGTACTCAGCATATGCCCCATGCGGACCTGAAAATGTACTCCCATGCAGTAAAGAAACATCTACGGAAAATGTAAAAGCAAAATGCTGAATGTGCGGCGTAGACAGCGACAAAGAAGGTACAGAAAGAACTGAGAGGAAAGTCCGCAAGAAGAATGGTATGGAGTAATCACCAACAGTGTACGAATGAAGAAACAAAACAGAGAGAATCATGAAAATTCTTTACGTAAATTCGGTAGCTCCTACTCAGTCAAAAGCAGTAGGTCTTAAGCTTGACTGAACACGATTTATCACCATTTACAGCTGTAGTTCCCAGACTAAATGATATTTGAGTTGATTTTATACATTCAAAACTCGAGCAAAGGGTACTGAATGAATGGCTGGGATTTGAAAACTACCATGAATTTATGAGACATAGCGCTGGCATTGGCCACTGATGTTTCTCGACCTTTCGGATTAAGTTACCTGTCTTTGATGAACAGATTGAAAATGCTAGATCCAGAAGATATTTACAAAATACTTAACATAAACATAAAGGTAGACACTACCTATTTTTCGACGCAGTGAACACAACTTCATACGATATCACTTGGGAGAAAAACACAGGCACGTCTGAATGCGCTCTGACGAGACTGGAAGGAACTGGAAAGCAGAGAGAGAGAGAGAGAGAGAGAGAGAGGAGAGAGAGAAGAGAGAGAGAGAGAGGAGAGAGAGAGAGAGAGAGAGAGAGAAGAGAGAGAGAGAGAGAGAGAGAGAGAGAGAGAGAGAGAGAGAGAGAGAGAGAGAGAGAGAGAGAGAGAGAGAGAGAGGTTTGTGTGGGAAGAAAGCGATGGGGTAGTCAGGGGCATTGTGTGGAGGAGAAGGAGACCCAAGGAGTCATTAATACCCTCCCACCAAAGCTTTTAACTACGTTCGCTGTCCAGATTCCCTTTCAGCTCAGATCCTCGGACTTAATGCTGCATTGAGTCCCCATCATTGCTTTTTCACAGTCTTGGTCTGTGGCTCGGAGACAGACTGATGGGTCGATTTTAGACCTCCGTTAGCGGCATACTGCTCGATGGAGGAACGGAGGGGAAGGGCAATGGTGGAGACCAAGGGACTGGGAATCAGGTTCTGTCAAGGGCCAGTGATAGGGTACTGTTCCTGGTGGTATCGACCAGTGAAATGTGACCATCTTTGACACCAAAACATTCGCAGCGTAGCACGGAAGGTACTGAAAAGTTACAAAAGAAAAAAAACTTTTACCATAAAAAGTGCGTGTGTGTGTGGTGTGTGTGTGTGTGGTGTGTGTGTGTGTGTGTGTGTGTGTGTGTGTGTGTGTGTGTGTGTGTGTTTGTACGTATGCGTGCGTGCATGCGGGCATTCCTGAGTGTATGTGTGTGTGTGTGTGTGTGTGTGTGTGTGTGTGTGTGTGTGTGTGTGTGTGTGTGTGTGTGTGTGTGTGTGTGTGTGTGTGCGTGCGTGTGCGCGTGCGTGTGCGTGTGCGTGTGCGTGTTGTGTTGTATTGTGTTGAGTTGCGTTGCGGTGCAATGCAGTGCTGTGCGGTGTTGTGCGTGCATACGTACGTGGGTGCGTGCATGCGAGCGTGCGTGCCTCTGTATGTGTGTGTGTGTGTGTGTGTGTGTGTGTGTGTGTGTGTGTGTGTGTGTGTGTGTGTGTGTGTGCGTGCGTGCGTGCGTGCGTGCGTGCGTGCGTGCGTGCGTATATGTGTGTGTGTGTGGTGTGTGTGTGTGTGTGTGTGTGTGTGTGTGTGTGTGTGTTTGCGCGCGCGCGCGCGCGCACGCGCTTGCCTCACCTCCCTAATCTAGCCTTACATGAATGACTGTACGACGAACTTCCAGACGACACGGGAAAACGCCGTCCTCTGTCAAGGTGCAACAGTCCTTTACTCACTGGCGCCAGGATACAATCCAGACCCACGCCAAATGATGTCAATTTGCACACAGCAATACATCTAAACGACCTAGTTTATTACCTAGATTCTTTCCTTTCAAAATCCAGGGAAACGCTCTTTTAAAGCCTACGGGCCAGAACGGAAAAGCTTTTGTAACAATCCACCGCCATACGTATTCCCATGTATATAAATTTTTAAAGTCAATGAGTGGTGCATGCCGTGACCTTAAAGAAGGCTGAACAACTTTGTTCCAGGTAACGGGACACACCTCTTTGGCCAGCACCAAACCGTTACAGATGGGGATGACTGTGCGCCATGACCAAACCTGGGTGCCGGAGATTCCAGCGTTCCACATGAGGTTAAAGGGCACGATATGGGCGAGTTCACGAGTGGCAGAAACCCTATGCGCAAATCCAAGAGGTGGACTCGCTATCCCCCACCGCCATCGACTGGTGAATCCAAACGGGTCGCCTTTTCATCAAAAATAAAGTTTTCAGAATTTGGCGTATCATATGTAGCCGACCATATATATATTGGTAGTTATAAATAAAAGAGACATAGGTTATAAAACAAGGGGAAGTTTAAACAATCTAATTTCTAATTCAGCTTCCTTCTGTTTCAAATCCACTTTATCTTTTAATCAAACGATACAAGTGCTGTCCTTAAGGACCAAGAGGGTCCAAAAGGAAATGTTTCACAGTACAGTCACCTTTACTCTTTTCCCTACGCATCAACAACAGCAACGTCTTCTGATTGGTAGAAGGAGACGCCGTCATTTTTCACTTCCATTGCACTCTGGAACTCCTACCTACACAATGAAAACACTGGACCCGAAGCCCTTCTTCAACAAACTCTTG
>CM031615.1:29233319-29238319 GCA_018398815.1 Conus ventricosus
ACGTCGCGGGGTGAACCCAAGCACTCATTGGATTGCAGTATGGATAAATAGTAAGGGATGGGGGAAGAGGTGCGAGAGGGCGAGGAGGGATGCTGGAGGGGGGGGGGGGGGGCGGAAAGAGGAAGGAGGGGCATGAAAGGGTGACGGAGTGGAACCAGCAGGTGAACTACGGTCTTATAAACTACCACTCGCAAGGAAGTTCACAGAATTCGGCCAATCACATTGCCCGACACGTATTTTGATTCACTAAAGTCAGAGAGACAACGACAAAAAAAACGAAAACAATGTAGAATTCGGTCAGTCATGTTGCCCGACGTGTACTCTATTACACATAAATGAAATCACCAGTGGGGCGAAAAACAAAGACAGTGTGTAAGCAACCGTGTCTCTTATTGAGCTCCTTGCTCTTTCAAATTCGCTTTCTCTTTAACTGAAACAAGATGAAAGTCGTCTTTCATCCACCAAACATACAATATGCACAAAATAAAAATTTGTCTTCAGGGACGAAAGGTGAAAAGGAAATATTTTCTAATTACGGATGTTTTTCCAATGCACTGTAAACCGTAACATCCCGTGATTGGTATACAAATCTATCGGAACGGACCTGGGGGAAAATCAGGGAAAGATAATGCCGGTTTGTCTATTATAAATAGAGTTACCTTTTCTCAGTTCATGGATCAAGCAAACAGATGCTGAAAGTCAAATGTCTGGTTTCAAGTACACGCCAAGTTACCAGTTTTATATATCAATCGTCTTGCATTACAGGTGCACAGTTTCACATTGATTTACAGCATTTTGTATCTGTGATCGAACTGTTATGCTGACTAATGGAGCCACATTAGTTTGGACGGACCCCTCAGCAGCATCTGTCCACGAAACCGGTAGGGTCACTCTCGCTGAACGCGAACTCTTACATAAATTACCCCCTTGCCGATTTTCATACATCATCTTCCTGTCCTCACTCACAATACATCACAAAGTTCGAAACAGACCGCTCTCGCCCGCTTGGCTACAAGTGCCACGGACATAATACGTCAGCGATCGGGTTGAAACGTTAGGTTGTAACCCATTATTTTCACAGTAACGACTCGTCAGAAAGCATCTTGACACGTCAATTTCAACACCTCCAGCATTTGGGTCATCCTTGGGGGAGGAAAAGAAGAAAACTAAAACAATATCTGTGCTTATGGCGAGCTGAAATCGGTGAGCAGCGGCCGTCATCTCTGGCCGTCAGCTCTGCTCCCCCCGTTACCCCACATCATTCGTTCTGCCCGCCTCTCTGCATTTGTGTAGCTTCTTTCTCTCTGTTCTCACTTGACTTCTTCTTCGTTTTCTTTTTCTGCTACTACTCTTTCTTCTTCTGCTGCTACTCTTTCTTCATCCTCTTCTTCTTCTTCTTCTTCTTCTGCTGGTCTTTCTTCCTCTTCTTCTTCTACTTCTTCGTCTTCTTCTTCTCTTCTTCTTCTTCTTCTTCTTCTTCTTCTCCTCCTCCCCCTCCTCCTACTTCTTCTTCGTCTTCTTCTTTCCTCCTCCTCCTCCACCTCCTCCTCCTCCTCCTTCTTCTCCTTATTCTTCTTCGTCTTCTTCTTTCCTCCTCCTCCTCCACCTCCTTCTCCTCCTTCTTCTCCTCCTTCTCCTTCTCCTTCTTCTTCTTTTCTTCATCTCCTTCTTTTCTCCTCCTCCTCCTTCTTCTTCTTCTTCTTCTCTTCGTTTCCTCCTCCTCCTCCTCCCCGTCCTCCTCCTCCTCCTCTTCCTCGTACTTCTTCTTCTTCCTTCGTCTTCTTCTTCTTCCCCTAATTGCAGTATTTTCATGACCCCATAGCATTGCTGGAAGTTGGTAGTTAGGGTAGTGTACACACTAAACGACATTCCTGCGCGGAAGGCTTCGCGAACCCCCGACTTGTTCCGGATGATGAAGAAAACACGTGTTTTGTCTGTGGGAAATAATCAACAGGGACCAGGGAGGTCTGGGTGGCCTTGTGGATGAAGCATTGTTCTCCTTTATTCCAGGGGTCTTGGGTTCAACGCCCGCTGGAGACAGCCCGGTTAGAGATTTTTTGTTTTCGTAGTCAACATTTTGGGCATAGTTTTCAGTCGGTTCCGTGTGCCTTTGGATTAGGCTTTAAACAGAGGTCTTGTTTGTGGGGTCATGCATTAAACACACACACACACACACACACACACACACACACACACACACACACACACACACACACACGGAGAAGAAGAAGAAGAAGAAGAAGAAGAAGAAGAAGAAGAAGAAGAAGAAGAAGAAGAAGAAGAAGAGAAGAAGAAGAAGGCAAAACAGACTTTCCGGGCTAAAGACAGGAACACGGAAACGCAGAGAATGTCAGAGAGCTGCTTGCGGCTCTATTGACTCGGCACGGCTCCTCCCCTCAGGCAGGTGGCTGATGGGATGCACTAGTGATGACCAGCAGGCTTGACTGGCATGCTGCCAGGAACTCTAGGGAGGCATAGAGATAGCACACCCGTATTGCTGATCCCACGTCATGGGGAAGGTTGCCCCTATTCCCCTTGGGCAGTGGGCTATCCGCTACTAATGACCTGGCCTCTTGGCAGACGGGTTGCGGATCCTAGAAGTATTTGCCCAAACCGTTCCACAAGGAACAGTGCGAGGAGACAGAAGGAGAGGAAGACAGAGAAAGAGATGGGAGGACAACATCAGTGCGTGGACCGGCCTCACACTCAGCAACTGCCTAAGAGCCTGAGGGCGTCTGAGAACCCGGAGGAGTGGAGGACGCTGGTTGCAAAGTCTTCTGTGGCGCCCCAACGGTGATAGGTGATAGGTGAAGTACTTCGCCTCAACAACAGCCGCGAGGATCCCGAGCAGGAAACATCATTTCAGAGTGGACTGAGCTCCCAAGGGAGGTCTGGATCGCCTGTTCTCCGTTTCAGCTGTCAGCCTATGCTACACCAGTTCGAAGACGCACCAGACAATCATCAACATAGCCCACACCGCTCGAAAGTCGACAAAGGCTCACGTTAGGGCTGTTGCGACCACAGGTCCATCTCGGAGGGTGCCAAAACCTTGAACTGTCGTTGGTACTGGACATCAGAGAGCGGTCTGGAAATATTGCCCGCAGATACTGGTCCATGCGCAGGCCAGCATTCTCTGCAGTCAAAACTACATCCCATGTTCTCCGGACCTCCAACGGCCAGACGGAACCACTTCCTTGATCCCAAAGCGTAGTGTTGAAAGCAAGACTTCTGCCAGGCCCGACTCTTACCAGGCACTGGACAGGCAGGTGGACCAGTTCAACACTATCTCAATCTTTGCACCGACCTACGTCACGGCAATAGCTGTCAAGATCGGTGGAGAGAAGGGAGGATATCGGAGGAATCAAGCCCTAAAGTTCCCACCACCACCCCTCCATGCCCTTACCTTGGTAACTCTCGAGAAAAGTATGAAGACGACGCTGCCAAAACTTCGGACTGTCTGAATTCCTTATCGCCTCAAAGACACAAGTCACCAACCTTCCAACAACAGATTAAAGGGAAGGGGCGGAGGGGGGGGGGGGGGGGGGGGGCACTAGCGCCTCTTTCTGGACTCTCCGTCAGGTCCTCTCTATCACCAGGCAGGAACTGAGGCGGCCAGCAGCAACCCTTGGGAAGTCCGTCATAGCAAGCCAAGTCCACAAAGAAAAAAAGCAAACAGCTGAGTAGTCGGCCCAGCAGCAAAGGGCGGTCAATCGGAGTCAGCCCTCTCTGCACAAACCTTTCATGAATGCCCTTAAAACCGCAAATGTTGGTCTGAGACTTCTGTATCACGCTGGCTCATGCTGGGATCGGTGGGGATGTTGTCCTGTTCATGATGACACTTTTCAGCGTGTTTGCCAAGGCCACTGGGGGGACCAGTGAACCGTTGAGAGATCCAAGGTAACTGACACCCTCATAGTCGTGGCAGGAGTTACAGGAAATATAACAGGGCGCTGTAATAAACTCCTCAATCGTCTATATAGTTATGGTCGGTCCATGAACAACATTAAACAGCAATCCCATAGTACAGCTCAATGGTTGGTCGATCCACACTATTGCCCACATAGACAGACCCGCAAACCTGTTGATCATGCAATGAAACTGCAGATAATCGCGCCCGCGCACACACACACACACACACAACACACACACACACACACACACACACACATTCCTAGTCGATCATGAGGCCCAATATGCCCGCGGTCTGATGTGTGTGAAATCCCTCCCTCTCTCCCCATAATCCACCCACTTCCTTTTCCCACCCCAACTACCTAATGGCGTTACTAACCCTCGGTTCACGCGGGGTTTTCCCCAGTCGACCGGTAACTGGGGTTGCCACACACATCCACCACGGCGTCCAGTACAAGCCAAGGGACGGACCTCTCCTTTCAGGAAACATCGGACACAGCGGCGCTCTGTGCAGTCCGGTTGATGGGCAGCAAACCGTTGAAAGTTTCCCATGTCTGCTATCCCGTCAAGGACGGGTCGGGTGCCGCGGAGCGACAAATTGGACCTCCGAGGTTGGTTTTGAGCGCGGTGAGGGATTTCCATGTCCGTCGCCTTTCTGTGGCACCGACAAACCTGTCAGAGCCTGGCGACATCGGGCTAAGTGACAGGAAAAAAAACAACACGATTCGCACGTGACAATGGTTAACCGGAGGTCAATTACCTGTCGCCCGGTCAGGGTGGATCAACGGGACACTGACCTCAACCAAGCCATAGCAGGGAAGGGAAGAATCGAGGGGAGGGGGGGGGGGGAGGGAGGGGGAAATAATCACTTCCCTGTCCCCGCTATCATGCTGGGATCGCCCTGCCCCGCGGGATGCTGTCAATTACAGCAAGGCCCGCTGGAAGCGATTCCGCTGGGTCCTCAGTAAAGGTGTGGATTCTCCCCAGTCTGTGGTGGAGATGAATCGCCGAATCTGTGCAGACATGTTGAAGGTTGGCGAGCAGTCCATTGCCCTGCCGAAGCCCCGGGAGACGTCAGCCGCGCAGTCACG
>CM031615.1:29243319-29255819 GCA_018398815.1 Conus ventricosus
GAATTTAAGAAAAAAGGAAGAACTGAAGGAAGGGAGAACGAAAAACAAAAAGAAATGAAGAGAGAAGAATAAAAGATGGCGGAGAGAATAACAGAAAGAAAGAATGAAAGAAAACTTGAAGAAAGAAAGGAAGGAAGGGAGGAAGAAAGAAAGGAGGAAAGAAAGAAAGAAAAGAAAAGAAAGAAAGAAAGAAAGAAAGATCAAAAAAGGAAGAGAAGGGAGATAAACGAACAGAAGAAACTAAAAACGGAGGAATGAAGACAGAAAGAAACGTGTTTCAGCATTTGCTCTGACGGGAATGCTCCATAACAGACCTCATAAATGGTATTTCCATACGTACCCCTTACCACGGGAGCGGGAAGGCAGTAAGGAAAGAAGGAAAGACAACCCCGCACTTGATCGTGGGGAATATGAAAGTAATAGCGGTGGGATGAAATGTATCCCGACTGGGAATATCGGGTGATACAGCGGTGGGAGCACGAAACAACATGAATGAAAATATCATCATCTCAAGTTTGGCCCGCCGCATCCTCGGCATCGGCAATCCACCGGCAGCAGCCAGTGCCAAATTGTCATGAGGCAACCTACCAGAGGAGACGCCGCGTTATTGCCAAATCATTTCAGCGGTGTTCAGTGGTGCCTGTTGTAGTCAACACATGCAGGTCATCACCTGCTATGCCCCCTACTGACGACAATAATTGCTCAGTCGCGGAGCTAGCATGAGTGAGTGTCTCCCCCACTCCACCCCCTCCACCCCGGAGGGCGCCACCACGTCCGTCCGCCGACAGTCCGCATGAACATACCATTTTTTTTCTCTGCATACGCAGGCTGATACTCCTGCGGCCCCTCCCTGTGTAGACAGGTAAGTACCAATCCCATCTACCCAACAAACAGAGTGGAGTTTTTGTGTGCATGACCGTTTTTTTTTTATCCCACCATTAAGGGAGCCATACTCCAACTTCGGGGAAGGTGCATGCTATGTGTAACTTGTCATCCATACCAACGGCTAAACTGGCCTTCTCTTCCGAAAGTTGGTGATGGGATTTTACGTGTGTGCAAGATGTTATGCGTGCGTTCACACACAGAACCTCGGTTTATAGTCTCATTCGAAGGACTGTATGGGAAATGGAGTCAGAACCAATGTTAACTCCGAGTGACAAATCCCCTGTACTGAAACGGCCCGGCGGATATTCGAACCCGCAACCCCAGGATCACCCAGGTTACGAATCCGGCGCTCTACCACTGGGCTAATCCGGCCCCCGAACATACCAATACCGGTGATCTCGGTACGAACTAACCGAGGACATAGACGTGGAAAGGAAATTGAAACTGAGGTCACCACGACAGCAGGACGTGAAAGACCGCAGAATGCAAGTCTTTCTTTTCATGTTGATTGATGGGGATGGGGATGAGGATGAAATTATAACGCCAGGGTTAACGCCCTTTTTAATTCATAAATTTGAGTTCAATTTTCCACTAGTCCCTTTGTCCAAACTTTCAGAGGTGACTTCGTTTATCGGCTTCGACAAGATCAAAGTGACTTTCGCTGGACGGACGTCGTATTGCCTCCAAATGTCGCGCGGATCGTCAGTGCGGGGCAAGCGAATGATGGTGGACGCAGGGGCCGGAATGAGTGGCGCAGGGTGGAACGCCGCTGGAGTGCTGAAGGAGATGAGAGAAACAAAAATTGTATGTACGTTTGCGGACCACCATAAAGTTGGTCAACGCTAATACTTATTTCCCGATGTCAAGGTCCACTTGTAATCAAGGTGTCCAGTCGCTATGAATTTTGCCCTCTTCAGTTCAAGCTCAGATCATGTTTTAATTGCGTTTGTCATGGAGGCGCTCGAGTCTCCCGTTTCGATTGATGATGAAATATGGTATCCCGCTGTCCTGGTATTCTCCGTCGCTTGTCTATAATCATGTGTTTCTGTCTGTCTGTGTCCATGCATCCCCCCCCACCACCTCTCTTTCTCTCTCTCTCTCTCTCTCTCTCTCTCTCTCTCTCTCTCTCTCTCTCTCTCTCTCCCCTGTGTGTGTGTGTGTGTGTGCGTGTGTGCGCGCGCGCGCGTGCGCGCGCCTGTCTGTCACACACACACAACACAACACACACACACACACACAACACACACACACACACACACGCCGCACATGCTAGAAACACACACACACATGCACGCGCGCAGGCACACACACATGCACGCGTACACACACACACACACACACACACACAACACACACACACACACGCACACGCACACGCACGCACGCACACACACACACACACACACACGCACGCACAACACACACACACACACACACACACACACACACACACACACACACACACACGCACACGCACAAACGCACTCACATACAGAGAGAGAGGAGAGAGGAGAAAAGAGAGGAGAGAGAGAGAGAGTGAGAGAGAGAGAGAGAGAGAGAGGCAGAGACAGAGAGAAAGATTCAGTGGATACCGAAAAAACGGCCAACTGACGAGGAGGGTGACAGGGCAATGACACTCCCGTTCCCTATCATCACGAGAAATATCACACAGTTATGACCATACAATTCATCAAATACAGACACACAGAGGAAGACCGATCGAGAGGCAGAAAGACAGGAGCAGACAGACAGACGGATAAGGCGACAGAATGAGAGAATGATTAACAGAGAAACCTACAGAGGGAAAAAAAACAACAACTCTTTTTCTACCTTCTGCGCAGTCTGTTAGTCTTCGACATGAAAGAGGCGCCGGCAACCAGATTATTATGCTACTGTCACTCCGGTTCCCTGACTTTCTCCTTCTCTTGTGCAACACTATATGCCTGATCATTGCAACCACGTGCCCGACTTTCCGGAGCGAAAGTAACATTCTTAGCTGTATATCTCCCTCCAACAAATGTGAGGAGCTGACCACAGAAAGAAAGAAAAATAAATTTAAAAAAAGAAGGAAAGGAAGAAGACAAAGATGATAGGACAAAAAGAAAGAATGAAGGAAAGATGAAAGAAAGAAAGAAAATGAGAACGAAAAAAGACAGCTGTTTCAGAGGACATTTGCTCATCTCTTGCATATTATACTGAGGTGACCACAGGAATGAAAGAAAGGAAGGAAGGAAGGAAGAAAGAAAGCAACAAAGGAAGGAAGGAAGAAAGGAGAGAAGGAAGGGAGGAAGGAAGGGAAAATAAAAGAAGGAAGGACGAAAGAAAGAAAGAAAGAAAGAAAGAAAATGAAAGAAAGAAAAAGAGAAAGAAAATGACAGAAAGAAAGAAAGAAGCAAAGAAACATGGACTCTATGTCAAAAGACATTTGATCATTCTTTGCATGTACTGAACTTTCCGGCCCAAAACCACTTTCTAAACTGTGTTTCCTCCGCTTAGCAAGGAAGTGGCCGCTGGAAAAATAAAACACACAAAGAAAAAAAAAATGGAGAAAGAAGCTCATTTCGCAAGATATGACTAATCACTCTCAACATGTGCTGGTCTCCGAAAGAGAGAAAGTCCTTTGTTCAAATGGCATTTCATTTGATCAAAGATGTACACGTGATTCTACGAGAGGGAATGACAGAAGGAAGAAAGGTTCGGTGGCTTTCTTTTTCTTTTTTTTTCTTTTTTGTTTAAAATCGGAAAGTAAGAAACAAAGATAAAACTCGTTTCAATGGATATGAAAGATGGTTACAAGCTTGTTCTCAATTTTTCGAACTGAGGCTGTGTCTGTCACGGTCCAAAATTCAACACAACCAAAGTGTGGTCCGTGCCGGCCACTTCAACTGGACATAAGTCCAAACACAGACATCTTGGCCCCCAAAGGGACGGCTCCATGGGGTCTCAGGGGGGGCCCAAATTTTTAAGCCCCACCCAAGGAGACAGCAGACATTTGATTGGGCGGGCCCGACAGGTCTCGGTGGGGTTTGGGGTTCAGACTGTGGCGCCCAAACCCAACTCTTTGGGCCAATTTAGAGTGCCATTGCCCAACGAGCTAAGCCACCGGCGCCGTTAAGAAAAAGGGGGGAAAGGGAATGCGTGGTGGGGGGTAAAATCTAGCTAATAAATTTAAAATTCCCAATTGCCCCACCAAGAGATTAAGGCGTTTAGGCGGGGTCTGTCTTTTTTTTGAATACCCAAAAGGGGAAATTGGGGGAGATAACTTTGGGTATCGGGGGTTTAAAAAATACTGACCAATGGAACTCCCCCCTTTTTGGGGACAGATGGGAAAAGGGAATAAAAGGATGGGGGAGGGGAGAACGGGAGAAAACGAGGGGGGGAAAGAAAGAGAGAGAGAGAGAGGGAAGGTTCGGAGGGGGAAGTTTTGCAGGGGGAGAAGAGCAAGAGATGGGGGGAGGGGGAGAAAACCCAAAGTGGGGGCATTAGCACGAGTTTGTCTCCGGGGAAAGGACTTAGGGGGAGATGGGAAAGAGAGTTGCAAAACAAATGAAGAGGAAAAAAAAAGAAAAAAAAAAAAGAAAAGAAAAGCAACCATGCCCCCTTTTGGTTAAGAGCGACTAAAAGAGAGAGAGAGAGAGGGGCAAGGGCGTTAATGCAGGAAGAAAAAAAGGGAAAACAGATCATTTTGATAGCACTTTTCTATCTTCACGGGGGTTTTCAAACCCCCATATTTGGCCAGGCCACTTTCACCAAAACCAACGCCGTCCCAAACAGTTCCCTGACCAGGCGCCAGCGGGACCAAACCAGTGCCACGTTTTTGTCGTGTTGTGAAATTGACATTTGAAAAAAAGAAAAAAAAGAAAAAAAAGAAAAGTGATTCGTGAATATTTAAGATCACCGGGCCCAGGTAAAGTAGAAACCCTGTTTTTTCCCCGGGTTTTGTTAATGATGTTTTAGAAAAAAACGTTTTTGGAAAGTTCGGAAAGAGAGAATGTTTTATTTTGTTTAAATTCCAAATGCATTGTTGTTTCTTTCCTTTTAACTTTTTTAAAGTAAAGTTTTTAGATTTTCCCATGGTTTGATGTTGACAAATGCATGTTTTAAAAAGAATGAGATCGAAAGCAAGCTGTATGTGTTTGGGCTGTGCGCTATTTCCTTCCCCCCATGGGAAAACCCAACCCGGGGGTTTGGGGAAAATTTTTTGGGCGACCCTTCCGGGGATTTTTCGGGCCCCAATTTTTAAAAATTGTTAAAACTTTTTCAGAGAGGAAGGGGGTTGGGATTAAAGGGAATTTTTAATCCTAAGAAAAAGGGGGTTTTTTCTTACTGTTTGTTCCCAAGATGGGAAAATTTACTAGGCTTGGATTGTTTTCCCAAGATATTTAAATATAGGTTGGCTTTTCCCACCCCCCGGTACTCTTTTTCGCCCCAGATTGCCTAAAATTTCCCCTCTCATGGGTTGGGTCGGGGGCGCGGGGCGTTTTTAAAAAAAAACTAATTACGTTGCCCCAAGTAATATTTTCTTATCTTTTGGACTTTTTTTATTTTTGTCGGGAAACCCCCAAGTTTGGCTGTCGTAAAAAATCTTGAAAAAAAAAAAAAAAAAAAAAAAAAAAAAAAAAAAGGAGATAAAATGGCGGCGAAAAAAAACACCCCTTTTGGGAAAATTTTTGTAGGTCGCTCGTGATTTAGGCTATTCGGGGGGAAGAGTTGCGGGGCATTTGTTAAAACCAGCAAAAGATGGAAAGGGGGAACGCGCGGAAAGACCCCGTGTCGGTGAAAAAGCATTACCCGAGGGGAAAAGGACTAAAACAGCGAAACGGGGAAAAAGAAAGAAAAAGGCAGGCGCAAGAGACAGAAAGAATGAGGCGGGGAAACAGAAAGATTAAGGATTCAAGGCTAATGAAAATTTCGGGCTAGGGAAAAAAACCCAAAAATTTTTTAAAGGTTCAATTAGAGTTAGAGAAAGTAAAGAATCCCAAAGGGGGGGAACCCCCGGGAGGGGAGTTCAGTTTCAGTGACTTTTGGCGCGGGTAGGGCCCTCCCCGCCCAATTCCCAAAAATTTCTCTAAAGGGAACCGATTAAATTGATGCATAATAGTCGTTTCAAAACGTTTGGCGAAGTCAGGGTTGGCCTCCAAAAGAGTGGGAAAGTCTTTTTGGTCGGCGTTACTGAGGGGGAAAGGCGTTACAGTTTTTCACTGCATGCCAAACAGACCCCCAATCTGTTTTTGTGTTTGGAAAAGGGAAAATCTTGATAAAAGGTTTTGGGACCTCAAGAGGGGGGGTTTTCAGGAAAAAATTTTGTTCATAGATTGCAAGCGGGGGAAAATAAACTAAATTTTGGGGGCACTTTTTAGTTTACTATTTTGTAAATGGTTAGAGTTGGGGGTTACAAAAAAAGGAGTTCGCTGAATTGGGGAAAAAAGGGGCCTAGTTAAATTTTAAAAAGGGAACAAAAATTTTGGGGTTGCCGGTTAAAAATACATTTGGGGAAAGGGGAAGCCCGGGGGCCAGGAAAAACCCCCTTTTTTTTTAAAATTCCCCCAAATTTTTTTTTTTACCCCTTTAAAATTTATAAAAAAACCCCTTTTTACCACAAATAAAAAAACCCCAAAAAAACCCAAAAAAATTTTAAAAATTAAACCCCAAAAAAATTTAAAAAAAAAAACATTTATTTTTTTTTTCCCCAAAAAGGGCCCCCTTTTCCCCCCCCCCCCCCCCTTTTTTTTTCCCCATGGGGTTTCCCCCAGAAGGAAAGCAGTTTTTGCAAGAGGTGGAAAAAAGGGTCGAAAGGGAAAAGGGCCCGCAGGGGAAACCCAAACCAGGGGATCCGATCTGAAGGGGGTGGAGTGGGGCCCTATGGTAGAAATGGACAGCAGTCAGTGTCGGGAATGGAGGGCACTAGGCGAGGGGTTGGGTTAAACCAGTGGAAGAAGGGGGTTTGGGCCCCAGCAGGGGGTAAAAAGTGGTTTTACGAAAACCTGGTTGTTCATGTGGTGTTTTTTTGGAACAACGCTGGTCGAGAAAGGGGATTTAAAGGGGAAAACCCAGACCTGAAACTCAAAACGAGGGGCACTGTGGGGGATTTTCCCAGTTGCTAAGTTAAAGTACGTCCCCCTTATTCTCAGGCGAGTTGTCTGCTTTGGGTTTGGATGGGGGAAACCCCTTCATAAATTTGAAATTGGAAATTTTCCCGGGGGCAAGGGACCCGGGGGGATCCTGAGTTGTTGATTTGCTACAGGGGAGAGTTCGGCCCGGAGCAAAAAGGGGGGAAAAGGGTTGAAAAACCCGTTAGTTGTTCCGGGAAGGTGTGGGGCTAGAGTGTCGCCGATGAGTTTGGGGCAGGGGGCAGGAACAAAACCTTCGCTCGTAAAGTTTGGGATTTGGGAAAGGGGTTTGGAGAGAAACAGGGGGTTAGAGGAGGTGAACAGAATTTCTTGTGAAAGGGGGCTTTTTTGTACCGAGTTTTCCCCAAGGGGGGAAGAAGGTAAGGTGCCCACCAGTTAGAGGGTCCCACGGGTTATGGACACTGTAAATGTCAGTGGGTCACGATTTTCCCGTCATGGGGGGCCCATCTGGGCACCAGCAAAAACATTTTGACCAAAACTTTGATGATTTCTTTGGGCCCGGGGAGAAATGGCAGACATAAACCGTTTTTTGCATGTATTTTACGTGTGCCCAAAGGTCGGGCCAAAAGGGAGGGGGTGAAGGGAAGGGGGCCTCTTAAACTTTCCCCCTTTTAAATTTTAACAACCATTCAGGGGGTGGCTGTTGACCCGTTGGCCCAATCGCGCCCTGTTCCAAAAGGGGGGCAAAGGTAGTGTTGCCGCTGGTGGACTACGCGCCCCAGAAAACCCAAAAGGGCGGTTGCATTGAAAGGCGTAGATACGAAACAGGTCGCTGAAGGGGGTAGAAAATCTTCTCTCGCTTTGGGTGTCCCAAGCACATATTCTAAAGTACAGGGGGTCACGTTCACCTCAGGCGTGATAAAGGAGGTCAACAGGTTTTGCAAAGGGCCCAAACAGCTTCTCACTCCCCCTTTACCCCCCCCAAATGCAATGGTTGGGGGAGAGATTCAATGGGTGCAAAGGGGGAAATTTAAAAAAGCTTAAGGGGGAAAGGCCCAGCGTTTGGGGACGCAACATTCCAGGGGCAGGTTCGCCCCTACGGGGAAAACCCCTCAGGAAAGCACGGGGCTTTTTCGCCATTTGAGCTGCTGAATGGGCAAAACATTCGGGGCCCGTTTGTGCATTCTAAAAGGAGCTGGGGGCCCGGAGAACAGGAGCCCGAAGAATTTAAAAACTTTTAAAAGTATGTGGGGGCCCTTAAACGCAAAAGGCTAAGGGAAGTAAGGTCGAAAGGGGAGAGTTTCAGGAGGCCCAAAGGGTCGCCGAAAACCCAATATGACAGGAAGGTAGGAACAATTCCTAAAGGTTTGGGGATCAAGCCCTTTTATTTTCCCAGGGATACAAAAAGGCTGCTGATGCTTGGAAGGGACCATTCCCCTTCATTGAAAGGTAGATCAAACTACCGAATCGATGTAAAGGGAAATCAAAATTTTTTCCATGCAAAACTTGCTCCCCCAAATTTATTCAGGTGAGACTCAGCACATAGGGGCGCAGCCGCAATCATTTATGGGGTTGGGAAGGGGGAACCCCGGGGAAAAAAGGGGGGATTTTTTTTGCCCGATTTTCCCGGGAAGAGTTCCCCCAGGGGTTTTGTCCCTGTATGAAGGGTTTGAAAAGTGGGGGAAGGAGGGAAATTAGGGGGCTTTCCTTTGAACCCGTATAGGGCGTCCCCGACTGATAAAACCCGGGGAGGACAACTCTAGGACATGGACGGTGGGGGTTAACATCACAGAAACCCGAAAAATTTTAAAGCCCACCCGATCCCCCTAAAGTCCCAAGCAATGACGAGGGGGAAAGGGAGAAAAAAATGTTGGACCTTGGGGGATTTAACCGTCCCAAATATCCCCTTTGTGCACCCCTCGTTTAGTGAGGAAAAATTCAGGTGGAAACCTCGTTCTGTGTCGACCCATAGCGTCTGAACAAACGTCCCAAGGTCGATGCAGAGGCATAAACCCAAAAGGGGAAAAAACCCGTTTTGCTCAATGCCACAAGCAAAAGCCGTATTTTACCGGAAAGTTTTGAGCAAGGGGTTTGGCAAATTTGCCTTTTAGTGAGGACTCAAAGGAAATACAGATTCTCCCCTTTCCATGGGGGGTATACCTGGCGAGTACTCCCTTTTGGGTGGTCAACGCACCTGCAGTCTTCTTCGGGTGATGAGGAATTATTGGCGGGAAATTTGGGGGCGTTGTGAATTTCATGGATGAAAAATGATAGCATCCCAAAACATGGGGGAGCTATGAGGGAGCTAGGAGCAGTTTTTTTTGGGGAGGTTGAGACAAGCCAATCTCCAGCCAGACCAACAAAATGCCAGGTTGGTTTTTTCCCAAACCTGGAGTTTTTCCCAGGTTTTTTTTGTCGGAGGGGGGAACAAAAACAGCCGGGAAAGAGAAAGGTGGAGAAGATGATGAATTCAGAGAGACCCAAAAAAACCAAAAAAGAAAATCAGGATTCCCCGCTATTTTTATTGGGTTCTATAGGGGGGTTTGCCCCAAAATTTTTCTGCAATCACGAGTCCTCCCTGGTTTTTGGGCAAGGGAGGGAAACCGCAGTGGTCGAAGTGGTCAGACGCGCGAGCAAGCACCTTTCAGAAAGGTGTTTGGGAAAAACTAGGTTCCCCCTCCCCTCTTAAGCTTCCCGGGTATGTCCCAAAACCAAATTTTTTTTTGCGGACAGAAAAAATCAGGCGGTGGATAGGTGCCGTATTGGTTTCAGGACAAGAAGGGGTCCCCATTTTTCCCGTGAGGTATGTAGGAAAGGGAAATTGAAAGTGTGAAGAAAGGGGACGAAATGTAAAAGAAGGAGTGTTTTGCTGTCTGTGGGCCGTGCAGGGGTTCCACAAATACTTGTATGGGAAAGAGTTCGGATAGAGAAAGGGTCATCAACCCCTCAAATTCCTGAGGAGGCCCCAAAATTTAAAAAACAGCAGAGTGCGCGGTTGGGCAAAGGGATTGCAGCCCCACAGGTATCGATTTCAATACACCCCGGGGACAGAAAGTCGGGGCTGAAATATTTAAGCCGTGTATTAGCAAGGGGCAACTCAGAGGAAATCCCGCATATCCCGGGGGGCTATTGATAATATGTGTTGATTACAGTTGGTTTTAATTTAAAATTGGGGTTTATTCCCCGTTGGCTATGGGTTTTAAATTTTGTGTTTAACTTTGAAAGTTTTTTTTGTGAGATTGTTTTATGTGAATGTTGTTTTTTTCTTGGACATACGGGCGCTTGTTAGGGATGATTATTTGCAAAAATGGGGGAAGGAGATTTCCCAAATGAAGTGGGATGGATCGTGATCAAAATAAATTTTTTTTTCATAGGGAAAAAAAGAAAAAGAAGAAGTGGGAAAAACCCCAAAAATAGGGGAAAATTTCTAGGTGCCAAACGGTTTGTTATAAAATGAATTGAAATAAAGCAAAAAAGGGGGCACGTCAATGATAATTTTTGGAGTGGGTTTTTACTAATGATATATTTTTAAATTTTTAAAACCCTTGGTTGGGAAAGTATTTTTCAAACTTTGCACTGTTTGCTGTGGGTTTAGCAAATTCGGGTTTTTTCTTTTTTGTACCGTTTGTTTGAGACAATGCGGTGCTTTTCTTTTGCAAAGGGGGGGGAAAAAATTTACGGTCAAAATTCCAAAACAAACCCAAAAGGGGGTTCCTTTGCCCGGCCCCTTCAAATGGGCAAAAAACCAAACCCCAGACATTCTTGGCGCCACAAAAACGGCTCCATGGTCTCATCTGGGCCAAAATTTAAAAACACAGCAAGGAGACGCAGACAGTCTGATTTGGTGGCCCCACAGGTCCGGTAGGTTTGGTTTAGACGTCGTGGCGCCCCCCCAGACCATCGGCCCAATTTTTGAGTGCCCCGGCCCCGAGCTAAGCCCCCACGGGGCCAGTTAAAATAGGAAAGGGGGGGGAAAGGGAGTGCGGGGGGTGGGGGGGTTAAATCTAGCTAATCAAATTAAAAGACCAAATTTACCACCCCAAGAGAGTAAGGGGGTTTTTAGGCTGATGGCCTTTATTTGAATTATCCAATGGAATTAGAGGGAGATAACTTTGGGTATCCCGGGGTTTAAAAAAACTGACCAATGGTACCCCGCCCTTTTGGACGATCGGAACGGAAAAAAAAGGATGTGGGGAGTGGGAGAACGGGGGGAACGAGGGGGGGAACGAACAGGAGAGAGAGAGAGGGGAGAGGTTCGGAGTGGAAGTTGCAGGAGAGAAAGCAGAGAGTTTAAGGGGGGGGAGAGGAGAGAACCCAAATGGGGGGATTAGCACGAATAGCTGCAGAGGAAGGATTGGAGAGATGTGGGGAGATTTTTAAAATTTAAAGAAGAGGAAAAGAAAGAAGAAAAAAAAAAAAAAGAAAAACAACCATGTCCCTTTAAAGAGCAGCTAAAAAGAGAGAGGGGAGAGAGTGCAATGCGTTAATGCAGGAAGAAAGAAAGGGAAAAAGATCGATGTTGATATCCATTTTTCTATCTTAAATGGGGTTCGAACCCCATACTTTGGGCCCGCGCCCCTTTATCGGGCAAAAACCCCAAAGCCAGGGCCCCAGTCCCCCACCTTACCAGGCGCCCGAGACCAAGACCAGTGCCCGCAGTTGTGTCGTGCTTGTGAAAATGACAGTGAAAAGAAAGAAAAGAAAAGACAGTGATTCGTGAATAGTTAAGATCACCTGGCCAGGTAAAGTAGAAATCTGTTTATACCCGGGTTAGTTAATGATGTTTTAGATAAACGATTTTGTGAAGTTCAGGAAAGAGAGAATGTTTTATTTTGTTTGATTCCATATGCATTGATGTTTCGTTCTATGAACATGTGTAGTAAAGTTATAGACTTTACTAGTGGTTTGATGTGACGAATGCATGATATATGAATGAGATCGTAAGCAAGCTGTGAGTGTGTTTGGGCTGTGCGCTAGTCCTTCCTCCACTGACATCACCCGGGTTGACATTGTCGTTCTTCATGGTATATATTTCCACTGAAAGTATTAAGGTTGCCATAGGAAGGAATGAAAGAAACTCGTGTCAGAGGATAAGACTGATCAATCGGTGGACGAGCATTACTGTTTGGATCAAACGTCACGTTATTAATCGTGTTTGCTTCCTTCGGACATATTGAGGTGAACACATGAATGAAACCAAAGGAAAGAGAGAGAAGAAGAAAGGAAGAAAGAAAGAACGGAAGCAAGGAAGGGAGAAAGAAAGAAAGAACTTATATCGAAGGTTGTCTGGTCGTTCTCGTCATTGCAACAATGTTTCCTGTACTTCGATTACATTTTAAGGTAGCAATAAGCAAGCAAACAAACGCACAAAATAAAACAAAGGAAAAAAGTAGATAAAGAAAAGATAGAAAGAAACACACCGGCGTTAGGTGATATGACTGATCAATCATTGAAAGTGCTGAAAAGGTAGCGCTTTTAATGGTATTTCTGTCGTTCAGAAACGCCAAGATGACCACAGGAAAGACTGCCGAATGAAAATAAGGA
>CM031615.1:29258319-29263319 GCA_018398815.1 Conus ventricosus
GGACAGCAAACGAACTCAAATTACAGGAATGAGGTGAGTGGAAAACGGACTGATGTGGCAGAACGCTCTGGAAGAAAGGTGATCGATGAAGAGTTTTCATAGAAAATACTGGTCACGATCAGCACATGAACAAGAAGACCCCAATAACAGCATAATGCCTTCCCTTTGTTTCTATCCTAGTCATGGACACTCATAATGTGTACTATGCGCCTTGATTTAAAGGTTAGGTTTAATATGCAAGTCTACTCATCCCCTCCCCCAGATCTCTGTCTGTCTGTCTGTCTGTCTGCATATCTCTCTACATGCATTTTGACCTGTTATTCTTAAGGGTGCATGAGGAAAGGCTTGTTTTTAGTTCATTTGTTTTCATTTTTCCTTTCTGACAATCACTGTCTACAGAAGTTTATCTAGAGAGAGCAAATCTCCATACAACATTCTCATCCGTATTCTATTTCTGTCTTCGTTCTCCTCTTTTTTCTCTCAGCCTCTACCCCACCCCACCCCCACATCCTCTCCATCCCTCCCTCTCTCTTTCTCTCTCCCCTGCACATCTGCACTGTTAGGGCTTCCATTTGATTGTATGTGTTTAAGAACAAACAATCCCAAACACCACCCCCACCCACACTAAAGAAAAACCAAAACAAACAAACAAAAAAAGATTACAAGGTGTATGTGTTAACCATACTTTCCCCCGTTACCTGCATTTGTTTTGGCAATAACTTCACCCCATGTCAGAACCGGCAAAGAAAAGAAAAAACCGAAACTACCTGCCTCATCCCCTCTCTGCAGTCCCCCTCTCCCTCAACTTCCTTCTCAAGTGGCTGATGTCTTTTGATGCGTAGAGCAGACGGATACAAACTTGACCCCGCTGATTACGAGGGCGTTAACATTCTACGGTTGATAGATGACACACGGTGTGTGTTAGGGCTCCCATCCGTCACACAGATCAGACAACTTGAAACCCCTTTCTGCTTTCCTCGTTTGCTCACGTGTGTGCGTACTGCTGCTGCTGCTGTTGCTGCTGCTGCTGCTATGTGTGTGTGTGTGTGTGTGTGTGTGTGTGTGTGTGTGTGTGTGTGTGTGTGTGTGTGTGTGTGTGTGTGTGTGTGTGTGTGTGAGGGAGGGAGGGAGGGAGAGAGAAACAGAGGCAGGGAGGGAGAGAGGTAGAGAGTGTGTGAGTGTGTGGTTGTGCTTGTGCGTGCATGTATGTGTGTGTGTTTGAGCGTCAGCATAGAGAGAGAGAGAGAGAGAGAGAGAGAGAGAGAGAGAGAGAGAGAGAGAGAGAGAGAGAGAGAGATGACATAAAGTTTAAAAGAAAGAAAGGAACTCCGAAGAAAAGGCCTATTTTTTTAAGTTCACTGTCTTTGGGGAAAAAAAGGTTCTTTGCATTATCCCATTTTCTGATTGTCTACAAATTTCTTCTTCTTCTTCTTCGTCTTCGTCGTCTTCTTCTGCATATACTGGGAGATGTGACGGATCATTCTTGGCATGAGCTGGCCTTTTCCAATAAGAGTAACATTCAAAATTGCATTTTCCTGCCATCGGAATGCTGCGGTGTTCCAGAAAATAAAGGATAGAATGGGAAAGCGTACATAGTGGTGGAAGAAAAAAGGGTGACAGAAAGAAAGGAAGCAAGATAGAATACAAGACAGAAAGGTAGCATTAAAGGAAGGCAGGGTTACAGAATACAGAATTTTTGAAAGATTTGCACCCCCATTAAGAAACGGAAAAGAATAAGAAACTACCACCCTCTGCTTCAGCCCTCTTCCCTTCCCCTCCCTCCTAATGTGACTGATGTATTGTGTGTGTGTGTGTGTGTGTGTGTGTGTGTGTGTGTGTGTGTGTGTGTGTGTGTGTGTGTGTGTGTGTGTGTGTGCGCGCGTGCGTGCGTGCGTGCGTGCGTGTGTGTGTGTGTGTGTGCTGTGTGTGTTGTGTTGTGTTGTGCGTGTGTGTTGTGTTGTGCGTGTGGTGTGCACGTGTGGATGTTAGGGAGATAGGTGAAAGGTACATGCACTGCAAATGTAGCGTCATCTCTGGATCATTCCGTGTTGGCTTTATAAACACTGGTTAGTGCGGCAGATAACTTGCTTCAGTACCGGGGAGGGTAGGGACTGTGTAGGGCTAAAACTGCAGAGTTCAGGAGTGGGGGAGGCGGTGAGGGGGAGGGGGGAGGGGTTAGGGGCAGGGAAGTCAGGGAAAACAAGTGATGCTAAGTGGGTGCTTTGCTTTGTGTGGTTTTGTACTTTGTCCGTGGACCTGATCCGTCAATAGCTCTCTATTATTTCTGTCTCCACTAATTTGTCTCTTCTCTACACATATCACTCTGTCTCTCTCTGTCTGTTTGTCTTTGTCTGTCCGTCTGTCTGTCTGTCTGTCTGTAACCCTGCATTTTGAACTTTTGATTTTTAGGAGGTAGGAGGGCCTGTTCTAATTAATTTGTTTACACTTTTCCTTTCTTACAAAATCATCATCTACAGACATTTACCTGTTTTGCTCTCCATAGAACATTCACGCTTATATTCTCTCTGTGTCTCTGTCTTTGTTCTCTGTTCTTTTCTCTGTCTCTGTCTATCATTGTATCTCAGCCTCTGCCCCCCCCCCCCCCCCGCCCATATCCCCCTGTCCCCTCCCTCCCTCCCTCCCTCCCTCCCTCTCTCCCATATGTCTATGCTGTTCAGCCTTCTGCCTGCTTGTGCCCATCCATACGTACCCCCACCCCCTCCTCCCCGAAAGGTCACAGAGTGTATGTGTCAACCTTTTTTTCCCCCTTACCTGCGTTTGTTTTGGTGAGATCTTCACCCCTCGTCAGAAACGGCAAAGAAAAGAAACCCCTTCACCCTCCTCTCCACCAACCCCCCCCCCCCCCCCCCCGCCTTTCCCTCCTCTCCTTCCTCAAGTGGCTGATGTTTTATTTATGCAAAAAACAGGCGGATGCACACTTGACCCCCGTATAACGAGGGCGTTAACATTCCACGGTTGATGGCCGACACACGGTGTGTGACAGGGCTCCCATCCGTCACACAGATCAGACAACTTGAAACCCCTTTCTGCTTTCCTCGTTTGCTCACGCGTGTGGGTGCTCTGTGTGTGTGTGTGTGTGTGTGTGTGTGTGTGTGTGTGTGTGTGTGTGTGTGTGTGTGTGTGTGTGTGTGTGTGTGTGTTGTGCATGTGGTGTGCACGTGAGGGAGATAGGCGAAAGCTACATGCACTGCCAATGTAGCGTCGCCTCTGGATCATTCCATGCTGGCTTTATAAACACTGGTTAGTGCCGCGGATAACTTGCTGATAACTTGCTGACAGGGGAGGGTAGGGACTGTGTAGGTTGGAACTGTGAGTTGGGAGGGGGAGGGGAGGGGGTAGGGAGACCGGGGAGGGGGGGGGGGGGGGTTGGTGATAAGTGGGTACTTTGCATTGTGCAGTGTTGTGGTTTGCCGATGAGCCTTGTCTGTGAGTTCCTCTCTTTCTTTCTGTCTCTGTCAATGTGCGTCTCCTTTCTACACATCTCTGTCTGTCTGTCTGCCTCTCTGTCTGTCTCTGTCACTTCTATTCCTTTGTTTCTAAGTTAGAAACTGCATATGAAAAGTATGCTACGACTTTCATAGCGCTTGCAGGCCACACTGTGCTTCGAAACTCTTTACAACGTAGCGTGCAACTTCAAGGACGACTCGTTGGTAGCTGCTACAGAAACAGACACAACGGAAGGTGTACCGGCGTAGCGTAAGTATCACCATCTTAAAGAAGACTGCTTGAACTCAGCGGTGCCAGCCCAGATGATTCAAGATACTAACTGTCCCACTCTACGCCCACACACACACACACACACACACACACACACACACACACACACGCGCGCGCGCGCGCTCACCCACACATACACACACACACACGCGCGGACACACACACACACACGCACACACATACACACGCGCGCGTGCACACACACACACACACACACACACACACACACACACACACACACACACACACACACACACACACACGACTTAGTGTTAAAAGAGAGGGACATGAGGAAGGGAAAAGAGGGACGTGAGGTACGGGTGGGGGTTGGAGGAGTGAGGGGAGGCACCTCATTATATGTCTGGCCACTGGAGGCCCGAAACCCATTATCTCCGGCGTTTACGAAAGATATCCATGGGGTTATTATGGTTGTTGACGCTCATGCATGCCAAATGGGGGACAATTGGAGTGGGGAAGAAGGGAGACAGGACTCTCAACATATAGAGGTTTTTTTTCTGAAAGTTTAAAAACATGGAGGAGTGGGACCAACATATTAGATTTTTCAAACACACACACACACACACACACACACACACACACACACACACACACACACACGCACACACACACACACACACACACACAGAGAGAGAGAGAGAGAGAGAGAGAGAGAGAGAGAGAGAGAGAGAGAGAGAGAGAGAGAGAGAGAGAGAGCTCACACACACACACTCTCTCTCTCTCTCTCTCTCTCTCTCTCTCTCTCTCTCTCTCTCTCTCTCTCTCTCTCTCTCTTTCGTCTAATATCACACAATGTGTATAGACGTTAAACTGAAGACCTAACACACACACTGAACAGAACAGACGTGAAACAACATGCCTCAAAATCTTGAAATATCTAGCACGCCATTGTTGGAATGGATCCGAGATGTTCTGCTCAAAATGGAAATGAAATATCTGAAAATGGAAATGAAATATCTGAAAATGGAAATGAAATATCTGAAAATGGAAATGAAATATCTGAAACAAAGAAACAAACGAGCGACACTTCGAGACTATAATGCTCAACACGAATTCCCCCCCCCCCCCCACTCCCCCCCTCCCCCCCAAAAAAAAAAAAAATACGGGCGAGCAACAAACATAATGATCGTACAAAGCTCTGAACAAAGACCTGCGTTCTTAACACTTTGCCTGCGTGCTCACGACAAACACAAAGGAGTAAGATACACGACTACAATAAGAGAAGACGAAAATGCACAGCAGGC
>CM031615.1:29273319-29275819 GCA_018398815.1 Conus ventricosus
GCGTGGGTGCACTGCCTCTGAGGTGGCGCAGAGGTTGGGACAGAAAAAAAAAGTTTTGGTGTGCTGTCTACAGGAATATGGAAGTATAGCTGTGACGTAGGGGGTTGGGGTGGAAGGGGAGGAGGGGGGGGGGGGTATCCGCGCGTGCAAGTACAGGTCTCTGTGCCAGTACTGAACCTGTTTCTGAATGACGTCTGAGCTGACGTGGAGCCAGATAAAGTGAAGGTCCCTCTTCGACGCAGACCCCGCCACCACAACATCCTCTCAACAAAGATAGTCCCCATGAATCTTATCAGCACTGCAGCAATAGAAAGACAGACCGACGGAGAGCCAAACAGACCTAGGGGCACGCACAGAGGCATAACCCCCACCCCTGTCCCCCACCCAGCCCACTCCCACCCACCCCCGACCCCGAAAACACCAACGAAGAAGAAACAGATTGCACACAGGGATCGAGCTAGGCTTCCGGTGTCAGGATAGTCGAGATTGATGACGCCACAGGGGCTGCGTGACGACACCGGGATACGTCACAGGGGCCCCGGGCAGATTGGTCATTGCTGTCAACGGGGCGAGGGCCCGCATATCCCCCGCGGGATCTCCAAATGCAAACAAAGTCGTCTCCGTGTCCTGGGTGGCAGTTCCTTGGGGGGATCTGGTTTCGTGTTCACCGACGCTGGTACAGCTTGTTCAAGACGTTCGCACTGTTCGCCCCGGACTCTCTCTCTCTCTCTCTCTCTCTCTCTCTCTCTCTCTCTCTCTCTCTCTCTCTCTCATTCTCTCTCACACACACACACACACATACACACACACACACACACACACATACACACACACACACATAGATACACAGATAGACAGACAGATGGAGACAAGGAGACATGCAATTGTTATACAGAGAGACAGAGAGAGGAAGAGAGAGAGGGAGTGACAGACAGGCAGACAGGAAGAAAGAAAGAAAGACAGACAAACAGACAGATTGAAGAGAGACTGACAGACAGACTGACAGACAGACAGACAGATATGCTATAAAGACAGAGAGAGAGGGGAGAGAGAGAGAGAGAGAGAGAGAGAGAGAGAGAGAGAGAGAGAGAGAGAGAGAAGAAGAAGAAGAAGAAGAAGAAGAAGAAGAAGAAGAAGAAGGAACATTGGGAATCTGTCAACAGAAAATGTGTCCGCACGCACAGTTTCCACTGTATACACATAACATACAAACAAACGAACAAACAAGAGAGAGAGACAGAGACAGAGAGAGAGAGAGAGAGAGAGAGAGAGAGAGAGAGAGAGAGAGAGAGAGAGAGAGGGGGGGAGAAGAAGAAGAAGAAGAAGAAGAAGAAGAAGAAAAGAAAAGAAAAGAAAAAGAAAAAGAAAAGAAAAACTGTCTGGCAAATCCAAGAAAACAAACACAGGACAACAGAAGAACAGACAAACACACACACATAGAGACGAGAAGGCGCCATCTAGAAGTTTACCATCACTGAAACGTTGCCGACAAAACACACCTAAAACACACATTATTATCCAAACCCCAGCATGGTTTTCTGACAGCCAACTTGTGCGCGCCGCCGGGACGATCGTGACTCGGGACAGACCGAGGATTCCACAGGAGAAGAACTGACAGACACACATGCAAACACACAAATCACACCCGACTTGAAACACATATACTGACAGACAGAGCAAACGGTACCCGGCCTGGAGTTTTAGAGACGACTGTTTGACAGCGATGCCAAGCTTTGCCCACACATCAGGAACCTGGACGTAGAAGAAGCAGGCTTTGTTTTCTTCGTTCAGACATCTTTGTGAGGAGAAAAGGAGAGAACAATGTTTTGATGGACAAGCGACAACGAAGATTTATTGTAATTGTTATTACATTTCCTGGACTACGCTAAGACAAACAGACAACCATACAGACATACAGATCAAACAGCACAGCATAGAAGCATAGCTTGGCTACTGACGGTAAATCTGAGCCTAGAACACTGGGACATATCGATTCCGGAAAAAGAGACAGGAGAATGGACCAGAGAGGCAGGGGGGGGAAAAAAGACTACAATAAAAACAGGCTCATGAAAAGATTATGGCAGAGTCACAAAAACTGATGGAACAGAGGACGTCACCATCGCAGGACTTGCAGAATGGAATGCAACGTGTTGCTAAAGACCCCAGTATATCCAGGAGGGCAACCAATCAGAAGCCAGCGCAGACTCTGACCTTGTTGAAACTATGAGACACGTTCTAAGTGCCACGTGAACGGCCCCCCATAAATCTCCGCCAGTCACGTGGAAGTTTGCAGAATTTAGCACGTCGAGCAGCCCGACTCATACATTAGCCTAAACAGAGAGAAAGTTTCCACACAGTCTAGTCTTCGCTTCAGCATTTTCTCTTCGTTAAGAAGTCATTTCGTTTACAACAGCAAGGTTAGTGTATGCCTCGCTTGAGGTCAGAAAAAAAGCTCTTCTGGTTATAAACCAACACGCTTTGTCCATGTACTATACACGTG
>CM031615.1:29283319-29290819 GCA_018398815.1 Conus ventricosus
GAAGGAAGGAAGGAAGGAAGGAAGGGACGAAGGAAGGAAAGAAGGAAGTAATAAAGAAGAAAGGAATTAAGAAAGAAAGAAGATGAAGAAACAGAAGGAGGAGGAGGAGGAGGAGGAGGAGGAGGAGGAGGAGGAGGACAAGGAGGAAGAGGAGGAGGATAAAAAGGAGGAGGAGGCCTTCCTCCCTTCTCCTCCCCCTCCAATTTTCCCCCTCCTACTTTCTCTCTCTCCGTCCCTCTCTCTCGCTAGGCCCTTATCTCTGACTCTGTGTATGTGTATGCAGCAACATGCGCCCGTTGTGTGTGTGTGTGTGTGTGTGTGTGTGTGTGTGTGTGTGTGTGTGTGTGTGTGTGTGTGTGTGTGTGTGTGTGTGTGTGCGCGCGCGCGCGCGCGCGCACTCGTGCGCGTGCGAGCGTATGCGTGCTCCGATGTCTCATTTCTTTCGCATGTTTTTCTTCATTCTTCCCATTCCTTGAGTCATTCCCTGCTCCTCTTTTTTTCCGTCCATCACGTCGGCTTTCTTGCTTCCTTTCAAAACGCTTTCCATTACCTCTCTGTCTGTCCGTCCGTATGTCTGTCTGTCTGTCTGTCTGTCTGTCTGTCTCTCTCTCTGTGCGCGCGCGCCCGCGCGTGCGCGCGCGCGCGTGCGTGTGTGCGTGCGTGCGTGCGCGCGTGCGTGCGTGCGTGCGTGCGTGCGTGCGTGCGTGTGTGTGTGTGTGATTTCACCCTCTTTCGTGCAATCATAGTCATTTTTATTTCCGTTTCTTTTCTTCCACTTCCGTTGCCTTTTTTTTCCCCAGTCCGTCCTTCTATACTTTCCCCGTCCTTTTTCACATTGTTTAATTTATTTCTTTCTTTTTGTCCTGCTGTCTCTGCTTTCGTTCGTTCGATCTTCTGTTTTCTTCCCATCTTTCTTTCCTTTCTTTTTCTCTGTCTTCGTTTCTTTTTCCTTCTTGTCTTCTTTTTTTTCTTTCTTCCTTCTCTGCATTCTTTCTCCCTGTCTCTTATTCACGCAGTTTCCCCCCTTCCATTCTGTTCCTCCCCCCCCCCCTCCCCCCCACCACTTCCTCCTTTCTTTTGCTTCTTCATACCTTCCTTCCCCGCTCCATTCTTCCCATCTGTCCTTCTCTTTCTTCTTCCCTACCTTCTTTCATTCTTCCTCCCTTCCTCCAAACCTTACACCCCCATCTCTCTCTCTCTCTCCTCTCTCTCTCTCTCTCTCTCTCTCTCTTTCTTCTCTCTCTCTCTCTCTCTCTCTCCCTCTCTCTTTCTCTCCCCCTCTCTCTCTCTCCCTCTCTCTCCCTCTCTCTCTCTCTCTCCCTCTCTCTCTCTCTCCCCTCTCTCTCTCTCTCTCCCCCCCTCTCTCTCTCTCTCTCTCTCTCTCTCTCTCTCTCTCTCTCTCTCTCTCTCTCTCTCTCTCCTTTCTCCGTCCTTCTATTCCTTCCTGTCGGGTTTTTTTTTTTCGTTTTTTTTTTTTTTTCATTCTCTCCGCCCTCTCATTTGCAGGACGGGTCGTTCACCTCTGGTGATCACCGTAAATGAGCCGGCGGAATCCGCGCTATTAGGCAGGGTAGTTTCTTTCAACGAGCCGTCGGCTTCCACACCCACCTCGGCTACACAACCCTGGGAGATAAGGAGACGCGCTCCACAGAGGCAGTCGTGACTCTGACAGGATTGTGACTTTAGTCCAGTAAGATTTCATCAAAATATACCCCCTGTGTAAACAAATTGCTTTAAAATTTCTTTTGCCTGTTTTGACTTCTATATTGATCCCTTAGTTATGCTATATAAAGTCTACCAAAATTGGGGCATGCAAAGTATTTTTTTTCAGCTATTTAAAATTGAGAGTGTACTGTAGAACTGCCTAGTTCTGAAACTGATAGTGTTTCCATATCCGCTTTGTTTTCTTCAGTTTCTCTTTGTTTTTTTTGCTACGAATCAGCCTCAAACTATTCTTAAAATGCTAAGAGAACACTTCTGTGTAATATGAGTATAATTGGCTTATGTATTAGAGGTACGCAATTAAAAATTGGAAAAAATATTACATTCCTGTACCTGTTAGCTTTCCATGCCGTGTTATTAAACAGCTTCTAATACAAGAAAATACATAAAATGTAATTGAAATGTACTGTCTTTTTCACATTTGAGAGACTCATTACCACAGAAGAGAATATCATTGGGTGGGTGGGTGGGGGTGGGGGGTGGGGGGTGGAGGGGGGGGGGGCGGGGGGATGCAATTCATACATGTATTAAACAGTTGTCATTTTTACACAAAACCGTCAACGAAAAAATGATATGTGCTTTTCGCCCCTGTATGCAGAACTGTTTTTCTCTTTGCTGTCTTGTTGATTCATTCTTGCTTTTTCAACAACTTTGTTAGGGTCTGCATAGCCATCCTCTGACAAGACTAAAATCATATGAGAAATGACTTCCAGCATGATGTGTCTGGAAAAAAATCTTCATCAGCCACACTCCGCGTGTTGTCAGTACTGAATGTCATTACCTTTGCTACATATGAATGGTTATAGTGAAACCTTTGTATAATAACAGCCACTAAAACGGTGCATAAAAACATTGTCAATTGAAACAATCAGGTCAAATGTACTTACGTTACCACATATCTTCATCGTCTGATGAATCATCACCCCCGACATATATGATCTTGCTCACAACGTTGGAACAACTTTCTCCTCTACACTCCCCACAATCCAGATGTGCACATAAGTCCGTGTTTCCAGCATGAACACTTTGCTGTCCGGCACTCTGTCTTGCAGTTGCAATGGATGACATGGAGCAATTCATCAGGAGCAGCAGCAATGTCCGTGAGGACGGGAACCATCATAACATGTATGATTTCCCATCCCCAGTCACTTGGATTCAAATGACATCGTTCTTGTTTCAAGTTCATCCATTCCTGCACCTGAAAATAAGTTCTCATTGAATGGAACTTGGCAGCAGCTGAAGTAGGTGGGAGTTTGCAGGGCTGAAAGGATGAACTGCAAGTGGAGACTTTCTGCATATATTTGATGTACCGAAGACTGTTCAACGAATCATTCTGCTTGCCCCCATACAAGTCAACGAAAGCTTTTTCGCCTGCATCAGTAACATTTTGTTTGCATCTCCATATGGAGTAGCCGTAAACACAAGCGCTTGTTGTCGGAAAAATGCCGATTCCATCACTTTCTTGAGAGGCAGGGATTTTCCGATCGAACAGATACTGCTGATTGTATCACAGCCTCCAAAAGTGTGTGCAAACAGGATCTGCCTGCATATTTCAGTGCCAAGCATGTTCTTGGTAGCACTGATGTTCCATATTTTTGCTGTTGACTTCGCAGTGGAAGATCTCGCTAAAGTGAAGAACACAGAACAGAGATCTGGAGTGAAATGAAACAGTAGGAGAATTAGCAAATCAGTGTCTTCACCAATGACGACAACGTCTCCGTTTCTGGCCTTGTCCAGTGCTGTCTGCACGATAAGACAGTCTGCATCTGCAGTTGCATGCCTGTGGTCACTCCATGCTGAGACATGCAACAACTCATGAGATTGATGAACCGTTGTTTGTTATTGAGATTTGCAAGGAACCGATCTTTGGCTCACAGAGCAGCATGTCGCCATCAAAAGAAATGTCACATGCTACACTGCTTCTACTTGCTCTTCGAAAATGGGTAACGTCCTTTGTGGATGGTCCATTGACGTACCCATCGAAAACCACAGTCCCACTGCCAAACGTCCTTATAACAAAATCTGTGTAATTCTGGGCGAGCTGTTTGTTGGTGGAACCACGAGACCATGTCAGAAGATGCAGAAGAAAACCCCCGTCAATCACATAGCAGACGTCCTTTGGGTGTTCAGCATTGACCTGCTTTGTTGTTGTCCAGATGTAATTTGAGAGTGAAGCTTTGTTTGCTTGTCTAGGAAGAGCATCTGAATCAAAAAGAGCAGTTGGAACGCTGCTCACCTCAAAAGCAAATGCTTCTTCAAGGAGATCCGGTGAGTTTTCGACAACTTTCACCAGTCTTTGGAACAGCAGCATGGAGTCAACATTGGTTATGTCTTCGGTCACTTTGGATGACTTGCGTTTCATGATCATTGTGACAGCTTGATCTTTCTTTTGGAAAATAACTTCTGAAACGTTCTTCCCAACCATGCTGCTCAAAATCTCATTTCCAATGTTTTCTGCTTGGTCAACATTGACAGTGATATCAGCTTCTCGTCCACTACAAATAGATCTCAGGGCAGCATCTCCAGAGAAAGGATTTCTGTCACGTAAGTATTTCAAGATGATATGTATGTCCTTCCGGTCGCGTTCCTGCCTTGCTTTGCCCACATCTTTGTGCTGCGCATGTTGTTCACTGGATGAGAATGAAACACGTGTGACAGACTGCATTGCCTCATGGATTTCTGCACATGCAGGCATACACAACAGCCACACGAGTCTTTCTTCCTCCCCAATTCCCATGCCATGCGTCAGACCACCATTGCTTTTCAAAGAGCGCATGAGAATTTGCTCAATGGCAAGGTCAGTTGAAATTCCACCCCAGAAACGATCACTTCTCACGACGTGATGGCCTTTGCTGAAGAATTCATAGACAGCTGGATGACTGTTGTGGAGATCAAGCATTTGCTGTAGGTACAGCCAGCCAGACTTTGTGTAATTGTTATGTCCTGCAGCAGCAAGGAAAGGCAACATGTCATGTATAGATTGCAAATGGAGCCTGAAATTGCCAGTTCTTTCTGCTTTCATTGATTTTCGCATGATGTCTATCATTTTCATGTACTGCAACCACATAGCCGCTGTTCTTTTGTTGGCTAGATGTTCCTTATGTTGTTCTAGCTTGTCAGATATCACAGCAAAGACTTCATGATTAGCAGCTTCTCCAGCAGACATGCAACCCTTCAGCAGATTGTCCAGAATGTTCTGCGCGGTGTTCAAAGTATCATCACCAAGGTCTTCATCTAAAAGCTCACAAAGTTCACCATTCTGGAGTGGTAGTCCTAAAACGTCAGTGAGAGATGCATGTGTTGACACAGACTCTTCTGATTCCTCCTTTTTGGCCTCTTCTTCATCAGGATGAAACAAAATTTGAGGTAGTTGAAAAGCATCCGCCGTCAACATGAACACCTTTGGAATCTGTAGTCCTGAACGGAAGTTGGTGTAGCAGATATTGTGATAGACTGTATCACTAGCGAAACAGTCCTGTACAAACTCAATTTTTGCTCTGACTTTTTGTGCCCAAGGATCACCTCTGTTTTCACATTTACACATGACTGTTTGCTGAAACTGCATAGTCCTGACAGGCACAAGCGTGCCTCTCCCTTTACTCAAACGTTTCTCGCCTTTGTCACAGAACAAACAAAGAGGTAGCGAATCCAATTCATCACTAGTCCTTGACTGTCGTCGTTTCCGAAGAGAAGGTCCATTCTTCTTTTCCTTCAGCTTTGCTTGTATAACTTTCTTGTTTACGTACGAGCCTCGACAACTTCTGTGCACTAAGTCGCCTGCTTCAGCGTGTATGGTATCTTGCAGATCCTTACTTACATTGTTTATGGTATTGCTGCCTTTCTCTCCCAGCGTCACCCTCTCTGCTGAAGTCTCTTCAATTCTTTGATGGCAGATTATACACGCATGAGGTGGGAACACCTGAGAGCAAACCGGCATAAACATCACGTTTTAATATTTGTAAGATACAGCTACAACTGATGAAGAATATGCAATACAGTGTGTTAAGCTAAAACAGAAAATTCGGAATCGTAACACTAAGTAATGGCAATAACACAGTGTAACATCAACTGTTAAATTACACAACGTTAACTAATCAAGCACTTTACAACACATGCTTTCACATGACTTCTTTTTTTTAATACAAGTGTAATACCGGCACCAGAACAACATTTATAGTAAGGAATAACTAGTCATATAAAAGAATAAAGAATAAATACAATATTTACAAAAAACGACATCAAATTATTCCATTTTCCTGGCCTTTCGCGAAGCTACACGCACAACAAACCATGTTTACAGCTGACCAAATTTCACGAGGGACGGATGATGCAGCGGCTGAATGTGCAGCGGCAACTTACCGCCAGCCGCTGACTGTGGAATTTGTGTTGGTCTTCGCTCTCTGTCGCTGTCAATTATTCTTTTTCACCGATGTTGGTGAGAATTTCTAATTTCTCATCTCATCATCGAATATTGACAAGAAACATGACCTAGAAAACCTGTACTGGTAATGATTTGATTTGTAATCGACCTCATGAATATTAATGAGTTTTCCTTTTCGATGCGTTTATACCGGCAAACTGACAGAATAAGCGATGTGGACAGGGGTCAAGGCTTGCTATTAATATCAAGCACTATTAACAAACATAACAAACACACAAATAACTGGCAATAGAAAAAAAATGTATTCTAACGATTCTTACCTCACTAAAATGTTCAGATGTGCTGGGGAGAGAAGGTTCACTCTCAGCAGCAGCAGCCGACATCGTGCTTGATGAACGGTGAGCACTGGGGCGCGCGTGAAAAAATGTCTCTCAGTTTTTGTTGACTTTCAAATGCATTTTTTTGCTGCAAGGCATGGTGATATTTTGGTAGACTTTGTCGTGTGTGTGTGTTTGTTGCCTCAAATGTCAGTTGTGATCGGAATAAATTTTAAAGCAATTAGTTTACACACGATTTAAAATCTTACTGGACTACTTGTACAGTAAACGATCTACCCCTTCCCCCCCCCTCCCCCCCCCCTCACCTCTTGCTCAGGGTTTGAAAGAAAGAAAGAGAGAGAGACATGCGGCTATCGGGAGGGCGTCAGCCAGGCACCGATTGGTTGAACCTGTGACCTGTGAATAATCTAATCCTGAAAAAATAGAAAAGATGCGAGACGAAGTCTAAACACTCTTTCTGCTCAGAACACATAATATCTATGATCGTTTCTGAGTGATTTCAACAGTATCCTGATCGTTTCTGAGTGATTTCAACAGTATCCTGATCGTTTCTGAGTGATTTCAACAGTATCCTGATCGTTTCTGAGTGATTTCAACAGTATCCTGATCGTTTCTGAGTTATTTCAACAGTATCCTGATCGTTTCTGAGTTATTTCAACAGTATTCAAACGGATTCGATTATTCGTAGCTCACAGGTTCAAGCAATCGGTGCCTGGCTGACGCCCTCCCGATGTTGGTCTCCGGTTTAAGATGTTCGCTTGGACAGAGATCGATCCAATGAACAACGAAGATCGTTAACTTCAAGATACAGGCTGAACAAATACAGTACTAGTGGACAGAAAAAGCGAATGCAAACCTCTTGCGTCGGCTGCTTCACAACGACGGAATTCGCATTAGATTATTCATAGGTCACAGGTTCAACCAATCGGTGCCTGGCTGACGCCCTCCCGATAGCCGCATGTAGAGAGAGAGAGAGAGAGAGAGAGAGAGAGAGAGAGAGAGAGACAGAGACAGAGACAGAGAGACAGACAGACAGAAACAAAGAAAGGAAGATTGTAA
>CM031615.1:29310669-29318169 GCA_018398815.1 Conus ventricosus
TGTGTTAAGCCTGACTAATAATACATCAACTTAGTGCACTTAAGCAATCCCATCACGATTTCCCCGTCCTGGACAAAGTGGCGAGCCTGCCAGGATTGCAATGGCCCAAATTAGTTTCAGGAGGGAACAAAGTGAGTACTAGAGTAGTACTGGGGCGAAGCGCCCACTAAAGGCAATTATAATTAGCTCTTCTAATTATTTTCTTTAGTTCTTTGAGTGTTGAGTATTGACTTGTGTGCAGGGTGGTTGTATTAATCAAAGTCGTTCAGAGAAACGAAGAATGAGGTTCTAGTCTTAACTCTCACAGAAGCTGTGGTTTAAGATTAAGGCTCCTTTGTATTAGGAACACTACATTGGTTGGTGTACTCATAACGTTTAGTAGATTACACTGTTGACTGACTTTTTCCGGGTTTTAAGCGTAACTGTTTTAGTGGTCCCTAAAACATATAAGAAAGGAAATGGCTGAAGAAAGTTTTACTCCCATTGAGAAACTGATTAGTTTAGGGGAGAAACTAGGCTATACAGGAGAGGAACTGCGTAGATTCATTGAATCTCAGCAGAAGACTGAGAGAGATGAAAGGGGCTGAAAGAAGGAAGTTTGAAAGGGAACAGCTCGACGCTGTCAAAAGAAACTCGGATGCCGAGGCCGAGAGACTTTGACTCGAAACTGCTGCGTCAAAGGCTAAAGCAGATGCAGAGGGCGCAGCTGCCAGAGCAGAGCAGATGCGGAAAGTGCAGCGAGAGCTAGAGCAGATGCAGAGAGTGCAGCTGCCAGAGCTAAAGCAGATGCAGAGAGGGCGAGAGCAGAAGCAGAATCGGAGATTTTACCCAAACAAATTGAGTTGGAAAAATAAAGTCTGAAAATCGCAGTGAAATAGACACCAGTTCTGAGTCAGTGGGCCCGCAGACAAAGTTGCGCACCTAGACTTAAACTCCCACTGTTCAGAGAAGAAACCGATTCAATCGACGCTATATCAGTCGGTTTGAATCGGTTGCCAGCACGAGGGCTGGCCCGAAGATGACTGGGCAATAAAACCTGTCTGCCTTGTTGACAGGTCGTGCGTTACACACAGTATCCACCCTACCCAAGGTGATCAGAGAGATTTTGACAAGGTTTAAACAGGCGGTGCTAAAGGCGTATGATTTGACTGAAGAAGGTTTTAGGCGTGTTTCGCGAGGCGAGAATCGAACAGGGTGAGACATACACACAGTTCGGAGTTAGATGGATCACTATTTCAACAAATGGGTAGAACTTAGTGGAGTAGACAGTGATTTTGAAGGCCTCAAGACACTGGTGATAAAGGAACAGATACTTGATGGTTGTGGGACGGGCCTCACATCCACATTAAGGAAAAAGGTGCAACCACAATAGCTGAGGTACTTGAGACAGCTGAGACATACGGGAAGCGAGGCGTGATTTGCCAGAACAAGAGGAAAGCCTGGAAGCATATTCAGAGGACAGCAGGCCAGCACATGACTCGCGCAGTGAGTCAGCAGTACACACCCGTAGGCCCACAGCGTCACGTGAGCAAACAAGGGTGAAAACCAATAGCCACGTGGCTAGGAATGAGCGTACCTGTTTTCTGTGCAATAAGACAGGGCACTTGGCTAGGGATTGTATATTTAAGTCACAGAAAGCTGCAGCAATGAGGATCAGGCCAAGAGAGAGGCAGATAGAAAAGATGAACAAGATGACAGTGTTATTTTGTCTGGATTGTGCTGTGTGTTCACCGATTCAGGCGATAACATGGATGTGCACCAAAAGGGAGAGTGGGGGGAAAATGTGGTTAATGTCATTAGAGACTCTGGGTGCACTGGTGTCAGGTGAAGGAGTCCCTGGTTGAGAAGGGACAATTCACAGGAAAAACACAGAGGTGTAGACAAATAGATGGAACAGTAGCAGAATTCAAAACGGCACTGGTGTTATTGATACACCATTTTATAGTGGAAGTGTACAGGCTTTGGCTGTTCCGAAGCCGCCGTATGATTTGGTAATCGGAAACATCCCAGGAGCACGTGGGTACGGAGACCCAGACCGGGATTTCTGTGTTGAATCAGGGAAAAGGAATCACGTGAGGAAAAGCGTGTCCATGAGACCTACCGCACTCACTTTGGGGCAGAACAAAAGGGCGATCACTCGCTCAGAAAAGCTGTTCGGTTTTGCTCATACAAGGCAGAAGAAACGTGTTAAGGAAGGGACAATCGGTTTTGAGATAAAGGATGGGGTATTGTACCGAACGTTCACTCACTCGAGTTCGGGGAAGACAAAACGACAGATCGTTGTGCCTATAAAGGCAGAAAGGCGGTGATGTCAGAAAAACATGTGACGTCAGCCTCGGGCCATCTCGCTAAGAAGGCCTCACAAAAGGCAGTGACGCAAGAGTACTACTGGCCCGGTATCCTTGGCGATGTCAGGCGTTTCTGTTTCACATGCAGCACATGCCCCGGGGTAGGCAAGGTGCGTGTACAGAAAGGGGGATCAGACTGGTCTTACCAAAAAGTTGGCCAAATAAAATGGTCGGTCGAGAAGTCAGGTAGTGGGTGCGTGTGTCTTTTGCAGTGTCGCGTATGCGTGACGTGGCTAGTTGCGAGCCATGTGTATGAAGAGAAGGGGAGAGAATTTCCGTAGAAACATAACGTTTATCTTTATATGGCCACACGACTTAGAGCTGGTGGAGATTCCAGATGTATGTTGATATTTGCTTGGATAGTGTGTATGTATTGATTTTTCTCTAATTTTGTGGCAAGACAAATCTTGCCTGCGTTCTCTGGTGTAAGTAGGCTTATGAGAGGCCGATATTAGCACTGGTTTAAATGGAGAAAATTTTGAGAGTTTCATCTCCTTGAATGTTAAGTTTTAGCCAATGCAGGGCATTGTCTTCGAGTGGGGGAATTTGTCAAGGAGCGTGAAACCTCTCACAAAAGGCATTAGACGCTTGGAGGCAAAAAGGGACGTTGTACGTAGTATACAAATAGGTAATAGACCAATTAACCAGGGTACCTTACCCATCGCACACGGCCGAACTGTGTGAAAGGGGGCCGAAGTGGTCAGATGACAAACAACACCCAGAGAGAGTTCGGACCTGCCAGTGGCGAAAGGGGGAAGGGGTGTAACCACTACGACCTCGGGGGCCCCAAGTGAGTGCTAAATGCTCGGTCAGCTGAGGTTCTTGTGTAAACAGTCAGTGAAGAGCAGGGGGCCTTGGATTTGTTCAGATGGTATTGCCGTGGGTCACTGTGTTGGTTCTATTGTCAGGCTGGCTGAATGCGTGGGAGGTTGTAGTAACCCTCCTTAAGATAATTACTGTGTTAACTGACCACCGAAGTCGGCGGGAATTTTCGATGTCCATCTGGGGTAAGTGTGTGTTTGCTAATCAATTAGGTAGGGGTGTGTGTAAATGCTGATGTGTGTGGAATGTCGCGAGTGGAGAATTCAGGGTACTTGTGAACTAGGGGTTTGAGAAGCAGCGTGGACAAAGGCATGGCTCGAAGGGGAATCCTTTGTTTCCCTCCCTATATAAACTGAGGGAGAACAACGTGTCGGAGAACAACACCAGGAGAGAGAGAGAGAAGAAGGCTGAGGGGGAGAGAGAGAGAGAGGAGAGAGTGAGCAGGACAGAGAAAGGGTCGAGAGAAAACGTGGTCTGGGAGATAGAAGAGACAGCTAAGTCTTAGGGTTGAAGACAAGCTGGAAGAGAAGGAAACTAAGTTTGAAGCCCCGAGGTGGGTGAAGACAGACAAACTGAATTTGAACCCAGAGGTGGGTGAAGAAGACAAGAAGAAGAGTTCGACGTCGAGATCCCAGAGACGACCACGAAGACCCAGTCCTGAAGCCTGGAGCAGTCAACCAAGGGCATCACCATCAAGCAGTGCTGAAGAAGACGTGAAGAGACTTTTTTTCAAGAACTGTGGTGTGGTGTGAAAGCGTGGTTGTGTGTGTGAAAACCTGGCCAGGTAAGAAGTCATTTTTATTATAACCCGGATTAGGAAGTATTGATCTTTTATGTTCTGATATTTCATTGTGTGTGATTTGATTGTTCATGATTAATTATAAGTAGCATAGAAATTGCATTTCTTGTTCTCAGTCGTGTTAGGGAGAGAGACGAATGCGTGACATCCCATTCCCAGAGAGAGGCGAATGTTTGATGGGCGCATGAGTGTGCATATGCGTGTATGAGTGCAAAGATAACCTTGGTGTGTTTAAGCTGACTAATATACATCAACTTAGTGCACTTAAGCAATACCATCACGATTTCCCCCGTCCTGGACACACACACACACACACCACACACACACACACACACACACACACGATTGTCGGGGGCAGATTTGTTTTGGTGAAAAGTTTGAAGGGGTATATGGGGAGTGGGAGGTGGAAGTGCTTGTACGTCTTCACGTCTATCTGACTGTGTATAGGGGTGGGGTGGAGGATGTGGGAGGGTGCTTTTCTCTTAGAAAATGTGGTCACTGTAAGAATGATTCACGCAACAATCCAATCATGAAATAAAGACAGTCTCACAAATGCTACCTGAAATGCAATTTTCAGCACCGTCTCTGTGCTGTCTGTCTGTCTGTCTGTCTTCTGTCTGTCTGTCTGTCTGTCTGTCTGTCTGCTGTCTGTCTGTCTCTCTCTCTCTCTCTCTCTCTCTCTCTCTCTCTCTCTCTCTCTCTCTCTCTCTCTCTCTCTCTGTTCCTGAGCGACTGCAATTTTTCAGCCTGTGAAGAGACGGAAAAAAAAGCCTTCCACGATATGACAGAAGCTGTAGTTTATGCCGTGGGAGCATCTATCTTACGTCAGCCTTCAACAATGCATAACAAGTCAACAACAACAACAACCCCAATGTCATGTGACGTAGCCTCACATCAAGGCATGTGACGCTCCATCACATGTAGTTAGTGATATGAATCATTTCCCCATGCCACAACTAAAAGGAAGAATATTCATGGCTTGACTAGTGTAGCGGGCGTCCCCAAATAATGGTGAGAATGATTCATTAAAGAAAGAAGGGTGGTCATTGGGTGAAAGTGACCACTGAGAGATAGTTAATAAGGGCTGGTAAGGTGCTGGTCATGTGTTTTGAACACTGAGTATGCACTCACTAGGAGGAGGGAGGAAAGAATCAGTTTTAGCCAGCAGATGGCCTAGAGACTCGAACCTGTCAGGACGCTGGTCCTCACTGCTGACCAGTCATTACCAGGTGAGCCATAGATAGTTGGGAAAAGCTACAGGGGAAAACCTAAATAAAAGAGAAAGAAAGAATTCATAATTAAATTGGGAAGCAGTTACTTACACGAACCTTATTCGTGTTTCAGCCCTTCACCTTCACTTTTCACCCCGTGAGTGGTTAAAGATGGCCATGGTGTGGGGAACACACCGGTAGTTCAGCCCCAGCAATTAAAGACTCCAGGAGAGGAGTTGGAACTCATCATCTCTCCAGTGACAGGAGAAGTCGAGGGAGAGGAGTCGGAACTCATATCTCCAGTGACGGGAGAATTCAAGGGGGCGATACGATGTCTGAGAGAGACAGGGAATCATGACAGTATGGAGTCTTATATCTGATGCAGGCATGGCATCAATGATTACAGGAGTTATTTATTCTCCTGGTCTGGATTTTGGGCTAATGTAATGTGAAGGCCATGACTTTATAGAATCTTGAATGAATTAGTTTATCTCTCAGTGTAAAGAGAGATACATGTATAAAATCTGTTTATAAATTGTTTGATGTGATTTAGTAAAGTGTTTTTCCCGAAGGAGAGGGGGAGAAGAAAAAACATTCGGTAGTGCGCCTTTTGGTTGATTGGAAAGATTGCGTGTGCGTATGGAGTAAATGCTGTCATGAATGCATGTGTGCAAAAGTGACAGTGTGACACACAACAACAACAGCAAAAGCGCATTTCTTCCGCAGATACTCCCGCTCCCCGACCCGTAACCCCCCCCCCCCCTCCCTTCTCACGCTTCCTCCCCATCCCATCCTCTTTCTCTATCCCCTTCCTCTTCTCCCCTCCATGCAGTATTTCATACAGCCCTGTGTCTATCACCACGCTCTATCGACGTCCCCCCTTCTGTCAAGATCTTCGTATAAACCATCATCATTCGAAAGAAATTCTTCTTCGACCAAAGGGCTGTCTCTTGCAGTACATTAGTCCCCCATCGTAAATCACCCCTACCCCCATCTCCTCTCCTCCCCCCCCCAAAAGAAAAGGCAGAAGACATCGATCTACGGTAGGAGAGAGGGGTGGAATGCATAAAGGAGGGTGTTAGGGCCGGGGGGGAGGAAGCAGGAGGGGGGGGGGGGGGGGGGCCGGGGGTGAGGGCTTTCGTGGCAACCCAACCACTACACCTTTCTAACGAGCCCAATTGTGCCCCAAGTCGGCCCGCGAATAAAACAAGAACCGAGATATTTGTTCACGTTTTGGAGATGGGGGAGAACAGGAACAGAAAGGGGGGGGGGGGGGGGGGGGGGGGGGGGGGGGGGGGGGGGGGGGGGGGGGGGGGGGGGGGGGGGGGGGGGGGGGGGGGGGGGGGGGGGGGGGGGGGGGGGGGGGGAAAAAGGGGGGGGGGGAAGGGGGGGGAAGGGGGGAGGGGAGGGGGCACGTGCTTCTCCGAAGTGCCATAAACATGCTACTCTTCGAGGCTGACCACTCCGTTTGCCTTGCTGTTCCTCCGCCATCGACTCCTTTGTCCCTTGCTGCCTTCCCTTTTCTGCTTAACAAATTCAGTTATGACCGAAGGAAACCCGGAGTCTCCTCCTCCACAGAGTTTCTGTGAGTCTACGTGACTGTCCGAAACAGGTCATTTATGGACAGTTGAAGAGAAGGCAGCTTGTGCACTAGCAAAGAGACGACAGTTTGCACGCGTCCATTATGACCCAGACACAAAAAAAGGGGAGCGGGTGTGCATCCCTTGGGGGGGGGGGGGGGGGGGATGTTTTATGTGTGCGGCTATCAAACAGACATTTATTGCGTCGGTAAAGCGAAGATAGGTTTTCCTTTATTTTTTAAAATAAAGATAGGTCACACGCCGGTAACGGAAAAACGGAGACAGTTTTTGCCTCCGTAAAATAAGCCGGGTCATCTGCCACTAACGAACAAAACGTGCCCACAACCATCATGAAAAAAACTCTATGCGTCAGTAACGAGGGCACGTATGTGCAGTAATGGAAATGGGTGAAACGGCAGTGAGAAGGAGACACGCCATGCTTCCATTGAGATAATCAAAGCAAGAATATAGAGAAGATAATCAGTGTCCATCAAAAGGCGATTCTTTGTGTGCCCCTTGTTTGTTATTGAGGTCGGTCCAACACAGCACAGTCACAGGGCTTTTCAGTGCTGTCGACGCATTTAAAGAGAACAAAAATCCGGTTAAAAAAAAAATGAAGATAAAAAAAAATCAAACACAAGACAACTGACTAAAATACTTACACCAACAAATCATATGAGAGACTATTGACATCATTAAAGCGGATGAACAGAAACCTTGCAGAGGATGCCATATATTCT
>CM031615.1:29328169-29330669 GCA_018398815.1 Conus ventricosus
TTGGTTTTGACATTATATGTCGATGAACGCGAAGAAGCTCTCAGCGTCAGTATCCATTTACTTCAATAAATTCTCCCTCTCTCTCTGACTCTCTCTCCCTCTCTCTCTGACTCTCTCTCTCTCTCTCTCTCTCTCTCTCTCTCTCTCTCTCTCTCTCCTACACACACACACACACACCACACACACACACACACACACACACACACACACACACACACCCTCTCTCTCTCTCTCTCTCTCTCTCTCTCTCTCTCCTCACACACACACACTCTCTCTCTCTCTCTCTCTCTCTCTCTCTGTCTCTCTCCTCTCTCTCTCTCTCTCTCTCTCCTCTCTCTCTCTCTCTCTCTCTCTCTCTCTCTGTCCCAAGTAAGAGAATGGTTGGATGGGTCTAGCCTAAAAGTCATTAAGAGCTTACGTGTGACTTGAAATGAAATAAGCCATACAACAGCTCGGGATTTCTCTGGGAAAAGGGTTTCCATGTTACTTGCACTTGATTGCGAGCCTTCGCCAGCGTCCTCTTCTGATATACACACACCGACAGGCGCACGCGCTTGGATACCATGACGCATACGCGCCCACACACATGCGAGAGAGAGAGAGAGAGAGAGAGAGAGAGAGAGAGAGAGAGAGAGAGAGAAGAGAGAGAGAGAGAGAGAGAGAGAGAGAGGGACTGAGAGAGAGATGACGTAAGCAAACACACACACACACACACACACACACACACACACACACACACACACACACACATACACACACACACACACATTAAAGCACTGTCCGGTTTATGAACATTTCTCAAAACCGCACAGCTCATCAACATCTGTTGGTCTTTGCAGTCTGCGTTACCCAGTTTCCTTCGAGCTTTTCAGTCTCCTGGAACTGGCTCACCGCCCTGCATCCTCCCTCACCCTCACACCGCCCCACAGAGAGAAATCACATCTCACGACAGCGACATGCAGCCCTGCAAGACAAAGTGATCTGCAGACGGGAAAATAGCTTTCTGAAATACACGTGCAGCTCCTGTACGGGAATAGAACCCCCTACCTCCTCTCCTGGTGGGCTAAATGGTAACAGCCCCAAGACATTTGGACTCCTGCTGCTTACAAATGACGTCAGTTGTCCAAGGCCAATCCTTTTCCAATGCAATCGCCGACCCCCATCTCCGTAATGATGAGCGGGAAGGCACTACCAGGGTTTCGTTTCAACCGAAGTTCATACCGCGTGCTGGTGGGGAAGGGGGATGGGGGGGGGGGGGGGGATGGCAACCGGGTTTAGCCCATCTGCCAGCTCAACCCCACCTCCATGCAGACCGTCTCCAGTGAGTGAACCTCCCACATTGGGAGAGTATGCGAACACGGTAGATAAGATACATCCCGGTAGATGAGTTCCAAAACTTGAAATTATTGGCCTACCGTGAGGTTACATGGAAGAATCACAGAAAATGCTGCTGCTGCTGCAGCAGGCTCCTGGGTATTTTGACAAGAGATGGGCGCCACCCAGGCGACCACCCCCTCCCCCCCCCCATCCCGACTCTCCGCCTCCCCTTTCCTGACACCCCCCCCCCACCCCCCCCCTTCTTGCTGCCGACTGGAACCCCGATGATGGGGGCTCTCAGAAAGACGTTAGCAGCAGGAAGAACAAAGCCGGGGGACCAGACTGATGGCAGCTGTTGCCTTCCACCATTTTGTTTTTTTTTTTCCTTCTTTTCTGTCTCCTCAGATCCGTGTCTTGTCCGAACGCATGTGTCGCGGCATTGGTGCGTGTAATACGTTCTTCGTGAATGATAAGGAACACAGAGAGAGAGAGAGAGAGAGAGAGAGAGAGAGAGAGAGAGAGAGAGAGAGTTTTCTTTCCGCATGATAACGGTAATAATAACAATAATGATAATGATGATGATGATGATGGTATGAAAATAACAACAATAATAATAACGATATAACAATAATAATAATAATAATAATAATAATAATAATAATAATAATAATAATAATAATGACAATGAGAAGAAGGAGGGAGTCGAGGAGGAATATAGGAAGAAAAAAGAAACCAACGACATCTGTAACAGCATAAGCGACACCACCACCAGCAACAAGAACAACGACAGTAACAACAACAACAACATTGATAATAATGATACAATAATAATAATAATAATAATAATAATAATAATAATAATAATAATAATGATGATGATGATGATGATGATGATGATGATGATGATGATGATGACGACGATCAATAACAACAACAACACTTATCGTAATCATCATGATAATAATAATAAAAGGATCTGTTATATAATCACCGTCTTTAAGGAGAAGAGCACTAATAAAAAGAAGAATGATGATGGTGGTGGTGATGATGATGATGATGATGATGATGATGATGATGATGATGATCATGATCATCATCATCATCATCATCATTGTAATGAGTCGGCCGAATGTTCTCGAGCATTTAGGCAAATTAAGGGTAGTTGCTGTTGTTGAGAGCACGT
>CM031615.1:29340669-29345669 GCA_018398815.1 Conus ventricosus
GTAGTTCATGAAAAATGTTCTAACGGCTGTGAGCACTGTGAAGTTACTGTTGAAGACTGGACGACTATGTATGAAGTCATACATTTTCGAGGAATATTAAGATTGGGGGCATGGACTTTCGCTCTGCGGTCACGCTTTTTTCACAATGGGACAAATGCAAATGCGTGTGTTCAATGATTCCTGCTAGTAGCCTCTCAATATATATTCTAATATGACTCTCTCTCTCTCTCTCTCTCTCTTCTCTCTCTCTCTCTCTCTCTCTCTCTCACACACACACACACACACACACACACACACACACACATGAGCACGCACACGCACGCACGCGTGTGTGTGTATATATATATATATATATATATATATATATATATATATATATATATTATATATATATATATATATATATAAAAACACCACCAACACCACCATAATCATCCTAATACAAAACGAGCGAACGATCTGCGCGCTGGCGCTTTACTTACAAGATATACTTTGGGGCTCACATTTCTTGAATCATTAGTCAGCACGTATTGATTACCCGGCGATCAACATACCAGCGGGAAACACACACACACACACACACACACACACACACACACACACACACCAGCAACAACAACAACAATCGCCACAGTTCTGCTGATTCAAGACATTTCCTATAACCTTCCGAAGAGGGGCAAAAGTTACTCCATAAAACGTCTGTCCCTCGTTTCCTACTGAAGCGATGCCAGAGTCATGAACAATATTGTCATTGTCACAGGCGGAAAGCCCACGGGGCGAGAGTTGTCGGATCCATACAACCTTCTAGTCACATAAACGCCGCCGTTTCGTTATTTCCCGTATCCTGTAATAAACAAAAAGTATGTGAGAAGTAACTCCCTTAGTCCGCACCTATTATTACTTCCCTTGGCGGAAGAGGAAGTCTATGTAGCGAAGGTCTGCGCCATCACGTGTGTGCCTCCAGTTTGTTAGTGCTTTTAGGGGGTGACGACTTTTTCTTTTCACGCTGTTTAGCCCTAAGGTGTTGTGGAACAGTCCACTTCAGCATGATCGACTGGGTGCCCGCTAGTGGAACAGTCCACTTCAGCATGATCGACTGAGTGCGCGCTAGAAGAACTTTATAGGGGCATGGCACGACTGTGGTGTCGCTGAACGGGTTTCTGTCGCAAACAGAAAACCCAATAACGCTGATATGTGTGAAGCGTTTAACTGCACAACTCTTGACACCAAGGTGATCAGGGTTTGGGTTAAAACTGATTGATGCGTCTTTTTCCGTATTAAAAATCTACCAAACAAAACGACGTAAATATACGTTTATGACCGAATGTTCGTTTGATACATTTCATTTTTGTCGCGCCCACATCGATTTTGATGTGGAAAAGGTTAAGGACGTATTCATTAGTTCTTGATTGATTTATGATTTGATTTAAAGTCAGACGTGTGCAGTGAAACGTTTTGTACTCGTTAGTAACAGTGATTCCATTTTGGGACACAACCTACGACTTCTTCTTTTAATGCACACGTGATGCCACGTGCTATATGCGTTTTCCTAATTACCCCCTTTCCCCTGTCAAATAAGAAATCGACAGAAGTCTTCAAATTCAGAAGATGAAGTTTCACAAATGACAAAGTAAAAACATATAGAGACGGCTCGTGTGTTTATATTGAAACATCCCTCTCCGTCGACAGATCATCTGAATAACACAGTTATCAGAGCACTGCGCATCTGGGCTTGTATTCAAACGTCTGCCGGTTCGAACCCCTGTTACAGAACACATTAAACAGAGGCATTTTCGCCCCGCGTCTTACCGCATTATTGTTCAGGTGAGAAACAGTGAAACATTAGCTACACTCCTTATCACACACACCAGGAGAAGAACAAGGAACATGCTGTTTGCAGCGTTTTCGTTTTCATTCACCCAGGTCCCGACCACAGAGCACTAGATTTTGACTGTTTACACACTACATTCAGTACCGAAGTCTCTTTCGTGCTGGAAATATCAAAATATGACATGCAACAAAACAACTTGTAATTGTCGGCGGTTGGGAAATATAACAGGTCGTGTCCTGGGAACGCTGGATCAGAGCCGGTGCCGCTAAACACCTCCAAGCAGCAGAGCGGCAGTGCAGTGCCTCCGCTGGTGGGCTGCGTTACGGAGTCCTTCTACTGACTGCGAAGACTGCGATGCTGGAGCCGCGACAGGTCAACCTAGCGCGTACGTGTGGCTGTGTTCAGGCGGCGGGGGAGGAGGGAGGGGGAGACGGGCAGCCTGGGAGTAACGCTATTGGTGGAAGAGAGGCGGGTGAGGTGGGGGCATCAGGGGAAGCTGGTGTGTGGATGGGGGGAGATGGAAACTGAAACCGGACAGAAAACGGCAGGAGGAGGAGGGAGAGAAGAAAAACATTCCCCTGTCATTATAACAATGATTACAGATGTGTATACAAAATGGGGAAAAAAAAATTAGGACAGAGGTTATGGAAGGGGTAGGGAGAAGAAGCAGGGGGATAAGTGTTAACATTAAACCCTTCACCGGCAGCATATGGCAGCCTCTGACATCTGTCTTTTGAACCGAACCACTCGATATGCCTATACACCATGTTTCCAGAGGAGCAAAGAGCTTTCTCTCGGACCATTTACTACTTGTTTCCCAAGATAGCTACACCCTCAGCGTTCGTGTACGCACATGACCCCGGTTGGCTGTGGTGTAGCCACTCACCTCTGCAGGAAGTGCTGTATGTTCCTCAGCTGCCCAGGCTAAACGCCCTGCTTTCCGTCTGTTCTTTGCATTTCGCAATCTGAGAATATGAGCTCGTCGAGTGGCGTTCCTTGTCCTTTAGTCTTTGTCTCTTTCTCTATATCTGTCCTCATTTTTTTTCTGTCTCTCTTTTGTTTCTTCGTTCTTCACCTTTGTTCTCTCTCTCTCTCTCTCTCTCTCTCTCTCTCTCTCTCTCTCTCTCTCTCTCTCTCCCTCAATATATAATAAAAATAAAAATAAAAGTGGCAAGAGATGAACAACAAAGATTGTATTGACTTTATATATATATATATATATATATATATATATATATATATATATATATATATTATTTATATATATATATATATATATATATATATATATTTATATATATATATATATCTGTCTCTGTGTCTGTCTCTCTCTATCTCTGTCTCTCTCTCCCTCCCTCCTTCCCTCTCTCTCTCTCTCTCTCTCTCTCTCTCTTTCTATGTTCCCTTATTAAGTAATAATTTCTTCTTCTGTTCTCCTAGTGACTTTCCTTTAGTCATCATTTTCTGCATGATGGTTTCTGTCTATACTTTCCCAACTTATCCTGTTCTTCTCCATCCCCACGCACCTTTCTGTTCCGTGTATTTCAGAATTCCCAAGTCAGCGTGCTCTGTGTCATCATAACCTGTGTCTTGTGCCTTAGCAAACTTAACGCGATAGGAAATCCACCGCTCCACAACTTGCCGGCCAATTAATCCAGCTGTCATCTTTGCCCATTTATTCTGATTCAGAGCTATTTTTAGACGGACCGTCCAACGACAATGAACCAGGTTGTCGTCTGCTACGAATTTATGGCACGCAGCGGACTGGATAGCCGTTACAGTTAGCCGTTACGGTTTGCTTGGCTCCGGGACTAGTTGTAGAAACTAATACAAGCCACTGTGACGCGCTGTCATGACAATAGTTTGATAAATATGTGGCTGGGAGTTCAAAACCTAGTTGTATATGTTTTTTGGCTGTTCACTCTTAAGACCAGAGTTGGCTTTAGCATAGACACTTCGGCTGTGTGCATAGTGGACCCGTTCAGGAGAAAAAAACCTGCACCGGTTCATCTCTTTTCCAAGTTACTGGCGACGGCCAAAGCCGTGCATAGTGTACGGCGTGTTTAATTCCTGTTACCTGTCTATGCGAGATACTCTCTACCAGGTGTTGTTTTTTTTGTTGCTCTCTTTCTTTCTTTCTTTCTTTTCCTACACTTTGGACTTTTCCAGCCCGAAACCCCGATAATGCTTCTCTGTCTCCGCGTTGCCTTGCCTTCTCTGTGTCTGACCAAAGACTGTACGCCCTACGGGGATCTTTGGTCTGACACATGTCTTCTACCACTAGTCTTTCTCTACTTTATTCCCTTCTAACACTGCCGTCCCATTCTATGTTGCTTTGTTTTGTTCTCCTGAAGTTATGTATAGTGCTGCATGACATTTTCTTCCTTCAGCTACGTCATCTCTTTCTTCGTCTTTCCTTTTCCTCTTCTCACGCCATGTATTCTTCTTTTTCTATGCCTTTCTCTCTTCAAGCTATGTCTGCTCCTTTTTCCTCTTTTTTTTACCCTGTTTTTTTTTTCTTCTTCTCCTTCTATGTCTTCTGTTTCTTTATCTACTCAAGCTAAGTCTTGTCCTTCATTATCTGTTGTTGTTTTTTTCTTTCTTAATCTGTCTTCTCTTTTTCTCATACTTTCTTCCTTCTTTACAAGCTGTCTTTTTCTGTGTCTTTTCCCATCCTTCGTAAGGTTGGTCTGTTCCTCCTCTCTCCTTTTTTTCTTCTCTGTTTCTTAAGCCATGTTAACTGCTTCTATGTCTTTCCTCTTTATTAAGCTACGTCTTCTCCTTTCTTCATTTCTTACTAAATATGTTTCTCTTTCAAACGCTGTGTTCTCTGCGTTTTCCCCGTTTTGTCTCCTGAGAAGATCACATGTTCTCGTTTGTCTGGAGTCTTCTTTTAATTCAGCTTTTTTTTCTTCCTTTACTATATTTAAATTAGCTACGTTTGCTTGGCGTCCTATTTTCCCGTTTCCTTCTCCATCTTCTCGCTGCTGTGTCTTCTTGTCTCTTTGCCTCACTGGGTTTAGACCCGCATTTTGTCATCCTGATCGTCACAGTGAAGAGGCAGAGACCACAGGATCTGTGCGTTCGTCTTTCCATAGCTGGTGAAGTTTCCTTGCTCGCACTGCAGGCATTCAGAACTTCCTGTTGATCGGTGTGGCTCTACGTTTGC
>CM031615.1:29355669-29358169 GCA_018398815.1 Conus ventricosus
GGTATGGATCTATGATATGGCTTTGGCTCTCTGAGGGTGAGCACAGGTTTCATACAGCACGATTAGGTAGAGTTTTTGCACTGAACATGAGCCTACACAGTGAAGTTACCGTTTACGAACTGATAACTGTGTATGAATATTGTTTTCATTGAACGCATTTAATACACGTGTTCATGTTTCGTACTGGCTGTGCCCCCTTTTTCAAGTACACAAGATGGAAGTCTTTCAGGTCATATACCATTACTTCATCTGGCAGAGAAACAACTGACAGCTTCCACCATGAAACGAGTCGCTTGTCAGCCTGCAGGTCATTTTGAGAGTTCGTGCTCCATAAAATGTATCACTCATGTTCATGTTAATAGTGAAATCTGCTTTGAAATCTGGTGTTTACTTTGTGTGATAATTATGGTCTTTATAAGATGATAACCCTCCGTCCAGCACTCTCAAGAAAGTAGACAGAAAATGAACACTTAGTTTTCTTTCTATGCAACCTCTAATCATTTACGAAATTTCACACTCAAATTAATCACATAGAAGCTGTTAGTTTGACTGCTTTTTCTTTCTTTTCTTTTCGGACAAAATTTGGTGTTTACTTAAAGGATTTAGAAAACGACACTTTTTATAAACTTAATTTGAAAGAATTTCATGTGTTAAATTTTCATAAAGTAAGAAGCAGCCTTCCCAGATTTGACAGACAGAAGCATGTGCAGGAAAAACACGTCCGAGTTTTCGCTCGGACAAGGCTTTCAGCCCCTGACATCCCTGTCTTCTGTTTTGGCAGTTAGCAGCAAGCACTGTTAACCGACTATGATCATGATCATCACATGTCTGCGAAATCACACTGAATTTCAATTTGTTCACCGCAGAAAATTACAAAAGAAAAGGCTCTTGCCCAACTGCAGGTCGCAGCATTTACAACATGCCCAACATATGTGACCGCCTGCCCGGGAGCACTTGGGCAGTCGTTACGTACTGTCCAACCATGCCACGTGACATACCAGTGCAAGGGGGGGGGGGGGGGGGGGTAACTTCTCTCTGACCAGGCTTCTGTTTCGTTTAAACACCACTTCACCTTTAAAAAAAAAGGAAGAAAAATTGCAAAGCCAGCGGTCGCAGAGAAAATGCCTCTACTCCACCCTGCCCCCCACCCCCCCCCCTCCCCTCTACCCACTCACCCCCCCCCCCCCCCCCCCCCCACCTCGGCTCTCCCTGTTCCCAACGTCACTGCTATAATCCTTTAATTGGTGCTGGTAATGAAAGGAATTCTAACTCGGGAGAAGTGGGGCGGACAGCCAGGCCAGAAAGCGAGGGGAGGGGAGGGGGAGGGGTAGGGAAAGGGGTAGGGGGTAGGAACGAGGTGGACGGGTACGCATGCAGCTAGGCGCACATGCACCGGATCTGCCCACAGCCGAACGGCACTTCCCACGAGGTTGTCTTGGCCACCGTACAACCAGATAGGGTACCGAGCGGTAAGAGACCCGCTGAGGCGGAACGCTGAAAGGTACGGTCACTGTAATTAACACGTCGGCCCGGCTTATCCCTTTCACAACAATTAACACTCGCCCTGTCTTTCACGCCTCCGATGCAGTTCGACCATCCATCCAGTGGAGAAACTGGACTGGACCCCTCTTACCTATCTTGCTTCGGCCACCCCGTCAAACAGAATAGGGGGATTAGGGTCTTCAGATCAGAGGGTGAAAAAAAAAAAGAAGACATGTTCTGAGTTCTAGCGTTTCGGTTGATGTACGCTTAGAAGTGTATGTCCACCTGGACGGGAGAGGGAAAGGGGTGCGGTGGGGAGAGAGAGAGAGGGGAGGGAGGCGAAGGGGGGGGAGGGGGGTTGGGTGGTGGAGGGCATGGATGAAAAAAAAAAAGAGCACTAACACGACTCACACACCAAATGGGAGACATGCCTTTTCACCCTTTCCCATTTCGCTCTTTCCACGTTTCGCCCTCACGATCATGTAGACTTTAATATAAACGCTAATTCGTCTCCTCCTTCCCAACATAGTCATCAATACATGTGTTTATATCTTTTAATATATATATTTTTTTAAACTCATTCAATGATTCAGACAATCAATATCGTTTACGATGCTATTTTAAAACCTCTTTGACCCAGTAACGGGCAACACAAACGCTACAATTTCAGTCTCGACGAACACGCGTCGTTGAAACTGAGAGGTGGCACTGCAGTGCTAGCGAGTCGGTGAAGCTTCTTTAAAAAAAATTAGACGTACAGCTAGCACGCTCGCTAATGTACGGGTGAGTTACCAGCTCTTTAGAGATGGAACCATTCTTCATTCCTTACGGGTTGTCCTTCAGGGTGTCAGCGAGTCATAATGTTTGAGTGCGAGAATCATGTCAGAAAAGAAAAGAAAAGAAAAGAAAAGAAGATCAAACCTGACTCGAGAAAAGAGCAAAAGCTAAAACATGACTGTAACTGACTTCAAAAAGGGGTTGAGAGAGAGAGAGAGAGAGAGAGAGAGAGAGAGAGAGA
>CM031615.1:29370669-29378169 GCA_018398815.1 Conus ventricosus
GGCGACCAAATGAGGCACCGTCAGGTGAACAAGCAAACGGGTGAAGGCGGAACTCGTCGAGAGCACATAATCCAACCCCTCGAATGAGAGAGAGAGAGAGAGAGAGAGAGAGAGAGAGAGAGAGAGAGAGAGAGAGGAGAGAGAGAGAGAAGAGAGAGAGACAGACAGACAGACAGACAGACAGACAGACAGAGACAGAGAGAGACAGAGAGAGACAGACGGAGGGAGGGAGAGAAAGGAGAGAGAGAAGGGAGAGAGAGAGATAGGAGGGGAGAGAGAGAGAGAGAGAGAGAGAGAGAGGAGAGAGAGAGAGAGAGAGAGCGAGAGAGAGAGGGGGGAGAGACGGACAGACAGACAGAGACAGATAGAGACAGAGAGAGAAGAACAGACAGACAAACAGCTGAAGACAGAGATAGAAAGAGAAAGACAGAGACAGACAGACAGACAGACTTACATAAGGAGACAGACAGACTGAGAGAGAGAGAGAGAGTGAGAGAGAGAGAGAGAGAGACAGAGAGAGAGAGACATACACAGAGAGGCAGACAGACAGACAAGCAGACAGACAGACAAAGAGAGGCAGACATGCAGACGGACAAACGGACAGACGAAATTTCTACTTTCAAAATGCTGGAGGTCCTCGCCAACAAAAGAGATCCTCAAAACCTGTGCTCTTTTCAGAGAACTCAAAGCGACAGGGGAACTACGATCATTAACGAAGAGCCTGCACGCGATACCCTCTCTCTCCTCCCCTCTTCCTCCCCCCCCCCCCCCCCCCCTCCCCTCACCTGGTTTTTTTTATACCTTCTTTTTACTATCTCATATTTGCGCCCTCTATATTGGCATCACTCACACGCCGGAGTATTCGGGCTGTCTTTAACATAGCCATATCCAGTACGGTCCTGTTACGGCCCGAGCACAGCGGTCCCACGGAGAGCAATCGGTGTCACGTTGTCGAGAGGTAACCCACCAGAGGGGACACTGCGCCGCTGCTAATAAACAATTTTTCATAATCAACAACTCTCCTTCCCCCGATTCCCTTCAGCTTCCTTAGCGCGCCTTTTTTTTTTCTTCTCCTTTTCGCTTTCTCGTATTCCTTGCCCCTCCACCCCCCCCCCCCCTCCCCTTTGCCCTCCCCCCCCCCCCCCCTACTAGTGGCATTATTCCCACGTCTCAGTCTTGGTTTCTCCCATACATAGCGACACCCAGTTTGATCCTGTCGCAACCCGAGCAATCAGTATCAAGGCGTCGCCAAGCAACCGACTAGAGGAGACACTGCACTGCAGCCAAGTCAATACTTGGTAACCTTCGCCTAGTGAGAGAAAAAAAGGCAAAATTCCCCGCCCGCCTGAGGCCATGAATATCAACAAACGAAAAGAAATTGCTCTCGATTGCCAAGTAAACCATGCAATCCATGTCGTGCAGTATTACATCTAAATCCTTGTGCACCAGCCAGGTTGTCTTGGAGACATGAACTATTTATAGTTTGCCGGCGCTATATTCAATTCTGGACATACTATGATGATGGAAAGGAAAGTTACCCCTATAAATACAGCTGACATGCGCGAAATAGCTCTGTTTCCATGCGATGAGCAACGTTAAAGGAATCAAACGCACACCATATCTTGGTTCCCCAAATACGCTTCTCTATTAAGTAAATGATGCGTATTATTTTGAGCCACTACTTGACATTGAACTTTTGCATCAACCTGTAGAAGGGTGGATAGCAAACTGTTGTAGGAACGCATCACTGGGCCCGTAGTGAACTTGCAGACCGAACCGTGTCGACGAGTGTGTGGGTAGTTTACTTCCGGTCACGAGATTTGTCAAACGGTGAATGGTTGACCGCCTTGCTGTGGGGACTGCAATACTTGTACATTATGAATACAACAACATTCTTCGCAACTTAGACATACTTACTGATAAAGTATTGTCATGTGTTGTCCTTTCAAAACACGTCATTTTTGTGTATGATTGTAATCAATTGTAAGAACAGATTACGACCAGAGCAGTGAACGGACTGCAGTGTTGCTGAAAAGAAGCCAAAATATGATAATAGAAACCCGGAAAGAAAGTGTCTGTAGATAAACGTGTTTTCTTCAGACGTGGGTGTGATTGATTAAAGCACTCTATAAAACAAACAAACAGTTGATTTAATCACTCTATAAAACAAACAAACAAATAAACAAACAAAACCACTCGCACACACAGTGTGAGATTTTAATCGCCTTCATGTCACGAGCAAAAAAAACTTGTGGCCGAGAGTAGTCTATTCCGACCGACTGATGGTATTATTTAGAAAGACTGAGACTTCTTTAACAGACGTCAGATCGTCCGCATCAGTGCGTCTAACGACTGCTCTTTTCTTCCTTTTTTTTTCCTTATGGAAGAGTTTTTCTTTACGGAAGAGGAGTTCTTTCTTTGTCACTTCCGAGTTGCGCAACGTCGGATGACGCGGCAAGACCTCCACGGCAACTTGAGTTGAAGAGTCTTGATTTCACTGGCAAACAGTCGATATTTTAGGAGCCGGAAGCAACATTTTCCCAATGGACACGGCTGTTTCTAAACACATTGGACGCGCCAGCGGAACTTTCGTGTCCTCTCTACCATCTCTGGCGTCATCCAGCAATGAAACGAAAATACAGTGAATACCTATTCCCCTACTTCTCCCTCGACCCTCTCCTCATCCCTTCCTGTTGGTGTGTGTAGTGTGGGGTCTTGATCCCTGTTGATACTCCATGACAGGGTGGTTTTGTTACAGTGAGAACGAGGTCGGCATGACCTTGTGCATGCATGGAGAGTGTGAGAGGGGGGAGGAGAAAAAGAAGAGAGAGAGAGAGAGAGAGAGAGAGAGAGAGAGAGAGAGAGAGAGAGAGAGAGAGAGAGAGGAATGGAAATGGAAACAGATTCCAGCATCTTTTGACTATACAGCACAACAAAACACATGCTTCAATATTAACATTCACATCCTTTAACTGCAGTCGCACGCCTTTTAAATGCTTTATATAGATACATGCATACATTATTCAACAACATTTTTGTTACTATTAGCCATCAGTAAGGCCACATTGAATAGACAACGGATTTGCGTAAAATTTTCGTGGAATGTATTCTTGCCCCAGAGACTACGGCAGCAAAACAAAATAACTTCATACTCTTTTGCATCTTTGCACAAAGGGCGTGTCACAGAATCATTTGATGCCTGATTATATCGATGCTGGTGTATTACAATGTCTGTTGATCCGAATCTAAATTGTGTTAGATGACATTTGATACGTCTGTCGACATCAATTAAAAGATATATTTCACAGCGTCTAGATGATTTGAAAGCTCTACACAAAGACAACCGGTCACTTTCTTGGATATGTTCATCCACAAAAGAAAGAAAGAAAGAAAGAAAGAGAGGAGAGGGGGGCAGAGAGAGAGAGAGAGAGAGAGAGAGAGGAGAGAGAGAGAGAGAGAGAGTGAGGGGACGGAGGGGAGGCAGACAGATAAACGGACGGACAGACAGACTAGCGCTTCTCTTTTTAAAACTACAGGAGGACGCTGGAGGTCTTCACAAACAAAAGAGGTTCTCAGAACCAGTGCTCTCTTCACTTAACTCAAAGCGACAGGGGCACTCCGATCCTTAACGAACAGCTTGCACGCGATATCTCGTTTTTAACCCCCCCCCCCCCTCTCTCTCTCTCTCTCTCCTTTTCACAATCTCATCTTACGTGCCCCCCTCCATCGACATCATTCATACGTAACACATTCGGGGCTCTCCCACACACAGGTTCGTCCTGTCACAATATCAAGTCGTCACGAGGAAACCCACCAGGGGAGACACTGCCCTGCTTCCAAGTCCAGAGAAATAATACAGTTTTGTTTATTTCTGGACATTCTAAGAGGTGAAATGGAGATTCTCCCAATCCTCCCCCCCCCCCCCCCCACCAACTACAACAGACATACTTAAAACAGTTCGATGTTCCATGAAATGAGTCTCGATCAATAAAGCAAACTAGTCGTGTGTTTTCGTTCTCTGATCACGTCTCTCTTGATGTAAACAATACATTGCATTTTTAACTCCTATCTGACATGGGGCTCACGCGTCATACAATAAACCTCTTTCTCTGTCCTCCCTCCCCCACCCCTCCCCTTTCTCCCCCCCCCCCCCCCTTCCCCATGCATAGGTTTTCGTGTGTTTTGTGTGCGGGGTCTTGATCCATGTTTCCACTCACTGACATGGTGGTTTTCGAGAAAGAGAGAGAGAGAGAGAGAGAGAGAGAGAGAGAGAGAGAGAGAGAGAGACAGAGAGAGAGAGAGAGACGGGGAGAGACAGAGAGAGACAGAGAGAGACAGAGACAGAGACAGACAGAGAGAGACAGAGACAGAGAGAAAGAGAGATAAGGAAACAGTCAGACAGACAGAGATAGAGACTGAGAGACAGAGAGAGCACTGCCGACAGAAGAGGCGAAAAACTATTTTAAGCAATCAAGACGGCGAGGGAGGGAGGGGGAGGGGGGGGGGCGTGTCCGAGAGTGACACTGGTATCAGTAGGAGCACTGACAGCGAAGGGAGGGGGCGGGATTTGGCGAGGGGAAGATAAACATCAATCAGTCTTCGCCACCCATATCGTGGTCTTCACCTCAATCACTCGGGTGCTCACAAACACACGCCGTCAACACGGACAGTTTTATTTATTTTCACTTTTCTTTTCTTTCCTTTTTATATTATTTTTGTTCTTTCTTTTTCTTTCTTCGTCTTATTTCTCCTTTTTTGTTGTTGTTTTTTTGCTTGTTTTTTGGATAAAGTAATAAAATCACGATTTTGGATCCACTAACATACAAAACGAACACGACACCATACAATATCAAGTCAATTTATCTTCTATTTAAGGGGATCTATGGGAAAATTTGCCGAATGCCTTTATAAAAAGTGCGTGCCACACACACACACCACACACACACACACCCCACACACAAAACAAAAAAACACGACGACTGAGCGCCCTGATCGAAGCACGCCAAAAACGAAAATTGATCGCAATTCATACGAAGGAAATACCAGTGTGAGAAGTACCAAGAACCTAGTTTCATGATGAAAAACGCGCACGCACACATAAAAGGGAAGAGAGAGAGAGAGAGAGAGAGAAGAGAGAAAAGAGAGAGAGAGAGAGGAAAAGAAAGAAAAAACAGACAGACAGACAGAGGAGCAGACAGACAGACAGAGAGAGAAAAAGATGGACAACAGAGCAGCAGACAGACAGACAGAGACAAGAGACAGACAAAGACAGACAGAGAAATATATATATAATATATATAATATATAATAGAAGAGAGAGAAAAGAGAGAGAGAGAGAGAGAGAAGAGGGGAGAGAGAGAGAGAGACCCAGTATATTTAAATGCCTAAAACAATTTTATAAGTGCTCACCCCTTTGGGGGAGCAACTTTAAAATTAAACAAGTAGTAAGAGGAATCTTAAAAAACTACTACAAATTTGTTTCTAAGCGACTCGAGCCGCAGAAACAAATTTGTAGATATTTAAGTGCTGTGTGGTGTGGTGTGTGTATGTGTGTGTGTGTGTGTGTGTGTATGTGTTTGTGTGTTTGTGTTGTTGGGGGTGGGGTGTGTGTGTGTTGTGTGGGGGGTGTGAGCGCGAGCGCTTATTTGTTGTGTGTGTGGTGTGGGGTGTGTGTGTGTGTGTGTGTGTGTGGTGTGGTGTGTGGACGCTTATTTGCGTGGTGTGTGTGTGTGTGTGTGTGTGTGTGTGTGGTGGTGGTGTGTGCACGCACGCACGCGCATACGTGTGCGTGTGCGTGAGTGTGGTGTGTGTATGTTATGCTAAAGTACATTGACCTCTCTCCTTCCTCCAGACACGTCATAAACCTCGAAACTTTCAGCCATTTGCCCAAAACCATGTGTGCTTGCTGAAGGTTCATTTTGAGAAGCATTTATTTTATCTTTCCCCACACAAGCACATACTGTTAGTTAGGCAGAATCATCTACCACTGCAGATATGAATGCTTATCTCCCCCTATTTCTACAATCTAAGACATAAGAGCAAGCTTTGTTTATAATTCAATATTTCTTGCAGTCATTGCAACACCAAGCTGCTCTGTAAGTTGCTGGAACGGTGCTCGGTACTTATCCTTGGAATTTATTAGTTTGTTGTATTTTAGTCCCTTGCGGATTCATTCCAAGAACTGGCCCTCAGCACTTGTGTCTTAAGAGGATATCTTTTTTTATATTTTCTACTTTTCACAAGAAAATGTAGCTTGTTTTGCTCTTTCATGATTTTCTTTTGCTTCTTGGGTGGCACCTTTGGTTGGTTTTTTGAAAACTCGGCAGACATACTGCGGTATTGCACACCAGCCTTTTCTGGATTGCTTTCTTCTTAAAACTGAAAAGGCAGAAGAGTCAAATTACCACTTTCCGCGGTCACTGAGGAGAAACCACCAAGTTTCGAAATATCGGTATATGACCAGGAGTTATATGTTAGTGAGTTTCCCTCCCCTATTGGAGGGTGTCTCCCTCTTGGAGACTATAAGCTTGCTGAAGGTTCATTTTGAGAAGCATTTATTTTATCTTTCCCACTCAAGCACATACTGTTAGTTAGGCAGAATCATCTGCCACTGCAGATATGAATTCTTATCTCCCCCTATTTCTTCAATCTAAGACATAAGAGCAAGCTTTGTTTATAATTCAATATTTCTTGCAGTCATTGCAACACCAAGCTGCTCTGTAAGTTGCTGGAACGGTGCGCGTACTTATCCTTGGAATTTATTAGTTTGTTATATATATATATATATATATATAAACACAAAAGGATGAGAGAGCGAGAGTGACAGCAAGACGAGAGAGACATAGAGCTAGAGAGAGGGAGGGAGAGAGAGCGGAGAGGAGGCAGACAGAGAGAGACAGGAAGACGGACAGAGAAAGAAAGAAGAAAAAAAAGAGAGATGGATGGGGGAGAGAGACGGACATACACAGAGAGAGAGAGAGAGACAGCCAGACAGACAGAGACAGACAGACTGACGGACAGAGACAGAGATTGAGAGAGGTAAGATTTGGACGACGATCAGGTAAGAAGAAGAAGAAGAAGATGATGATGATGCTGACGACGACGCCGACAACGACGATGGTGGAGCTGTTGATAAACCCTGGCTTTGATATACATCTTCTTTAATTTCTACGGGGGAAAAAAGCAAGTGTCAAAAAAAAAAAGAAGTCAAAAACGTGTCCAAGTATAAACGTTTTATCTTTAATGGCACTTCAGGAAAAGAGGGCCAGAGAAGGGAAGAGAAAGGGGACAGTAGTGGAGGAGGAGGGGTGGGGGAGGGAAGGGGGTAGAACAGCAGAAAGAAATCGTTCTCTACAAAGCGCTGTGTATGTCTATATGAGGACAATTTCTGTAGCGCCCCATCCTAAACAACGTAGGCTATAGGGCGCTTTGCAAGTTTGAACAATTCAACATCTAACTAAAAAAAAAAAAAAAAAAAAAATATATATATATATAATATAT
>CM031615.1:29385669-29415669 GCA_018398815.1 Conus ventricosus
CTGATTACCGTATCGTCTTCCATAGTGTTCGCGTCTGAGTTTCATTTAAAAATGAAAAACGGGAGGGGGGGGGAGGGGTACCCTGCAACCACAGGTCAGGAGTGTACTACTCTCCCCCCCTCTTGCTTGTAGCCAAAGGTCAAACAGAAATTTGAAAGCCATTTGGGTTCTCCCCCGCTCCCACCCCTCCCAGTCCCCTCACCCCCATTCCTTTTTATCTGTTTGGTGGGATGGGAGTGTTGGTGACTGCAGTGGGCAGGGTGAGGGGATGAGAGGGTCAGGCGCGGCACCAGTATAAACCTGCCCCCCCCCCCCCCCCATCACCCCCCCCCTCCTGGGCAGCGTCGTTGATTGCTTAGAACGAGCATTCTGACGCTCCGTGGGAGATGAAGACACGGCAAGCACTTCTAGTGAAAGGCGGGTTGGTTTTCGGTCATTGGATAGAGTGACTGACAAACTGGTCACCTGAAAGAAGATTTAATAATAAAAAGGAAGGAAGAGAGAGGGGGAAACGGAGAAAGGGTAAGGTGGGGGGGGGGGGGGGGGGGGGGGGGTTGCCCCAGTGGCAGAAAGATACGTTGACAGCTAAGCTCAAAGGCAATGGGTAACTGTCAACGTTGTGCAGGCACCTGGTTGACTCTGGACACAGCATCCGAGTTCGCAGTCAATTTTCGAGTTCGCATCCTGCTGAGCCTAAAATGAATATTGCCATTTACGTTGTCCCACTTTTAACGAGTTGTCGTCTGGTGGCATAATTGCGGTGCCAGATAGGTCCACTTCACTCCCGAATGGTTATCCCACATATGTCATATCACCTATGGACGTTAAACTCAATGAAACTAACTGAATAAACGGAGACTGACACAGATTGCTATCCGACTGGCGAATAACTGCATTAGCCAATCAGGAGGATCGTGACAGAATTCAGGCCAGTCGCCTAGCCCCACACATACAGATCAGGGTAAACAAAACAGACAGAGAAGATAACAAAGGCGAGGTCGAAGCAAGCTAGCCTCTGACTCAGCTTCTCTGTGGTTTCAACGAGCTAATCTCTGAGTCGACGTCTTTGACGTTTAAACGCCTTGGCTTAGGCTGTGTCAGGCCAATTGACATAGGCTAGAACACCCAGGCTACATGAAAATGTTGAGCCACCCAGGCTACATCAAAATGTTGTGATGCTCTGCATAGTTATGCGGGATTGTCTTCAGTTTGTGACAAGCTCCTAGCAAAACATTATCAGTCTCCAAAATCCCCGAAGTCGGAATGTGGCTGCCCACGTGGCGCGGTAATCAAAAACGGTCCACACACGTAATGTTCTCATCCCCAGCTGATGCATTTGTACGATAGTGTTCAAGTACTTCCGCTGTTTGGATGATCCCTGGAGTCTTTTAAGCCAGAGTACGACGACAACAACAACAACGACGACGACGACGTTTTAAACAAGCCGGGCTCTGAGTCCACTTTCTTCAGGTTTAAACAAGCCAGTGATGATTCAACTCCCTTGATGGCTTAACCGGCAAGCCTCCGTTTAGGTTCTATGAGGTTTTAACAGCTAAATCTCCGATACACCTTATTATTCCTATGTAAAAAAAACCCACTTTTTATCCATGCAAGACAAATATCTTCTTCAAGGGGCTTGTGGCCAAGATTAAACTTTTTTTTCTAGCTTTTTCCCCTTGTTGCAAATCACAACACGCCAGCTGTTGTAATCTGTCCATAGTTTTAAGACTGGACACACCGTCCAGAGTGGACAGTAGCTGTTCATTCTGCAGGTCCTTCTGCAAACATGACCTCTTCACATCTTTCTGTGTGTGTGTGTGTGTGTGTGTGTGTGTGTGTGTGTGTCAACCTCGGGTGATGTCAGTGGAGGAAGGACTAGCGCACAGCCCAAACACACTCACAGCTTGCTTACGATCTCATTCATATATCATGCATTCGTCACATCAAACCACTAGTAAAGTCTATAACTTTACTACACATGATCATAGAACGAAACATCAATGCATATGGAATCAAATGAAATAAAACATTCTCTCTTTCCTGAACTTCACAAAATCATTTATCTAAAACATCATTAACTAACCCGGTATAAACAGATTTCTACTTTACCTGGCCAGGTGATCTTAACTATTCACGAATCACTGTCTTTTCTTTTCTTTTCTTTTTCTTTTCACTGTCACTTTCACAACACGCACAACTGCTGGCACTGGTGTTGGTCTGCTGGCACCGGTCAAGCTGGACTGCTGCACCGGTCAGCTGGACTGCTGATGAAAGTGGCGCTGGCCAAGTATGAGGTCGAACCCCAGTGAGGATAGAACAGTGACTATCAACATCGATCTGTTCTCCTTCTTTCTCCTGCATTAACACATTGCACTCTCTCTCTCTCTCTCTCTTTCTAGTCTGCTCTTATCAAATGGACATGTGCTTTTCTTTCTTTTTTCTTTTCTTTCTTTCTCTTCATTAGTTAGCAACTCTCTCTCTCTCCACATCTCTCCTCAGTCCTTCCTCTGCAGACTATCTCATGCTAATCTCTCAACTTGGTTCTCTTCTCTCCTCCCCTCATCTCTCTGCGTTTCTCTCCTCAGAGATTACACTCAGACCTCTCTCTCTCTGTCTCTCTCTTCGTTCTCCCCTCGTTCTCCCGTCTCCTCACTCTCACATCCTTCTTATTGTGTTCCGACTGTCCAAAAAGGGCGAGTACCATTGGTCAGTATTTTTACCCCTGACACCCCGAAGTTATCTCCCGCTAATTCCATTGGATATTCAAATCATGACAGTCACGCCTACACACCTTACTCTCTGTGGTGGTCAATTGGTCATTTAATTGATTAGCTAGATTTCACCCCCACCACACACTACCTCCCCCCTTTCCTACTTAACTGGCGCGTGTGGCTTAACTCGTGGACACTGGTCACTCTAAAGTGGCTAGATGAGTCTGGGTAAGCTCCAAGACGTTGGCTGGCAGACCAATCGAGACATTCGGCCAGACGTCTTAGTCCGTCTAGCAGACAGTGCTGTCTCCACGAGAGCTAAAAATAGCCTTTAATTGCTGAGGCGACAGGTGAATGCGTCGGTCACTATTTAGTCCGGCTGGTTGGACAGAACCGTCTCTGTGAGAGATGAGATTAGCCTCCCCCTTTGCTTAATTGCCTGGATCCGAACCATGGGGCCGTCCGCCTGACGCCCAGAATATTTGCGTTAGAGCTTATGTCCAACGGCTGGTGGCGATTGACCACGAATTTGGTTGAGGTTATTTTTGACCGTGACAAATTCCCCCTTGCAAAAGACCATGCTCCGCATTGTCTCAAAACAACGGTACAAAAAAGACAACAACCGAATTTGCTGACCCACAGCTACACGTGCAAAGTTTGAAAAATACTTACAACAACCGGTTTACAAATTATAAAATATATCATAGTGAATACCACTCCAATGAGTTATCATTGACGTGCACTCTTGCGTTATTCCGACTCATTTTATAACGACCTCTGTGCGCACCTATGCAATTCCCCTACTTGCGGATTTGCCACATCTTCTCTTCACAATTCCTATGAAAAGCACAATATAGTATGATCACGATCCATGACACTTCACTGAGGAATCTCCATCCTCACTTATTGCAAATAATGTATCACTACCCAAGCGACGTATGCTCCAAGCATAACTACATTCACATGAACAAGTCTCACAAAGAAAATATGAACAAGTCTCACACAAAGAATATGAACCATAGCCAACTGGAATGAACCCATATCCAATCAACATAACTGTCATCAACACATATTATCAACAAAGCACCCCGGATATGACTGACTTCCTCTGAGTTGCAGCTTGCTAGACTACACGGCTTAAATAGTCAGCTCCGACATTCTGTCGACCGGGAATGTACTGCACTCGATACCTGTAGGGCTGCAGTGCCATTGCCCAACGCAGAACTCTGCTGTTTTTTCACTGCGCCTCCTGCAGGAATTTGAGTGGTTGGTGATCCGTCTCGATCACGAACTCTTTCCCATACAAGTATTTGTGGAACTTCTGCACGGCCCACACGACAGCTAAACACTCCTTCTCCACCGTTGCGTACCCTTCTTCACACTTTGTCAACTTCCTGCTAGCATACCTCACAGAAACTCGACCTCTTCATGCTCCTGCAGCAATACTGCACCTATCCCACCACCTGATGCATCTGTCCGCAACAAAAATGGTTTGGACATATCTGGTAGCTTCAAGATGGGACGGAACCTAGTCTTTCCAACACCGTCTGCAGTGCTTGCTCTGCAGCGTCTGACCATTCGACCACTGCCGGTTTCCCTGCCTTGACCAAATCACTGAGAGGACTCGTGATTGCAGCAAAATTTGGGACAAACTCCCTATAGAACCCAATAAACCTAGCAGACTCCTGACTTCTGTTTTGGTCTTTGGTCTCTCTGAATTCATCATCTTCTCCACCTTTCCCCTTTCTGGCTGCTTTGTGTCGCCTCCGACAACAAAACCTAGGAACTCCAGCTTGGAAAACCAACCTGGCACTTTGTGGTCTGGCTGTGAGATTGGCTTGTCTCAGCCTCTCTAAAACTGCTCCTAGCTGCCTCATATGCTCCTCCCATGTCTCGGATGCTATCAGAATGTCATCCATGAAATTCACAACGCCTTCCAATCCCGTCAATAACTTCCTCATCATCCGAGAGAAGACTGCAGGCGCGTTGACCATACCAAAAGGAAGTACTCGCCACTGGTATAGGCCCCATAGAGTGGAGAATGCTGTGACTTCCTTTGAGTCCTCACTCAGGCTATTTGCCAGTAACCCTTGCTCAGATCTATCCTGGTGAAATACTGGCTCTTGCTTGTGGCGATCTGAGCGAACAGGTCTTCCATGTTCGGTATGACCTCTGCATCGACCTTGGTGACACTGTCAGACGTCTATAGTCGACACAGAATCGATGCTCACCTGACTTTTTCCTCACTAAGACGACGGGTGCACTATATGATGATTTGGACGGTTCAATCACCCCAAGGTCCAACATCTTTTCTACCTCCTCCTCGATCACTTGCTTGGTGGCATATGGGATCGGGTAGGCTTTCACATGTACGGGTTCTGTGATGTTAACTCCACCGTACATGTCTCTAGAGATTGTCCTGCCTGGTTTATCAGTCAGGGACGCCCTAATACGTTCAGGAGCCCCCTAACTTCCTCCTGTCTCCTACTGTCTAGCCCTTCATACAGTGACACATCCCTGTATGACTCTTCCCTGGAAACTCAGGCAACAAAATCTCCCCTTCTTCTGCTGGGTCTCCTTCACCTCCATCAATGATTGCTGCTGCGCCTATGTGCTGAGTCTCACGCTGAATATATTTGCGGAGCAAATTTGCATGGAAAAGTTTTGATTTCCCATTCACATCGATTCGGTAGTCCTGATCTACCTTTTCAATGATGGTGAATGGCCCTTCCAATGCATCAGCAGCTTGTTGTGATCCGTGGGAAGCAGTAACAGGACTTGATCTCCCACCTTGAGGAATTGCTTCCTCACCTTCCTGTCATACTGCTTCTTCTGGACGACCCTAGCCTCCTGCAAACTCTCCCTTGCGACCTTACATGTCTCCTCGAGCCTATTGCGTAAGTCCACCACATACTGATATGTGGTTTTGACTTCTTCGACTCCTGTTCTCCGACCACAGCTCTTTGAGAATGCACACCGGTCCCCGAACTGTCGCCCATACAGCAGCTCAAATGGCGAAAAGCCTGTGCTTTCCTGAGGGGCTTCCCTGTAGGCGAACAGTGCCGCTGAATGTAGCGGTCCAATCTGCTGGCCTTTCCCACAGAGCTTCTTAAGATGCCCTTCAGCACACCATTGAATCTCTCCACCAAGCCATTGCATTGTGGATGGTATGGGTAGTGAGCAGCTGTGTGATCCCTAGCAGCCTGTTGACCTCCCTCATCACGCCTGAGGTGAACTGTGACCCCCTGTCACTGAGAATTTGTGCTGGCACACCCACGCGAGAAAAGAGTCTACCAGCCCTTCAGCGACCTGTTGCGTAACTACGCCTTTTCAATGCAACCGCTTCTGGTATCTGGTCGCGTAGTCCACAAGTGTCAACACATACCTGTGCCCACCTTTGGAACAGGGCGCGATTGGGCCAATCAGTCAACAGCCACCTCCTGAATGGTGTGTCAATTAAAGGAGGCTGTTTAAGAGGCGCCTTCCTCTTCACCCCTCTTGTGGCTGACCTTTGACACACGTCACATGACATGCAGAACCGCTTGATGTCTGCCATTGCTCCTGGCCAATGAAAGTCATCAAAGATTCGGTCAGCTGTTTTGCTGGTGCCGAGATGACCCGCCATGAGCGACTCGTGACCCACTGACATGACAGTGTCACGATAACCTGCTGGTACCTCTAACTGAGTGGTCAACCTACCTGTCTTCCCCTTGGTGAACACTCGGTACAACAGCCCGCCTTTCACAAGAAACTCTGTCTCACCTCCTCTAACCTCCTGTTTCTCTCCACCTCTTGCCAACTCCCAAGACTTCACGAGCGAAGGGTCTTGTTTCCTGTGCGCCCTAAACTCATCAGGCGACACATCTATGCCCGACTTCCTTCCTGGAACAACTAACGGTTTAACAACCTTTTCCCCTTCTTGCTCCGTGTCTGAACTGCTGCCCCTGTAGCAGTCAACAACCAGGATCCCCTGGATCCCTTGCACCTGGAATATTCCAATGATCAAATCATGAAGGGGTTTCTCCATCACCAACGCAGACAACTCGCCTGAGAAGTAAGGGTACGTACTTCTATCTTAGCAACTGGAAACTCCCTCACAGTGCCATCGATTAGAGTACAGGTCTGGATTTGCCCTGTCAAATCCCCTTTATCGACCAGCGTTGTTCGTACTACACCGCATGAACAACCAGTGTCTCGTAACACTTTCACCCTCTGCTGGCCAATCCACCCTTCTTCCACTGGTAACGAACCACTCAGCCTAGTGCCCTCCATCCCTGACACTGACTGCTGTCCAGTGCTAGCCATAGGCCGCACTCCACCCTCTTCAGACTGAATCCCCTTTGGTTCCACTGCAGGTCGTTTCCCTTGACGACCCTTATCCACCTCTTGCAAGGCTGCTGCCTTCTGGAACCTCATGCGACAATCCCTCGCCACATGTCCCTTCTTGTGACAAATGAAACACCTAATGTCCCTTTGCCCTTCCTTCTGCCCCACCACTGGGTTTGCAGACTTTGCAGAAAACTCTCCTAGTCTCCTTGCACATCTTCTCACCTGTGCCTAGCACCTGTTCTTCTCCTGCACCTTAGTGCCCAAACGTGCCTCTCTATACACCTCTGCGAACTTCAACAACTCTCCTGCTGTCTCTGGCTGTCTCTCTTTCAAATGTATGGTTTAACTCAGGCCGCCAACCTGACAAAATCTGTTCCTTCATAACTAGTCTCTTTCAATTCAGCGAACTCCTTCTTCGTACCGCTCAACTCTAACCATTTATCAAAATAGTGATCTAAACGTGCACCAAACTGAATGTACGTTTCACCTGCTTGCAATCTAGCTGAACGAAATTTCTTTCTGAATCCTTCCTCTGTGAGGTCAAATCCCTTCATTAACGATTCCTTCACAGCACCAAAATCAGATTGGTGTCTGCTGGCATGCAGTGAAAATCTGTAATGCCTACCCGTCAATAACGCAGACAAAATGACTGCCCACTCTTCTGGAGGCCAACCCTGACTGGTCGCAAACGTTTCGAAACGACTGATGTATGCATCAATCGAATCGGTTCCTTCAGAGAATTTTGGCAACTTGGGTCGGGGAGCATAGCTGCGCACAGAGTCACTGGAAACTGAACTCCCATCGTCGGTGGTTTCCCTTTGTATTCTCACTTTCTCTAGCTCTAAATTGAACCTTTAATCTTTCTGTTTCCTGCTTCATTCTTTCTGTCTCCTGCGCTTTCCCTTAGTCTTTCTGTTTCCTGCGCTTCCCTTATTCTTTCTGTCTCCTGCGTTGCCTGATTATCATTAGCCTGAATCCTTAATTTTTCTGTTTCCTGCGCTGCTATTTCTCCCGCGACACGTCGTCTTTCCGCGCGTTCATCCCTTTCCATCTTTTGCTGGTTTTCAACAAATGCTCGCAACTCTCTCTCCCGAATAACCTAAATCACGAGCGACGCGTCACAAGTTTTCAATAGGGGTGTTCTTTTTTCCGCCATTATATCTTCTTTTTTTTTTTTTTTTTTTTTTTGAACAAGATTTTATTACTACGACAGCCAAACTGGTGGTTACCGACACGATGACGTAATAGCACAATCCTATGAATGATAATATTAGCTTGGGACAACGTAATTAGTTTTTTTATAAGACGCCCAGCGCCTGACCCAACTATGAGAGCGAATTATAGGCAATCTGTGCGAAATCATACTCTGGGGCTGAAATGCCAAGCCTAGTATTAACTATCTGGAAGCAATGCCAAGCCTAGTATTTAACTATCTTGGAACATACAGTAAGACAACCCCTTGTCTTAGATTACAATACTTGAATCCCACCCAGCTTCCTCTCTGAGAAGTTGAACAATTATAATAAATGGGCCAGAATATCCTGGCAGGCTCGCCAATAAATTGTCAACCTCGGTGATGTCAGTGGAGGAAGGACTAGCGCACAGCCCAAACACACTCACAGCTTGCTTACGATCTCATTCATATATCATGCATTCGTCACATCAAACCACTAGTAAAGTCTATAACTTTACAACACATGATCATAGAACGAAACATCAATGCATATGGAATCAAATGAAATAAAACATTCTCTCTTCCTGAACTTCACAAAATCATTTATCTAAAACATCATTAACTAACCCGGGTATAAACAGATTTCTACTTTACCTGGCCAGGTGATCTTAACTATTCACGAATCACTGTCTTTTCTTTTCTTTTCTTTTTCTTTTCACTGTCACTTTCACAACACGGCACAACTGCTGGCACTGGTGTTGGTCTGCTGGCACCGGTCAAGCTGGACTGCTGGCACCGTCAGGCGGACTGCTGATGAAAGTGGCGCTGGCCAAGTATGAGGTCGAACCCCAGTGAGGATAGAACAGTGACATCAACATCGATCTGTTTCTCCTTTCTTTCTTCCTGCATTAACACATTGCACTCTCTCTCTCTTCTAGTCCTGCTCTTATCAAATGGACAATGGTTGCTTTTCTTTTCTTTTTTCTTTTCTTCTTTCTTCTTCATTAGTTAGCAACTCTCTCTCTCTCCACATCTCTCCTCAGTCCTTCCTCTGCAGACTATCTCATGCTAATCTCTCAACTTGGTTCTCTTCTCTCCTCCCCTCATCTCTCTGCGTTTCTCTCCTCAGAGATTACACTCAGACCTCTCTCTCTCTGTCTCTCTCTTCGTTCTCCCCTCTTCTCGTCCCGTTCTCTCACTCTCACATCCTTCTTATTGTGTTCCGATCTGTCCAAAAAGGGCGAGTACCATTGGTCAGTAATTTTTACCCCTGACACCCCGAAGTTATCTCCCGCTAATTCCATTGGATATTCAAATCATGACAGTCACGCCTACACACCTTACTCTCTGTGGTGGTCAATTGGTCATTTAATTGATTAGCTAGATTTCACACCCCACCACACACTACCTTCCCCCCTTTCCTACTTAACTGGCGCCGTGTGGCTAACTCGTGGACACTGGTCACTCTAAAGTGGCTAGATGAGTCTGGGTAAGCTCCAAGACGTTGGCTGGCAGACCAATCGAGACATTCGGCCAGACGTCTTAGTCCGTCTAGCAGACAGTGCTGTCCTCCACGAGAGCTAAAAATAGCCTTTAATTGGCTGAGGCGACAGGTGAATGCGTCGGTCAGCTATTTAGTCCGGCTGGTTGGACAGACCGTCTCTGTGGAGGATGAGGATTAGCCTCCCCCTTTGCTTAATTGCCTGGATCCGAACCATGGGGCCGTCCGCCTGACGCCCAGATATTTGCGTTAGAGCTTATGTCCAACTGGGCTGGTGGCGATTGACCACGAATTTGGTTGAGGTTATTTTTTGACCGTGACAGTGTGTGTGTGTGTGTGTGTGTGTGTGTGTGGTGTGTTTGTGTTTGTGTGTGAGAGAGAGAGAGAGAGAAGAGAGAGAGAGAGAGAGAGAGAGAGAGAGAGAGAGAGAGAGAGAGAGAGAGGTTTTGAGCAAATACTTCCTTTACGATTTTTTTAATCTAACGAGCACAAACGTAAACAGAATGACTGACGCATTCAACAAGGTTTTGCTTGATCCGACAGATGGAGGTCAATAAATTTAACCATCATACTATGGATTTTGGTACCTGACTGCGCATGTTTATGTGGTAAGACCTTGATTTCTACATAGGGACAGCTGAGCTATGACAAAACTGAATCTCAAAACCTCTTGTAGCAGTCAAAAGTAAAGACAATCTACTTGGTCTGCTACTTTGAAACGGTGCACGCGTTACTAAACTTTCTGAGCCAAATTACGTTGTAAATAGAAGGGAGAACAAAAGTTATTACATAAAAAGAAGAGGAGGAGGAGGAGGAGAAGATAAAATCTGAAAAAGAATGGGTTTAACCAAAGTTGCTACATAAGAACAAAATCTTAAAACAAAGTAGTGACAATTGAATAGACCTTGAGGTTACCCGAAGTGTACATATCCACATATGCCAAAGATCACTTTGAACTTTGTAGGGTAACGATGTCAAGTAATCAACGAAAGTGACAAACTAGTAAAATATCACTATTCAGTTGAAATGAGAATAAAACTGCAAAAACATTATCACATCGATCTGTTTTCTAAGTGATCCTAGCAGGTTCTAAAACAGTACAGATTACCCTCATCCCCAGCTCACCCCACTTTCCCCAACCCACGGCTTATCCAAAGTAATCATGAGCAAAGCTATGAAAAAGAAGGGTCGCTAAACAGACCCTGGCTTTCCACAAAATAAAATAGTTATGAACAAGCAATAGCAGCTGAACCAGCCATAGGCTTACATGAACCAGTCCACTAAAAGAAGTTTCAAAACAAAACAAACAAAAAAAAACCAAGGGATAGCTAAAGCGACTCCAGGTCTATATGGCACCTATACAAAAAGAAATGAAACGGTATGAGTGGCTAAACCGACCCCTGGTTTACTCACAGCAGCAATTATGTATGAAAAAGTATGTGTGGGTGAACCGAACCCAGGCGCACCCCATGTATTTGTATGAGGAAAACGAAAAAGTATATATGGTTGAACACACCCTAGCCTTAAACCAAAGCAACTAGCAGTCTTTATCAAAACGATTATACTAGCCTTAACCAAAACAGTTATACTAGCCTTTACCAAAACAATTATATTGTAAAGTTACGACACAGAATGACTAGCTGCACCAACCCTGATATTACCATGAGCAGAACAGGCATGAAAAAGATAGTCGTGTCTCCAAGCTTAACCCAAATAAACGAATCAACAAGGTGCGAAAAAAGAATGGGTAGCTAAACCGTTCCCAGCCTTACCCCCAAAGCAATGCACTCACCTTGACAAAACCTCCGGCCGTGATGACGGGGATCCCCCAGGCTTTGGTGAAGCGAGCGATGGCGCCACGGCGAAGTCACAGGCCGGCCCCAGGAACACCAGCGTGGAGTTGCCTTTGTTGTAGTTCATGTCGATGGCCTCCAGAGGCCCGCTGGTCTCCGAGCACTTAGAGTCCCGGTAGTCGGCCTTCACCGTCCACCCCGGCAGCAGCTTCTTCCTCTTCACCGTCTCCAGGCGAACTCCACGGCGAAGCGGGTCTTGGGCAACGACCAGTAGTACGTGTTGTTCAGGGGAGGATCACCCCCACTTTCAGATCCTTCAAGATCGTCTGGTTCTGGCCGGGATCCCGATGAGGCCATCACCAGCAACATCACCAAAGAGTGCAAGCACAGCGCGCACACGGACGAAGGCCGGGGTGGAAGTCAAAGAGAATTCCATGTTGATGTTTTGAGCTCCAGTCGCCGGGACTGAGAGGGATGGTACGGGGGTAGTTACACTCAGCGACCGGCGCGATTAGCTGCATGTGTTGTATGTCTTAGACAGAACTGTCTGGAGTTCGCACGATATTACTGGCGTAGTCACATCGCAGGACTTTGAATTAGGCTGAAGAATGTCCAACATTTTAACCTGTTTGCGAAAAGGAGTTCACAGACCTTTTGAACTGAGAGACGCGGTCAGGTAATATGATTTGAGCTGTTTGGCCAGAGCTCCCAGTTTAGCAATGGAAGGTATATGGACTTTTCACCTTTCTGTACAATCACTGATGAGTGACCATGTTTACTTACTAACTGGCTATAAACAGTTTGTTGTTTTTTTCGAAATTAATACCCTTCTGTAACTCTACAGTGGATAAAAGTATAACGTCAATAGAACTTATGCCTCGTCTTATACTATGCTCTTCCACTGCCGGTACTGACTACTGGATTTAACTTTAGTACTGTATGTGTGTGATCAGTGTCATACCTACAGACGAACAGAGAGAGAGAGAGAGAGAGAGAGAAAGAGAGAGAGAGAGAGAGAGAGAGAGAGAGAGAGAGAGAGAGAGAGAGAGAGAGAGAGAGACAGACAGACAGACAGACAGACAGACAGACAGACAGAGAAAGAGCGAGCAACACAACTTCCCTTTTCCCAATAAAGCATGGCCAGCCAATACAACCTATGGATATCACATGACACAAACACAACTGTTCCTCCTGCAGATAAAACACACAACACAAGCTTTTTCCCCAGCACACCCACCACTCTCCCACTCTCCCCCCCCCCCCCCCCCCCCCCCCCCCCCCCCCCCCACTGCCCCTGCCCCTCACTACGACCATCTGTAGACCAGCCATGAGACGACATGTCGATTCCAACACTTCCCACAACAGCTGTCGACACTCAACGCCGCCAACGGATCGACATTCCTCTTCAAATCACGGAAACAGGCCATTCATATTAGTGGCCGGCTTTGCTTTTTTCTATTTTTTACTTTTCCCGCGTTTAGTAGATATTTGTAAAGCGACTGTCGGGGCTCGTCAGCATTTAGAAGACGTCGACAGTTTACCCAGACACCTTGCCACGCCACGCCTGTTAGCAGCCATCGATCTCCTCCCATCTTAGTCTTCCGTGCTAACAATCGATGTCAAACTCAACATTGAGTTTGACATCGATTGTTAGCACGGAAGACTAAGATGGAGAGATCGATGGCTGCTAACAGGCGTGGCGTGGCAAGGTGTCTGGTAAACTGTCGACGTCTTCTAAATGCTGACCGAGCCCCGACAGTCGCTTTACAAATATCTACTAAACGCGGGAAGGGGGGGGGGGGGGGGGGGGGGGGGGGGGGGGGGGGGCTAGAGGAGGGGGGTGGTGGGGGGGAGTGAATTTAGGCTCGTGGCAACATTTGGTTACGTTATTGGACTGACCTTGCAACAAATAAAAAAAAAAAGGTGGGGGGGGGGGGGGGGGGGGGGGGGGGGGGGGGGGGGGGGAGGGGGGGGTGGAGGGGGGAGTCTTGATGGTCCCGTTTGTTCGATGTAATACCGCTCCACCCTCCCTCCTCTGTTATACCGTCTCCACCCTCCCTCCTTCTCTGTTATAACCGTCTCCACCCTCCCTCCTCCTCTGTTATACCGACTCCACCCTCCCTCCTCCTCTGTTAACCGTCTCCACCCTCCCTCCTCCTCTGTTTATACCGTCTCCACCCTCCCTCCTCCTCTGTTATACCGTCTCCACCCTCCCTCCTCCTCTGTTATACCGACTCCACCCTCCCTCCTCCTCTGTTATACCGTCTCCACCCTCCCTCCTCCTCTGTTATACCGACTCCACCCTCCCTCCTCCTCTGTTATACCGTCTCCACCCTCCCTCCTCCTCTGTTATACCGTCTCCACCCTCCCTCCTCCTCTGTTATACCGTCCTCCCACCTCCCTCCTCCTCTGTTATACCGACTCCACCCTCCCTCCTCCTCTGTTATACCGTCTCCACCCTCCCTCCTCCTCTGTTATACCGTCTCCACCCTCCCTCCTCCTCTGTTATACCGACTCCACCCTCCCTCCTCCTCTGTTATACCGACTCCACCCTCCCTCCTCCTCTGTTATACCGTCTCCACCCTCCCTCCTCCTCTGTTATAACCGTCTCCACCCTCCCTCCTCCTCTGTTAAAACCGTCTCCACCCTCCCTCCTCTGTATAAACCGTCTCCACCCTCCCTCCTCCTCTGTTATACCGTCTCCACCCTCCCCCCTCTGTTATACCGTCTCCACCCTCCCTCCTCTGTTATACCGTCTCCACCCTCCCTCCTCCTCTGTTATACCGTTCTCCACCCTCCCTCCTCCTCTGTTATACCGTCTCCACCCTCCCCTCCTCTGTTATACCGTCTCCACCCTCCCTCCTCCTCTGTTATACCGTCTCCACCCTCCTCCTCCTCTGTTATAAACCCTCTCCAACCCTCCCCCCTCCTCTGTTATACCGCCTCCCACCCTCCCTCCTCCTCTGTTATACCGACTCCACCCTCCCTCCTCCTCTGTTATACCGACTCCACCCTCCCTCCTCCTCTGTTATACCGACTCCACCCTCCCTCCTCCTCTGTTATACCGACTCCACCCTCCCTCCTCCTCTGTTATACCGACTCCAACCCTCCCTCCTCCTCTGTTATACCGACTCCACCCTCCCTCCTCCTCTGTTTATACCGACTCCACCCTCCCTCCTCCTCTGTTATACCGACTCCACCCTCCCTCCTCCTCTGTTATACCGTCTCCACCCTCCCTCCTCCTCTGTTATACCGTCTCCACCCTCCCTCCTCCTCTGTTATACCGTGTCCACCCTCCTCCTCCTCTGTTATACCGACTCCACCCTCCCTCCTCCTCTGTTATACCGACTCCACCCTCCCTCCTCCTCTGTTATAACCGTCTCCACACCCTCCTCCTCCTCTGTTATACCGTCTCCACCCTCCCTCCTCCTCTGTTATACCGTCTCCACCCTCCCTCCTCCTCTGTTATACCGTCTCCACCCTCCCTCCTCCTCTGTTATAAACCCACTCCACCCTCCCTCCTCCTCTGTTAAAACCGTCTCCACCCTCCCTCCTCCTCTGTTATAAACCCTCTCCACCCTCCCTCCTCCTCTGTTTATACCGTCTCCACCTCCCTCCCCCTCTGTTATACCGTCTCCACCCTCCCTCCTCCTCTGTTATACCGTCTCCACCCTCCCTCCTCCTCTGTTATACCGTCTCCACCCTCCCTCCTCCTCTGTTATACCGTCTCCACCCTCCCTCCTCCTCTGTTATACCGTCTCCACCCTCCCTCCTCCTCTGTTATACCGTCTCCAACCCTCCTCCTCCTCTGTTATACCGACTCCACCCTCCCTCCTCCTCTGTTATACCGACTCCACCCTCCCTCCTCCTCTGTTATACCGTCTCCACCCTCCCTCCTCCTCTGTTATACCGTCTCCACCCTCCCTCCTCCTCTGTTATAACCGTCTCCACCCTCCCTCCTCCTCTGTTATAACCGTCCCACCCTCCCTCCTCCTCTGTTATACCGTCTCCACCCTCCCTCCTCCTCTGTTATACCGTCTCCACCCTCCCTCCTCCTCTGTTATAACCGTCTCCACCCTCCCTCCTCCTCTGTTCGTTCCCGTCTCGGCCTCTCTCATGTTTTTTTTTCTTTTTTGTTTCTTCCTCTCTGAGTGATAGTGTGTGTGTGTGTTGTGTGTGTGTGTGTGTGTGTGTGTGTGTGTGTGTGTGTGTGGTGTGTGTGTGTGTGTGTGTGTGTGTGTGTGTGTGTGTGTGTGTGTGTGTGTGTGTGTGTGTGTGTGTGTGAGTGCGTGAATGAGTGCGAGCATATACTGTCGCACACACGCACACGAACATATGGCTATATCTGTGTATCTGTCTACCTGTCTGTGTATGTATATATGCATGCATGTATGTATATGTATATATGTGTGTATGTATCCATCTATTTATCTATCTATCTATCTGAATACAATTAAAGAAAATATTAGAGAAGACGAAGGAAAAGAGCTGGAAGAGAGACAGAGGGGGGGGGGGGGGGGGTGAGGCAAGAGGGAGGGAGAGAAAGGACAGAGAGAGATAGGCAAACAGACAGACAGGCCAACAGACAGACAGATTGTGACAGGAAGAAGAAGACAGAGAGAAACTCTGCCAGACTCACACAGACAAAGAGAAACACACGGGCACACAGAGAGACAGACAGAAGGGTTGAGGGAGAGAGAGACAGAGAGAGAGAGAGAGAGAGAGAGAGAGAGAGAGAGAGAGAGAGACAGACAGACAGACAGACAGACAGAGACAGAGAGAGAGAGGGAGGGAGAGAGACAGGGAGATAGAGACAGAATATGGGAGAGAGAGAGAGAGAGAGAGAGAGAGAGAGAGAGAGAGAGAGAGAGAGAGAGAGAGAGAGAGAAAGAGAGAGATAGAGTATGGGAGATGGGGTGGGAGAGAGAGAAAGAGACAAGACAGACAGACAAAGACAGATAGAGAGACAGACAGACAGACAGACAGACAGAGAGAAAGAGAATTAAAACAAACATGTCTCCTGTAGAATGAGCTATTGATGAACATGACTGTTCTGTCTGCATTGCCTGCGACAAAGTCTGCTACGAATAAAGAAAGAAAGAAAAAAAAGGAAAGAAAAGAAGTGGCTTAAACACCTGCTGCGTTCTTAAACATCAGAATCATTATTTCGTTTCCACAAATCGCTATACCCAGACAATTACAGCCATTTTCACCTGTTTTCAGCGACAGGATCTCTCTCTCTCTCTCTCTCTCTCTCTCTCTCTCTCTCTCTCTCTCTCTCCTCTCTCTCTCTCTCTCTCTCTCTCTCTTTCTTCCCCCTCCCTCTCTCTCTGACCTTCCTTCTCTCTCTCTCCCTGTCTCTCCTTCTCTCTTTCTTTCTATTTTTGAATACAGCCACTGATTTACTTTTGTGTAGGCAGTTCAGTCATATGCAGTTTTTCATGACTTCTTTATGAGTTAAAATGGACAGACAGATTTGAAATTTCTGTACGTCTTTATTCATTGCTACTGTTATAAGAAATATGATGGCTGTGATCTCTTCTACGCTCTTTGTTAAAGAAAAAGAAAATAATTAAAAATAAATAAATAAATTAAAAAAATGACGTTCACTTGGTGTTTTGCTGTTTCGCCTTCAGTGATCCCAGTTACCAGGTAATTCATTCAAAATAATACTTTATTCTTTTGAATTACATTACTTTTGTCATTCAAAACAATACAACACTAAAACGCTTTGCTATTTTCTCATACATGGCATTCAAGATCCGTAGTGTAGTGTGTAGCTTTTGTCGATTGAAGTGCGTGCTGTACTATGTAGATGATGACTAATTAAATCACACTGTATGAATATTCTGCTTTCTGTTCCTTGAAAGGCTTGATCACAGCAATCCTTGTTTGTATGACCGTTATTGAATAAACCATCTGTTTCTTATCTTCCAAATTCATGTGTATGGGCCTACGGCCACACAAGCTCTCTCTCTCTCTTTCTTTCTCTCTCTCTCTCTCTCTCTCCTCTCTCTCTCTCTCTCTCTCTCTCTCTCTCTCTCTCTCAAAATGATTCAAACATACTTTAATATTTAGAAGCTGAACGTCTGAAAAGAAAATCTGAGTAACAAACGCTTGTCGGTGTTTACGCAACGTCTTTCGTGCTTTGTGTGACAAAGTTAAGGTGTAAGGATATGTTGACGACGTATTTGTCACCAATGTGAACTGATAGTAGGTAACAGGCACAGCGCTGACACTACTTCTCACCCATAGCACGTGTCAAAACTGCTGAGATCGGGACACGATTTCTGACAGGGATGACAAATCTTTTTAGAAGAGGGCATATCGGCCTATGGCACGTACTATATTGAAGTCGATGTTAGACGTAATATATTCAGGGTTTACAGATTTCACTCATAGGGTTTTTATCCAGGTTTCTGGACAAAATTTATCATCATCAGGAATTTGGAGTGGAGGGGTAGGAGTGGGGGCGGGGACGTATGCGTGCGTGCGTGCGTGCGTGCGTGCGTGCGTGCGTGTGTGTGTGTGTGTGTGTGTGTCGGTCGGTCGGTCGGTCGGTCGGAATGTCTGTCCTAACACGTCTATGTCTCGGTATCGAACGAACCAATCGCTGTCAAATTTTGAATATGATTATAACCTTCAATCTTTCGACTTTTTTTTAAACCAAAGTTGCTGCCCTCGACCAAAGTCAAAGAGGTCACAAGTTCATTCTTGCCAAGCAAGAATATTAGTGAAATGCATACACATATAGAAAGAAACCTTGCCGTTTGCAGTAACATGTCATGTTTCCATCGATGTATGTCAAGGTAGAGTTTGAAAAGGGAAAACTTTTGTTCTTTAAGCTTTTTTTTCAATTTAAAAAGAGTCAGTATAACAACCGTAGCGTTGAAGTCAATGTAGTAATTCCAGTGAAACTCATGACATCAATCAAGATATTGTATTCGGCAGCATTTTCTTTCTTTTTTTACTATATTCGATAGGCAGGGCGACAGAAGTCCACATGAAAACAATAGTATTTCCAGCACTTAAACATTTCTTTTTCGCTGAAATATCAGCTGTGAATTCAGATAGAACCTGACAAAATTTCGCCCACGACAAGCGCATATGTCGTTCTGATTATTTTGGAAATACCATTGACGTCGGTGCAAAGGCCGAGGTCACAAGTGGATTATGACTTATTTTGTAAATTACGAGGCGGAGTAGACTCTATGGTTAACAAAAAAAGAAGAAAAAAAGACTCTACGGTGAAAGGCAGAGCGAAACAAGACTTAGAGGGAATCTATTCAGTGAGGAATAGACTATCAGGGAGAGGACCTTGAGCGAATAGGCAGCAGTTCATGATCCGCCCCCCGCTGAAATCAAGGTGAGCACAAAATACAACGGACGACTCCTCACTGACATCACCATCCCCCACTGGATAAAATCCCACAGAGAGCTCCCATTTTGTCACATGAACAGGGATTTGAGCTAATTTGTCTACTATGTTCACAGAGAGAGAGAGAGAGAGAGAGAGAGAGAGAGAGAGAGGAGAGAGAGAGAGACAGACAGACAGACAGACAGAGACAGACAGAGAGAGAGAGAGACAGACAGACAGACAGACAGAGAGAGCGACAGACAGACAGAGAGAGAGAAAGACACAGAGAGAGAGAGAGAGAGAGAGAGAGAGAGAGAGAGAGACTTTTTAAAAAATGCGATGTGAACTAAGGAACAAAGGTAAGAAATGTAAACGGGTTAAAAAAAATTTTTTTTAATTAAAAACAAAAAACAACATCACCGATGCCCGTGTATTTCGCACGAATTCTCATCCGGGTGAGAAATCATGCCGAACTGATAAATCCGGCGATTTCCACATGATTTCTCAACCAGGTGAGAAATCGTGCCGAGCTGAGAATACCAGCGATTTCCACACTGATTCCTCAACCAGGTGAGAAATCGTGTCTGGTAACAAACTGTGCTGTAACACAAGACCCAGTCACAGTCACGAGCGAAGGGACGAGAGAATGCAGACCTTTGCCGCGCCCCTTGTACCTTTGATTCCGATCCGACCCCAAATGTCACGTTTTCGTCCATGATCGAAATACTATCTTTTCACCCAACTTCGTTAAAATCCCGTTCCGTGGTTTGTTTGTTTGTTTGTTTGTTTGTTCAATGCGCGGTAATCTTGCTAAACGGATCATGCATCCAGCCTTCCGTTTGGATTTGCGCCAAGGGTCCCGCGCCAAAATTGAACATTCCATCTTTTCAGAACATTCGAGAGACAAAACGTACGATCTTGCTGCCAGCATATGGGTCCATCCTCTTCTTTTTGTTCTTTTCTTTTTTTTTCCTCCCCTGAATCCGTACCACCTTTCCCTACCAAAAGTTCATGGATTCATCCTTGAGGCATATTCCTTCTTTCAATCATGATTTTTTTTTCATCGGGGGGGTGGGGGGGGGGGGGGTATGTTTTTGAATGTTTACGTCATCTTGCTGACAGGATACTGGATCCGGCCTTATCTTTTCTTTTCTTTTTTTTTTTTTTTTTTTTTTGATCCGTTACTTTTGGGGCTCCATTCCGTCGCTTTGCTAAGTTTGGTTGAAACTGGTTCGTTAGTTTCTTGTGCATTCTTGCCGACACAGCGACAAACGAACCAACAGAAACGGATGAACGCTTTCAACTTCTAGGCGGAAGCAGCGAGTAAAATGATCAGGAGAGCCCTGTAATTGGCTGAGCGTGGAAACGTCACCTGACCGGTATCTAGGCATTGGCGGTACCACAAAATAAAATACTGCGTTTCCTGAACTTTCCAACGATTCAAACGACCTATGTTTGGCGGCATACTTTTTTTTGGCCTCTTGAGGTTTTTTCCGTACGGAAATCAATATTCATCACTCAGTCTGATTACCATGTGGCTGGTGATCTACTTTGTTTTAAATCCGTCTTTGAGTTTCAGAATTCGACTCCGTTTGGAATTTTGATCATGGCATTCTTATCTTCATATAGTTCCGTAGACCGTCGCGTATAGCCCTGATGACGACTACTTGGTCAGCAGGGCATTGGATGTTTTGACTTGACTTGCTCGCGTTTTTTTTTTTAATGCGTTTTCGTTTGACCGTCATATTTTAAATGTTCAAAATATTCCTGGTACAAAATATGTCAACGTGACAGTCCGATTTCTGTTTATATCATGTACGTTAGCGGAATATTCCTGGTACAAAATATGTCAACGTGACAGTCTGATTTCTGTTAATATTATGTACGTTAGCGGTCTGTATGAATTTTTGGTCCCCACCACACCAACGTTTCAATGATGCCGAGCACTGTTCTGAATTGAGAAAAAGTGCGTTACAAGGGGGGGGGGGGGGGGGGGGGGGGGGATAATGATATATTCAGTATAAACATCCAGTGGGTTTTAACTGGCCATATGTTACTTTCATCAGCGAGCACCATAACAAGCATGTATTATGCATAACAAGCGAAGCTTCCACTAGTCTTATATTCAACAGCAACATGTATACGTGCTGAAATGTGTAACTCTAGAAGCGAGAGAGCGAGCGAGCGAGACAGAGGGAGAGACAGAGAGAGAGAGAGAGAGAGAGAGAGAGAGAGTGAGGGAGCGAGTGTGTGTGTGTGTGTGTGTGTGTGTGTGTGTGTGTGTGTGTGTGTGTGTGTGTGTGTGTGTGTTGTGTGTGTGTGGTGTGTGTGTGTGTGTGTGTGTGTGTGTGTGTGAATGCGTTAGAGAGAGAGAAGAGAGACAGAGAGTCTGTAAGTGTGTGCGTGAATGTATGTGTGTGAAAGAGAGAGAGAGAGAGAGAGAGAGAGAGAGAGAGAGAGAGAGAGAGAAAGAGAGACAGACAGACAGACAGACAGACAGACAGAAAGAGAGAGTGCGTGTGCATGCGCGCATACGTGCGTGCGTGCGTGCGTTTGTGAGCGAGTGAGTGTATGTGTTTGTGTGTATGTGTGTAAGTGTGTCTGTGTCTGTGTGTCTGCGTGTGTGTGCGTGCGCGCTTGTGTGTGTGTGTGTGTGTGTGTGTGTGTGTGTGTGTGTGTGTGTGTGTGTGTGTGTGTGATATGTACATCAAGCGGACGAGGTCAGAAATATGATGTTGGTGGCCGGACGTGGTGAAACTGATGAGTGCGGAAACGACGGACACAGCTCCAAACAAAATCGCAACTACTTCACGCAGCAGGAAGCAAAGGACACAAAATATCGCCACTAACCACGAAGCAGACAGACCCCATATTATCCTCAGGCCTACACGCAAACACTCACATAAAGAGCACCACCGATGCTTATACATCCGAACACCCAAGCATCCATCATCACTGTTCCGTAGTTCTCACAGTCTACTATCACACTCGGTTTTGAAACTGACTTCACAAGCACTGAGATCATCGAGATCTCACAGCCGTTGTTATTTACCAGTCGTAAAATGTCACAGTCTCAACACCAGCACACCCAAAGAGGGCGGGGGGGATCCAGGTCTGAAAACCACACAACACGGGAAAATGAGAAAATTAAAAAAATAATAAAAGTAAAATTTTAAAAAATCACGAAATAAAACGCACCCACGTCGCTCATCCGAACTTCACCTCCGCACTGGCACTACCATCACCACTACCACCACCACGCATCCATCCCTGTACACCCTCAATACTTTCCAGACAATGAAACCAGTCCCGTCCACCAACAACCAACCAATCAACAAACTAACCAACCGGCAGGCCGTTTTCTATTACACACACACACACACTCTTTGGGCCAGCAGCAACAGCAGGTTTAGGACCCCGCATCGAACTGTGACATGACTCGGGGGCGAGGTTTGTCCCACGGGCGAGCAGTTTCAGTCAGCGCAACGTGGTGGGGCCGAGGAGGTTTCCCGTCAAGATTCATCGGTTTTTGAACGAGGAGCATTGCGCCAGCTGCTCGTCTGTCGGTCCGCTGGCCTAAACCAACTCTGATTGAATGGTAGGTAGCGAGAGACTTACACATGGACGGAACCGATAGGGGAATGAGGGACGGGTGTGTGGGTGGGTGGGGGGGGGGGGTTGAAGGTAAGGGGGGACGGAAGGACAGAGGGGGTGGGGGTGGGGGCGGAAGTAGCTTGGGAGAAGAGGGGGTGGGTGGGGGTGGGGGAGGGGGTATTTCGGAGGAGAGAAGGGAAGGGGGGGAGGGGGGGGGGGAGCGGAGGGCGAAGAGTGGAGGTTGGGTGTGTTCGATTGAAGCGGAAGGAGGTTTTTGATGGTGCAATATTAGTAGCTTGAGAGGCGCGCCGCGCGAACACACACACACACACACACACACACACACACACACACACACTCATTAACACAAACACACACTCATTAACACACACACACACACACACACACACACACACACACACACACGCAAACTCTCTCTCAGTCTCTCTGTCTCTGTCTCTTTCTGTCTCTCTCTGTCTCTCTCTCTCTCTCTCTCTCTCTCTCTCTCTCTCTCTCTCTCTCTCTCTTATCTTAGTATTAGACTGGACTTAATATATGATTTGTAAGTATTTAGACCTTTCTCAAGTATGATGTCAAATATTTGTTCTTCCATCAGAACATTGCATGCTTAGACACATTTTTAAAACTACATTGCATGATTATGTTTTGTCGTTTGCGCTAACAGTTTCTTTGTAGAGTCCACAAAAGCAATGCCTTGCGTTATCTTCAAATACGTGTCTGTGTGTGCTGTCTGTCTGTGAAAGCAACGGCGACAACGCTGACGAGTCTTCAAGTGTCCGTTGACTCAGCTGGTGACGACAGAACCATCTGTGAAAGGACGCACCGCACCCCCGGAGGAGAACTTACTCCAACGACGGAGACGTGGGACACTAATCCGCCTTCTCTGGGACTGACAATCATGCGACCCCCCCCCCCCCCGCCCCAACTCTCCCCCCCCCCCCCCCACCCCCCCCCCCCCCCCCCCCCGCCCCCCCCCCCCCCCCCCCCCACCCCCCCCCCCCCCCCCCCCCCCCCCCCCCCCCCCCCCCCCCCCCCCCCCCCCCCCCCCCCCACCCCCCCCCACCCCCCCCCCCCCCCCCCCCCTCTACTGATTTTCGAGAGAACCCCACACGTTCTTGTTACACTTCGTCTGAACTGCATTGAGTAATGCCTCCTTGGAGCAGTACACGAAAGAGAATCTTCTGATTTGTTCACAGGCTATGGGGCATGCGTCAATGATTCCTTCCAATCTACGGTTAAAGAAGAAAACCTTGTGTCTACATTTTGTTTTAAACATTTTACAGATGCTAGCTGAGAGATGATTCAATCTTAAAAAAGTAATAATATCCTTTTTAGATACAATGTATACACAGACAGACAGACAGACAGACAGACAGACACAACACACACACACACACACACACACACACACACACACACACACACACACACATACACACACGTGTCGGGATGCTTCGTCAGAAAAGACAACTGAAGTGTCATCAAACGCCGAGCCCGATCAACACACACATGTTTCAATAGTTTCCCATTCCCTTCCTTGACCATGTCAGAACAAAATTTCTCTCTCTCTCTCTCTCTCTCTCTCTCTCTCTCTCTCTCTCTCTCTCTCTCTCTCTCACACCTACACACACACACACACACACACACACACACACACACACACACACACACACACACACACACACACACTAAAGAAAGAAATAATTCAAGGAAGTGTGTGGTGTTTCGTCTCAAGGGTAGGACTGTTAAGACCAGCTGGTAATCTGCAGAACTTAGGATACTGACATTGTCTGCTGTGCCGTACTAAGCTAATGTTTAAAATCAAAATCGTGTAAGTCTGAATTTTGATTTATCAAGGGAAAAAAAGTGTTGTCGTTATTGCTTTTTTGTTTGTTTGTTTGTTTTGCTTTTTTGTTTGTTTGTGTTTTTTTTTAGCACGAAGATAACTTCAAATGATCATCAATTTTGTAAAAAAATTTTTAAAAAATTCACTCCATATAATGCTCTGGTAAGTGTGACGTAATTTTTTAAAGTTTTGCCTTCCGTGTTCTCTTCGTAGTATTATTCCTACGTCGCCTATTATTATTACGGTCAGTCTGTACACAGCCATGCTAAGGTCCATCATGTTGCAGCTCCAGTACAAGGCGGTCCGCATGGAGTGATCAATACCGAGTCGTCATGAGGCAACCATCCGGAGGAGACACTGCTGTGTCTCCTCAGTAGTGTTCAATGGTGCCTGTGGTGATCCACCGCGCTTAAGGCACCTCCTCCTGCTGAGCCTCCTACTGACGACAAGAATTGCCTGGTCGCGCGAAGGCCATGGCGTCAGTGAGCGTTGGAGGGTACCTACCTATGGTTGCCTGATGTTATGAATATCTAGTCTGGGTTTCTTATTTGTGTCATAGGATCTCTCTCTCTCTCTCTCTCTCTCTCTCTCTCTCTCTCTCTCTCTCTCTCACACACACACACACACACACACACACACACACACACACACACACACACACACACACACACACTCGCTAGTATGCGCGCGCGTATGTACACGTAATACACAGTAAAGATAATGAAACGCGCCTTTTCGTATGTATTGTCTTCAAATGTTGTCTGTCAAGTTTGTACTCAGATTTAATGCGCAGCTTTCGGTGTATCGGACCTAAAAATCAGCACTGTCATCATCACTGAAGCAGAAATGCATACAGAGTCCATGATATGATATAAGATATACGACTAGAGTACGTTTCCATCCATTTAAAAAAAAATGTTGACGACTAACTGGCTTCCAAGAAAAATGTGTAGGTTTTTTAAAAACAAAATTCCGATTCACAATTTATGCTTTCAGAGCTTCTGACATACAAAAACATATGGATTTTAATAAAAGAGTGAAGAAATAGCTTTCGTAAAATCCACAAACCGGTTACTTAAAAAAAAATTATTCCGCTTCCGCAAACTGTTTTCCAAAAAATTATTCCGCTTCCGCAAACTGTTTTCCAATCAGCTTTATCTAGTGTTTTGTCGTTGTATCAAAGAATAAAGGAGGGAACGACGCTTTGCAACCGTCTTATGTTTCACATAGCGATTTTGCCACTTCCACATCGTAGTCTTCAGGAAATTCGTTTTCAACCAATCGCGTTTACAGACTTGGCAGCAGCAGTAACAGCCGGAAATAAATAAGTCGGGAGTGGGTTATTCCGCTTGGGAAGATTCCTTCGCTTCCTTCGCCTACGTCACCGTGAAAGAACATCAGCGTGTTTCCCCTTGAACAATACGTCTCCAGAGAGAGAGAGAGAGAGAGAGAGCGGTTCGTCGCGTCTGTAAGCCCCCCAGTAACAGGATTAAGTAGGAAGAGGCTATCCTTCCAAAAACGGCCCCAAAGCCCAGCCCTGATCGCAATTTACGGGCAGGTGTTGACAGGTGAAAAGATGACACTAAGGATTAACACTGATGAGGCAATTCTTTCCCTCAGTCAGCGCCTAGGCCGCAAGTGGCTACTTGTAACAAGCCAGAAACAAGCGACCCAGCAGACCTGAATAACAGGTTTGATAAGAGCTTATTCAACGCTGGGCTCCAGGCTGATCAATAGGCTGGAATAGAACCGTCTGTGCTTTGTTCGTTTGTAAGTAGCAGTGAAAACATTCCATGTAGTTTTCTTGGTTTAGCGTGTCGCAGTCAAAGCCGTTGTTTTCCAACTGGAGTGTTAACAGCCTCTCAAAAGTGTGAGTAAGTGCGTGTAAAGCCAAGTGGAGTCCAAGTTTTATTTTGAGTTGGTATGTTGAATGAACAGTATGTCTGTTTCCTCTCATCAAGCTCTCTATAAAGAAAAAGAAAACTGGAAGAAAGAAAAGTAAAAATATATTGAGACATCGGAAGACAAAGAGAAGTAGAACAGCAGGGCTTAAACAACGACACAAAGAGTAAACAGGCCAACTCATTTCGCGCTAAAACGTTAAGTCAGCGCTCGTTTGCATATCAAGCCCATTTCGCTGGGAATCAACTTTCACATCAGCTTAGCTCCTCTGCCACGCTACATTCTTTTAACTGAAACCTGAACACTTTTCTTTTCCCCTCTGACTTACCGATAAAATACGTTTCGCTATTGTTTGGAAGTAATGTATGTGCTTGAATGTCTGTAACCACACCATTATTTACGACCCTCTCGCGCCGACTTTGACAAGAGACGTGATTGCTCGTTCTTCATTTTTCGTTGTCCTGAGTGTTGTTTCTCTTGCCTGAAGAAGACCTAAGAGGTCGAAGCGCGTCGTGTTTTGTCCTGTAATTCATTTGTCCATGTTACCTGGCAGAGTTGGTCCAAGTGCGTTTTAAAATTGGATTTATCCGTCATCGGTTTTGTTCGACAGGCAGATACGGATGGAGAGAGTGAGTGAGAGGGCCGGGTACATGGTGCTATGCTTGGATGCAGTTCGAGTGTACCGGCATTCGTTTTGTGTATTGCCCCTTGTTGCTGGTTTGATTTGTAGTTTGATGTACGTACTTCATGGTGTAAACGTCAAAGGCATTCAATTGATTAGGCGTGCAAATATTTTTTGTTTACAACAACAGCATCAATCATGATAATGATAATAACAATAATGATAATTTAATAATTACAATAACAAAGCCAAAAACAACAATAACAACAACACCACCAATAATAATAATCATCATAATAACATGCACGCCCTTTCTCTCCTCAGTACCTTCTCTCACATTTGTGTATACGACAGCACATTGTTCCATCCACATAAATAATCAATGCACCCCTCCCGCAAAAAAAGAAAAAGAAAAAAAAAAGAAACAAAAAGCAGAACATATTACAATGAATGAGTAAAACAACCGAATAGACTGATGCATAATCAACCGATCAACATAAAACAGATAGGGTGAGAATGTGTGCTTTGGATGTGGCGTCAAAAATCTAAGCTTGATATCCCATTTTCTATCCTCTGTGCTCCATGGCTTTCCACATACATTCCTATGAACTGGTATTAACATAAACTGATACATGATGAATCGATAAACATATGAATAAACAAGGTACGGAGAGAAAGAGAGTGATTCGGAAGAAGTATTAACGATATAAACTTCATATCCCATTTTCGATGCGCTTTGCTCGATGATTTTTCACACATAACAATTTTGAACTGGCATTAACCGTGCTCACATTCTCAACGGTGTTGTTGCTCCATAAACCACCTCCAGAGAATTGAAATTTAAAAAAAAGAGATTTTTTATAAAGTATCACTTGGTGTGGGAAACGATTCTGCATGACTATCTCTGTGGTGTGTCTCTTATCTTTTAGGGAGTGCTTCCATTCGAAACAATGTGCGATCAAAGAGTTTGATTTCAACATCATTAATTGCATTGTTCTGTTTCACATAATTATGCTGGGCGGGTCAGTTTCTACTGGTGTCATTACAGCCGTCGCATAATTTTGAAACATAATTATTGGCTGTGTGAGAACAACAGAAAAGCGAATGGGAAATAACTTCGGTTATTTAACTTTTTTTTGTCTAATTGTAGCTGACTTAAATGTTTTACCGTACAGACGGTGGAAATAACTTCGGTTATTTAACTTTTTTTTGTCTAATTGTAGCTAACTTAAATGTTTTCCGTACAGACGGTGGAAATAACTTCGGTTATTTAACTTTTTTTTTGTCTAATTGTAGCTGACTTGAATGTTTTACCTACAGACGGTGGAAATAACTTCGGTTATTTAACTTTTTTGTCTAATTGTAGCTAACTTGAATGTTTTACCCTACAGACGGTGGAAATAACTTCGGTTATTTAACTTTTTTTTTGTCTAATTGTAGCTAACTTGAATGTTTTACCGTACAGACGGTGGAAATAACTTCGGTTATTTAACTTTTTTTTGTCTAATTGTAGCTAACTTGAATGTTTTACCGTACAGACGGTGGAAATAACTTCGGTTATTTAACTTTTTTTGTCTAATTGTAGCTAACTTGAATGTTTTACCGTACAGACGGTGGAAAATAACTTCGGTTATTTAACTTTTTTTTGTCTAATTGTAGCTAACTTGAATGTTTTACCGTACAGACGGTGGAAATAACTTCGGTTATTTAACTTTTTTTGTCTAATTGTAGCTAACTTGAATGTTTTACCGTACAGACGGTGGAAATAACTTCGGTTATTTAACTTTTTTTGTCTAATTGTAGCTAACTTGAATGTTTTACCGTACAGACGGTGGAAATAACTTCGGTTATTTAACTTTTTTTGTCTAATTGTAGCTAACTTGAATGTTTTACCGTACAGACGGTGGAAATAACTTCGGTTATTTTAACTTTTTTTTTGTCTAATTGTAGCTAACTTGAATGTTTTACCGTACAGACGGTGGAAATAACTTCGGTTATTTAACTTTTTTTGGTCTAATTGTAGCTAACTTGAATGTTTTAAGCTAACGACGGTGGAAATAACTTCGGTTATTTAACTTTTTTTTGTCTATTGTAGCTGACTAAATGTTTTACCGTACAGACGGTGGAAATAACTTCGGTTATTTAACTTTTTTTTGTCTAATTGTAGCTAACTTGAATGTTTTACCGTACAGACGGTGGAAATAACTTCGGTTATTTAACTTTTTTTTGTCTAATTGTAGCTAACTTGAATGTTTTACCCTACAGACGGTGGAAATAACTTCGGTTATTTAACTTTTTTTTGTCTAATTGTAGCTGACTTAAATGTTTTACCGTACAGACGGTGGAAATAACTTCGGTTATTTAACTTTTTTTGTCTAATTGTAGCTAACTTGAATGTTTTTACCGTACAGACGGTGGAAATAACTTCGGTTATTTAACTTTTTTTTGTCTAATTGTAGCTAACTTGAATGTTTTACCCAACAGACGGTGGAAATAACTTCGGTTATTTAACTTTTTTTTGTCTAATTGTAGCTAACTTGAATGTTTTACCGTACAGACGGTGGAAATAACTTCGGTTATTTAACTTTTTTTTGTCTAATTGTAGCTAACTTGATATGTTTTACCGTACAGACGGTGGAAATAACTTCGGTTATTTAACTTTTTTTTGTCTAATTGTAGCTAACTTGAATGTTTTACCGTACAGACGGTGGAAATAACTTCGGTTATTTAACTTTTTTTTGTCTAATTGTAGCTAACTTGAATGTTTTTACCGTACAGACGGTGGAAATAACTTCGCTTATTTAACTTTTTTTTGTCTAATTGTAGCTGACTTAAATGTTTTACGTACAGACGGTGGAAATAACTTCGGTTATTTAACTTTTTTTTGTCTAATTGTAGCTAACTTGAATGTTTTACCGTACAGACGGTGGAAATAACTTCGGTTATTTAACTTTTTTTTGTCTAATTGTAGCTAACTTGAATGTTTTACCGTACAGACGGTGGAAATAACTTCGCTTATTTAAAAATTTTTTTTGTCTAATTGTAGCTGACTTAAATGCTTTACCGTACAGACGGTGGAAATAACTTCGGTTATTTAACTTTTTTTTGTCTAATTCTAGCTAACTTGAATGTTTTACCGTACAGACGGTG
>CM031615.1:29420669-29435669 GCA_018398815.1 Conus ventricosus
TCCCTTATCCTCTGTTACTTCGCGGAGTGTCGTTATGCTACGTTAACGAAAGTTTTAAGTGTTGGGCGATCATGGTGTAAGCTTTTGAAAATCACACTAACAGCTTGTGACGAATTTCCCCCCAGTAGGTTTGACATTCTACAACCACTGATCAGCCATCATCACAAGGAAACAAACATTAGTAGGGAGAGACTTCAATAGTGTCGAACACGCTGCTCAACGCCTTGCATGTATCGCATCTGAGCTAATCCGACAAACGGATAATGCCACCCGCAAACACGAACAAACATGCTCGCGCTACAAGTTGCGTAGCACGTTCCTGGTCGCCTTAACAACGTTGGGAAAGAGAAAGCGGGATACCAGATTGAACCCTAGCTTGATCTAACTCTTGTCTTCTATAATTGCATACTTGCTTCTCATCGATAAACGCCTTACCCCCTAACTCTCTCCATCCACCTTTTTGTTTTCACTTCTACCCGTCTAAATCTCAAGACACCTTCTTCCAGCCTCACCACCTCTGTTCTTTCCAAGATCTTTCCCCTTGGCGACCTATTCTTTCACAATGCTTTCGTGTAATCATGCACTCAAATTTACATGAGCCTGTCGGGTTATAACTTCTAGCAGTGGCCTGAATTAAGACAGCTAAAATCGATGCTGCGGACTCATTGGCGCTGGTCGTCAGTTTGACCTCCCTCCCGAATGTTTGTGTTCTCATTGCAAATCCCCATCTCTTCCCCCTCTTAAACATCTTTTATCTCCTTCACTTTAGTTCTTTCTCCCAATTTTCAATCTCCTCGTCAAGAGTTCTCTTTCCCTTTTCCTATATTCTCTCTCCCTTCTGTCCTTTCGCCCTCCCCCTGTCATCAACACACTTCTCTTCTTTGTTTTCTTTTTCCTTCTGCTTCCTTCAGTTTTTCTATTTTCTGTTCTCTCCTCTCATCTTCAGTCTTCTTGAATCTTCTCTTCCATACCCCATGTCACCACCACCTGGGTTGACTTTCTCCTGTGCTATTTTCCTCTGACGTTCTCCCAAGTTTTAATGCATTCCTGTCCCATGCCTCTTATCGCTTCCGTCTCTCTCATTTCAACGTTCCTCTTCATCTCCCCCCCCCCCCCCCCCCCCCCCCTTCCTTTCAATTTTCCAAAGTCTCTAAATTCCTACATCCTCTCAATTCACACCTTGCATCTGTCTCTCTCCTCTCTCTCTCTCTCTCTCTCTCTCTCTCTCTCCATTCCAAATGCTTCCTTTTCACCCCTTACAAATCCGACCTTTAACCCTTTTCAGACCCCACTCCCCTCTTCTCCGTCAACTGATGAGATGAGAATTGTTAAAAAGAAAGAAAGAAACAAGAAAGTATTACACCAGTCATGGGTGTCATGTGGCTCTGAATCTTCATTTTCCTAAAGATCTGTTGCATTCACTTGTGATTGTATGTCACAAGCTTCTCGTGTTATCCTATTCTTGTTAATCAGAAATGCATTCCATTATGCATGAGCTCATACTGCCTTTGATGCTGAGGAAAGGGAAACGAGGCTGGAGCTGTGACACATTTTTGTTTTTCTTTCTTTCTTTTTGCATTCTGGTGGCTATGTATGTATGCATGCATGCATCATGTGAATCAGGATGGCCTTTGGAAGAATCTGCACAAATGTGGATGCGCTGAAAAGCTCTTCACACTGATATATCTCTTTCATGATGGCGTAAAGGCAAGGGAACCGGAAATTGGTGATGCGTCAGACCTATTTCGAGAGAAACAAAGCAGACCAAGGCCCCCACCCTTGTCTCTCTTGGAATATCAGTGCCGATGGGCGCCTTTGGTGCCTTTGACAAAGGGTTGTATTTCCAGTTCGCTCAGATGGCAGAGTTTTCAACCTGCCGCGTCCAAAAGCCAGAGCTAGAGTGTTTGAGGCCATTCTGCATGAGTTCGTCTTCCTGGCTGTGCATCGGCCGCACACTCATACTGAGACATCCAGCGCAGAACAGACCGCTTCGCAATTACCTACATACGAACTTACCTCACAACCAATCTCGGCAAGACCGAGGCCACGTTTCAACCCTTACCACCAAAGGATGCCAGCATTCAAGCCCCATCACCTGTTGTCGTCAACAACACAGAGATCAAGACTGTGGACCAGTTCTGCAGCCGTTTGAGCGGCAATGGATCTCTGGATGTTGAGGTGACACTGAATTGTGAAGGCCAGTGCTTTCCTCGGAGGACTGACAAGGAAACTGTGGGAAAACCTCATCACATCCCGTACTAAAACAGATGTGCAGAAGGCAGTCGTTCCGAGTTCTCTGCTTCATCCTTGCCAGTCCTAGAGCACCTACAAATGACACATCCAACAGTTAAAACGAATCCACCAGTGTTGCCTGCCCAAGATCTGCAACATCAGGTGGGAGGGTAAAGTGTTCGACCATCAGGTTCTGGACATCGTGGACTTTTAAGGATCAAGTGTTTAGTCATCACGTGTCAGCCACGACCTGCGGGATATACCATCTGGCTTGAGGACAACAGGACGCTTTAAGTGCTCCTGCTCGGCCAGCCGAAGCGGAGCAATGGGACCATGGTTGATCCCTTCGCATAGGGGCACTCGGAACACCCACTTCTGGAACTGCGTGAGCAACGGTCATCTGAGAACATACTGCCCTCGACAGATCCTGCTGGAAAAGCCTGCGCACAAAAGCTCGAAATGACGACAGCTAGCGCTATTCAGGCAACGAGGAAGAGGAGGACGTAGGGCCAAACCTCGTTGATTTTCTTCCCTTGCAGTGTCGGCAGTTGATCGTGTGTCTCTGTGATGGGCCTCCATTCCCACAGGATGACCCATTGTGGAAAATGACCTTCATGCACACTCCTTTATTGAACCGCCGGGCGATTCCACCATCATAAGTAAATAAGTATGTATGTATGTATGTATGTATGCATGTATGTACGTATGCGCGCGCGTGTGTGTGTGTGTGTGTGTGTGTGTGTGTGTGTGTGTGTGTGTGTGTGTGTGTGTGTGTGTGTGTGTGTGTGTGAAAGAGAGAGAGAGAGAGAGAGAGAGAGAGAGAGAGAGAGAGAGAGAGAGAGAGTGAGTGTGTGTGTGTGTGTGCGCGCGCGTGAGTGAGTGAGTGAGTAAGTGAGTGAATGAGTGTGTGTGTGTGTGTGTGTGTGTGTGTGTGTGTGTGTGTGTGTGTGTGTGTGTGTGTGTGTGTGTTCCTGAATATCTGCTTATGTTTTCGTACATGAATGTAAATAATATGTATGTTCCAATGTTTGTGGCTTTTTTGTCTGTTCTCTTTCTTTCGTTTTGTTTGTCTGTTTGTGTTCTTTCATATTGCACTTAAATTACCTGCAGTTAAAATCAGTTATCAACATCATGGAGAACAAGTTTTAAAAAAAATGCCGTAAACACACAATCCGATTCAGTTCTTTACTGTTTAAAACTAGTGTATCTTGAATGTAAACAACATACGTTGTGTGTCTAAAGGCTGGGGTCCAAAAATGCCATTTTCCCCTCAAGTTGCGTGCCATTCTTGTTTGTTTGTTTGTCTCAGGTGCACGCTAACGAGCAACGTCATCTGACCGAGACTCTGACCTTTGTCCTGACTGTCAGGCTGTGAGGAAGGGGAGCCAGAATCCCTTATAGTCTAGGCTGATGTGGGAATCATCGTTCAGATCGTTACCATTTCATGAAATTTGGCACACACGTAGCTTTTGATGCCCTCTTTCGATTAAGAGGATGACACACGTGATCGGACTACGTTTTGAAGGTTAAATGTATACTGCTCAAAACTTATTAAGCTTGTATTGAAATATCCTAAGTTATGAGAAAACAATCTGAGTTTTTACAACAAATAGTACACTATGTAATTGTGACATGCTATAAATGGTGTATAGGAACCATTTGTGCAATATGGTAATAATATGTAATCTTTTAAAGTATATACTACGCAAACATTTTTGTGCATCATTGGAATTTTATGCAATTATTTTGATGTCGAAACTATTGTTCTGTTTGGTATGATTTCGTCAAATTTGGTACACAAAGCAGCTTTTGGTGTCGTCTTTTGACTTAGAAAATGACACATGCGATCGGAAATGTTTTGATGGCTATTATATACTATTCTAAATGTATTAAGCATCTATGAAAATATCCTAAATTACGATAACATTTCAAAACCCATATTGATTTAGTCTCTGTATGGCTACCCTGATGAGGTTCATGGCGTGAAGTATCATGACAGCTGACTGTGCTTTCTCTGTGAAAGTGGCAGCAGAGCTATTTTGGAGACAGGTCTTTCCACTTGCTGTGTGCTAGCATGAAACGCAGCCCATGAAATGAAGTCTTCCGCATCAAGACTGTCTTTACTTACCAAAGCTTCAACATTTGATAACCACTCGTTTTCCTTTGCCATAGAAGTCATAAGGGCATCAGACTGAGCCTTCAGATCACCAACGGTTTCCGGTGCATAACAGTCTCTGGTGAGGCTAGCTTCTGGGAGATCAGTATATTCTGCAGGCAGCAAGGTGACCTTTTTGCTTGCTCTGGGAATGATCAGAGGTGTTTCTCTTGGTTTGCCAGGATTGGTGACTGTTGGAAGCTGCACAAGAGAGATGGCAGTGCCGTGAAAAGAGTCTTTGGACCGCAGAGACGATGTGTTGTGGTCAAGATTATCCACAGCCCCAACAGTGAAGAGTCCTTCATTCAGCTTTGGTGGACACACACACTGCTCCTCCTCAAACCTTGAAGACACAGAGTTACCAAGCTGAGTGACAATTTCCATCGTTCTGCTGTAGGAGATACACAGACCCAGTTCAGACAGTTTATCGATTGTTTCCCTCTGCCTTGTCCGGAAGTATATCATCAGGCTAATGTAGATAGCCATTGGTGTTTCTCGTGGTTTGGGGTGATATTGTTTTGAAGAAGAGTGAATCTTGTTTCCAACATCTTCTTTTTTGTATTGAACATCATTAGCTCTGAGACAGACAAAACGGATTTTAATTTTGCACCATTGTGGGCACTTTCAGCTTCAAACTGACCTCCATGCATAGCCATGCCAATAAAAGCACAAAGACTAGGTGGAACTACAGTTTCTGCTGCCTCTGAAGTAAATGTGCCATCAAAACTGTATTCTTTTGAGAGAATGTCTCTGCGCACAATTTGTGCAGCTCGTGCAATGTGCACAGCATTATCATCAGCTTGAGTGTCAGCACTGACTATGTTGCTCATGTCAGCATCAAAGAGCAGAACAACTTCCTTTTCCTGCCTCTGTGCTTGCAGATCTGGAATTTGACTAGGAAGTCTTTCTTTCAGTCTGGTTGGATTGACCTTTCTATCATATACTGGATCCAGATCAAGCATTCTGTTGTCATACATTTTGCAGAGTTCGGACAATTTGAAAAGTGAAAGATCTGAATTGTTTCTCTCTTCTTCAATGAAGAAAACAAGTTCACTGAGAACTGTAGCTTCAAGACTCCGGTCAGTGGGAGCATTGCTACTACTCTGTTTCCTTAGATGCAGTCTGTAGCGGTTGTGTAAAGCAAGCTTACATTTGGAATGGTACTTAGCATCCAGTGCATGCATGCCCCCTTCTGAAAGTTTTCCGAGAAGTACTCTGTCTTGCAGAATCTCTGCATACTCACGTATCGTTTTATCAACAGAAAATGAGCGACAACTGTCCTGATCGATCATCTTCTCCACAGAAAAAACAGCTTTGTGTTCTTTCAAGACTCTGCCCTGACATCTTTCGAGTTTTAACTGGACTTTTGTAATGCTCCTGTTTATGTTCACGTTTCTGAGCTGCCTTCATTGCACGTTCTACCTTTTGGTTATCTATTTTATTTCGACAAGTTCTGTGCCACACAGCTTTGTTTGCTTCACATGTAGTAAGCATATCAGGACCTTCATCCAAAAGCTGTTTTCTGATTGGAAGGGTCAGTCTGCCAAGTGCGTGAAGTTTGAAAATGTTTTCGACTGTATTTTTATATCCTGTCGCTACACCTGACTTCTTACTAAATTTGCTTCCATGTGATGGATCAATCACTTTTTCCTCTTTTTCAGTTTGACAGAAAACGCATAGATTCCAGTTCACATTCAATATTTCTGGTGAAACACTCGAACAACATGCATGATCCTGAAGTATAATAGTTTCTGCATGATCTGTTGCTTGCATGCTTGACTCCTCAGCAACAGGTGCATACATTGTAGTCCATGGCGACACGTTGTTGTCTCCTGCTGTAGTTTTTTTCTTCAGGGATGACAGGCAGGCGTCCTTGAAATTCCTCGGAACATTCCGGCTCTTTGACACTGGAAAAGTCGTTCGCCGTTGTGCTGGGGTTCATCTTTTGTAGATGTGTTTGGGGCGACTTGAACCTGGTTGCCCTCGGGTTAAGTATACAGAGTCTGAAGTAGGAAAATTATATTTGCATTATGATAATGAGCATACTTCTGTACTATCCTATTGGTCCTACTCTGCCCATCTCAACACACATACATACACATCGAAAGAGAGAGAGAGAGAGAGAGAGAGAAGAGAGAGAGAGAAGAGAGAGAGAGAGAGAGAGAGAGAGAGAGAGAGAGAGAGTGTTCACACACAGACACACACAGACATATACACACACACACACACACACACACACACACACACACACACACGAACGCACGCACGCACGCGCGCGCACACACACACACACACACACACACACACACACACACACACGTAATAAAATTATGCTATTAAAACAATTTAATATGTGCTTACATTGTAGGCAGTATACACTGTTTCAAAAAGTATACATGGTGTGTGCAACACACACCCTCGCACATCTGAGTACTTCTCCCCCCCCCCCCCCCCCCCCCCCCCCCCCTCCCTGCTCCCCTGACATTTTGCATCCCCCATAATCTACATTGTACATGCACAGTTAAAATGCACTTATAATAAAACCTTGAAAAGTTCAACAAAAGACATCTTTCAGCATAAAAACGAGTGGCCAGGGCATTAAAACTCTCCTCTCTCTCTCTCTCTCCTCTCTCTCTCTCTCTCTCTCTCTCACACACACACACACACACACACACACACACACACACACACTACATGGTGTTGGAGACTGGAACCAGCTCGATAATAAGCTTTGATCGTCCACTCTGGCTACTTGCAACAAATTCACAGAATGGGGACTAAAAAAAAAACAAAAACGATTCTTTCCATCGAAGGCACACACACAAAAAGAAAACAACGCTGTGCTTGCTATCTAATTGCCAAGCCATTGTCTCAAAACGTACGTTAAACGAAAAGCAAGCCATGTGGTCGTTCCAGTTTAGGACTCTTCCATTTCACATGGGTTAGTTCATGACGTCAACGGAATGCCACGCCAGTACGCGTTTATTGTTCAACCTAGCCCAACGCCCCTGCTCGTCAGTAGAATGGCCACTACCACTGCGCATGCCAGCATCCTGCTGCCAACGCGAGTCTGTCTGGATGGTGCAGCGTGTTCTCACAGAAACAGAAACAAATACACACACATACACTGATAATTACAAGTGTTAAATACCTTACCTGAGTAAATTATTGCTATTTATCCATCATACGAGCATCGTATGAACTGTCGTCTGCTTAGTTTGTGCTAGCTTGTGTTCTCGATGTCTGATTCGCTGAATTCAGGTTAGCCGGGTCAACGCATGAGCGATTACTACGCACCTTCGCACTTTTGCAACATTCGCAACATCATAGAGTCCTGTTTTGTTTTCTTATTTTCATTATGAAAACAAACTCGGACAGCGTGTGTCATCCTCTTAATTAAAAAAGCATTTAACGAAGTATTCATCCTGTAAATTTCATAAAATGGTAACGAAGTGAACGATCGCTATAGTAAAGTTCCAACATCAGCCTAGACTATTAAGAGGGAATGAACCTCAATGAAAACGACGCGAACAGTCTCCACCAATCAGGAGACGCTGCCATGTCAGGCTTCCTACGCCTCTTTCTGTCCAAGTTTCGGGGACTTTCCCAGGGCTGTGCAAAGAACCCCTGTTTCGCTTTGAAGAATTTGTCCCATACAGAAACCTGTTGCATGCTGCTATACACACCGTTGAAGCATTCACCAGCAAATCATCACGAAGTAACTATAAACTTTGATAATTCGATGTCATCTATCAGAATTGCCACCTTGTTCTGTACATCTTGTGAAGGAAAAAAATTCTCGCCCAAAACAAATTCGATGTCTTTTCAATTCCTTTGGAACACAAATATAACTCTCCAAGTACTTTCAAGACACTGAAATGGGGGATTCAAAATTTCTGGGATTTTCGAAACCCATCAAGAACCCCAAGGATCCTGTACGATGCATGGTGGTACACTGAAGACCAAGAGACCAGCACGTCATTAAGAAAAAAAGATTTCCTGTCTGACCCCAAGCCCTTAAAGAACAACATACAACTAGTTCGAAATCAAGAGGAGTGTGAACGAGCACTCCATAGATTTCATGAAGAAATTAACTGGCAAAGCATCATTCGAAAGAAAATAGATGATGAGAAACACAACTTATTCCACCACAGCAAAAACAAGATGCAAATCATATAAACGTACTCCCAGTTTATCTTCCAGAAAAACGTCACAATCAAACATGCGTCATAATGTATTTCGTTACTGAGATATTCTACAAAGAAGAAAAACTGTTTTGGGCCGTTGCAGCCGTTAGTAACGGCTATGTTGGTAAAAATAAAACATCGGGCATCATCAGTGACCCACAATGAACATACCTACAAATTTTCAGAAAGATCGGCCCAGAAGTTTCGTCTGAAGCGAGTGGAACAGATTTTGACCACGGACACACTGACAGCATTTCTTTGTTCCCATTGTAAAGTACACCCTGTTCTATAAGAACTGGGAATACAAAAACGAACGAATATAATATACAAACACAAAAAACGCAAGAAACCATCGCTTTAAGCCGATCGTCGACCCAGCAGGGCATTCTCCAAGGAGGGTACCATGAACCGCCCGCCCGTGTTTGTGATTGTCTCTAAGACACGTTTCGTCTCACAAGGACTTCTTTATTTTTGTTTTACAGCATTCCCTGCGGGGCACTTACAAAATGACAGGTCATAACACTTCTTTTTTTCTGACATTCAGAGGCTGTAAACTGTCCGCGCCGAGGTGTCCATGGGCATCGGTAATGGCTCATTTTCATGGCTAAATGATGACATCGGATGACGAGGATCGCTTTTCGCTGCCTGCTGAACAAACCTGAGGACATAGCCATGAATAGGGGCATGGTGCGGGGGGTGGGTGGGGGGGGGGGGGGGGCGGGGAGGGGTATACTCAAGGGGGCGTGAGCTTGCTGTGTAAAGCCAATCGAATCAAGCTGCTGTCGTTTGAGGAGCTCTTACATGGACGCGCTGGGCATTTCGCGAACTCGGTGAAAATTCACGGATAATGCCTTATTCTCTCCTAAATGCGAGGCAAATGGGAAGGGAGGCAAGGTGAGAATGGGGGCTGGAGGGAGTGGAGACGAGGAAAGGGGAGGGGGTGCAAGAAAAGTAGCTACTGTAATTTGTCATTTTGGGAGGAGGGGAAAGAAAATAAAAGTAAACTCTGAAGAATGATCTCTCTCTCTCTCTCTCTCTCTCTCTTGCCAACATCATTGCAACCACAAATTACAGGAGCCGTGTAATGTCAGCCAGGCCATTTTCTTTCCCCGAAACCGTTTCAGAACGCTCACTCCATGATTATTCAAACACAAGGGTTCACTCTAGAAGCGCGAGAAGAGTAGGGAACAAGGATAGGGGGACCTGTGGAGATGGAGCGCGATGGGGGGGGGGGGGGGGGGGGGGGGGGGGGGTTAGGAGGTCAATACAAAAAAAAAAGAAAAAAAAAAAGGCAAAAATCCCTGAGGGTGGATGGGTAAGAAGTGAACTACAAACCAACAGGCAAACGTACTATGAACTCTTTGCCAGGTCGACTGAAGAAAGAAAGCAACGGATTAAACAGAAAACGGGAAGGATAATCAGGAAAGAGCAGATCACCGCCAAGGTCGAACGGATCCTGGACCGGTCCTTTGATCTTGGTCGGCTCTAAACCCTAATGGCTTAGTTTCAAAGTGCGGTAATTGCAGGGTGAAATTGAAACACATTTTTAAAAGTAATGTTAAGAGACTCCGCCGGTGAACATGGACAAGCAAAAGACAAGACAAGACACACGCACTTAATGGCTTGGTCATTGGGTCAGATTTCATACTTGCACCAAATTTTGTTGAAACAGGTTCCCTAGTTTCGGCGTGATTTTGCTGAGCGAATGCTGGTTCCCGCTCTTTGATCCTAATCAGCATCACGGGATCCACTCTTGAACTTCTTGGGAGGAAACTTCGTTAATACTGCTACAGCAGGTGATTGTGTTGTGTTGTGTTGTTTGTGGTGTGGTGTGGTGTGGCGTGGTGTGGTGTGGTGTGGCGTGGTGTGGTGTGCTCTGTGTGTGTGTGTGTGTGTGTGTGTGTGTGTGTGTGTGTGTTTGTATGTGTGTGTGTGTGTGTGTGTGTGTGTATGTGTGTGTGTGCGTGCGTGCGTGCGTGCGTGCGTGCGTGCGTGCGTGAGAGAGAGAGAGAGAGAGAGAGAGAGAGAGAGAGAGAGAGAGATAGCAAGACAGACAGACAGGTAGACAGACGGACAGTGTGTGTGTGTGTGTGTGTGTGTGTGTGTGTGAGAGAGAGAGAGAGAGAGAGAGAGAGAGAGTGTGTGTGTGTGTGTGTGTGTAAGGCGGGTGGAGGCAGAGGGGGTAGGCGGGAGTGAAGCACGCCGACTGCGAGAGTGCTTTGGCCGTTGACCAATCTTGGCAAAGAGACACCTCCTGCCCTCCTCCCACCATCGCTCCTCCCCCCACCCCCACCCCTCCGTCCCCACCTGACCCCCTACTCCACCCTCCACCATCTTTTATCATTCCTTCCATCCACTCTCGACCGTCCCGAAGATACCTCTCCCACACGCTAATGCCCGCCATAACAAGCCTTGTCCAACCTAGTAACGATGACTTGGCAGTTACGTCAGGCGGTTTGGCCGTTACGTCAAGACTGGGCGCAGGGTGTGTATAAGTCCCCCCCCCCCCCCCCTCCGTTGTTCTCTCTCCCTCCAGACGAGACGTTTGGACCGGTGTGTCACACTTAGAATGGAAAACAAACAACACAACTTCCCAATCCTTTGTTTCTTTTTCGGCTCTCTCACGGAGCCCCCGGACAATGACACGACAACAACAGCCTTACGTAAAATAATTAGGAGAGAAAGCGGGAGCGAAAGGAAGCACGAAAGCAATAAAAGGAGATTGGGGGTATCTAAATGGCTCAGCGGTACAGCAGCGACTTGGAAAGTCAGATTTGTTGCGGGTTCCAATCTCGTTGGCGCCTAACTGAAAAACGGGCTTTTTTCCCCCTCCCCTTTGCCGACGTCATCCTGGTGGCGCCGGTTGTAGTATTAGATATGTGGCGTCCTTGCCCCTTTCATTCCCTTATGTCCTTCCAGCTCCCCCCCCCCCCCCCCCTCCTTCACCTCTTCTCATGAAATTGTCGCCCCTGCAAGCCATATCCCGTATGCGGATGCAAACGTTACATTTGTATGTTTAATAACGGGAAAAAAAGCCCTGACTGAAACCAGCCCGAATTGGCCCAGTAGTGAGCTTATGGTGGGCTGCGGGTTGGGAGTTCACGGGTTCGAATCCCATTCGAGCCATTCTTTTATTTTGTGTATGCCCCCCCCCCCCCCCCCCCCCCCCCCCCCCCCCCTCCCCATCTAGGTCAGCTGCTACGCAGAGTTAAGAAAATAACAGAATCCAGTAGGAAGACTGGAGCCACACAGTTGAAGTTCACCTAATTAATGAACGCACCTTCGACAGTGTTGCTCAAAACATTATGACCAACACCACAGGTGTCTGTATCTCTCAGGCCTAGCTCACACCTGGATCAGCAGCATGAGGTTGTGGTCGGTGGCATCATGTTGACAGATACAGTAGTTGGATGGACAGGGTGGTGGTTCTTTCCGGAAGGGAACGTTCACTCACGCTTGCTCAACGACTAAGCGACTGTTGTCGTCAGTACGGGGCCGGGTAGGTGATATCTTGGGTAATTTGGAGTCAGAACAGGCATACTAAACACCAAGCACTTGTTGTCGTCGCTACGGGGCATGGCAGAATGATGTCCTACATATGTCGGGTCAGAACAGGCACTACTAAACACCAAGCACTTGTTGTCGTCGCTACGGGGCATGGCAGAATGATGTCCTACATATGTCGGGTCAGAGCAGGCACACCACTGGACACCAGTGAAGCAGTTCAACAGCAGTAAAGTACTCCCTGTAACGGGTTGTTCCATGACAGCCAGACAGTTAGTGCTCCTCGTGGGGGGTGTCAATGCTAAGACCATGACAGGACAAACCTGGGGGGGGGGGGGGGGGGGGAGGGAGTGAAGGAGGTGATGAGCGACGTGAGGGAAACGTTACACTAACCTGTTGGGAACCATCAGGGCTCTTAACATTTTAACCTGGATTACGCTGGTCCATAACTTGCCCTTAAAGCATCTCCATCCCCCTCCTCTAAACTCACCCACCTTCAGTCCCCCCCCCCCTCTCTCTCTCTCTCTCTCTCTCTCTCTCTCTCTCTCTCTCTCTCTCTCTCTCTCCCGCCTCCCCCACATCCCTTTCCGTCGACGAAGAGGAGGAGAGAGAGAGAGAGAGAGAGAGAGAGAGAGAGAGAGAGAGAGAGAGGAGGTTGGCTCTCCGTGGGACGAACATCTTAAGGGTACTCCCATTTTCCGTTCTCTATCCACATCCACATCCTTCACCTTCCTGTAACTCACTCAGACCACAGATAGCGCAAGCGGGCGTGTTGAAAAGACTGCCTGACCTGACAACAGCGTGGTGCGGAAACAGCCCGGACTGAAGACCTAAAACGTCCGTCCACAGCTGCCCACAGGTTGACTCAAATTCATCAATGCTAGTTACTAGGAAGAAAGGTGGCAGAGTGGTTTAGACGTTCGCCTGCCAATCCAACGTGTGAGAAGTGCGTGGGTTCGAGCCCTGCCTTTCTCGCCTTCTTTCGCAGTTTGAATGACAAATCGAACTGAACGTCAAGTCCATCGGATAGGGACTACAAGCGAGTCGGACCGTGTGCCTTCCTGGCCCCCTGCACACGTTAAAGAACCCACGGCAGTTGAAAATCGAAAAGAGCAGGGGGATTCCCCGTTGCCCTGGCAAAATTGATGTAGATTGAAGATAGCCGCCTGGTATTTCTTACCAAGCCACAAAAATTGTCACTTAATAATTACTGTTATCGTGTGCCATCGTGTGCCGGTGGAGATGGAGGACACGTATAAACATCGCATGCATGCTATGTGAGAAACTGGAGGGATAAATGAAAATGAGTGACTGATATTTGAATGGTACGGGAAACGACTGAATGAGCGCCAGTAGGCTGCTCTCCGGCCGGCTCTACCTGGGTAGGCAGCCCGTTGAGTGAGTGAGGTAGTGGTTTTATTGTAAAGCGCTTAGAGCTTGGTCTGTGACCGAGGATAGGCGCTATATAAACACCCAATATATTTTTTTTAAATACTGTAATTTGGACAGGACGGCTTGTTACGCTCAGAGAGTTTAAGGCTGACCTAAAGCGGGTACCACAGATCTTGTGTGGTTAGTTGGAGATCGATGAACGCAGCCGTTTTAGACGCCGCTTTTCACAAAACACCTTTATGCAATCATTATCAAGAAAAAAAACAGCACTTAAGTATTAAAACAGCGAAACCTAGCCAGCTGGATGACTCACCAAAGTCTCACAGAGATAGCTAATCCAGACATGGTGAGAGTGTTGAAGAGCTTAGGACACACACAGTGGTCTCTTTCATTCCATGATATCACATTACTTCTCTCTCTCTCTCTCTCTCTCTCTCTCTCTCTCTCTTCTCTCTCTCTCTCTCTCTTGTGCTACTCAGAACGTGTTTCTCTTTTCTGTTCAGGTGTGAATACAATAAACAAGAGACACCTCGTCGCTTCCAACTATAGCAAGAACGGAATAAACGGACACAGAAACTGGTCGGGCAGAATGGGGGTAGGGGGAGTGGGGAGGGATGGGGATAGTTTCATACCTCCTCCTTCCATGTCCTTGAGTATGCTGACTCCGGTAAGATTGTGTGTGTGCGTGCGTGCGTGCGTGCGTGCGTGCGTGGTGTGTGTGTGTGTGTGTGTGTGTGTGTGGTGTGTGTGTGTGTGTGTGTGTGTGTGTGTGTGTGTGTGTTGTGTGTGTGTGTGTGTGTGTGAGTGAGAGAGAGAGAGAGAGCGAAGTGCCATTGTGTGTGCGTGTGTGTGTGTGTGTGTGTGTGTGTGTGTGTGTGTGTGTGTGTGTGTGTGTGTGTGTGTGTGTGTGTGTACGGAATCGCTGTGAGGAGACAGCGCAGTACGTACACAATCTGAAAGTATGAGATTGTGCGGGTACATTAGATACTACTCCCCCAAACTTACCCTATGACAGACTATATTTTGCATTCAGTTGACTGAAAATGACAACACCCATTAAAATCCAACGCCCATTTGTGAGACACGAAACAAAATATAAACGAAACTAACACATTCCAGCCTGTGCAAAACCATTACATCTGAAAACTGCACTCTACACAAATGAAAGGTATGAGGACACTTTCTGGACCATCCAGAGACCCGTACAAGGCAAATCCAAATGATCAAATCGTAAATCTGACCATGCAACCAATGTCTCAGGGAAGCATCCTCCTCACGAAATAACATTATCGTATATTGCATTGTGGCCTAACACACACACACACACACGCACGCACGCACGCACGCACGCACGCACACACACACACACACACACACACACACACACACCACACACACACACACACACACACACACACACACCGATCCCACTCCTTCCCCACCCCAAAAGAAGACCACCACTGAGGCTAAACAACGTCATTTATTGTACTGTCAAATGTTACGGTCTCAGGCCTTCTTGAGAGAGAGAGA
>CM031615.1:29450669-29465669 GCA_018398815.1 Conus ventricosus
GTTAGGCACGATGAACAGGTGACAACAGCGCCGATGGTGGCTTGCAAGTCCCAGGGCTTTAGACAAGGCCGCAGATACTGTTACAGAACACGGGTATTAGTAACCCATTAAACGCATTTTCAAACCAGTCTGAGATGACGCAGATCTTACGCACCGACTTGTCTTCTCTGTCGAGAGCCCTCACAATCATAATTATCATGCTCGAGTGTCGCATGTCTTTTTTTTTTGTTGTTGTTGTTCCGGGCTAGTCCCGCACGTGAAAACCGTTGTTCTCTTGATCCAGCAGTCTCCGCTTTAATCCCCCGCTCGAGACAGCAGAGGCCCAGAGTAGATTTTGTCTCTCCGGAGGCGGCGACATTCGTGAGGACTGCAACCCCCCCCCCCCCCCCCCCCCCCCCCCCCCCCCCCCCCCCCCCCCCGCCCACCCCTCACCACCCACAGGCCCTTGCAGCCATCAGAAGGCAAAACGCCAGACACACAACCTTCCTATCCCATACCACCTCCCAACCCTTCGCATGTAGTCATATGTCTCCAACCTCTGTAGAAGTGTAGGTCAACTATGTGTCGTACAGATTGATCACACACACACTCGCACGCACGCATGTACGCCGCGCGCGCAAACACACACACACGCTCTCACGCACAGGTACCCCTCACACACCACACACAGGTACACACACACACATATGCACGCACGCACACACACACACACACACACACACACACACACACACACACGCACGCACGCACACACACATACATACACACACTCAAGCACGCATGTGCGCGCGCACACACACACACACACACACACACACACACACACACACACACACACACACACACTCACACACTTATTCACGCACAGGTACCCCTCATACACCACACACAGATACACACACAGATATGCACGCACGCACGCACGCACAAACACACACACACACACACACACACACACACACACACACGCGCGCGCGCGCGCGCGCGCACACACACACACACACACACACACACACACACACACACACACACACACACACCCACGATCATAAAAGAGGCCAGCCATACTCGACTACCAGCAGCAAGTGAAAGTCGGCGAACTTTGAACACCTACATAAAAGAAAGAAAGAAAGAAGAGAAACGATAATCGTGGCATAATGAACAGTCAGATACAACTTTATGCTTTTGCAGAGAACCAGTCTGAGTGTTTAATAAGGACAAATCAAACCTTGAACCATAAAGGATACGAGTAGGAAAGCTGACTGGTTCTGTAGTTTTTTGTCTCACGTCAGATAATACTGACCGGTCGGTAGTTTACCATGGAAAAGCAGTTCCATACTAGTAATCCGTATCTGTGCAGTTTAATCATTGCCCATGCAAGAGCAGTAATACAGCGTAAAATGTCACAGTACAGTAGTCTCCATGAAAAAAAGCGTAAAAAAAGGTTTCAATGTTCTGGCGTGTTATTTGTTAAACATGTAAGATAGTTAATCTTTTTTTTCCCGCATTAAGCATGAATTCTTGTTTGTTCATATCACCGTGGAGAATTCTACATCGGCATATTCTTTATACTCTGAATAAAAAAAATCTGTACTTGAGAGCAGCGAGATGTTGGAAACAAACATGAATACACACGTCAATGACCTTGGGGGAGACAGGGGAGATGGGTGGTGGACGAAGATTCTTTCAAGACACTTCAGGACTTTGTATAGAATGCTGACAGGGGTGACTGTATCAGATCCAGACAGAGAACAGATCAACTACAGAAGCAAGTTCCAAGACTGCTTTCTGCTGGAGTCTCGCACAACGATCCCGAAACGGAAACGTGTCCTATTACTTTAATCATATTTAGAGATCATTCTTAGGTCACTTTCGCTGAAACTCAACCCCGGTTATTTAAAGCCTATATAATCGAAATCTCTAGAAACATGGCGTAGCGCAGACGATCAATAAACATGGGAGGTTCTGAAAAAGTTCGAGAATCATAACGTAGAGTCACCGATCAAATGTATGGAACTTTCCCAAAGATCCCGAACTCACTCAAATGCTCGGAACGCTAAAGAAAGTTCGAGACCAATGACGAAGAACAACCACTCAAAATGCTTAGTTTCTTTTAGAAGTAGTTTCTGGTACCATAATAGAAAAGCTTCTTGCGCTTTCGGGGCGATAGGCCTAATGAGATTCCTGAAACTCATGAATTATTACGTCGTCTGAGAATACGTCATTTTTGCAAACTAAGGTCATGGGAACATTCCAAAGCAAAATGCAAACATGCGGATCTGAATCATTGAACGATGGTAAGTAAGACTGGGCTGTTTGTAACAAGAAATAAATATACAATCAAAATGAATAATCATACATGATCACCCAAAGAAGTCATAACCCTTTCACTCTGGGTTAGTGTTAACCAACTGCACAGCAACATTTCTAAGACAGTTAATAAGTGTATGCCGCTGAAGAGTACAAACAAATAGAAAAATACAACTGATGTCCCATCAACAAGATTTACATCTAAATTTCCAGAGATTCAATAGTTACTGACCAACAGAACAACAGAACTTGAAGAAAGCGGAAGGTTAAACCAAAAATGTAAGCCCCAATCATTGTTTATATATCCCGGAATAAAATTGGCAAAATGCACAAAATGCACGGAAATTCAACATTATTACATTTTTCGTCCAGACTGCTGTATTGTGACTTTTTTTCTCTCTCGGAGATGGCTGCATTGTGCCATTTTACGTTTTGTTAACACGATACACACGATATTTTATTTGTCCTTAAAGCTTACCTTTCGCATATTATAACAAACATGTCTAACCATGATACAGGCGTATTGGATATTACACTTTAATGCTTGCTAAATGAATGTGGGGAAACGTTTTAAACGCTCACAACTTATTCATATGCCTGGGTTTTTTCTTTTTGTTTGTTTTTCTTTTTGTTTTTTGATATATGCGATGCTTCCTCTTTCACGGTAAGGCACTCCCGAAGATACAAACTAACACATTAATTTTCTTTGCCTTTCGCTGTAATACCACTTTATCAACACACATTAAATTAGATGTTCCTGGCTCACTCCTTTTAATTTCTTGTTACAGCAAACCCAACTGTGCCAGATTAATCCGATTTTCCCACAAAACGAGATAATAAAAATTGGATATTTCTATAGCGCTCTCCAACATTCAAAACTCCTTACAGCATCAAAAGAGTTCACTCGTCTTCATTCACAGCCCACACCCTGGCTTCCATGCCCGTTGCGCGTGACGTTTATTTACCCTAATGACGTAGGTATTGACGCGGAAGTACGTAATAGATGCAGAAGCTTCCATAAAGTTCCCGAAATCAGATCAAGCCTAGCTGGCATTCAGGACTTCGCGTTTTCAGACCTCTCCCATACATTTGGACTGGTTATGCTACACCAGAATTCTAAACCTCTCGATGTAAAAAGAAAACATGTATGTGAACAGGCGAGAGCTGGGCGATTTTGAGGGAGTGGTCTATGAATGTTTTTCGGAGTTGTTTGACAGGTCTCTTGTTGGGGGACCATGTTCAGCGTTGCGTGAGGAGGGAAAGGAAGGATCTCCTGCAGGGAATAAAAAAGACTTCCACAGTTTGTTTTCAGAGTCTGGATGGGATTCGACGGGAGAATCTTGGGAATACAACATTCTCCCTGTATCTCTGTGTGTGTGTGTGTGTGTGTGTGTGTGTGTGTGCGGAAGTGCGTGTGTATATGTGTGTGTGCGTGCGTGTGTGAATGAGTAAGAGAGAGAGAGAGAGTGTGTGTGTGTGTGTACTCGCACAAATACGTGCATACGTATGTTTCTCTCCCCCCCCTCCCCCCCCCCCCCCCCCCCCCCCCTCTCTCTCTCTGTGCGCACGCGCACGCTCTTGTGTGGCTGGTTGTTAGCCCGTGTAAGTGTATGCATTAATGAGCACACCAGCTTTTTTTCTTGTATACCAATGTTCTACGTGTTCTACCTCTATCGTCCAAGATAGACCGCTCTGACTGTACCCACTGATATCATTATGAACAAACACGTAAACAAACACTGATGACGAAACATCTGGCATTCTATAATCCTCTGCACACGTCACCATAGCTTCTTTTCGTCAAATGTTGATTCAACCTTGGCCTCTTGCTCCGTGAATGTTTGACTGCTGATTTACTACGTCAGATTTCGACTGCTGTTTTAATGATGTTCTAACACTCTGCCATTTTTGACCGCCCGATTTGATTTTAACGTGGTTTGACTGTCACGGACAAAAATAAAAAACCCGAATTCGTGGTTAATCGCCAGCCAGCTCAGTCGGCCCTTAAGCCGAACTCAGGACATTCTGGGCGTCGGGCCGACGCCTTCAAGCATCGCCTCAGACAATTTGGGCACAGCGAGGAGGCTAATCCTAATTCTCCTCGGAGACAGAAACCGGCCCCGTAACAGTCGGAGTGGCGGGACCAACGTCTCAATAGGTCGGGCCAGACCTATTGCAACGTCTGGGCCAGACTGATCTAGCCAATTTGTAGGACCAGTGCCCCAATTAACTCGGAACGCGCCGGAAAGGGAGAGGGGGAAGGTATTGTGTGGTGGGGGTTGAAATCTAGCTAATTAATTAAATGACCATTGACCACCACAGAGAGTAAGGCGTGTAGGCGTGACTGTCATGATTTGAATATCCAAGGGAAATTTTAGGGGAGGCAACCTCAGAATGAAGGCGCGAAAATACTGACCAATGGTACTCCCCCTTTGACAGATGAGTTTTAGGATAAGATAGGAATGCGAGAAGAGAAAGGGAGGAACAGACAGAGGGGAGAGGAAGAGGTTCCGAGAGAGATGAGGGGAGAGGAAGAGAACCGAGTTGTGGCATGTAGCACCATAGAGAGTCTGCAGAGGAAGGACTAAAGAGAGATGGGGAAAGAGAGAGAGTTGCTAACTAATGAAGAGAAAAAGAAAGAAAGAAAAAGAAAAGAAAAAGCAACATGTCATTTGATAGAGCGGGAATAGAAGGGGAGAAAGGGTAGAGAGAGAGAGCGAGAGAGAGAGGAAAGAGGAGGAGAGAGAGAGAGAGGGGAGAGAGAGAGAGAGAGAGTGCAATGCGTTATTGCGGGAAGAAAGAAAGGAGAACAGATCGATGTCTAATAGTCACTGTTCAACCTGAACCGGGGTTCGACCTCATACTTGGCCAGCGCCACTTTCATGGGCCCGTCCAACCTGACCAACGCCAGCAGACCAACCTGACCAGTGCCAGCAGTCCAACCTGACCAACGCCAGCAGTTGTTTTGTCGTGACGGGTTTGTTGTGAAAGTGACAGTGAAAAGAAAGAAAAGAAAGAAAAAAAGGAAAGACAGTGATTCGTAATTAGTCTAAGATCCCCTGGCCAGGTAAAGTGAAAAATCTATTTATACCCGGGTTAGTTAATGTGATTTAGATAAATGATTTGTGAAGTTCAAGGAAAGAGAGAATGTTTTATTTTGTTTGATTCCATATGCATTGATGTTTTCGTTCTATGATCATGTGTAGTAAAGTTATAGACTTTACTAGTGGTTTGATGTGACGAATGCATGATATATGAATGAGATTATAAGCAAGCTGTGAGTGTGTTTGGGCTGTGCGCTAGTCCTTCCTCCCTAAACATACCCCGAGGTTGACAATTTATGGCGAGTTTTGCCGGGATATTCTGGCCCATTTATTATAATTGTTCAACTTCTCAGAGAGGAAGCGGGGTGGGATTCAAGTATTGTAATCCTAAGACAAGGTAGTGTCTTACTGTATGTTCCCAAGATAGTTAAATACTAGGCTTGGCATTGTTTCCCAAGATAGTTAATACTAGGCTTGGCATTTCACCCCCAAAGAGTACTTATTTCGCACAGATCGCCTATAATTCGCTTCATATTTGGGGTCAGGCGCTAGGCGTCTTAAAAAAAACTAACTACTTTGTCCCAAGCTAATATTATCTTTTTCATTAGGATTGTGCTATTACGTCACTCGTGTGGGTTTAACCCACCAAAGTTTGGCTGTCGTAGTAATAAAATCTTGTTCAAAAAAAAAAAAAGAGAGATACAATGGCGGAAGAAAAGAACACCCCTATTGAACAACTTGTGAGCGTCGCTCTTTGTTTAGGCTACTCGGGAAAAGAGTTGCGAGCATTCGTTGAAAACCAGAAAAAGATGGAAAGGGATGAGCGAGGGGAAAAGACGCCGTGTCGCAGTAGAAATAGCAGAGCAGGAAAAAGCAAAAGAAATGCAGGAAACAGAAAGACTAAGGGAAACGCAGGAAACAGAAAGAAAAGAATTCAATTAGAGTTAGAGCGAGTGAAAATACAAAGGGGGACCACCGATGATGGGAGTTCAGTTTTCCAGTGACCCTGTGCACGTTACGCCCCCCGCCCAAAAGTTGCCAAAATTCTCTGAAGGAACCGATTCGATTGCGCGTACATCAGTCGTTTTGAAACGTTCGCGACCAGTCAGGGTTGGCCTTCAGAAGAGTGTGGGCAGTCTTTTTGTCAGCGCTATTGACGGGTAAGGCATTACAGATTTTCACTGCGTTACCGGCAGAACAACAATCTGATTTTGGTGCCGTGAAGGAGTCGTTGATGAAGGGATTTGACCTCAAGAGGAAGGATTCAGAAAGAAATTTCGTTCAGCTAGATTGCATGCAGGTGAAACGTACACTCAGTTTTTGGTGCACGTTTAGATCACTATTTTGATAAATGGTTAGAGTTGAGCAGTACGAAAGAAGGAGTTCGCTGAATTGAAAGAGCTGGTTATGAAGGAGCAGATTTTGTCAGGTTGCGGCCCTGAGTTAACTATACATTTGAAAGAGAGACAGCAGAGACAGCGGGGGGAGTTGTTGAAGTTCGCAGAGGTGTATAGAGGGGCACGTTTGGGCACAAAGGGTGCAGGAGAAACAGGTGCCAGGCACAGGTGGAAAAAGTGCAAGGAGACTGGGGGGATTTTTCTGCACAGTCTGCAAACCCAGTGGTGGGGCAGAAAGGAGGACAAAGAGACAATAGGTGTTTCATTTGTCACAAGAAGGGACATGTGGCGAGGGATTGTCGCATGAGGTTCCAGAAGGCAGCAGCCTTGCAGAGGTGGATAAGGGTCGCCAGGGGAAACGACCTGCAGTTGGAACCAAAAGGGATCCAATCTGAAGAGGGTGGAGTGCGGCCTATGGCTAGCCCCTGGACAGCAGTCAGTGTCAGGGATGGAGGGCACTAGGCTGAGTGGTTCGTTACCAGTGGAAAGAGGGTGGATTGGCCAGCCCGAGGGTGAAAGTGTTACGAGACACTGGTTGTTCATGTGGTGTAGTTAGAACAACGCTGGTCGAGAAAGGGGATTTTACAGGGCAAATCCAGACCTGTACTCTAATCGATGGCACTGTGAGGGAAATTTCCAGTTGCCAAGATTTGAAGTACTACCCCCTTTCTTCTCAGGCGAGTTGTGTGCGCTGGTGATGGAGAAAACCCCTTTATGATTTGATCATTGGAAATATTCCAGGTGCAAGGGATCCAGGGGATCCTGAGTTGTTGACTGCTACAGGGGCAGCAGTTCAAACCGGAGCAAGAAGGAGGAAAAGGTTGTAAACCGTTAGTCGTTTCCAAACAAGGAAGTCAGGCATAGATGTGTCGCCTGATGAGTTTTTGGGCAGCACAGGAACAAGACCCTCGCCGTGAAGTCTTGGGGGTTGGCAAGAGGTGGAGAGAAAACAGGTGGTTAGAGGAGGTGAGACAGAATTTTCTTGTGAAAGGCGGGTTGTTGTACCGAGGTTCACCAAGGGGAAGACAGTAAGGTGGACAACTCAGTTAGAGGTAACCAGCAGGTTATCGTGACACTGTCCATGTCAGTGGTCACGAGTCGCTCATGGCGGGTCCCTCTCGGCACCAGCAAAACAGCTGACCGAATCTTTGATGATTTTCACTGGCCAGGGGCCCAAAGGCAGACATAAAGCGGGTTTTCTGCATGTCATGTGACGTTTTGTCAAAGGTCAGCCACAAGAGGGGTGAAGAGGAAGGCCCTCTTAAACAGCCTCCTTTAATTGAACACCATTCAGGAGAGTGGCTGTTGATCTGGGTTGGGCCCCAAACCCCGTCTTGTTCCAAAGGGGGGCACAGGTATGAGAAATGTAAGGTTGCAAGGAAAAGTCTGCAGAAGGCTAGGGTCGTTCAGAAGAAGCAATATGACAGGAAGGTGAGGAAGCATCCCTCAAGGCGGGAAGATCAAGTCCTGTTACTGCTTCCCCCGGGTCACAACAAGCTGCTGATGCATTGGAAAGGACCATTCACCATCACTGAAAAGGTCGATCGGGGTTACCGAATTGAGTTGAATGGGAAACTAAAACTTTTCCATGCGTTTTTCTCCGCAATAATTCAGGTGAGACTCAGCAGTAGGCGCAGCAGCAATCATTGATGAGGTGAAAGAGACCCAGCAGAAGAAAGGGGAGATTTTGTTGCCTGAGTTTCCAAGAAGAGCCATACAGGGATGGGTCACTGTATGAAGGGGTAGACAGTAGGAGTGTTTGTACCAAATTTCGCAGCAATCACGAGTCCTCTCAGTGATTTGGCAAGGGAGGGAAACCGGCAGTGGTTTGAGTGGTCAGACGCTGCAGAGCAAACACTGCAGACGGTGCTGGAAAGACTAGGTTCCCGTCCCATTTTTGAAGCTACCGGATATGTCAAAACCATTTTTATTGTGGACAGATGCATCAGGCGGTGGAGTAGGTGCAGTATTGTTGCAGGAACACGAAGGGGTCGAGTTTCCTGTGAGGTATGCCAGCAGGAAAATTTTACAGAGTTTTGAAGAAGGGTACGCAAAATGTAGAGAAGGAGTGTTTAGCTGTCGTGTGGGCCATGCAAATTCCACAAATACTTGCATGGGAAAGAGTTTGTGATAGAGACAGATCATCAACCACTCAAATTCCTGCAGGAGGCGCAGCTGAAAAACAGCAGGGTTCTGTGTTGGGCAATGGCCACTGCAGCCCTAGGGTACCGAGTGCAGTAAAATTCCAGGTCGACAGAATGTCGGAGCTGACTATTTAAGCCGTGTAGTCTAGCAAGCTGCAACTCAGAAAGGAAGTCAGTCATATCCGGGGGTGCATAGCTACTTTGTTGATAATATGTGTTGATTTACAGTTATGTCGAGTGGATATAGGTTCATTCCCCTTTGGCTATGGGCAATTTTTTGTGTGAGAATTGTTCATGTAATGTAGTTGTGTTTGGAGCATACAGTCGCTTGTGTGGTATGCACTGTTTGGGGATAAGTGAGGATGGAGATTCCTCGTGAGGTGTCATGGATCGTGATCATATTAAATTGTGCTTTTCATAGTAGTTGTGAAGAGAAGATGTGGGAAAAACCGCAGGTAGGGGAAATTGCATAGATGCGCACAGAGGTTGTTAAAAAAATGAGTTGAAATAACGCAAGAGCGCATGTCAATGCTAAATCATTGGAGTGGTATTCACTAATGATATATTTTATAAATTATAAACCGTTTGTTGGGAAAGTATTTTCCAAACTTTGCACGTGTAGCTGTGTGTCAGCAAATTCGGTTGTTGTTTTTTTTGTACCGTTGTTTTGAGACAAACGAGCATAGTCTTTTGCAAGGGGGAAAATTTTCCGGACAAAAATAGAAAACCGAATTCGTGGTTAATCGCCAGCCAGCTCAGTCGGACTTAAGCCGAACTCAGACATTCTGGGCGTCGGGCCGACGCCTTCAAGCATCGCCTCAGCCAATTTGGGGACAGCGAGGAGGCTAATCCTAATCCTCCTCGGAGACAGCACCGGCCCCGTAGACAGTCGGAGTGGCTGACCAACGTCTCAATAGGTCTGGCCAGACCTATTGCAACGTCTGGGCCAGACTGATCTAGCCAATTTGTAGGACCAGTGCCCACAATTAACTCGGACGTCGCCGGAAAGGGAGAGGGGGAAGGTATTGTGTGGTGGGGGTGAAATCTAGCTAATTAATTAAATGACCATTGACCACCACAGAGAGTAAGGCGTGTAGGCGTGACTGTCATGATTTGAATATCCAATGGAATTAGAGGGAGGCAACCTCAGAATGAAGGCGCGAAAATACTGACCAATGGTACTCGCCCTTTGACAGATGAGTTTTAGGATAAGATAGGAATGTGAGAAGAGAAACGGAGGAACAGACAGAGAGAGAGGAAGAGGTTCCGAGAGAGATGAGGGGAGAGGAGAGAACCGAGTTGTGGCATGTAGCACCATAGAGAGTCTGCAGAGGAAGGACTAAAGAGAGATGTGGAGAGAGAGAGTTGCTAACTAATGAAGAGAAAAAGAAAGAAAAGAAAAAGAAAAGAAAAGCAACCATGTCCATTTGATAGAGCAGACTAGAAGAGAGAGAGAGAGAGAGAGAGAGAGAGAGAGAGAGAGAGAGAGAGAGAGAGAGAGAGGAGAGAGAGAGAGAGAGAGAGAGTGCAATGCGTTAATGCAGGAAGAAAGAAAGGAGAACAGTTCAACCTGAACCGGGGTTCGACCTCATACTTGGCCAGCGCCACTTTCATCGGCAGTCCAACCTGACCAACGCCAGCAGACCAACCTGACCAGTGCCAGCAGTCCAACCTGACCAACGCCAGCAGTTGTGTCGTGACTGGTGTTGTGAAAGTGACAGTGAAAAGAAAAGAAAAGAAAGAAGAAAAGGAAAGACAGTGATTCGTAATTAGTCTAAGATCACCTGGCCAGGTAAAGTGAAAAATCTATTTATACCCGGGTTAGTTAATGATGATTTAGATAAATGATTTTGTGAAGTTCAAGGAAAGAGAGAATGTTTTATTTTGTTTGATTCCATATGCATTGATGTTTCGTTCTATGATCATGTGTAGTAAAGTTATAGACTTTACTAGTGGTTTGATGTGACGAATGCATGATATATGAATGAGATTATAAGCAAGCTGTGAGTGTGTTTGGGCTGTGCGCTAGTCCTTCCTCCACTGACATACCCCGAGGTTGACAGTGACAGCCCTGATGTGGCCCTTTGCGGTCGGTTGGGCTATAAGCAACATTATCTTTTCTTATCTTACAGACTTGGTCTAATACTCTACCATTTTGACTGCCGATTTACAGACTTGGTCTAACACTCTACCATTTTTGACTGCCGATTTACAGACTTGGTCTAATACTCTACCATTTTTGACTGCCGATTTACAGAATTGGGATAATACACTATCATGTTTGCCGATTTACAGACTTGGTCTAATACTCTACCATTTTTGACTGCCGATTTACAGAATTGGGATAATACACTACCATTTTTACCGATTTACAGACTTGGTCTAATACTCTACCATTTGTGACTGCCGATTTACAGAATTGGGATAATACACAACCATGTTTGCCGATTTACAGACTTGGTCTAATACTCTACCATTTGTGACTGCCGATTTACAGAATTTGGATAATACACTACCATGTTTGCCGATTTACAGACTTGGTCTAATACTCTACCATTTTTGACTGCCGATTTACAGACTTGGTCTAATATTTAATACTCTACCATTTTTGACTGCCGATTTTCAGACTTGGTCTAATACTCTACATTTTGACTGCCGATTTACAGACTTGGTCAAACACTCTACCATTTTTGGCTGCCGATTTACAGACTAGGTCTAATACTCTACCATGTTTGACTGCTGATTTACAGACTTGGTCTTACGCTTCGTCAACATTTGATTACAGATTTGCAGACTTGGCCTCCAGCTCCGACCAATTTTGACTGCAAATTTTCTGACTTGGTTTAAAAAAGCTCCGTTAATTTTTAACAACTGCCTTTCAGACTTGGTTTCAAAAAGCTCGGCCAATTTGTAACTTCCTATTTACAGACCTATCCTAAAGCTCTGCTCCTTTTGGACGGTTGACTTTCAGACCTGGACCAAAGCTAGGCCAGTTTTTTGTTTTTGTTTTTTTTTTGTTTTTTTTTTACAGATTTGGCCTGAAGCTCCGTTCACTTTTGCCGGTTGACTTTCAGAATTGGCCCAAAATTCGGCCAATTTCTAACTGCATTTTGACAGACTTCGCCTAAAGCTCTGTTCATTTTGGACTGCTGAGTGACAGACTTGTCCTAAAGTTCTGTCACTGTTTGACAGCTGACGTAGACAGTTAGCCTTGGGTTCTCTTCATTTTTTACCAGTAATTGTACATAAAGCACTGTCAAGTGTTGAGTCCTGATCTACAGGGCAGGCCTTGAGCTGTCGGTTTGAGACTGCGGGTGTACAGAGTGGATCCGGGGCCCTCTCTCCATTTTGACTTGTCGTGAACGGAATGCTGATGTATCATTCCCCTTTAACCTTTGAAGCTTGGATGCTCGGGTTACCACACACACACGCACGCACGCACGCGAGAGAGAGAGAGAGAGAGAGAGAGAGAGAGAGAGGAGAGAGAGAGAGAGAGAGAGAGAGAGAGAGAGAGACAGAGACAGAGAGAGAGAGAGAGAGAGAGGATGGGAAGGGGCTGACTGCTGAATGAATACAGCTTACGAGGAGCTCTGGGAAAGGGCCAGAATCGTGGGTGGACAGTACAATGGCTCGGAGTATTGATGTCGTCTATCGTCCTAAATGTTCTCTCGAAAAATCCGATTACCGTGAATACAAACCAAGTTACCTTCTCAACGTGTTGGGCTCGCTTTACAGGTCCACAAGGACATGCCCATGTTTTTTCTTCTAGGGTTGGAATGTTTTCACGATGTTTTGAAGACCTCTGACATCATCATTTCCATAAACTTTGAACGGTTCGAGGGTTTTCTGGCGCGTGTCTGATGCTGTCAAAAACTCTCTGTCTGTCTGTCTGTCTGTCTGTCTGTCTGTCTTCTCTCTCTCTCTCTCTCTCTCTCTCTCTCTCTCTCTCTCTCTTTTGTCTCTCTCTCTCTCTTTGTCTCTCTCTCTCTCTCTCTCTCTCTCTCTCTCTTCTCTCTCTCTCGCGCGCGCGCGCGCGCGCGTGCGTGCGTGCGTGCGTGCGTGCGTGCGTGCGTGCGTGCGTGCGTGGCGTGTGTGTTGTGTGTGTGTGTGTGTGTGTTTGTGTGAGTGTGTGTAACGCAGTGTTACCATATGAACCAAGGATCAGCAAGTTTTTTCAGATTTAATGACATTATTCCTACCTTACATCTATTTGTCGGTCCGTCTCTTTGTCCGTCTGTCTCGCTCACCTGCCTCACCCCCCCCCCCTTCTTTTCTCTCTCTCTCTCTCTCTCTCTCTCTCTCTCTCTCTCTCTCTCTCTCTCTCTCTCTCTCTCTCTCTCCTTTATTTCAATTTTAAACAGTACATTATGAATGTGACGAAGGTTCCATTGCAGTTTTTCAATGACTTATGCATGACAGTTATCTTTCTTTATATAGATTCTTTTCGAAGGAAACGAATACAAATTAATTTGAAAACATTAATATGATTTCCGAAAAACAAATAGTCTTCGCTTTTACAACTAGGCCTGGAAAAAAGCCATTGTAGTCCCCTTTCGGGATGTCGAGTGTGGATGGTGGAATGTGGGTTGGGAGGGAGGGGGAGAGGGGCGGAGTCACGGTCTTTTCAGTGTAAATTCTATCCCTGCCTTCTGCATTCTGTGCGAGTTATTTCTAGTGATTTCCTGTTCTCTGTCTCTCTCTCTCTCTCTCTCTCTCTCTCTGTCTCTCTCTGTCTCTCTCTCTCTCTCTCTCTCTCTCTCTGTCTCTCTCTCCCCTCCCCTTTATGGTCGTCTAGCGTCTTATGGCATTTGGCACCCATTCGTCTATGATTGTTCTTGAAAGTCTTATATTACTCTTACAACCTATCTTGTACTCGTTTTCTAAGGGGATGTAGAGGGTCGAGGGTGGGGTTGGGGTGAAGGTAGGGGTGGGGTGTGTGTGTGGGGGAGTGGGGGCGGGGGGAGGGAGGGATTTGTCAACTAGGTTTTGAGACTGTACACTCTATACAGTATGGATACCAGCTCTATTCTGGATGTCTTATGCACATAATGACTATGACAACTTTGTGTGCGTTTTGTTGTATTTGTAAGTGTTTCAACAATGTGCTTCCATTTGTGTCATCGCAGGTCAGTGGAATGTGTGGCGTCCTAGGCGCGGCCTAGTTTTACGTCTGCATGTGAACAGTCAGCTAGTGTATTATTGACTGCAGAAAATTATATTTGAAATATATCTCTGTTTATAATTTTTGTACTTCTTTTTTTTTCTTTTCTTTTTTTAACATACGACAGCATTTTCTTCCCGACGCGATCGAACTCTTGGCTGTAATTAAAGGGAAACTCAAGTCACGTTTAATTTCCACCTTAAACAAGTTAACATTTCATGATGATCCGCCCCCATTTACAGACTGTTGGTGCCAGAAAACAGGAGCGCTTTGTCTGAAAGTTCTGATTGATCCCGTGAAGACTGATGTCAGAAACATACGCCAGACAAGTTGGAAAAAAAAATACAAAGGAAGAAGAAGAAGAAGAAGCAGAAGAAGAAGAAGAGGAAGAAGAAGAAGAAGAAGAAGAAGAAGAAGAAGAAGCAGATGAAGAAGAGGTAGAGAAGAAGAAGAAGAAGCAGAAGAAGAAGAAGAAGAAGAAAGATAAGAAAAGAAAGAAAGAAAGAAAAAAGAAACCTGATGCTTGCGAACGTTCCAGCGATGGTGGGTGAATCACGATCGTTCAGGGCATCAGATCCATGGACGGAAAGAGGTCGAGTGCCGGATCGAAAACCGTCATTTAAACTGACGCCCTGTCTACAAGAGGCATAACCCAACCAACAGCTGGGACTGCCGCGTTGGGAGTGGGTCGGTCATTGGCTGGGTTAAAAAGCGCGCCCGTTCCTCTTTTTTCACAACATTGCCAAAGTAGCTGCCAGACAGTCTTAATCAAACCAAATTAAAAGATGTGTTCTTTCTTTTTCGGTTTCTTTTTCTTCCTTCTCTTTCTACTTGCATTCTAACTGTTGATGTCACTGCCACCGATCATATACTGAACAACATTAAAAACGCACCGTTTTGATTTGCCGATTTCCCATTTGGAAAAAATGTGTATTTGGATTTGG
>CM031615.1:29470669-29473169 GCA_018398815.1 Conus ventricosus
CCAAGCCGACCACGAAGACCCTCGATGTCAGGACGGGGAAATCTATGTATGAGTGGTGGGCGGAGGGGTATGAGGAAGTCGAGGGGAGTGGGTGGAAGTGGAAAAGAGGGTAGCGAGCACGTATGCGGTGGAGGTGTGAGAAAAGCGTTGCCGCTTTTGTGATATCAGATATCTAAGCCTTTCGTTGGCTTTGGACTTGGGACTTGCCGAAACACCCACTAGAATGTAACATGCACGCAGAAATGAAGTCACCCTGACGGAATACGACCACTCATGAGTCCCCGGAGTCCAACCAGCGACTGAAGTGGGAGACGCGCACGAGCTAGAACAATGGGCGGCTTTAAAAAAAAAAGGAGGAAAAAGTGTGTGTGTGTGTGTGTGTGTGTGTGTGTGTGCGCGCGCGCGTGGGGGGGGGGGAGGGGGGTAGGGGAAGGGGGAGCTTTTGGAAAGAGGGAGGGTAATGGGGACGTACAGGGCAAGGAGTAGGGAAGGGCGAGAAGGGCCAGTGGGAAATGGGGGGGGGGGGGGGGGGGGGGGGGGGAAGGGGGTCGGAAGGTGAGAAAAAAAAATTATTGATGAAAATGGAAATCATTTCTATCGAGTTATCGCCCGCCCATGCGGGTATCCTAGTTTAGCTCATTGGTAAATTCTGAGTTCGCAGTGAGACATTTTAGTTTACAGTCTCGTTGACGCTCATCTTCGATTGTGGCATTTTGCGCAACCTATCTTAACGTTCTGTCGTTCTGGTGGTACCGGTGTAGTATTATGTAAATTCTCCTGCCTCCTGACCTCTGAGGCTGCTGCAACAGCTGTCTCTCTCTCCGTGCCCTAACGTTTAGCGGCTATGTCGGTAAATCATATCCTGCAGACCATTTGGACCCCGTCAATACTTCAGTATGTTGGCCTGCACCAAGGAATGAAGGAACACATGTCTCTCTTACCTACCACGTAACACACCGCAAATTATTTCGTCACGTCTATTGGTAATATTTTGAGCACATAGACACGCATACTTGGATTGTTCTCGCATTCTTTGTTGTGTCTAAAAGTTGATCTAATCTATTTTCTATGTATGCAAGACGATGCAAAAAAAAAAAAAAAAAAAAAAAAAAACCTAGATGTTTCAAGCATACATATTACATTGAAAGGAATGGGTCTATTTGGGAAAGTTTGCCTTGCGCTTTTTTTCATGCATGCATCATGATGCAAGCTAATGGTTCTAAGTAGACTGATTACAGTGAAAGGAGTGGGACTAATTGAGAAAGTCTGCTTAGCGCTTTTTTCAATGTATGCTTCAAGATGCAAGCTAATGGTTCCCAAACAGATTGCAATGAAAGGAATGAGACTCTTTGGTGCAGTCTGCTCAGCGCAAAGATACAAGGTCAGGATGAGTTCGAAGGCCTGAAATGTGACGTCAGGAGAGGAGTGGATAATGTATTCATAGACTATGAAGTGGTGTACTGACAGGGATCCTTTAAAATAACAGAACTGATTGGGTGGAGGCTGTTTTGTCGTGGTCTTCTGCACACCTCGAAAGGACACGCCAGTCTTTTGTGCAAGGGCTGCATTGCCGCCACAAGTCCTCCATGCTTCCAGAGAGTGTCTTCCCCACAAGCGTCGCCACTGCCCAGAGCTGGCCATACCTTTCCAAAATGAACCCACTGTTTTCACCAATGAAACACACGTTCGTTACTCCTGGCCATACACCTACAGTTCATGTTGAGCAGTCAGTCATACTTATTTTTCTGCTTACATATTTTTCAACAAAAGTCTACACTGTACAATAAACACACTAAACACACACACACATACGCGTGCGCGCAGAGAGAGAGAGAGAGAGAGAGAGAGAGGGAGAGAGAGAGAGAGAGAAGAGAGAGAGAGAGAGAGAGCAAATTCTCCACTGTTTGATATAATCAAAGTTAACGTGGGCTACACATCGACTACCTGTGTTTGTCACCATGACTGCGCCAGTAATCTTAAAAACCTTGGTCTCAACACTCTGAACAGGCCCAAGTCGTAAACATCCAGCGTGGGCGATTACCTGGAGTGACCGACAAACCAGCAGAAGTAGGTCGGTCACCAGACTGAGAAGATTAATTACCAAATACGCTATATTTGTCTGGACGAATAAAACGGTCGCAGACTCACACTATTCGTATTGGGAAGGGATGGGGTAACACGTGTAATTGCTAGAGAGAAAAAAAATTAACTTCGGGCTCCATCTGTCCAGTGACGGGTTACATCACGTGTGGGTAAGTGCCGCATTTAGCTCTAGCCATGGACAAGGAAATCCACGCAAAGGAACACAGAGTTGGGGACGCTCTTAAGTCCCTCAGCTACAGGACTTCTTTGAAAGCTGGTTAGTATGTACAATGTTGAAGGACAGTAACTACTGCATACACTTTCTGATTTTATCACCTGCATGTACGTGTGCTGTCCGTATGAACCACAAAAGACGGCAGTCCTTGGTGAACCGATCTCTCCTCCCTGTCCCATCACA
>CM031615.1:29478169-29480669 GCA_018398815.1 Conus ventricosus
ATCACGGCTATTATTGTATATGTTGTGTCACAGTCAATTTTGCGACATTTCAGGCTAGGACATTCGATGAGAAAAAAACAACATAACGAACGAAAAAAAACAACACAAAACACACACAAACAGCAAGCGAGGTCAGAAGGGGGAGAGTGGAGACAGAAGAGACGGAAATACAAAAGAGAGAGAAGAACAAAGAAGAGAGAGGAGAGGGTAGGGAGGAGAAGTGGAAGAAAGAAGAGAAGAAGAGAAGGGAAGATGAGAGGAGAGAGAGGAGAGAGAGAGAGAAAGAGGAGAGGAGAGGAGGAGAGATAGAGAGAGAGGAGAAGAGAAAGAGAGTGAGAGAGAGAGCAAGGAGAGAGAGAGAGGAAGGGGAGGAGAGGGGAGAGAAAGTGGAAGGAGAGAAGAGAATGAATGGAGGAAGAGAGGAGGAGGAGAGAGAGAGAGATGAGAGGAGAGAAGAGAGAGAGAGAGAGAGGAGAAGGAGAGAAGAGAGAGAGGAGAGAGATGAGAGAGAGAGAACGAAGAGAGAGAGGAGGAGAGAGAGAGAGAGAGAGAGAGAGAGAGAGAGAGGAAAGAGAGAGAGAGCGAGGAGAGAGAGCGAGAGAGAGAGAGAGAGATGAGAGAGAGAGAGAGCGGAGGAGAGAGCGAGAGAGAAAGAGAAAGAGAGAGAGAGAGAGAGAGAGAGGAGAGAGAGAGTGAGAGGAGGAAGAGGAGGAGAAAGAGAGAGGAGAGAGCGGAGAGAGAGGAGAAAGAGAGAGAGAGAGAGCGAGATGAGGAGAAGAGAGACAGAGAGAGGAGAGCGAGAGAGGAGAGACAGAGAGAGATGTAGAATCCGTGTTCCTGCAAAGTTCATGTGCTGTGCAAACATTACGTATACGTGCGCTCGAGAAAAAACACATCTTAATTAAACTAATTTAAACCCACCTCGTTCTGAATATGAATAAGTGCATGTTAAAATAGCGGATTCGTAACAGATTTCACTTTTGGAGAATAAACGATGAATCATAGACCATAGGCTTTTTTTTTTTAACTTCAAGTTAAGGCCATGTTCGCATAAACGTGTGCAGTGTGTGATCATGGATTGCGCGTTAAATATGCACAGCGCCGAAAATCAGTACATACATAAAAGACTCCGTCTCCATGTCATCGTTCCGCCACGGTGCACAGTATTTCAACAGGAGATGAGCGCTGACAACCACCTCGCCCCTCCAACCCCCCATCCCCACCCCCTCTAACCCCCTCTAAGGAAGAAAGGTGGGCAGAGTGGTTAAGACGTTCGCCTGCCAATCCAACGTGTGAGAAGTGCGTTTGCCCTGGCAAAATTGATGTAGATTGAAGATAGCCGCTGGTTATTTCTTACCAAGCCACAAAAATTTGTCACTTACTGTTGTCGTGTGCCATCGTTGTTACCGGTGGAAATGGAGGACACGTTTATAAACATCGCATGCATCCTATGTGAGAAACTGGAGGAATAAATGAGATAATGAAAATGAGTGACTGATATTTGAATGGTACGGGAAACGACTGAATGAGCGCCAGTAGGGCTGCTCTTTGGCCGGCTCCACCTGGGTAGGCAGCCGTTGAGGTGAGTGAGGTAATGTGTTTATTGTGAAGCGCTTAGGCTTGGTCTGTGACCGAGGATAGGCGCTATATAAATACCCAGTATAATGATAATAACAATAGTAATAATAATAATAATAATAATAATATAATAATAATAATAACCCATACCCTTCTCTCGGCCTTTCAAAATGACGTAGCTTGCAAGTTTATCGATAGTCGTCACAGTCCTACAACCCGTTGGTTTGGGAGGAGATTCACTAATTACTATGATTACCATGGTCACTGCTAGGCCTACTACGTCACAATTCGATTCTTCTGTTTTCTCCCTCTTCGTCTCCTTCTTCTTCTTCTTCATCGTCGTCGTCGTCGTCTCCTTCTTCGTACTTTTCAAATATTGGCATAACGACTCTGATTATTACATAGCATTATAGTATTATCATTGCATCCTTATTATCATTATTATTATTAGTAGTAGTAGTAGCAGTATTTTATTATCCTTTTCATGTTACCATTTGTATTATATCAGCACTGTTGTGGCCTCCGTATTCAGCTATGTTACTGAGATTTTGTTGCTAACATCGTCTTCAGTATGACTATTATGTTATCATCATTATTACAATTATTGCTCTGTTATTATTATCGTTTTTTCCCTCTTTTTGTTTTATCATTACATTTTGTTACTTAATTTCTATTTATTTTTGAATACTGACATAATAAGTATTATCAAAATAAAAACTAATCATACTATTCTCATTATCATCATGAGTCATAGTCGATAAACGTTCTTAATTGTTTAAAAAAGTATATATATATTATATTATATATACATATATATATATATATATATACATATATATATTATATATATATATATATACATATATATATATTATATATATATATATATATATATATATATATTATTTATATATATATAATG
>CM031615.1:29485669-29488169 GCA_018398815.1 Conus ventricosus
ACGTATTACCAGCGCAACACACTTCTTCTCATTCAGTGCTTGCTTGTTGTAGATGCTTGAAAAAAAAAACCCGATTGTCTGTATGTCTGTCTCTCATCCTCCCTGTCTCTCTTTCATGCTATCTCTGTTCCCTCCCTCTCTCTCTCTCTCTTTCTGGCACACACTTTCTGTCCCCCACCACCCCCCCACCCCCTTTATTCTCTCTCCCTCTGTCTCTCTCTCTCTTTCTCTCTCTCTCATGTACACACACACACACACACACACACACACTCTCTCTCTCTCTCTCTCTCTCTCTCTCTCTCTCTCTCTCTCATGTGCATGCACACGTACTGTCGCTGAGCTCTTCCAATTTCATGGCCTGGGAGGGATGGTGCGCACTGCCAATCATGCAAACCGACCATAACAGGTCAGTGCGCCACATTGGTGGTTGATGGCCAACACCCACAGCGAGTGCAGTACATACCAACAGGCGGGGAGTGCAATCGGCAGAACCTTGAAGGTTGATGGGCCGGGTATAGCCGTTGTTTACACAGGTCGGATTCAAGTGGTGGTTTGTTGACTAAACAAAGCTCCCCCTTTGAGCGGCTAAAAGGAAGGATTAAAGACTTTGCCTCGCCAGACTGGATCGCCACAAGCTTGCGGTGTCTCTTCCCAACCGTCATCACTCTGCACACCGACACCGACAACTAGTATTGCTCATGGTGAAGCTAACGAGCTAGTGAAGACGGCAGCTAACTGAGCTCTTGTAGGCCTTAATGACAATGACCACGACAGAAAGTACCCGAAGGACATTGAACGATGAGTTGAATGGTGTTGAGAGAAACAGTTTGTTCCTGAATGTAAGCCAGTCCAAGTTCGAACGCTTGAGGAAATTTTGAAGAAATTGAAAGAAATAGACCAAATCTAGAACTTGTTGCAGTTGGGAGAGAGAGTGGAGCATGTTGATTACTACAGTAATGAAGTATTACTGTCAGCTCAAACCTGTCACATTGACAAAGATGTCAACACTTGTAAAATTCCACCACAACTTTAGGATGAAAAAGCCAGTTTGACCGTTGGTATGGATAACACTTTCCACATTGTAGGCCTATGCACTGAAAGAATGAACATATGAATGAACACATTGAGAGATTGACAGGCTGAGTGACACGGGAAAAGACCGAACAACAGCGCCAGTGGGCGGCCCTTCAGATGGCTCTATCCAGATTGACAGCCTCTTGTGTAAATGAGAGCGTACACCGTAAAGGTTTTACAGCTTGGTCTCTAGCTGAGGATAGATGATACATGCGTGCTCTTAATCATCATCATCATCTCATTCAGACATTCTCTTTTGCATGCTTTCGTTCCCTCGCAGGTTGTCTCTGTTCCTTCCCCCTCCATCCCCCACCCCACCCCTCTCTCTTTCTCTCTCTTTCCGTGTCTTTCTGCATCTATGTGTTCTCTCCCTCCCAGGTCCACTACTCTCCCACCTCTCCTCTCTCTCTCCATCCCCATCCCCTTTCTCTCTCTCTCTCTCTCTCTTCTCTCATCTCTCTCTCTCTCTCTCTCTCTCTCTCTCTCTCACTATTGTGCATGCGCATGCACTGTCACCGAGACCATCCGTTTTCATGGCATGGATTGATGGCACACGCAAATGATCTGACAAGCCGACCGTAATGGGTTAATGCGCCAACACTGGTGCTTGATGGCCAGCAGCTCACGGCCAGTGAAGAACCGACAGCCAGCTTGCTTGTTCAGAAATGGGCTGGATTCAAGTGGTAGTTTGTTGACCTTACAAAAAAAATCCCCTCAGAACGGCTAAACGGGGGGATTAAAGAATCACCATCGCCAGACTGGCACCCCGCAGGATTGCTGTCTCTCTCTCTCCAACACTCTTCACTCCACACACCAACGACTGTATGTCTTCTGGTGCTGCGTAAGTACTCTTAATCCTCCTCCTGTTTCTCCTCCACCACAGCTTCATCATCAGAATCTCATGCACTCACTTTCTTATGCATGCTTTCGTACACTCCTCCTTGCAAATTGTCTCTGTCCTTAACCCCATCCCCCACCATCTCTTTCTCTGTCTGTCTGTCTTTCTCCATCTATGTGTCCTTCTTTCCCTCTCCCCCTCTTCCCAGTCCACTACTCTCCTGCCTCCTCTCTCTCTCTCTCTCTCTCCCATGTTCACTTGACGTCACCCACTTCCATGGTTTGGAGTGATAGCGAGCGTCACCGATCGCACAACTCGACCATAATGGGTCAGCGCAGCAACACTGCTCCTGTGGAGCGCCAACACCACACAGTATCAATGCAGACAAACGTAAGGCCGGGCGATGGCATACAATAGCACACTCTGTGAAGGGGAGCCAGGTGCTGTTGTGAAAGTGGGATTTAAAGAATGATCATCGCAAGCTCGCAGTCTCCCTCCAACACTCTTCGCCCCGCGCACCAACAAATGTATTACTTGTGGTGAAACGAACAAGCCAGAGGAGACTGCAGACAACTCAGCTCTTTGAAG
>CM031615.1:29498169-29500669 GCA_018398815.1 Conus ventricosus
ATCCACCTCTTCTCCAGCCGCCCCTTAACCCCCCCCCCCTCCCCCATCCCTAACTCTCCGGCCCTTCTCGCCTGCCTCCCCCCCCCCCCCTTCCCCCACACGATCCTTCATCTTACCAAGAAATCTGTAGTGGAGCTTATTATCCGCTCTCTGACCTCGTCTCTTCCATCTTTCTGGCCATCCCTTTTGTTGGGAGTTGGGTTTTTTGTTTTGCTTAGTTGTGTTTCCCGTGAGAACGTTCGTATTGATCGTTTTACTCCCTACTCCCCCTCACATACATGCCTTACTACCCCATCCCCCCCCCCCCCCCCCCCCCACCCACCCCCCACCCCCCCCCCCCCCCCCGCACCCTCCCTTTTTCCGCCCCATCCTCTAACTTCATATTCCGACCGACTGATTATGGGTCTAGGTCCTTACAGCAACAACAACAACAACAACAACAACAAACACAACGCAAGGTTTTGGACATACTAAGCCTCCTTCGGAATGAAACGATCCGCCCCTGCACGAAATATAGCCATTACTGATGCCACAGATTAAAAGTCAGCCTTCCTCGGAAAAGAAGCGTTTGTGTATGGGAAAGAAACAAAGTCGCCCCCCCCCCCCCCCCCTTCCCAACCTCCTTCACGCCGCCCCCCCCCCCCTACCCTCCTCTTCCTCCCCCATCTTCTGCAGTTCTCTGTTCAACTCCCACCTTTACTCCCCACTCCCTCCCTACCCCACGGCCACCTCTCCCTTTGTCCGTCAACACAATCATCAAGAAGCTGGCAAGCGTTCCATCACTGTGGGTACAGTTGCGATCCATCACACCGACAGCCTAGTTATCATTGGACCGCGAACGCGGAATGAGAAAGCATTGCCAATACCTCGCTTCGTCCAGACATGGATTTGAGGAATGAGACAGGGTATACGATATAGGAAAAGCCGAGGGGAGTGTGAGTGGATGTGTCCGGCGTAGGGGATGGCAGAGAGAGAGAGAGAGAGAGAGAGAGAAGGTTTGGGATAGTTAAGTGGGAGGCGGGGGAGGTTAGCGTCAAGCGATGGGTATAGGCGGTTTGTGAAGAGGATTGTATTGCATCGTAAGGTGTTCTGGTAATATATCTTGACAAGCACACGGACTTTACACCAGATTTCGTGACGACCTTGTTAGAGTTGAAGTTACTTCCCTTCCTGTTTGTGGAAATCACATAAAGACCGTTTCGTCGAAAAGAAGGTTCGGGAAAAAAAAAATCGGAAAGTGATATTTTGCATATCAGGAAGTGAAATGACTTGACGACAACCAGACTCAAAATTACGCGCGCGCGCACACACACACTTATCAACCAACCAAGCAACCAAAGTAAAAAAAATAATCATAAGCTTTCGAGTGCCATGCATTTCTCATGGACATGGCTGTAGCTGTAGTTTAATTCAACTTCAAACCACCGACACAAGAAAAAGGTGAACTGACACTGATGCATGGAAAACGACACGAAAGTAACTAAAAGGGAAGGGGGGGGGGGGGGAGTGAACAATGCAGAGGGCGGCACAAGAAAAGGCAAAACGAAACCTAGCCAACCTATCTCGTGTTTCAGTGGGACTGAGCGTAACCAAGCGAAATGTCAATGTGACAATGCAAGCAATATGTGTATGTTTACCTGTGGTACCAATGAGAAATTATATACAGGGCTTAGCCCTTTCGTCGTATACGGAGGGTTTTTTTTTCACAGTGTGTCTGTCTTTTAAAAGAATGAAAAGTAAACAGAAGAGAAAGGCGAAAGAAAAAAAAATAAATAGAGACGGCAAGAAAGAAAACCCCATAGAATACAGAATGAACAAATTCTGAAAGAACGAATACAGGCAAGAAAAAAAAAGACGAACGAAAAGAAAGGCACATGAAATGGAAAGGAACGAAAAAAAAAAAGACAGACAGGCATATAGAAAGAAGCAAAAAGATATATATATATATATATATATATATATATATATATATATATATATATATATATATATATATATATATATATACCGTAAAGTACCGAGTATAAGCCCATAACATTGTAAACGCCCACCCCCCACTTTGGAGCAAAATCCGTGCAAAGGGTGAAGTACCGAGTAAACGCCCACCCCCCACTTTTGGATGGCTAAAAAAAAAAAAAGCACACCAAAAATCGAGAACAGGGAGAGAAAAAAGGAATACCGATGAATGTCGTGTTAGAGTTGTTTCTCGCTTGCTTATGGTGTTTGTTCCCAAGAAAATGCCGAAGCGAAAATCTTACACAGTAGAATTGAAGTTGAGTGCTCTGGAGCACCTTGACAGACACGGGAATGTCAGTGCCACGGCAGAAGAGTTTGCTGTGGACAGAAAACAAATTAGGATGTGGCGAGCTAACAGAGATGTCCTTCTGCAGCATGAAACTGGCGGAGAAAAGCGAAAGTTGAAACTGCACTCTGGTCGGACTGTGGAGTTGGAGGTGAGACTTTTTGAGTTTCTACAAGAAGAAAGAAGCGAAGGGCGAGT
>CM031615.1:29503169-29505893 GCA_018398815.1 Conus ventricosus
CAACGTAAGCGGTGATTCTGACAGAGAGAGAGAGAGAGAGAGAGAGGGGGGGGGGGGGGGGGAGAGGGAGCTTTAGTTTTCGTGCAGCGACGTCATGAATGCAGACTGTTCTTCGACCAATGCGAGATTCAGATTGTTCTTCTTCTGGGCACACGATATCTATATTGATGTATGTCATTATATTGTATGTCAGTTAGTATGTATGTTTGGATGAACCTATGAATATATGTACGTATGAATGTATATACGAACGAACGTATCCACATATGTACGTACGTACGTACGCATGTATGTATGTATGTATGTATGCATGCGCGCGCGCACGCACACACACATTATATGCATATATTGTATGTATGTATATGTATATGTATATATTATATATATATATATATATATTATATATGTATATTATTATATATATATATATATATATATATATATATTATATATATATATATATATATTATATATATATATATATATACTGCGGAACTAAAGTTAAGGCCGGCCTCTGATTTCAGCAGCTTTCCGTATGTATTTTTCATGCCAACACCGCGTGACGACAAAATGGTCAACTTGGATTTTCCCAAAGCCTTTCCCACTGCTGCACGTGCCTGACCATGTTTTGTAAGAATTGCAGTTCAGCAACACCGTTTTTAGGGGCAGTGAAAAGGTTGTCAAAACACGAGACTTTTCTTGAAACTTTGCTCGAATTTAGCTGAAGAAGCAGTATGCAGTAGGTTTTTGGCATTTTGCACGAACAAACCATGGCTATACTGAACACTTCTCAACGAAAGTTGCACAGGAATGGGTATTTAGGGGCGCGCACCAGAGCTCTGATTAAGCATGCCTCCAAGAACGAAACTGACAACAGTGGATCGAGGACGGGCGCTGGGATGGCTGCAGGACGGCGTTTCCGGCAGAGAAGTTTCCAGACGGCTAGGAGTTAGCCACTCTGTTATTCAGCGGCTCCACCAACGCTTCCAGACTACCGGAAGTACTGATGAGCGACCTCGGTCTGGGCGGCCAAGATGTACAGATCGAAGAGACGATCGCTACCTCCAGGTCTTGGCTCTACGTCACCGAACCATCACCCGCAGGACGTTGATAGGCAACCTCAGGGCCGCTACCAACGTCACCATAAGTCGCATGACGGTGACCCGTCGTCTGCGTGAGGTGCGCCTGCACTCAAGGAGAACTGTCGTCCGTGTGCCCCTCACACCACGTAATCGCCGGGCCAGGATGGCGTTCTGCCAAAACCATCGACGTTGGAACAGACAGCAGTGGGGCAGGGTACTCTTTACAGACGAGTCCCGGTTTACTCTGTCTTCCTGTGATGCCCGCATACGCGCTTGGAGACGTCCAGGTGAACGTTTCATCGACGCCTGTGTCCAGGAACATGACAGGTACGGAGGCGGTTCAGTTATGGTGTGGGCTGGCTTCCATCTGCACGGGAGGACCCCACTGTACCGTATTAGAGGCAATCTTACCGGCGTACGGTACAGGGATGAAATCGTGACGCCTCTGATCCTCCCTACACTGCAAGCCATTGGTGCCGGCGCTATACTCCAAGACGATAACGCGACCCCTCATCGCGCTAGGGTGGTCCAAGATGTTCTGCAGCGTCAGCAGATGTGAGGATGAACTGGCCAGCCCGATCACCCGACTTGGCGCCCATAGAACACCTCTGGGATATCCTTGGGCGCGGGTGAGGGACAATCACCCCCCACCTGCTGATGTCGACCAGCTCTTCCGGTTCCTGTAGCAGGAGTGGATGGCAATCTCTCAACAGATGCTCCAGAACCATGCGAACTCAATGCGCTCACGGATCGGTGAATGCCTTGCAGCCCAGGGTGGGCACACCCGTTACTGAACTTGACCAAACTGAAAGAAATTTCTTGCAACTTTTCAAAGGGGGTGGGGTAATTCCGACGTTTGCTGCGCGAACGAAATTTCTTTGTTGGTGAGTTTGTTTACATGAATCGAAAGGTTACATGTCGTATTAATACATTTCAAGAGTTGAAGGTGTTGCTTTGATTTTTGGGATTATGAGAGATGATTCTTCTTCTGGCCCTTAACTTTAGTTCGGCAGTGTATATATCTTTTTTTCTGTTTTTGCAAACTGGTTGATAGACTGATGGGGGGGGGGGGGGGGGGGGGGAGACAGGGCAGACAGACAAACAGACAGACAGACAGAGACACAGAGACAGAGGGGACAGAGATAGACACACAGACAGACACCGGACAGACAAAAACAAAGTTCTGTTTTCGGAAGAAAAAACAAACAAACACACAAAAACGCCACCAGAATTCAAAAATTATGTCCTGTTACAAAAAAATAAAAATTTTGCCATAAGATGGCCTGAGTAGTGTGTCTGGGTCATGCCAGATCCATCAGTGTTTATGCACTCTGCTCCGAATTTTATTCTCCACAGCCCCCGTCGTCTCCAGGGTCTGTGTTCCTCCGGGGTTTATGAGGTCACTCGCCCGACCTTCACTCCCAGCTCCAACCACCTGCTCCTTCGATTTCCATGCCCATATACCAGTCTTCTGTAGAACTTTCCCAAACATAGACGGCGGTCCAATACACAAGCACCTGCAGACCTTGTTTTATTGTGCACACTCTTCATGGTGCAGGTCCGAGTCCGCGGTTACAGTTTAGACCAAAAACGCTATATATTCTCTTTTGTACTCAAAAGCTGCGCCTGGCTTTTCTCAGAA
>CM031615.1:29547537-29550028 GCA_018398815.1 Conus ventricosus
GTGTGTGTGGTGTGTGTGTGTGTGTGTGTGTGTGTGTGTGTGTGTGTGTGTGTGTGTGTGTGTGTGTATGTGTGTATGTGTATAGGTAGGTAGGTAAAGGAGAGAGAGAGAGAGAGAGAGAGAGACAGACAGACAGACAGACAGACAGACAGACAGACAGACAGACAGACAGACAGACAGACAGACAGACAGACAGACACACACACCCCACAAAACACACACACACACACACACAGATGGGGGAGGAGAGTGGGAGGGAGGGAGGGGGGAGGGATGGAGGAGAAAAGAGAGAGACAGGCAGACACACAGAGCAACAGAGAGAGACAGAGACAAAGAGACAGACAGAGACAGAGAGACACACAAACCCAGACGTGAATGTTTATTCAAAAAGGCCATAGCTTCTTAGAAGGGGGTACATGAATAACAAACCGTGCAATGCATTACCATTGACTCACTTAAGAAGCTTAACCCATCATTTACTTTCTGACACTTCATTTCGCATTGTAAATGCGTTATACAAATACCTTCGATGATGCCATGAACATGATCAGTTTGACGAAACAAGGATTCTTTGGTACTTAGGTGGGATTATTGTCCGTCCTTTAGTTTGTAGTTCAGGGCAAAACAGAACAAAGTGAACTTCGTTTTCATCATTTTTCATGTCTGAGCGGACATTCCAAATTTCAATCATCCAAAAGCCTTCAACGGTTAGAATATACACATATATCTGATACACCAAATCTCAATTGTGTCACAGTATATTTGATATGTCGGTTAATCTGCATAGTTTTTGCAATACAGATGCAGCATCATTTTAAACATTATTTACATTTTCAACCTGGGCAACGGCTAAACTAAGCTCAGAGAACACCGCGCGTTGTTACCTGTTTCATTACTAGCACATGCTGACAGAGTCAAGTGCATCGCACTGTGGCAACAAAACTGGTGTCGTCCTAACGTTTGCTTTCTGTACTCCAGTTCTTATAGAACAGGGAATACTTTACAATGGGAACGAAGAAATGCTGTCTGTGTGTCTGTCTGTCTGTCCAGGGTCAAAATGTGTTCCACTCGCTCCAGACAAAACTTCTGGGCCGATCTTTCTGAAAATTTTGTATGCATGTTCATTATGGGTCACGGATGATGCCCGATGTTTTATGTTACCAGAATAGCCGTTACTGACGGCTATAAATGATAATTTTTAAAAATCAAGTCCAATAAGGGAAATAACCAACGCACTGTCGATTTTTTTTTTCTTCAACTAACTGGAAATTGTCTCCCCTCTTGGCACTGTGCTGGGAGTACGTTTATATGCTTTGCATCTTGTTTTCTGATACAGTAAAATTTGCCCGGATAAAACTGTGGGCCGGCCGTCATTTCCGTCTCATTTCTTCTAGTATGTTAGCACGGTCCACAGTGAATTTCTTCCCATCAGTGAGAAGGTGGCTGAACACCATTGAGGCCCTCTTACCCTCTCTCCTAGCTCTCTTTAGATGCGGTGTTAACCGTTCCCTCACCTCTCTCACTTCAGTAGAGAAGTCTTCGTCAACGAAAAGCTTTGTCACTCGTGGCTTGCCCTTAGCTTTCAGCGCAGATGTCTTCTGTTTGTAGATCACACATCTGACAATATCTGGCGAGTCAGGCTTGGAGTTAATACGGTGGCGCCCTATCAAACTGTATGTCCTCAGAAAGTTCTAACTTGCCTGTGATCAGGTCCTTCACCATATCTTCACAGTCCGCTGGAGTCTCGTTGTCCTTCCGTAGCAGGCCGTAAAAGATGAGGATGTTGCGTTGGAACCGTCCCTCAAGGTCATCCGTCTTCCTCTCCAAGACGTTCAGCTTCCTCGTCAGGCTCCACGTTGCTCCTCTGCAAGTCCTCGTTTTGCTGACGCGGACTCGTGACTTCACCTCGTAGTGCCTTCAGCTCCTCTTGCATGGCCCTGTAAATCCTCACATAGGACGTGAAGATCTTCCTTCATGTCTAGCAAAGCGAGTGTCCATCATCGAACCCATGTCCTGGGTCATGCCTTCAACGTCAGTGTAAGCTCATTCACTGCTTCACTGGGAACTCTGCCTAGAGTGTGGTCTGCTCGTTCCGTACTAGCTCTGAAACCGCCTGAAAGGAGGAGACGAGAGAGAGAGAGAGAGGGCAGAGAGAGAGAGAGAGAGAGAGAGAGAGAGAGAGAGAGAGAGAGAGAGAGAGAGAGAGAGAGAGAGAGACCCCAATGGAAGTCTGCCCCCTCAAAACACATTATGACGGTCAAGGGACTAATTTCCAGACCCTATTCCTAGTTTTCAAAAGATTCCTAAAGTCGAAAGTCTCCCTCATTCTATCCCCTCTCACGCTTTGACCAGCTCCAAAACATTTCATCAGTTCCGCCACAGGGGCGGCACAAATGGTCTCACCCCCTCACTTCACCCTCCGCCATTGATTCTCCCTCTACACTTAAACACAGACGCACAGACGCAGACACACACACACCACACACACAAA
>CM031615.1:29561314-29563814 GCA_018398815.1 Conus ventricosus
GTGTGTGTGTGTGTGTGTGGTGTGTGCAACCGGTATCCACAGCGAGCAAAAAACAAACAAGCGAACAAAATATCAGTAAAATGTCTTCTTGAGGCAACCCACCAGAAGATACGCTCCATCGTAACTATGTCCCCTAGGCCGAACACGATCTATTAAGCCCCCTACTGACGACAGTCATTATTATCCAGCATCGACTGACCATCGCCTAACTTTCTAAAGGCGCCACCACATCTATTCTTCGATAGCTGAGACGACCTTGCAGACTCCCACTGCTGTACTTCAATACGAAGTCGCCCAGCCGTAGGAGATTGGGAGAGAAGGAATCAAACTTGTGGTCACAACGAGAGCAGGGCATGAAGAGATACAGAATTGGAAGCTTAAAGACGAAATACCCTCCCGTCATAATCATTTGGGTTTGTCTCTGTCTTCACATGGCGTGTGTCTTCAACTTGGTTGTAAACAACGTCAGTGCAATAGGGGGATGTCATTTTCTCAAGAACTCAGCTGTGTGATTAACAGCTGAAGACCGTGATGATTTGGGACAGCAGTGACGCCAAGATAATGAATCGAGGAGAACAGTCGTCAATATCATCATGATGAAATTGATTATAGTTTTCATACGTCAATATCTCATAAGAATGCAGCGTGGCTTGAACGGATTGGGGTAAAAGTTAAATGAATCTTGCAGGCTTTGCTAGCTTTTATTTTAACGCACATGAAAATACAATATGGGCCACGTTCCACACACCACCCTTCCACATTTCTCTCCCTCTCCCCCCCCCTCTCTCTCTCTCTCTCTCTCTCTCTCTCTCTCTCTCTCTCTCTCTCTTTAGGTTTTAATGCGAACAAAAGATGGTTTGAATGTGAAACATCCACAGAATCTCCTTGTCCTGCATGTAGACACATTATTGATGACGAAGAACACTTTCTGTTCCACTGTACTGCTTATGATGAAGTGCGGACAAATTGTTCACTTTTCCAGTTAGATATAGCGAAAAGACAAAATGTTGCTGTCGTGTTATCATCAGATGATGAACTTGTAATTAAATCAGTTGCGAAATTCATCGCAGAAGCATTGAAAATTAGACAGATGAAGGATAGTGAAATTTCAGATAATGCATTATAAGAGATATCTGAATGAATATTATCATTCATCGCAAGTGGAAGAGATCAGTAAGATACATTGTCATCATTTGATCGAGTGGATGGTCGAGTCAGTCTTAAGGTGTGTGTGTGTGTGTGTGTGTGTGTGTGTGTGTGTGTGTGTGTGTGTGTGTGTGTGTGTGTGTGTGTGTGTTATAAAATGCATTACTCCTGTGCGTGAGGACATAAGGAAATGTTATGAATTTATTTGTTTTTAACCTTTGATTTGGTGCACACTAGGAATGAATGTGTACTATTTGTTTGCAGGAAAGGAAGAGGGAAATGTTATTGTTCTGTTACCTCTCCCCCCTTGTCAAAAGACCTCTTTGGTAATGACAATAAAATATCAAAGTGTCAAAGTGTCTCTCTCTCTCTCTCTCTCTCTCTCTCTCTCTCTCTCTCTCTCTCTCTCTCTCTCTCTCTCTCTCTCTCATCTTCTTCTTCTCCATCTCCTTCTTCTTCTCACATCATCTTCTTTGTGCATCCTCACCTCCTTCCCAGTCCCCCACCTTTTCCTCCCATCTCGTCCTTTTGTTCATCTCCATTCATCGCTTCCATTCTTCTCTATGACTGTCGGCCACCTTAGTTCCCGGGGGGGGGGGGGTGGGGGGGGGGGGGGGGGGGGTGGGTGGGGGGGGGGCAGTGCGTACATGTTCTCCTGTAGCTGCACAGAGAGCAGCGAATCTTGGCATGCTGTCTAAATGACCTTCGAGATGTCCGTCGATATATCTGTGCAAGGTGCACACCGGCCCTCTCTGGTGGCTATTTTCTTGCTTCGATAATAGTCCCCTGAAAGGAAGCACGTTTCATTTGCTTCAGCCTATTGGAGGAGAGAAGCAATGATGTTTTACAGAAGAAAGAAAGAAAGAAACAAGTATAAGCTTCCAGTTTGGCACAGACAGACGGACAGACAGACAATCAGACAGACAGACGTATCAACACACACACACACACAAAAGGTGATAGAGATAGGTAAACAAAGAGAAATAAAGAGATGGAAAAGAAAGGAGAGCCAGAGTGGACACAAAAAACAGACGGATTGACAGACAAAAGACAGAAAGAGAAAGACTGATAGACAAAGACAAGGAGAGAACAGATTATGAGGGCTGTAAGTGATTGGGGTGGTGGAGGGGTGAGAGAGAGGGGAGAGAGAGAGAGAGAGAGAGAGAGAGAGAGAGAGAGAGAGAGAGAGAGAGAGAGAGAGAGAGACACAAAAATGAAAGAGAGAGAAAAGGGGGGAGCCAGACGGAGAGACGGAGGAAAGACAGACAGAAAGCCAAAGAAAGAGGTGCTCTAAGACAACTCAGCGATCAGGTCAGAGTGGGTATTAGAAATAACTGACAACATTTTCCCACTC
>CM031615.1:29571314-29573814 GCA_018398815.1 Conus ventricosus
CGCGCATGCACACACACACACACACACACACACACACACACACACACGCACGCACGCACACGCGCGCGCGCGCGCGCGCGCGCGCGCGCTATCGCTTGATGTTTCTCTCTGTGACATATGTGAGACCATTCATGATTTTATTTCGGCTTCTGTTGATTGTTCCATTCTTTCTTTTGTCTTTCTTGTTTTTCATTTTCTTTTTTCTTTTTTTTTTACGTTCCTTTTCTGTCTTTTTCCTTGCTTGTTCTGTCTTTTAAACGGGAAACAAAAAAAAAGGGTTTCCACCGCTGGATCCACCCCCCCCCCCCCCCCCCCTTGATTAACCCCCAAAACACACACAAAACACACACACACACACCCCCCCCACCCCCAACCCCCACCCCCAACCCCCCACACCCCCCCCCCCCCCCCCCCCCCCACCCCCCCCCAAACCCCAATCCCCATTTCCACCCCCCCCCCCCCCCCCCCCACCCCCCCCCCCCCCCCCCCCCCCCCTACCACGCCCCGCCCCCAAGGCACCCCAAAACCCCACGGGCGTCAATAAAACCAACGGGGGCGGTCATTTGGAAGATCCCCTCCCTTAAACCCACTGTTTCCTTCTGTTTTTCCCCACCCAAGCCCTCCTTCCCCTTCCCCCCACCCCCCCCCCCCCCCTCTCTTCCAAACCCCCCACCCAAAACCCCCCCCCCCCCCCCCCCCCCCGCCCCATTCACCACCGCCGCCAACACATCCCACCCCCCAAACAAACAAAACGGCAACCCAGGGGCAAACCGGGGGCCCGCGCGGGCGAGTTTGATGTTTCTCTTCTGTAAAAGTAACATCAAAATTTTTTTGGCCTTCTTTTGGATTTTCCATTCTTTCTTTTTTTTTTCTTTTTTTCTTTTTTCCCCTTTTTCTTTTTTTTTCCCCCGGCCCCCCCCCCCCCCCCCCCCCAAACCAAGCCTTTTTTAGCTTTCGTTTTTCCTTTTTTTGCCCAAACCCCAAACCCCTCCCCCCCCAAAGGGTGGGGTGCGGGGCCGGGGGCGCGCGTGTTTTGTGTTTTTTTGGCTTTGTGTGTGGTTTGTTTTTTTTGGCTTTGTTGTTTGTTTTCTTTTTTTGTTTTTTGTTTTTTCTTTTTTTTTTCTTTTTTTTTTAGGACCTTTTTTCTTTTTTTGTTTTTTCCCTCCTTTCCTTTTTTTTTTTTTTTCTTCTGCTTTTTTTTTCCCTTTTTCCCTTTTCTTTTTCCCTTTTTAATTTTTTTTGGGGTTTTTTTTGGGGCCCTTGTTTTGTTTGTTTTGGTTTTTTTTTTTTTAAGGGGTTCTTTTTTTTTTTTTTTTTTTTTTTTTTGGTTGGGGTTCCCTTTTTTTTTGGGTTCCTTTCCCTTTTTTTTTTAAAATTTTTCCCCTTCTTTTCCTTTTTCTTTTTTGTTTTTTCTTTCTCTCTTTCTTCTTTTTCTTTTCTTTTTCTTCTTCTTTCTTCCATTTTTTTTTTTTTTTTTTTTTTTCCCTTTTCCTTTTTCCCTTTTTTCCTTTTTCTTTTCCCTTTTTTCCTTTTTTTTTCCCCTTTCCCGGCCCTTTTTCCCCTTTTTTTTCCCTTGCCTTCCTCCCTTTCCTTTTTCCTTTTTTCCCTTTCTTTTTGTTTTTTTTTTTTTTTTTTTTTTTCCCCTCCGTCCTTCCTTCTTCCTTCCTTCTTTCCCTTCTTCCTTCCTTCCTCCTTCCCTTTTTTTTCTTCCTTCCTTCCTTTTCCTTTTTTCCTTTTTTCCCTTTCCCTTTCCCTTTTTCCCTTTCCCTTTTCCTTTTCCCCTTCCCTTCCCTTTCCCTTTCCCTTTCCCCCCCCTTTCCCTTTTTTTTCCCTTCCTTCCTTCCTTCTTCCCCCCTTCCCTTTCCCTTTCCTTTCCCCTTCCCTTTTTTTTCCCTTTTCCTTCCTTCCTTCCCCCTTCCTTCCTTCCTTTTTTTTTTCCCCTTTTCCTTCCTTTTCCTTTCCCTTTCCTTTCCCTTCCCTTTTTTTTCCCTCCTTCTTCCTTTCCCTTTTTTTTCCCCCCCTTCCCCCTTTTCCTTTTTCCTTTTCCTTCCTTTTCCTTTCCCTTTTTTTTTTCCCTTCCCCCCTTTTTTTTTTCCCTTTTTTCCCTTTTTTTTTTCCCTTTTTTTTTCTTCCTTTTTTCCTTCCTGTCCCCCCTTCCCTTCCCTTGGCCGTTTCCCCTCCTTTCCCCCCTTTTCCCCCCTTTCCCCCCTTTCCCCACCCCCCCCCCCCCCCCCCCCCCCCCCCCCCCCCCCCCCCCCCCCCCCCCCCCCCCCCCCCCCCCCCCCCCCCCCCCCCCAAACCCCCCCCCCCCCCCCCCCCCCCCCCCCCCCCCCCCCACACACCCACACCACACACACACCCCACCTCCCCCCCAAACCCCCAAACCCCATCAAAAACCCCCAAAAACCCCCCCTTTTGTAAAGTGCCCGCCGCCCGCCCCCGCTGGCCTCGACCCCCTTTCCTCTTCCTCCCTAAAAAGTTTCCTCTTCGCTGACCCCCA
>CM031615.1:29603402-29605902 GCA_018398815.1 Conus ventricosus
GGTGGCGATGGAGGAAGGACTGGTCATTTCTACAGCAGAGCTTGTTGATTTCTTTTTCACATGCGAAACTGGCAAAAATGCATTTTCAACAATATGCTCTGTAAAATCTATCTGGATTGCGAACTGCACAATAAATAAGGCTGAATTGTCAGCTGTTATTGCACACGTGTGTGTCCTCTTCTCATTAATGTTGTAACTCGACACAAAAAACAGGCCCGAACCATTATATCTAATAGCTGTCATACATCTTCAAGCATTGAACGACACTATTGTATTTGAATCCGAAGTGGGAGGGAAAAAAGGCTTTAAACAAGTGTTTTTTTTATATTTTGCAGTGCCTATTTCTGATGGTGATGAAAATCATGAAAGTTGAACCGCTTTTGAAAAGTTCATTGCTCATGTGATGTTTTAATGCCAGACAATTATTGCTTTTATTATGAATAATAATGTATAAGCTGCAACAATCACACACACTCTGGTCACTCGAGGGTGATTATCAACACATATGAGTTTTCGAGGGCGAAATATCTGAACAGTTAGATATGCAGATAAATATGTATCGCCTGGGTGGCTGATTTCGCGCGTCGTAGTTCCCCAGATATCAATAATATTTTCTCTCTTCAGCAATGACTGAAGTTTATGTCCTTGGACACAATTTTCATTCGTTGTAATGTTCATTTATCGAATTATGTTTTGCCTGTTATATAATCATGGAACATCGTGGTCGTTAAGTGTTCCTTTTGGAATAATTGAAGACATAATTTATGCTTAACCACGATATTTATGCATCACAATTTGGCACACTCAGATAGTCTTCTTTTTATTTCATTGAATAATTGTGAAAGTTAGTATCCATTCTGACGATTATCAAGCTTTTTTCCGTAGTCATGCATCAAGTTATTGCTTTCTAATTAAATATAAAAGAAATTGCCGTGTATATGTTTTTGTTCGGAAGTCCATCGACAATTTCAAAGGTTAATTTTGGGAGCGGTTTCAAAAAGGATTATTTACTTTAACTGCATTTACAGACTTCTTCGCCTTATTGAGGGTCACAGTGTTCGTAAAGGTGAAACAGTAAGGATATTTTTTTGCAACTTCAGGACAGAAATGTAAAAGTATTGGGATAACTTAAATCCATGAAAACCAGACAGAAGGGTGGGTTGTTGAGCAAATTTCTGTCACAGAAGGATACACTGTTGAACTAAAGCATGTTGTGCGACATGTTTTGCCTGTTAAGCCACCTTCTTCCTTGTTTTAATTCCCGCGTCCTCCTCTCCCTCTCCCCTCTCTCTCTCTCTCTCTCTCTCTCTCTCTCTCTCTCTCTCTCTCTCTCTGTACTTTTCATAATCTCATTGTCCCTGATAGACCAGGTCATGCATCACACTGTATAGAATGGTCCGGGGACCTTCCCTGATCAGCCGACATGGCCAAAGACATCCTCAACAGCTAAAACACAGGGTTGTCTGTCTGCGTGGATGTGAGGGTATTAGGGTAAGCGAGGGGGTGGGGGGTGGGAGTGAGTGAGACAAAGAGGAGGCAGGTGTCAGTAGAGATCGGAGGACGGCGTCGGAGGAGTGGACGAGCCTGGCCTTCGCCCTCTGTGAGAGGGTCGACAGGAACCTCCCCCAGAACAGATGGAGAGAAAATACTGCCGGCAAGACATCAGTTGGACCTCAACAACCTGTACCCGGGGTTACCAAGGAAACCAGACAGCTGTCTGAGCTGGATAGGAACACGGGAGGGTGGGGAAGGGGAAGGATTGGGGAGGAGAGGAGAGGGCGGTTGAGGGTAGGGGCAGAACTGTATTTGTACGTCACCTCTGATCTGATTGTATTGAGTTTGATTCGGCGGATGTAGTTGTTATTAATGGGAATTTGATTTTCTCAGTTGTCATTCCGTTCATAATTCCATTACATGAAGCGTTTTGTTTGTTCGTTTGTTCGCATTTTGAATCGGTTGTTTCACTCTTTGAAAAAAAAAAGTGTCACCTAAAAAAAAAGTGTCTCCTAAAAAAAAGTGTCACCTAAAAAAGTGTCAACTACGACAGACCTGCTGATAAGATGTACAATGTTTGTCATCTTTGACTTGATTATGCAACATTTGTCGCCTGTGATTTAACTGTGTAAAATCTGTCAACAGCAATTGTTTAGATGTCCACCCGCAGTCGCTTCAGTTTGGAATTATCCGTGTAAAATATGTCAATAGCAATTTCATTGTTATGAATGCTGTCATTGGTGTTATTGTAATATCGAGATTGTCGTCTGTAAGGAAATATGTCATCTGTAATTTAGTTACTTAACGCTTGCCGCGCGCGCCGCCCCTGATATTATTACGAGACATTTGTCGTCAGTGATTTTATTATGAGAAGTTTGTCATCCATGAGTTGATTATGTGATATTTGTCATCCCTGGGATTAGGATATAAAATTTGAAATCTTTATTTGATAATGCCCTTCGTCTGAGACTTTATACTGAAGTTCCGAATGTGACCTCACGCATAC
>CM031615.1:29610902-29621006 GCA_018398815.1 Conus ventricosus
GACACTGGAAACGGCTGAATGTAGCGATAGAAGGCAGTTCTTCAGTCAGTTCTATCCAGGCAGGCTCCCCAATAATGGTATGAAATTCACCATCCGTGATTTGATTATGTGATGTTTATCATTCCTGATTTGATTATGTGAAAATTGTCATCGCTGAGTTGATTACGTCAAACGTGCATGCCTGTGTGTGTGTGTGTGTGTGTGTGTGTGTGTGTGTGTGTGTGTGTGTGTGTGTGTGTGTGCGCGCGTGCGTGCATGCCTCTGTGTGTGTGTGTGTGTGTGTGTGTGTGTGTGTGTGTGTGTGTGTGTGTGTGTGTGACAGATAAGAAGAGCGCATGCATGTGTGTGTGTGTGTGTGTGTGTGTGTGTGTGTGTGTGTGTGTGGTGTGTGTGTGAGTGCGTGCGTGCGTGCGTGCGCGCGCGCGCGCCACTGCAAACGTGTTAGGAATGATGAAGTCCTGATTTGGTGGTGTGCGTTGATATGTTCACTCACACCCCACGTGTGTTTGTAGACATTCAGGGGGAAGTAAAAGAAACGCACCCGTTAGAAGAAGAAAAAAAGAGCAGAGAAAAATGTAAAAAGTAAATGACAAAAGAGTGGCGCGAAGAGGTCGGTGATTGTACAGGGAGCGGGGACAGGGAAGAAAGTGGGTGGGGACACGGAGCAACGGCGAGGGATGGAGGGAGGAAGGGAGGAGGAGGAGGAGGAGGGGGGGGGGAGGAGGAGGGGGAGGAGAAACCCCCTAGGGGACAGGGCTTGAAGCGAAATGTTGAAGGGGGTTTGGAGAATCAATACAATAGAAACGTGATTACAAAGATGGAAGGTACAACAGCTTGTACTTTTTGTTTTCTCTTCAGAGCAGGTTTCTCTCTTAGGAGAGAATGTGTCGGTTGATAACATTGAAATAGTATTGTGTTGACCGCCCTGGTTTATTTGGCCAGATGGCGCTGAGGACTGCCTCAGGCCACATCGTTGATAGAAAGTGGAGTTATTCATGTCTGTGCTTATTTCATTTTAGACGGATACAAAAATAGACAGACAGACAGACAAACAGACAGATGGATAGATAGAGACGTACTAATAGATAGATAGACAGATGGATAGATAGACGTAGTAATATATATATATATATATATATATATATATATATATATATATATATATTATATATATATATATATATTGCAGATATGAATGCTTATCTCCCCCTATTTCTTCAATATAAGACATAAGAGCAAGCTTTGTTTATAATTGAATAGTTCTTGCAGTCATTGCAACACCAAGCTGCTCTGTAAGTTGCTGGAATGGTGCTCGGTACCTATCCTTGGAATTTATTAGTTTATTGTAATTTAGTCCCTTGCGGATTTATTCCAAGAACTGGCCCTCAGCACTTGTGTCTTAAGAGGTTATCCTTTTATATTTTCTACTTTTCACAAGAAAATGTAGCTTGTTTTGCTCTTTTATGATTTTCTTTTGCTTCTTAGGTGGCACCTTTGGTTGGTTTTTTGAAAACTCAACAAACATACTACGGTATTGCACACCAGCTTTTTCTGGGATAGCATTCTTCTTAAAACCGAAAAGGCAGAGGAGTCCAATTACCACTTTCCGCGGTCACTGAGGAGAAACAATCAGGTTTCGAAATATCGGTATTTGACCAGGAGTTATATGGTAGTGAGTTTTCTCCCATTGGAGATTGTTCCTCTTGGAGACTATAAGCTTGCTGAAGGCTCACTTTGAGAAGCATTTATTTTATTGTTTCCTCATCCACTCAAGCACATACTGTTAGCTATCTACCGCTGCAGATATGAATGCTTATCTCCCCCTATTTCTTCAAGCTAAGACATAAGAGCAAGCTTTGTTTATAATTGAATATTTGTTTATAATTGAATATATATTATATGTGTGTGAGAGAGAGAGAGAGAGGGGGGGGAGAGAGTAGTAGTAGTCGTAGTATTCATGAGTGAAACTAAACATAAAAAATACAATATGATCCGACAAAAATGAGGGAGACTAACAGGCAGACAGACAGTCAAAGAAAACAGATAGAAAATTAACACAGATAGGGGGGGGGGGGAGTAAGAGAGACCGACAGACAGTGAGTCAGAGAGGGATGGGCGGGAGTTTTGCATAACAGAGAGAGAGAGAGAGAGAGAGAGAGAGAGATGAGGACAAAGAGACTTAGAGACAATATCAAAATAAACCGTTTCCGTCCTTTGACCATGACACATTTTTCTGTAAAGTTTCTTTGAAATCAGAAGTTGGTTTTTTTTTTTTTTTTTTTTTTTTCTCTCGGAATCTTGCTGAGAAGCAGGCAAACCTGAAGACGCAGATAACGACATGACCTGTCTGGCGTAGGTGGGCCGCTTATGATGATGTTGTTGTTGCTATCACTATATGGCATTTCTTCTTAATGTTGTTCTTCCCCTTCCGTCATATATTCAAAGCAAATGGACGTAAAAGAAAAGGCACTATGCCGTCAAACAAACAAACAAACAGAATGAAATAAAATGCAATACAAGGTTGTCTTGTTATGTGTTTCTTTCTTTCTTTCTTTCGGCAGCGTGGTAATTTTTTTTTTCTTTTAAGCTAGTTTGGATTTCCGCCTCCAGTTTGCCCAGTGGGAAACTTCAGTACAAATGTCTTCTTCGTGTCCCTCTTCATCATCATCGTCATCATCATCATCATCATCTTCTTCTTCTTCTTCGTCGTCGTCGTCGTCGCCGTCTTCTTCTTCGTCTTCTTCTTCTTCGTCGTCGTCGTCGTCGTCGTCGTCATCGTCGTCATTTCTTGTTCTTCTTCTTCTTCTTCTTCTTCGTCGTCGTCGTCGTCTTGTTCTTCTTCATCATCTTCTTCTTCGTCGTCGTCGTCGTCTTCTTCTTCTTCTTCTTCTTCTTCTTCTTCACAAAGAAAACACTTGCACGATTGTGTGCAGGGGACGGGGTAGGGTGTAGGTAGGAGGCGTGAGAGGGTAGCTAGGGGAGTAAAGATTTGGGGGGGGGGGGGGGGGGGGGAGGGATGTTGGATGTGGAGGTGATGTGGTCGATGGTGGCTGGACGGAGAATTAGAGGGGGCGGGGAGACATTTTCTTTATGATGGATGGTTCAGCTGCGTTTTCCGGATACGCCAGACCCAGCGCTTAATCTGCCTACAAACTGGAATGAAGTATGACTAGCATGACGTCTGTTGACGTACAACAAATAGCACAAATTTGAACTCCGCTTTGACACACTGGTTAGGACGACCACAAAGGAAACAATACATCTGCAATTTCGGTACGTCTATTTGTGCTTTAAAGGGGGAAGGGGCCATGGGGGTGGGGGGATGGGGGGGGGGGGGAGGGAGGGACACCAAATTTAGTGTCTGTGGTTGGTTCCTTCTCGTGATGGCAAGCGGTGACATCTCGACAAGACGTAGGAGGATCGACTCACTCTTCCACTTCCCTCTCCTTCTTCCCTTCAGCCCTGTCTTCTTCCTCTGTTCGTCCCTTCCCGCCTCGCTTCCATATGTACTTTTCTCTGTTTGTCTGTCTGTTTGTCTGTCTGTCTGTCTCTCCCTCCACCACCACCCTCCCCCTCTTTCTCTCTCCCTTTTACACACACACACGCACATACACACACGAACACAAAGGCTTATGCATGTACTCACACACGCACGCACACACAAACACACACACACACACGCACGCACGCACGCACGCACGCACGCACGCACGCACGCACACACACACACATACACATACACACACACACACACACACACACACACACACACACACACACACACACACACCACTATCACCTACGACGACAAACAGCATCAACGGCCTTAACAATAACAGCAGCGTCAACATCAAGAAAAACTATAACACTACTGACACGTGAAATCCCAAGACCAAAGAAAGAAAGAACAAAAAGTCGGAGATCGTTACATTCCTCACTCTCATCTCCATCCTTCATCTGTCCACCCCGTTACACACACACCACACACACACGCACACGCACACGCGCGCGCGCGCGCGCACGCGCACGCACACACGCACACACGCACACACACTCACAAACTCAGTAAACTCTCTTCTCTCTCTCTCTCTCTCTCTCTCTCTCTTCTCTCTCTCTCTCTCTCTCTCTCTCTCTCTCCCCTTCGCTCGCTCACTCTCTCTTCACCCCCCTTCCCCTCTCCCCATTTTTCACTCTTTTCCCTTTTTTGTACTCTTCGTGATCTAATTTTCACCGATCGAAACCAGACAGACCAGCGTCATCCGCACCTCAGCGAATGAAATGGTTCGTGGACCTTCCTTCATCATCCAGCATGGTAAAAGACATCCTCAACAGCAAAACTACAAGTAGGTCTGGGTGGGTGTGAGGAACCGGGGAGTGGAGGGGGGGGGGGGGGGCGGAAGGGCATCCTGGGGAGCGGGAAGAGGTGGGAGGGGGGGGGGGGGTCACGAGACACAGTGGGCGGCGCAGACGGAATGAGAGGTTGGAGGACAACATGACCAGGGAGGTGGACAGGCTTGTCCTTGGACCTCCGTGAGAGGCTCAAGAAGAAGCTCCGCACAACAGATGGAGAGAGATACTGCCGACAAGTCATCAGCCGGGCCACACTGTCTCCTGCTGTGTCCGCTTACTTTTTTTTTTTTTCTAATGGATGCATTTCTTTTACTGACCCCTGAACACACACACACACACACACACACACACACACACACACACACACCACACACACACGCCACACACACACACACACACACACACACACACACACACATACAGTGGGTGTAGGGGGGCAACGGAGTAGGGGAGAGCAGGAGACAGTGGGTGTAGGGGGCAACGGAGTAAGGGAGAGCAGGAGACAGTGGGTGTAGGGGGCAACGGAGTAAGGGGAGAGCAGGAGACAGTGGGTGTAGGGGGCAACGGAGTAAGGGAGAGCAGGGGACAGTGGGTGTAGGGGGCAACGGAGTAAGGGAGAGCAGGAGACAGTGGGTATAGAGGGCAACGGGGTACGGGAGAGGAGGAAACGGTGGGTGTAAAGGGCAACGGAGTAAGAGAGACCAGGAGACAGTGGGTGTAGGGGGCAACGGAGTAAGAGAGAGCAGGAGACAGTGGGTGTAGGGGGCAACGGAGTAAGAGAGAGCAGGAGACAGTGGGTGTAGGGGGCAACGGAGTAAGGGTGAGGAGGAGAAGGAGGGAACACCAGGGGGAGAGGGGGCTGACGGGAAATGCTGCAGGGGAGTGGAGAATCGACGCAATAAAACCTTGATGACAAAGATGGAAGATACAACTTTCTTCACAGTAGGTCTTTGCCATGGGGAAGAACCGGGTGACATAACATTGAAATTCTATTGATCGTTCCGGTTCATTTGGCCAGATGCCATTGAGGACTGCCTCAGGCTCAAATAGTTGACAACAAGCGCAGTGATTTTCATCTGTTTCCATCTACGTTTTTTTTTTTTTTTTAAATTATATACGTACTTATTTGCATGGCTATATGCATAGATATAGAGACACATATATGCATGCAAATATACATACATACATGCATGTGTGTATATTTACTGCAGAATTAGTTGCTATTCTCATATCTCCAAAGTATGTTTTAAATTCTTCCATAGAAAATTGTCAACTTTTGCTGTGCAGTGATTCAAAGTCAGCCCGTTCTGCTTTACAGTCTTTAAATTCAAAGATCCGCTGTAAGACTATTACAGAAATGAATTACGTGACACATCTCCTATCGATGAAAAGAATAAATGTGACTTTCTGTTGCGTGCCCTCACATTGTGGAATTTCAACAAATGAGAAAGTTGACCATGGCTGCTCGAAGAGCAGCTCGCAATATTGAAGGAACGACTGCACTGAACATTCCGCTAGACCTATCAGAATATCATACTTCAATTAATTAGAGCATTCTTTAACAGTTTCAAGAGGTTATTGGAAGGCACAGGTAGCCAGTATTATCACTATTGTATACAACCATATTCGACATCCACCCCAAGACTCAATTAGACAAATTCGAAAATACGACATCTAGAGAGGTAGTAACTTTAATTCATAGGATGCGTTTAAATTCGCTTCGAACCAAATACAGTAAAAATGTTACATGTATGTGTGGGGAAACTCTTAATGTACGTCACCTAGATTACTAGATTGTCCAAGAGTAAAGAATACAGTGCACAAAACTGGTTCTAATATTTCCCATAATAGATCGACTCCAATGACATTACTAGAAATGTTATGTCCGCATCTATCACGCAGCCCAGTAGGAATTTAACTTTCAACAACCCCTCATATACAAAAAGAAATCACACACACACACACACACACACGCACGCACGCACGCACGCACGCACGCACGCACGCACGCACGCACGCACGCGCGCGCGCGCGTGTCTAATATCATCTGGCATTGAAAAGACATTAAATAAACCACTGAACTGAACACACACACACACGCACGCACGCACGCACGCACGCACGAAAGCACGCACGCACGCACGCACGCACGCACGCCACACACGCACGCACGCACGCACGCACGCACACCACACACACACACACACACACACACACACACACACACACAAAAAATCCGTCTTGAATCACTTAAAGTGGGAAGATGTAAAATTAAAGAACAACAATACATGCCAGTATATTTGTATGTAAATGTCTCTCTCTCTCTCTCTCTCTCTCTCTCTCTCTCTCTCTCTCTCTCTCTCTCTCTCTCTCTCTCTCTCTCTCTCTCTCATTGTCCGTTTCGCTCTCTTTCGCCGTATGTTCTGTCTGTTTATCTGTTTGGTGGTGGTGGTGTGTTGTGTGTGTGTGTGTGTGTCTCTCTCCCTCTCTCTCTATACATGTACAGTATATGGAGACACACAACACACACACACACACACACACACACACACACACACACAGAGAGAGAGAGAGAGAGAGAGGAGAGAGAGAGAGAGAGAGAGAGAGGAGAGAGATGAGAGAGAGAGAGAGGAGAGGAGAGGAGAGAGAGAGAGAGAGAGAGAGAACTAACGAACGAACGAACGAACAAAATGATTTATTGCTTTAAGCAGTGCAGCTTCCTTAGCAATTCGATTCGATCCACCATGATAGATCGTTCGTTCGTTCGTTCGTTAGAGAGAGAGAGGAGAGAGAGGAGAGGAGAGAGAGAGATGAGAGAGAGAGAGAGAGAGAGAGAGAGAGAGAGAGAGAGATTTACAACAAATATACAGGCATGTATTGTTGTTTTTTAATTATGGTGATTTCCATAACAGAGAGAGAGAGAGAGAGAGAGAGAGAGAGGAGAGAGAGAGAGTGAGAGAGAGAGAGAGAGAGAGAGAGAGAGCGAGACCGCACAGGCCGAAATGAGATGGAGAGATAGAGGGACAATAACGAAATTAACCAGGTCCATCCTGTGGCCACGACCATCTTCCTTCAAGTGTCACTGAAATCAGTTTACCTGTTTCTGCATAACTTTCCTGAGAGGCAGGCAAACCAGAAATGAGGATAATTGCATCACCTGTTTGGCGTAGGCGTGCACCTTATGATGACGATGTTGTCGCTAGAATTATGTAAGTTTTCTTCCTGATTTTTTTTTTTTTTTTTTTACTTCCACCAAATATTAAGTGCACGTGTCTTATTCTTCTGCCTCCTCCTCCTCTTCCTTCTCCTCCTCCTCCTCCTCCTCCTCTCCTCCCTCCTCCTTCTTCTTCTTCTTCTTAACTAAGAATTCACAGCACGATTGTGTGTGTGTGTGTGTGTGTGTGTGTGTGTGTGTGTGTGTGTGTGTGTGTGTGTGTGTGTGTGTGTGTGTGTGTGTGTGTGTGTGTATGTGTGTGTGTGCATGTGTGTGTGTGTGTGTGTGTGGTGGGGGGAGGAGGTAGGGGGAGGAGGTAGGGGGAGTAAAGATTTAGGGGGAGGCGTGCTGGATGTGGACAAGGCATGGGCAATGATAGAAGGGGGTACGAGGGGGAGGGAAGACATCTTTTTATGATGAAAGGTTCAGTTCTGTTTTTTTCTTCAGAGAATGCAGGTACTAGCGCTTGGTCTGCCCAGGAAGAACTGCGATGTAATATGACAGCTGCAAGCGCGCAACAAATAGCGCGAATTTGACCTACGCACTGGCACTGGTTAGAACGACCACAGCAGTTAAAAAAGATATCCCCGATTTTGGTTCGTCACATCTACGCTTTGAAGGAGGGGATGAGAAGAAAGGATAGAACAGGGTGAGGTTGGGGGGGGGGGGGGGGGGGTACACCGATCTCAGTGTCTGTGGTCGGTTCAGTCTCCTGATCGCACGCGGTGACATCCCTACAAGGCATATGAAAATTGAAATCCCCCTCCTCCCTCTCCATTCCCTCACCCCTGTCTCCTTCCCCCTCTTCTCCCCTTCCCATCTCGCTTCCCGTCTCTGTCCTTTGTTTTTGTTTGTGTGTTTGTTTGTCTGTGTGTCTATCCTGTCTGTCTGTCTGTCTGTCTGTCTGTCTGTCTGTCTGTCTGTCTGTCTCTCTCTCTCTCTCTCTCTCTCTCTCTCTCTCTCTCTCTCTCTCTCCCCCCCGCCCCCTTTTCTCCAACTACCTATCCCTGTCTTCCATATGTGTGTGTGTGTGTGTGTGTGTGTGTGTGTGTGTGTGTGTGTGTGTGTGTGTGTGTGTGTGCGCGCCCGCGCGAGTACGTATGCGCGCTTGCGCGTGGGGGATTGTGTGTTTATGTGTGTGTGTGTGTGTGTGTTGTGTGTGTGTGTGTGTGTGTGTGTTGTGTGTGTTGTGTGTGTGTGTGTGTGTGTGTGTGTGCGCGCGTGCGCGCGCGCGTGTATGTGTGTGCTTTGTCTGTGTGTGTGGGGGGGGGGGGGGGGGGTAGGAGTGGATTGGTATAATTATGTGAATGCGTGCTTGCGTGCGTGTGCACGTAGTATATGATACTAATAATCCTTCCGTTTAGTGTTATAGATGAGGGGGGGGGGGGGGGGGGCAGGGTAGAGGAAGAGGGACAAAGGGGGAGAGTGATAACATGGAGGGAGAGGAGAGGGAAAAGGGGGGGGGGGGGTCCAAAATGTATCAGAAGCGAAGATGGCAGATGTCTAGACAGGTCAGTATCCAGCCTGGCGTGGCTGGAAGTTCGGTTCCATTGAGTTCCCTCCGGGACTGACCAATTCCAGTGATGGCACTTCTGTTCCGAGGGGCACCGAGTGCAAATGGTATTGTATAAACTGAGTGGATGGATGGATGGATGGATGGATGATACTGGATGGATGATATAGGGTGGATGGATGGATGGATGGATGGATGATGTAGAATGGATGGGTGGGTAGATAGATGATATAGAATGGATGGGTGGATGGACGGGTGGATGGATCGATGGATAATACTGGATGGATGGATAATATAGGATGGATGGATGATATAGGATGGATGGGTGGGTGGGTGGATGGATGGATGGATGGATGGATGGAGGGAGGGAGGGAGGGAGGGAGGGAGGGAGGGAGGGATGGATGGATGGAGGATGGATGAATGGATGGATTGATGGATAGATGATATAGGATGGATGGATGGGTGGGTGGAAGGATGGATGGGTGGATGGATAGATGATATAGGATGGATGGATGGATGTGTGGATGAATGGGATGGACGGACGGATGGATGGATGGATATTGTATGAGTGGATGGACAGGTGGATGGATGATGGATGAATGGATGGATGGGTGGATGGATGATGGATGGATGGGTGGATGGATGGAGTAAACACGAAATTAATGACAGAGCTATCAATTTACAAAATAAATGAATGAATGAAATAATGAATGAGTGAGTGAATGAACGAATGAATGAATGAATGAGAAAAAGATGTGATAAATGAATTAACAAGCAGGTCATGAATGTATGATATTGAATGAATGGATGATGACATCAATACAAGTATGAATGAAATGATGACTTAATGATTAAGGAAATGGAATGAATGAACTGGATAGATTATATATTAAAAAAACCCTTATGGAATGAATGGAGAAATTGTTGATCGAATAATAATAATAATGATACTTTATAGCGCTATTCTCGGCTAGAGGCAAGTCTAAGCGCCTACATCGTCGGCTCTAGGGCACGAAGGCTCCAAGCT
>CM031615.1:29626106-29628606 GCA_018398815.1 Conus ventricosus
TCATACCTGATAGTCAGTGGCGTAGGCAAGCAGTATCGTACATGAAACAGAACAGAGAAAAAAAACCATGAATTAGTATTTTTTTCCCCTAGCACATTCTCTCAAGATACACTCTCAAACACCCAGGCACTCAGGAAGATATGCTTGCTATGATTGCTTTAATACATGCCTCTGCACACACACACACACACACACACATACACCCTCTCTCTCTCGTGACTCACTCTCTCTCTCTCTACTCACTCTCCTCTCTCTCTCTCTCTCTGAACTTAGCTGTTGAGGAAAACAAATGCAGGTTAATTTGATAATGAAGGAAAACTTCCCAAAAGAAAAAAATATTTACATGATAGTGGAAGAGAAAAGCGAAATGTAGCAGAAAACAAATCTAACAATAATTCTTTTTTATTCATTTAATTTTGAAAGTATGAAAAAATAGATTAAACAAAGTAATGCTCATTTGCCCCCCCCCCCCCCCCCCCCCCCCCCCACCACCCTTCCCTCTCCCCAATGGATGCATGAAACAGGACATTCTTGATTCATAATATACTCCAATGAATTGTTGGATTCATCGAGATTTCAAAGGAAATGTGTTACGGCAAAGAATTGACTTATATCCCATGCTTGGGTCTACCGAAAGAAGATGCCATCTCCTACACCAGTTTATGAATTGAACAAATCGGTAGTATAGGGAGAAAATGGAGGGACATTACATGATTAATCCTTCAGTCTTTGGCAGAATGAACAGAGTGGCTGAAATTTGGTAAAAGAAAATGGAACTGAATTCGATGATGTATACATTTATACGTCTCTCTCTTCTCTCTCTCTCTCTCTCCACATCTCCATCCATACAAACATACATAGTTACATGCATACACGCGCGCGCGCACACACACAAATATATATATATATATATATATATATATAAATGCTGAACAATTAAGTAGTGGGGGAAAACAAATGCAGGTTAACAATTCTTCAGTCGTTATAGTAATGACTTGGCAAAGATTTGAACTTAAAAAAAAAAAAAATTGAAGATGAAGAAAATGGGGAATATATTATAACTATGAAAAGCCCTTCACTAGCTGCCTGAGGAACCATCATAATCTCTCTCGAAGGCACATTTATTTGTATTGCCTGCTCCTAGCCTTTCGTCCGCTGGATCGGACTCATCAGGGAGACACGGCTGATTGTGTCTGTGCTCTTGGTGTCAAATAGAGACACACCACAGTCCATAATTCTGTGGTGTTCTCACCACCAAGGGTTAAAAAAAAATCCAACAGCACCCCCAAAGCAGCCAGCGAAGGGTAGTAAATGGAACAAAACAAAGGTGGAGAGGGAAAAAGTTGCTGAAAAACTAAAAGCATTATTCAAACAGTATAAAATGTAAGGGACAATCTTTGAGCCTATGCTTGAGGATCCATTCAAGGATGCAAGGGAGGTCAAAAGATATGGAACAGTCTGAGTGGTCAGCTCTGCTGTTCAATAACCCAAGCATTGTGAGTGGCTAAGAATTGTACAGAACAACCTTTACTTGGATCTCTTAAGAGATGCAATCTCCCACTGATTGACCAAACAATAGAATGCTGAACAATAAGAAAAGAGAAAGAAGAAAAGAAACACCGAAGGTGCTGGAGGACCAGAGAAGACGTTACCTCCCTTGCAGTCCTAGGATGCAATCCATGCAAACTAAATCTGACAATAAGTTGGGAAAAACAAGCAGTACAATTCTCATCGTTAGTAAACTTGCAAAGATTGAACTTAAAAAAAAAAAAAATTGAAGATGAAGAAAATGGGGGAATATATTATAACTATGAAAAGCCCTTCACTAGCTGCCTGAGGGAACCATCATAATCTCTCTCGAAGGCACATTTATTTGTATTGCCTGCTCCTAGTGTATATATATACACACAAACATACATACATACATAAATGCACACACATATACGTACGTACGTACCTACATGCGTATATAGATGCATAAATACATAGATACATACATGCACACACACACACGTACTTACATACGTACTTACATACATACATACATACATACATACATACATACATAAAATACATACATACGTACGTACGTACGTACATACGTACATACTACATACATACATACATACATACATATCTCCTCTGTCCCCCCCACCCCCCATCCCCTTCCCTCATCCTCCCCTTTCACTGCTCCCTTTTCTTCCACCCACCGTATCCCCCGTTTCCCATGTTCCACCCGCCCCCCTCCCCTCTCCCATCTCCTTTCCCTCTGTCCCTCTTTCCCCCCATTTTCCCGTTCATCCTCCCTATTCCCAAACACGCCATCCCCACTTCTTTCCCCTCCCCCCCCCCCCCCCCCACCCCTCCATCCATCCTCCCACTTCCCTGTCTCCACTCCTATTCCCCAAACACCCCTAGGCCCAATACCTGCTTCGAATTCCATTAAAAAAAAAAACTGTCTGAACCTGGAACTACCCAGGAACCTTCAGGCCTTCAGTTT
>CM031615.1:29641173-29648673 GCA_018398815.1 Conus ventricosus
CTGCTCTGTCTCTCCCCTCTCCCCTCTCCTCTCTCTCTTCTCTCTCTCTCTCTCTCTCTCTCTCTCTCTCTCTCTCTCATCAATCGGTCTGTGGATCCTTTCCGTCCGTCCTTCCTTCATCTGTCTGTCTGTCTTCGCTCTGTCTGTCTCTGGTTTTCTCTCTATCGGATTGTCCATCCGTCTGTCTGTCTGTCTGCCCTGTCTCTCTCTCTCTCTCTCTCTCTCTCTCTCTCTCTCTCTCTCTCTCTCTCTCTCTCTCTCTCTCTCTCTCTTACCTCGCTTGCTCCCTCAATCCGTCAATCCGTCCGTCCTTTCGTCCTTCTCTTTGTCCGACTGTCTGTCTGTCTCTCTTTGTTTTCTCTGTCTGTCTGTCTTTTCTGTCTGTCTCTCTCTCTCTCTCTCTCTCTCCCCTCTCTCTCTCTCCTCTCTCTCTCTCTCTCTCTCTGTCTCTGTTTCTCTTATATTTTGTCTGTTGCTTTTTGTTTGTGTATTGATATGTTGTTGATTGGTTTCTTTCTTTTTTCCCCTTCACTACTACTTTTAGCCTTCTTATACAAACAACTTATCTGCAGGAAGAAAAACAAACACATCTCTCTCTCTCTCTCTCTCTCTCTCTCTCTCTCTCCTCTCTCTCTCTCTCTCTCTCTCTCGTGCGCGCGCGCGTGTATGTTTTGTGTGTGTGTGTGTGTGTGTGTGTGTGTGTGTGTGTGTGTGTGTGTGTGTATGTGTGTGTTTGCGCCTGCATGCGTGTGTGCGAGCAAACGTGCGTTTGTACTTGCGCGCGTGCGTGCGTGCGTGTGTGTGTGTGTGTGTGTGTGTGTGTGTGTGTGTGTGTGTGTGTGTGTGTGTGCGTGCATGTGTGCGTGCGTGCGTGTGAGCTTGCGTTCGTCCGGTGTAACCGGGAGACTGTGATCTTAGCGAAAGAGAAACGGAGCAAGTATGTGGGATCAATAGGAGCAGCCTAAAACCCGGCAAGGTGATTCTTCTGTGTTTGTGACGGATTCGGAACACTACCTCCCGCTGGCCTCGTCCCCCCCCCCCCCCCCCCCCCCCCTTTAAGAGTCCCGTGTTCCTCCCTCTCCATTCAATCTACTCTCACCGCTTCCCTCTCCAACTCACTTCTTTCCCATTCTTTAGAAATACGATAAGGAACTCCACAAAGAAAAAAAAAAAGGAAGCTGAGTGCCACCACACTCCTGAAGCGTTGGTTTGCTTGTTCGTTTTACGTACTTTTCTTCTTCTTTTTTTTTCTCCGTATTTTGACAACGGTAGTGCTGGAGAGGGAGAAAAAAAAACACCCACACACTCAAAGCAGAATGAACAGGTCAACAAGCTTGCGAACAAACCGCACGTGCGTGCAAAAGCTGGTTCGTAGGCCCCCATTCACACACAGACAGATCGACGCATGCACACGCACAAATGCACATGCATGCGCGCACAATCTCTCTCTCTCTCTCTCTCTCTCTGTCGATCTGTCTTTGTCTCTCTCTCTCTCTCTCTCTCTCTCTCTCTCTCTCTGTCGATCTGTCTTTGTCTCTCTCTCTCTCTCTCTCTCTCTCTCTCTCTCTCTCTGTCGATCTGTCTTTGTCTCTCTCTTTCATATTCAACATTCTAATTCTCGCGTTTTGATGAAGACAGACAGACAAGACAGACAGACATACAAACAGCCATGGACGGACGAACATACAGACGGATAGATGGGCTGTGGGCAGACGCGCGCGCGGGTGCGTGTTTGTGTCCCTGTCTGTAATTGTGTCTGTGCGTGTATGCCCGTCATATTGATATTACAACAAATCAAGGTGGGCAAGTTTCATCACCTCTGTTATTATTAGATATTTTTCAATATTTGACTTCGTTTTATTTCCCCGTAAATTCGTAATGCTTGCGCAGTAAATCTGAAATTTTGTCGGGGGAAAAAAAAAGGCTGAGAGAAAAAATGAAACAGCTGTTCAAGCTTTCGACAAAAAAAGGTTATTTTTTATTTGTATTCTTATATTTGCATCTGTTGCTTCATTTGTGTGTTTGTCTGCCCCTTACGGACGATTTTACAGAAACTCTACTAGTTCCCATAACTAAACTCTTGTTCATATTTTGAAGGTAGTCGTTTGCATGGACCCTTGATCAAAGGATTGGTTTAAGATCCGTTAAAGTTTCCACTGAAAATGAACATTGGGAAGTTATTGTGTACAAACTGATGGCTATCTATAGAGCAAATTGTTTTTTGTATAGAATACTTCATATATATATATATATATATATATATATATATTCAATTATAAACAAAGCTTGCTCTTATGTCTTAGATCGAAGAATATGGGGAGATAAGTATTCATATTTGCAGTGGCAGATTTTTCTGCCTAAGCATGCTTGTGTGGGTGAATCGGGAAAAATAAAATACATGCTTCTGAAAATAAGCCTTCAGAAAGCTTATAGTCTCCAAGAGGAAGACGATCTCCAATGGGGAGAAAACCCACTAACATGTAACTTGTGGATAGATACCGGTGTTTCGAAACCTGATTGTTTCTCCTCAGTGACCGCTGAAAGTGATAATTTGACTCCTCTGCCTTTTCGGTTTTAAGAAGAATGCTATCCCAGAAAAAGCTGGTGTGCAATACCGTAGTATGTTTGTTGAGTTTTCAAAAAAACAACACAAAGGTGCCACCTAAGAAGCAAAAGAAAATCATGAAAGAGCAAAACAAGCTACATTTTCGTGTGAAAAGTAGAAAATATAAAAAGATAACCTCTTAAGACACAAGTGCTGAGGGCTAGTTCCTGGAATGAATCCACAAGGGACTAAATTACAATAAACTAATAAATTCCAAGGATAAATACCGCACCATTCCAGCAACTTACAGAGCAGCTTGGTGTTGCAATGACTGCAAGAACTATTCAATTATAAACAAAGCTTGCTCTTATGTCTTAGATCGAAGAAATAGAATAATCTGCCACTGCAGATATGAATGCTTATCTCCCCCTATTTCTTCGATCTAAGACATAAGAGCAAGCTTTGTTTATAACTGAATATTTCTTGCAGTCATTGCAACACCAAGCTGCTATGTAAGTTGCTGGAATGGTGCGGTACTTATCCTTGGAATTTATTAGTTTATTGTTATTATATATTATGTGTGTGTGTGTGTGTGTGTGTGTGTGTGTGTTGTGTTATTAACAATATAAACGTTGAGATTCTTTTAGTTATATCCTGTTGAGATTAAATCTAGGGGGACTAACTCTTTCTGTTCGTAATTGCCATTACTTCCCTTGGCATGACCGTGGATTTTGGTCTTCACCTATGAATTCACTGGCTTAGAGAAGTTCGGGGAGATTTAAAGAAAAGAAAACTTGCTCAGAGACCTATTTCTTTACCCTTTTCTTTTTTCTTCTCCCATTTCACATTACAAACACACTTTTTTTTCAATACGTTTTGGAGCCGATCCGAATGAAAGGTAGGAGGAGATCAGGATCGTTCAGCGAGGTCTGCGATCACGTAGAGTTTTTCACTTTACTTACGTATTCACCGGATTTCTTTCCCCTTTTTTTTCCCCTTTCTTTTTTCTTTCTTTTTTCTTTTTTTTCTTTTTCTTTCTTTCTTTCTTTTTTTTTCCTTCTTTTGGTCAGTTCAGTAGTGAGCCGTAACTGACTGTGCCGACAGAGGAAGCCCCTGTTATGTTAAATAATGGTTTTTTTTAATTAAAAAAAAAATATTTATTCATTTTTAGTCCAGTTAAGTCAGGTTTAACCGGCGTTGCAGACTGCAACGGTGGCAGCTGTTAGCTCCGTTCCTAGTCACGTTGTTAGCTACATCCTTAGTCATGTTCTGCGAGCTTTGGCCGGCGGTGTGGTCAGAGGCAGCTGCTAGCTAAGTCTTACCAGCTCTCAGCTCTGCTAATCTGGCACCAGGTGTCTGAGAGGTTCTAGAGTTACTTGGCAGAAAACGAGAGAATCTGAGGCGGGGAGGAGTGTCTGGTGTCCTCTGCGGCAGGGATTGGCATCTGGTACAGGGACTATGGGGGGGGGGGGGGGGGGGGGGGGGGGGGGTTGGTTGGTTGGTTGGTAGGTAGGTTGGCTGGTGTTTGGTTAGTTATCTCAGGCTGATGGTTTGTCTGTCCTCAGAGTTGTCTTAAGAATTAGCATGGTTGCTTAACTGACCTAGTCTGGAAACATACGCACGCATACACGCGCGCGCGCTCGCGCACACACAACACACACACACACACACACACACACACACACACAAACACACACGTGTGCGCGCGCGCGCGCGCGCGCGCGCGCGCGTGGGGAGATAAAGGCATCATTTCCATTGCACACAAATTTGCTTTTCCTTAAAATGTGTAGGTCAAGCAGTTAGATTTGATCTAACGCGCACGCCATCATATTGATCTGGACACTTACTTTCTGCAGAACAGTCGTGTCATTTCACACCCATATTTTTGGTATTTTTTTCCCTTTGATTGAACTGTAAAGCGGACTGTTGGGGCAAAATTGCGTCGCGCATGCCCTCCATCGGCATCCGTGCCATGAAGAGGGCGGGGGGGTCACTCTTGATCAACGTGAGTTCCAAACATATTATTATCTCCCTTGCAAATTTCCGAACATTGTCTATTGTGTTGGTTGTCTTGCCGGCTGGTTTGATGTCTTCTTCTCTCTCTCTCTCTCTCTCTCTCTCTCTCTCTCAACCGATACTAGACTAATTGTCTGCTTTGGTTTATGTTTCTTTACTTGACTGCTCGTCTGACTGGTGAATTCTCTGGTCAGCTGGCTGATAGTTGATCTCGGCGAGTAGAATTCTGACCTGCGCGTGCCTGTACCCATCGTCAACACAGCGCAGGCCTCCAAGGGTGGTACAGGACTGCTCAAAAGGCGGGTGAAGACAGTGCTTCTCTGGGTCCTCCCAGCACCTTCGGGTGTTTCTTTTTTCTTCTCGGCGAGTAGAATTCTGATCAGGGCGGGCGCAGGTACTTTTGTTGCTCGCGCCAAATCTACTTCTGACTCCACGTTCAGTGAACGATCCCTTCCTTACAGATTCACGTTTTTTTTTTAGTTGGAGTACGTCACTGTGTGACGCAACCTACACAATGCGTCATAGGTAGCGTCATAAGCAGCACTGATAGTCCGTCTCAGTGGTGACTACCATCAGCCTCTCCTCGCCCTGTCCCAGGGGTCTCCTTCTGCACATCCGTGTCTGGTTTTGGTCCGTAGCTGGTGCCCTAAGATATAAAAGGGAAAGTGCCCGTGGGTTGGGTTTTTTTTTTTTTTTCTTTCTTTCTTTTTTTTTTCTTCTCTTTCTTTCTTTTCTTTATGCTCCGGTCTATATAAGCTAGTCACAAAAAGTTAAGGGCCCGCTTAGATTTTGGGGTACTCTAAGTAATGGGTCTGAATGCTCGTAAAACAAAGCGCAGCGTGTTTCATTCTGAGCTATTCTGACAGCTCACACACCACACTGTATGACCGAAATAATCTTTCAGACGACGCATTTTTCGGGTCGAGAATATGCGCTCAGCCAAAACACCAAAAATCCGTGAATAATGCATGAAGTTTGGCCAGGCGCAGATTACACAGCAGTTTTGAATTGAGAAATCGGCACAGTGCACGTGCAAGGCCTGCCTATGTTGAACACTTTTCAATGACAATTTGCCTGCGGTGGGTATAAAATGACCGCTAATCGGGGCTGCAATAACCATGCCTCCAAGACGAAAACTGTCAACACTAGATCGCGGCCGGGCTCTGGGATGGCTCCAAGATGGCATTTCTGGAAGTGAGGTGGCAAGACGTCTGGGAGTGAGCCACTCAGTCATTCAACGCCTTCACCAGCGATACCAAGACACTGGAAGAGCCGAGGAACGACCACGCTCAGGGCGGCCAAGAATCACCAATGGGCAAGACGATCGCTAATTGATGCTGACAGCAGTCCGCAGCAGAACCATCAATGCAACCACTCTGAGACAGGAGCTGAGAAGAACGACTAACATCAACGTAAGTCGCCAGACCGTCCGAGGTCGCCTTCACAGTTTCAACCTCCGCTCAAGAAGGCCCGCTGTCCGTTCTCCACTAACACAGCACCATCGACAGGCCAGAAGGAGGTGGTGTCGACGTCATCAGCGATGGACGAGGCAGCAATGGAGCACCATCCTCTTCACCGATGAGTCAAGATTCTCCCTGTCCCGAAATGATGGCCGGGTACGCGTCTGGCGTCGTCCAGGGGAGAGGCTTGCTGATGGCTGTGTTCGTGAGCACGATCGCTATGTAGGCGGCTCCCTGATGGTATGGGGAGGCATCCACCTTCATGGCAGGACACCCCTTCACCTTGTGCCAGGCAGACTTACTGGCGTAAGGTACAGAGATGAAATCGTGAGGCCGTTGATTATCCCCACTCTGCAAGCCATGGGACCCGGTGCCACCCTCATGGACGACAACGCCACTCCACACCGCGCCCGTGTGGTGAACGACTACCTGAGGCAGCAGCAGGTTCCACGACTGGACTGGCCATCGCGTTCGCCTGATTTGAACCCTATTGAGAACTTTTGGGACCATCTGGAACGCCGCGTCCACGACAACCACCCTCCTCCTGTTGACCTCCACCAACTGTTCCAATTTCTGCTGCAGGAGTGGAACGCCATGCCTCAACAGACCCTTGTGACTCTGATCCAGTCCATGAGGCCTAGATGCGTGGAATGTGTGGGTGCAAATGGCGGACATACGCACTACTGAAGCTTTTCAATAAACTTTCTTGTGAATTGTCAATTTTGTGATTTTCAAAAAGAGGGGTTATGATGTTTGATCCTTGATTTTGTCCAGAAAAATTGAATTGACACAATTGCAATGGCATTGACATGAAAGCTAAAGACATGAAATAAAATACGGTATAAGCTGTTTTCCTGTGCGTTATGTCGTTTTATTTTGGTGAGAGTTTTTCTGTCTGGCCCTTAACTTTTTGTGACTAGCTTAGATCAAAAAGTTGTCCGAGAATTCACGGAATTTTTTAAAAAGTATTTGAAATAACTCCGACAGTTAACATAAACAAACGAATTACAGGCAACATACGACGCGTTTCGACCTCATACGTCTTCTTCAGGCAAGGTTGACAACATTCAGAACAACGAAAATGAAAATCGAGCAACCACGCATCTTGTCCAATTCGGCGCAAGGTGGGCGTAGAATCAAGTGATTGCTCGCTTTTCAATTTCGTTGTCCTGAGTGTTGTTTTTAATCTCGCCTGAAGAAGACCTAAGAGGTCGAAACGCGTCGTGGTTTGTCTTGTGATTCGTTTGTCCATGTTAACTGGCGGAGTTGTTTCAAATAATTTTTTATGATTTGTTTCAATGTCCGCTTGCAGTCGTCTCATTTTGCAACTATTTTTAAAAGGAATCTATTGGTTTCACCAGACCACCTGAACATCTGATCAATGGTACTGTGATTCCACAAACTATGTGGGCGCAGTTCCCAAAGTACATCACACATGTAGCCTCCCGCGGGAGGAGAGGTAGGCTAACAACAGTCAAG
>CM031615.1:29658673-29663673 GCA_018398815.1 Conus ventricosus
TTTTTTTCTTTCTTCTTTCGTTTTTGTTTTTGTTATTGTTTTTTTTTTCCAATGTTTGTTTTGGTTTTGAAATGATTAGAATCTAACGTGGGAAAAGTTATCTGAGTTACATGTCTGCAATCACTTGTGTGTGTGTGTGTGTGTGTGTGTGTGTGTGTGTGTGTGTGTGTGTGTGTGTGAGACAGGGAAGTCCTTCCTTGTTCATTCCTAACCAGCTCTGTAAAGACTGCCTTCCCACTAATCCCATAGCCCTTATCTTATCCTGAAAGTCACTGTCCACGCAATACTGTGTTATATCAGTAGAGGTTAAAGGCATGTCTTTTTACACATCCAGAGAATAAGTAGATAAGGTCCAGCTGCAAAGCTCCCTCCTCCCTCAACCTCCCCCCCCTTCCCCCCCCCCCCCCCCCCCCTTTTAAAAAAAATCTTTTGGTCAATGTTACTGATTAGCCTCTTGCACAAATGAACAGAATGTCTCAACTTCGCGAGAGTGTGAATCAATGAAATCGACAATGGATGGGACCCTTCAAAATTAGAACATTGACGATAAAGCAATAGAAATATGAATATAATGATGAAGGATAAACACCATGTAAAACATCACCAAGCGAATGAATGGAAGCATACACACACAAAAAAAAAACAGACAAAACAAAGGCAACGCGTTTGGACCTGAACCAGCAAAAGAAACAAACACGAAACATATTAAAAGATCAAACAAACAGAGCTCAGCTGAAGTTAAGAATCTTTATGTTGCTCAGCTAGAGGTGCCATGAGAGCTATCTTCTCATCACAACAGGAAAAGAAGTTTAAGGACGTGAAAAGAGATTAAGAGCAAAAAGGAATACATTTTAACACGTGAAATAAAACAGGAGGTGCCATGAGAGCTATCTTCTCATCACAACAGGAAAAGAAGTTTAAGGACGTGAAAAGAGATTAAGAGCAAAAAGGAATACATTTTAACACGTGAAATAAAACAGGGGGTGGCTGAGAGTTGAGTGCATGGGTAAAAAAGAAAAGATGGGGGGTGATATATATGAATGAAAAGGAAAGAAAAACATCCTCACCACTTAGTTTGAATGATGGGGAAGGAAACCATCTTCCAAATATTCCTTGAAAAAAGGCTCTTCAAAAATAGGCCAATGTTCGTCATGAACGTGGTCAATGTCTCGCTGTGTGTGCCTTTATTCATTATTCATCGTTTCTTTGTTAGGAGAGAGAGAGAGAGAGAGAGGAGAGAGAGAGAGAGAGAGAGGAGAGAGAGAGAGAGAGAGAGAGACACATAGAGAGAGAGGGGGGGAGAGAGAGAGGGAGAGAGAGAGAGCAAAGGCTCAGGTGTTGGTGATGGGAAAAGGGAGAGTGAGAGGATAGAAACCATGTCATTTACGAGGGCGAGAAACCATACTGCTTTTGCTGCGAAAGTTTTTTCTTAACCATGGATTCAGTGCGAAAGGAAGAGGCTGTTCAAAAATAGGTCAGTGACAATTTTGAACGTGATCGCTGCCTGGCTATGTGTGCCTTCATTTAATATTCATAGTTTACTTTGAGACACACACACACACACACACACACACACACACACACACACACACACACACACACAGAGAGAGAGAGAGAGAGAGAGAGAGAGAGAGAGAGAGAGAGAGAGAGAGAGAGAGAGAGAACAAAGGCTCAGGTTTTGGTGATGGGAAAAGGGAGAGTGAGAGGATAGAAACCATGTCATTTACGAGGGCGAGAAACCATACTGCTTTTGCTGCGAAAGTTTTTTCTTAACCATGGATTCAGTGCGAAAGGAAAAGGCTGTTCAAAAATAGGTCAGTGACAATTTTGAACGTGATCGCTGCCTGGCTATGTGTGCCTTCATTTAATATTCATAGTTTACTTTGAGACACACACACACACACACACACACACACACACACACACACACACACACACACACTGTCACGGACAAAAATAGAAAAACCGAATTCGTGGTCAGTCGCCAGCCAGTTCAAATCGACTTAAGCCCGACTCAGACATCTTGGCGCCGGCAGACGACTCCATGCGTCGCCTCAGCCAATTAAAGGCTATTTTTAGTTCTCGCGGAGACACCAGACAGGCCGAGTGGCTGACCAACGTCTCAATAGGTCTGGCCAGACGGATCGCGACGTCTGGGCCAGACTGATCCGGCTAATTTACAGGACCAGTGTCCACAGTTAAGCCAGACACCACCGGCTAAAGTAGGAAGGGGAGGTATTGTGTAGTGGGGGTGAAATCAAGCTAATTAATTAAATGACCCACTGACCACCACGGAGAGAAGGCGGGTAGATGTGACTTTGACGGTTTGCATGTCCAATGGAATCAGAGGGGAGGTAACCTCGTTACAAGGCGGGAAAATTTCTGACCAATGGTACTCACCTTTGACACATAGGAACAAGATAAGAAAGCTATGGGAGTGAGAGAGAGGGGACAGACAGAAGAGACAGAGAGAGAGAGAGGTTCTGAGAGTAGGCTCTGCTCGAGATGAGAGGAGGAGTGAAGAGAACCGAGTTGAAGCATTAGCACCAAATAGAGTCTGCAGAGGAAGGACTAAGGAGAGATGTTGAGAGAGAGAGAGAGTTGCTAATCGATGAAGAAAAAAAAAAAGAGAAAGAATAAAAGGCAACTATGTCCATCTGATAGAGCAGACTAGAAGAGAGAGAGAGAGAGAGAGAGAGATAGATAGATAGATAGAGAGAGAGAGAGAGAGAGAGAGAGAGATGAGAGAGAGAGAGAGAGAGAGAGAGAGTGCAATGCGTTAATGCAGGAAGAAAGAAGGAGAACAGATCATGTCTGTATGGTAGTCACTGTTCAACTTGAACCGGGGTTCGACTTCATACCTGGCGGCGCCACTTTCACCAGGCCAACGCCAGTAACCTGACCAGTGCCAGCAGTCTGACCTGACCAGTGCCAGCAGTCTAACCTGACCAGTGCCAGCAGTCCAAGCTGACCAGTGCCAGCAGTTGTGTCGTGACTGGTGTTGTGAAAGTGACAGTGAACAAAAGAAAAAAAAAGAAGAAAAGGAAAGACAGTGATTCGTAAATAGTTTAAGATCACCTGGCCAGTAAAGTAGAAAATCTTTTATACCCAGGTTGCTATGATGATTTAGATAATGGTTTTGTGAAGTTCAAGGAAAAGAGAATGTTTTATTTTGTTTGATTCCATGCGCATTGATGTTTTCTATTATCATGTGTAGTAAAGTTATAGACTTTACTAGTGGTTTGATTTGACGAATGCATGATATGAATGAGATTGTAAGCAAGCTGTGAGTGTGTTTGGGCTGTGCGCTAGTCCTTCCTCAACTGACATACCCCGAGGTTGATAATTTATTGGTGAGCCTGCCAGGATATTCTGGCCCATTTATTATAATTGTTCAACTTCTCAGAGAGGAAGCTGGATGGGATTAAGTATTGTAATCCTAAGACAAGGTAGTGTCTTACTGTATGTTTCCAAGTTAGTTAAATACTAGGCTTGGCATTGCTTCCAAGATAGTTAACACTAGGCATGGCATTTCAGCCCCAGAGTACTTATTTCGCACAGATTGCCTATAATTCGCTCTCATAGTTGGGTCAGGCGCTAGGCGTCTTATAAAACTAATTACGTTGTCCCAAGCTAATATCATTCATAGGATTGTGCTATTACGTCACTCGTGTCGGTAACCACCAGTTTGGCTGTCGTAGTACTAAAATCTTGTTCAAAAAAAAAAAAGAGAGGATATAATGGCGGACGAAAAGAACACCCCTATTGAACAACTTGTGAGCGTCGCTCGTGATTTAGGCTACTCGGGAAAGAGTTGCGAGCATTCGTTGAAAACCAACAAAAGATGGAAAGAGATGAGCGAGCGGAAAGACGCCGTGTCGCAGTAGAAATAACAGAGCAGGAAAAGATTAAAGCTAGCAAAACGCAGGAAACGGAAAGAATGAAGCAGGAAACAGAAAGAATAAGGCAAGAAACAGAAAGGATTAAAACTAGGGAAACGCAGGAAACAGAAAGAATAAGGGAAACGCAGAAACAGAAAGATTAAAGGTTCAATTAGAGTTAGAAAAAGTGAGAATACAGAGGGAGACCCCTGAGGATGGTAGTTCAGTTTCCAGTGACCCTGTGCGCAGTTATGCCCCCCGACCAAAGTTGCCAAAATTCTCGGAAGGATCAGATTCGATTGATGCGTACATCAGTCGCTTTGAAACGTTTGCTACTAGTCAGGGTTGGCCTCCAGAAGAGTGGGCAGTCATTTTGTCAGCGCTACTGACGGTAAGGCATTACAGATTTTCACTGCATTACCAGCAGACTAAGGTGCAGGAGAAACAGGTGCCAGCAGAGGTGAGAAGAGTGCAAGGAGACTAGAGGAGTTTTCTGCAAAGTCTGCAAACCCAGTGGTGGGGCAGAAAGAGGGACAAACGGACAATAGGTGTTTCATTTGTCACAAGAAGGGACATGTGGCGAGGATTGTCGCATGAGGTTCCAGAAGGCAGCAGCCTTGCAAGAGGTTGATAAGGGTCGCCAGGGAAACGACCTGCAGTGGAACCAAAAGGGATCCAATCTGAAGAGGGTGGAGTACGGCCTATGGCTAGTACTGGACAGCAGTCAGTGTCAGGGATGGAGGGCACTAGGCTGAGTGGTTCGTTACCAGTGGAAGAAGGGTGGATTGGCCAGCAGAGGGTGAAAGTGTTACGAGACACTGGTTGTTCATGTGGTGTGGTAAGAACAACGCTGGTCGAGGAAGGGGATTTGACAGGGCAAATCCAGACCTGTACTCTAATCGATGGCACTGTGAAGAAGTTACCAGTTGCTAAGATAGAAGTACGTACCCCTTACTTCTCAGGCGAGTTGTCTGCGCTGGTGATGGAGAAACCCCTTTATGTTTGATCATTGGAAATATTCCAGGTGCGAGGGATCCAGGGGATCCTGAGTTGTTGACTGCTACAGGGGCAGCAGTTCAAACACGAAGCAAGGAGGAGGAAAAGGTTGATAAACCATTA
>CM031615.1:29673673-29698673 GCA_018398815.1 Conus ventricosus
ACTTCATGGACGCCTATATACGGAAAATGGAGTTTGTCCACAATATTTTTTGACTCGCAGAAACATTTCAGTCGATTTAAATCATTAGCCCGTGTGTTGTTTATCTTTATTGTTCTCTCTGCTACGGTAGTAAAATGACTGTTCAGATAATCAACAGATAAATTGGACGTATAAGCAGACGGCGGTGCTGTTTTCCCGGACAACTGATTTATAGCTTTCCAAATAGATTTTGAATCTTGTTTTGATGAAATTAAATCACTAAAATACCTCTTCCGTGCGGATCTTTTCATTTCAGTGAATTTATTCCGTTGTTGTCTAAAATTCTTGTCTTTCCCTGTTGTTTGTAATAAATTGTCACGAATTCTAATTTCAGCATCTATTTCTTTTAAACCACGGCGGTTTCTCGGTTAATTTAACACGTTTAGTACGAAGCAAGACATGTTATTGAAAATAGGAACAAATATCTTGTACCAAGCCGTAAGTGCATCATCAGGATGATTGTATTGATAGACACAAGAAAAATCTGCCATACATAAATCAGCCAGAAATTGTTCAGTGTGGAAATTTTTATAGCTGCGAAACGATATACACTTATAAGTGCATCTGGGTATTTTAACTCCTTTCTTTGACCATGTTAAACACACTGGAAAATGATCACTAAGACCATAGACAGGTACAGCAGTTTCTACTACGTTGTTAGAATTAGTAACATAAAGAGAGAGAGAGAGAGAGAGAGAGAGAGAGAGAGAGAGAGAGAGAGAGAGAGAGAGAGAGAGACAAGCAGACAAAGGGAAGATATTTCCATGGGATTAAATTCAATGTGGTCAAGACAAATTCAGTCTGGATGTGTTTTCGTCGTAACTGGACAGCTTAATGTCCAGTTTACGCCCCCTTTATCCAGACTGATTCACCCAAATGACAGGGCTACAGTGTGTCTGATTCTGGCATCACCAAAGATAAAGTTCTGTAATTGGCAGATGCCCCCGCACTGACGTGTCTGAAGTATAACCGTGGAATAGCATCCTATTACGTTTCTAAGCCTGTGCTAATTACAGTTCCAATCATTTTGAGCACCAGTCCCGTTGCTACACGCCATATGGTTTCCAAAGATATCGGTCTCTGGCTCTTCAAGACATTTGTAGGCATTGACAAATTGGACAATTGTAAATCAGAAAAAGTGAATTATAAGTTGAATTTGAATGTGTTTCGTTTATCCATAATGTGATGTAACCTAATGATAACTCGCAATAATCATCTGTGTGTGTGTGTGTGTGTGTGTGTGTGTGTGTGTGTGTGTGTGTGTGTGTGTGTGTGTGTGTAAAGGGGGTGGGACAGAAGGAAACATGAACCACACTCTTCTCTATCTGCTTTATTGTTCGAATTAAAAGAAAAACTCCTAAAACTCTAACTCATCAATTGAAACTGAAACCGGCACAGAACACTCCAAGATTGTGCAATAACTGACATTCTTGTGTGTTGTGACAGTGAACTATTAGGGTGTTACTGTGTCTAGAGGAACAGGATTGAGCAGTGGCAGAGTAAAGTAATGCTACTATATGGACTCGGAAGAGAAGACCACAAGATTCAACAGCCATAATGTCTAGAACTGGATTACAAATACTATTGTTGCTCGTTGTGAGTGCAGTGTGATTGGGAAATCCTGAATAGCATGGTTTTGATGACTGTATCGCCTTTTCTTGTTGCTACGCTGCTGTTAGATTCTGTACTCGCTCTCTCACACCACTATCCTTCCTCAGTCTGCTTCTTTAGTGGGACTATTTGTGCCCTAAAACTACCTGGAAAGGGAAAAAAATTACAAGCATGTAATAACTTGAGGATATTGCCCCCCTCCCTCCTCCCTCCCGGAGTCACATTGCTTTGGTCATTTGCCCCATACGGTTAACAAATAATGCAATAAAACCAAAACACAAATTAAAGGTTTACCACAATTTCTTTGCACATAAGAAGAAAACTGAGAAGTCAGATGAAAATGATGGGGATCTCTCATTTTAAGACGAGTGTAAACGTGCATTAGACTGACATTTGAAATGTTGAAGCATTCCTCATAATCTTTGTTTCATTCAAACAAAAAAAATACTGCCATACAGAAAAAAGGGTGTTGATAACTTAAAAATACTTTGAAACCAGTTCAAAATCGAGTTAGAGCCAAGTTTTGGGTTGTGCTAGCTGGGTCAGTTAGTACGATGCCTCAACATACACCTGCCTTTAATGCATGCCACTGCTGACCTCAAACTCGCTTTTCGTATTTCTTATTAGCGATTCTGGAATGGGCACAAGACGGTCTGTCAATACCCAAACCTCGGTACGTAAATCACGTGCCGCAGGTAGAATTACTCGACGCAAGCCTCCTTGTCTTAAGTGCTCTCGTGGTGGGATTCCCTTACGTACTAACGCACATCTCCTCAGACGGCGACGCTAAAAGCTGCAGAGGGTGCTCTGTTTCATGGGATGCCATTAGTGTTTCGTCTGGTGTCGCGAATGGAGAGGTCGAATTTCACTTAGCGTTTGAACTTGGTACCTTTTCCTCCATTCACTCCCAAAACTGCATTATTGTCCAGTTCGCTGGAACTGGGTGGATCTGCTTGTCAGACTTCTGTTTCATTTTGTTACTGTTTTAGAAGTGAGAGGGTGGGCAGCTTAAAACCTAAAACTTCCCGTTTGTTTATTCTGTCTGTTGTGAAGCTGTTCATTCACTTTATCATGAGGGTTTTGTTTGACTGTTTTCATTGATGTAGGTTTTTGTTTGTTTGGTTGTTGGTTTGTTTGTTGTTGCTTTTTTCCGTCTAATATCACCTAGAGTGGATAGACGTTAAATTTGAAACTCTCTCTCTCTCTCTCTCTCTCTCTCTCTCTCTCTCTCTCTCTCTCTCTCTCTCTCTCTCCACACACACACACACACACACACACACACCACACACACACACACACACACAACACACACACATACCAATACATGCATGGACTCACGCTCGACCACACGCACGCATATATATAGAGAGAGAGACTGAGAGAGGGAGACGGACAGCGTGTAATCCAGCCAGCAGCTTTGGGAAATCTGACTTCCAAGCCCAAATCCTCGCCATAAAGATTGGAACACAGGATGCGGCAGACACATCTGCCTGTGCTCCCATGAAACAAGAGGACCAGACCTCCCACAGGCGATGCAAAAAGCAGCTGAGAAGAGTTCCAACCGCATCTGGTCGGGGAGGATCAAAAGTACACTTTAATAAGTCTCACATTTCCAGTTGCGCCACAGGAATCTGATGGTTTGAGTGGGTAAAATATACGTCACGTGGTCGCCCGATTATCCTGGAAGCGTGGGTTCAATTCCAGCCCATAGGAAAAAGGAAAAAAAAGGTGTAGTAGAAGGGGGTCGTGACCTAACTGCAGTCTGGGCTTACTAGAGTGTACAGAGTCAAGCACCGCTTGTCTTATATGAGGAGAGCTTCCCCGCTGATAAAAGGATGAACGCTATGTTACAAAGTCACAAAGCGTATGAATGGAAGTACTAAAAACAAACAAGGAAATAAACAAACAAAACAAAGGCAACACGTTAGGATTTCTTCGGTCTTCAACAAGTAAAAGAATCAAACGAGATAAACATGAACAGAGAAAACAGAAAGAACCCGGATGAAACTGACAAAGTCGGTTCCGTTGCTCAGCAAGAGATGCAATGAGATTCACTTGCTCTTCACAACGGGAAAAGAAGCAAAGGAGCTTACGGGAGTGAAAGAACAAAGAAAGGAATAAATAAATAGATATGAAATAAAAAAGACGGGGATGACAGGGAGTTGAGTGCACAGGTATAAATGTATGTGTGGGGGGCGGAGGGGGGGGGGGGGGAGGTGTTGATAGATGAATAAAGGGGAACAAATTGATCCTCACCTTTCAGCCTGAATGAGGGAAGGAAAGGATTCTTCAAAATCATGGTAAGAGGCTGTTCAAAAATAGGTCAGCGTCCATCTTGAACGTGATCAATAGCTGGCTATGTAGGCCTTCATTTATTATTCATCGCTTACTTTTGAGGAAAGAGAGAGAGGGGGAGTAAGAGAGAGAGAGAGAGAGAGAGAGAGAGAGAGAGAGAGAGAGAGAGAGAGAGCCAGCCAGCCAGCCAGCCAACTCGAGCAAAGGAATGGGTCTTCTGAGGGATGGGAAAAGCGAGAGAAAAAGGACAGATATCATGACATTTACAAGGGCGAAAATCCATACTATTTTTTGTTCATTGTTTGCTGTCAAAACTTTCATAATTGTGGGTTCCATGTAAAAGGAAGAACACACACACACACATGCACGTACGCACGCACGCACGCACGTTCGCACGCACGCACGCACGCACGCACGCACGCACGTTCGCACGCACGCACGCACGTTCGCACGCACGCACGCACGTTCGCACGCACGCACGCACGTTCGCACGCACGCACGCACGCACGCACTCACGCACACACACACATACACACACACACACACACACAACACACACACCACACACACACACTTTACTTACCGTGCTTTAATTTCCGTGATTTCTGAATGCTTTCTACTTTTCTACCCCTTCTACTGTGTGCGACAACAGTTCCAGTCGTCTTGTCAGTAACCGGAAGCACCATGCACATCAAGACAGCTTTGAAATGTTATGCACCATACGGTATACCCTAAGACTCGGTGTTTTGAACTCAAATATAATAAAATAGCTCTCTTCTCGTACCCACAACACCCGAGGACCTTTGTTTGTGTGACTCCTTCTGGAAAGTGGATGGGGTGGGGGGGGGGGGGGGGGAGGTTGAGACTGGGAAAGTTCTGATGAACAACTTCCTTTTCATAGAAATGAAGTGATAGCTGAGGGTTTCTGTTACAGTATGACAATTATACTTTCCTGCTTCAAACGTTTAGTAAGTTTTGTTGCATGTCCATCCAATGGTTGATAGGAGGCACACACACACACACACACACACACACACACACACACACACACACACACACACAGTAACTTGATGACTATAGAATCTCAGCGTGAAAGAAAAAAAAAGTTGAAATTGGTCTTGGTCTGAATGTATGTACCAGAGAGAGAGAGAGAGAGATGAGAGAGGAGAGTGAGAGAGAGAGAGAGAGAAGAGAGGGAGAGAGAGAGAGGGGGGATAACGCGCAGTCTCTTCTTATACTTAATTCCCTTGTGAAGCAGACTGGACTACAGCCTTATTTTTCTCAAATCGTCTTTCGTTATTTTCTCTTTCGAAACTTGTACCTGATTGCAAAAATGGAGTTCATTGTACTCTGATACGGATTGCCTCCATTAAAAAAACAAAAAACCAACCTTTTTTTCACACTTCGAACAGGCTCGTGATCGTCGTCAACGAAAAATAAACGTTGACAAGATCTTAAAAGCTGCTGGTGTCCACATTTTTGTTTTCACTGCCGGCAAAAAGATCAGTGTTAACAGCTTTAACTATGATATCCATGGTAGGGTCTTTTTCTGTTGAAAAAACAGTGAGTGTATTGGGCGTAGATCTTTTTTCTTCCGTGCGATGGCAGTTAGGTGTGTATGTATGTGTGTGTGTGTGTGTGTGTGTGTGTGTGTGTGTGTGTGTGTGTGTGTGTGTGTGTATCATCAGGGGTCGGTTTTGTTCGTTCGCTCCTTCGTCCTTTCTTTCTTTCATGTTTTCGTTATCACCGTTCTTTGCTTCTGAGTTGCTGTCATTGTTATTTGTCTCTAAATAAGCATTTGTTGGCGTGTACATCCTTGGAGATTCGACTGCCATATATTCTGCTCGGTCACGTCAGCAGAACGGACGATGGCTGAATCCCCAAGGATGTGCTGTGTGGACACCCTTCCTCTGGCACCTGCACGCCTTTTCAAGAATGTCTGCTGAAGAGACATGGGGCCAGCCTTGGTGGCTGACCACAGCAAACGGTGACATGCCCTTGGGGCTGACACGCACTGGAGTGACCAGAAGAGGAGCCAGCCAAGTCAGGAAAGAAGAGAATGCGGACAGTGTCAGCATGGTCACGTCCATACAAAGCTCTCGCCTGCAGCAGGGGCATTGTGTGATATTCTAGTCTTGGGCACTACGCTCACAGCCAGCGCCTTCGACAGCGAACTGACTACAGTGCAGCTCCATGGTCTCCCGAGCCAACAGGATGTCTGCAGTAAACTGTTCGCAACTTTTTTTTCTTCCAAATTCTCCCTTTCTTTGTGTGCGTACTGGTTTCTCTTGGGTTTTAGCTGCATTCGTTTCTCAGCTCTGTATTCTCCTCCTTCCTTTGGGAACGCTAGATGGCAAGCGTGCAGTTCACCGACCATTCAGTGTATCTGTCGGTCAATTTACAAACCTCGGTACCCGTTTATTCTGTGTTACAACCGAAGCCATACACTTGTCTTGCATCTCCTTTTGTAAGGCACATCTCTCTCTCTCTCTCTCTCTCTCGCTCGCTCTCTCTCTCTCTCTCTCTCTCTCTCTCTCTCTCTCTCTCTCTCTCTCTCTCTCCTCCTCTCTCTCTCTCTCTCTCTCTCCTCTCTCTCTCTCTCTCTCTCTCTCTCTCTCTCTCTCTCACTCTCTCTCTCTCTCTCTCTCTGTATTCGGTGGACGCGAAGATGGTACATCCAGGCGATACATCCCTTGAGGATTTCAACAATACCGCTGCTCTGATAGGAATTGCTGTATATTTACCAGTAGATAGCACTTAACCTCGCGGTATGAGAGTGCGCTTGTCACTATCTTTCTTCACGAGTGAAGATAACATCGGCATGGCTCTGTGTGGACTAGGATTCTAAGCACGAACCGACTGTGTGTTTTTCTGTTTTGTTCTTTATTTCGGTTCGCCTGCCTGTCTCTCTGCCTGCCTACCTGTCTGTCTGCTTGCCTGCCTGCCTGCCTGCCATGCCTGCCTGTCAGTCTGTCTGTCTGTCTGTCTCCCTCCCTCCCTCCTTCCTCCCTCCCTCCCTCCCCCCCCCCCCCCCCCTAACTAGTCCCTACCCTTTTTTTTTGCTTTTGCACTATTCAGACTCTTCCCCACTATTTGCTGTCTAGGTCTGCTTTTTTTCTCTCTGCCTCGGTCTCAAGTTTGTCATTGTATTCTCTGTCTCTCTGTCTCTGTTCTTTTTTTCTCACTCATAGTCGTTCTCTGTCCGTGTCTATCTGTCCGCCTGTCTGTCTATCTGTCTCTGTATACACGCACGTACATAGGCTCGTTTCCTGTACAAGTCAGCGCGATTGCAGCAATGCTAGTGATACAAACAAATGACTGTGTGTAATGGACATGTTTCCTGCAATTGAGTGACAGATGTGGAAAAATGCGCCTGTCACAGAAGTAAAGTCGATCACAGCACGCAGCAAACTCTGCTGTGTTCGTCAATATGCTCCTATTCTGAAGTACAACAAGCCCGAAAGGGTCGGCACTTTAAAAGGATTAACCCTGAAAGAATCTTACATATCTGAGAGAGTTTTGAAGGGGTCCAACGAGAGAATACATGTACAGGCAACTACTCTTTGACCAGTGAAAGCTATTACTTTTTTTCTCTATAAATCCAGAGAGAGCGAGAGAGAGAGAGAGAAGAGAGAGAGAGAGAGAGAGAGAGAGAGAGAGAGAGAGAGAGAGAAGAGAGAGAGAGAGAGAGATTGCACCATACGAAGACCTGTTGTCCACAGTGAAAAGGGGGGCAAAGAGATGGTATGGTCATGTATGAAGATCAGCAGGATATGCCAAATCCATTCTGTAAGGCACAGTGCTCGGAGACAAAAGGAGATAAAGATAGTGATGGGGGACCACATCAGTGAATGGACTGGCCTCACGCTCAGCGACTGCTGAAGAGCATCTGAGAACCGGGAGGAGTTGAGGAAGCTGGTTGCGAAGTCTTCTGTGGCGCCCCAACGGTCTTCAAGACTCTGGGATTGGTCAAGATGAAGACGTCAGTCTTATGTAACGAAAGCACTGCGTGAGCTACATACTAGTTTGTTGACAGGGATTTGAAAGAAAAAGCTTGCTGTTGGGTTGTACGGAAGATGAAGAAAGCGCTGTCTCGCACTCTGCACAGCTACTGTGCGGCCAGGCGGTACTACAAAAATCTTTTGAAACAAAAACACAAACAGTTTAATTGTAAATTAGTAGAACCGTTGGTTTCTGTTGTAAATGACCAAAAGAAGTTTTGGAACTCAATGCGTAGTATCAACAATAAAAGAAAGCAGCCGTCTAATGATATTACCTTGGAGGGTTGGTTTCAACATTTTCAGAATCTGTTTGGAACGTTTGTAGACGCAGGCGATGTTGCAGATGAGGAAAGCAGGGGTAATGAGAAATGAGAATGCTAACAATCATACTAGGGATGATAGTAATTCCAATGATGATGACTTGAATCGTGCAATTTCACGGGAGGAAATTACGATGGCCTTAAGGACTGAAAAATCATAAAGCAAGTGGACCTGATGGTATACTTGGTGAAATATTGAAAAATGCAAATACATCGGAGTTGATGCTGGTTTTTGTTACGAAGTCTTTTAATGCCCTATTTGATAGGGGTATATTTCCTGAATTGAGGACAGAATCAGTTCTTTACATGAAAAGGGTGATGATAATCCAAATAATTACAGAGGAATTTCTTTGTGCAATGTTTGCAGTAAAGTGTATAGTGCTGTTATCAACGGAAGGTTACAGGAGTGGGTAGAGGAAAAGAACCCAACTGGTGAATGCCAAGCTGGATTTAAACGAAACTACTCCACAATAGACCAAAATTAGTGAACATTTAATGTTCACTTTAATGGCATTTGTGTTTTTGTTTAACAGTTTTGTTTAAATCGTGAATTATATATTGCTTTTATTGATTTTGAGAAAGCCTTTGATTCTGTCAATAGGAGTATTTTACGGCATATTTTGTTTAAAAATGGGATAAAGCGTAAAATGTATCAATGTGTTATGAGCATGTACTACCCTGTAAAGGCTAGAGTGAGAAGCGGTGGTTCTCTGAATGATTATATAACTGTACAACTGGGGTTAAGCAAGGGGACGTATGTAGACCAGTGTTGTTTTCTTTGTTTATTAATGAATTAGCATCAGAAGTCACTAGTTCTGTCAAACATGGTGCAACATTCATGAAATATGTTTTTGAGGTTTTCATTCTTTTCGCTGACGATGTAGCATTGATGTCTGAAACGATAGTTGGTTTAAAAACCCAGTTTAACAGTTTAGAAAGAGCATCTGCTTCACATCGATTAACATAAACATGAGTAAAAGTAATATCATTGTGTTCAGAAAGGGTGGTTATCTTGCCGCCAGAGAAAGGTGGGTATACAATGGAATTGATATGCCTTTTGTGAATGGTTATAAGTACCTTGGCATTTATTTTTCAACACGTTTAAGTTTTGCATTTGCTTGTAAAATCTTGCAAGTAGATCTAAATAAGCGTTTTTTGTATTTTGATGAAATTAACTATGTTAGATAATGGATCTTTGGGTTTACTTTTTGAAATTAATTGAGGCTCAAATTCAACCAATGTTACAATATGGTGCTGAAATATGGGGCTTTGATTCTTCTGCTTTGTATATTGAGAAAATTCACTTGTATGCTCTAAAGAAATTTATTGGCATTTCGTTGAAAACACCGAACGATTTGGTATATGGAGAAAACAATAAATATGCTATACATCTAATTTTACTGGTGAAGTGTATTCGTTACTGGTTAAGAATAACGCAAATGGAACAACACAGATTGCCTTATAAAACCTATACTATGCTTTTAGTGTTAGAGGAAAGGGGAAAGAAAAACTGGACCTCCAATGTAAGACTTAAATTGTATGAATACGGATTTGGTTTTGCATGGGAAGATCAGTGTTGGTGATATAAATGGTTTTATTCATGTATTTCGGCAAAGACTGATTGACTGCAGTTGGCAGAGGGGGAACTCGCATATTGATGACAGCAGCAGAATTACTATTTACAGAATGTTAAATCCTAGGCACTGCATCCCAACGCATTTGTTAATGGTTATACATAAACAGTTGGGATGCATTGTAACAAAGTTCAGATTTGGTATTTCGGATATTTATGCACATTCTCAGCGTTATAGAACTGTGAATGATCGTGTAAGTTTTTTGTCCATTATGCCATGATCACAGGAAAATAAAGTTCATTTTGCTCTTTCATGTCCAGCATTAAGTGATCTTAGACGGCAGTATATCCCTCATAAATACAATAGACATCCTTCTTTATTCAAACTAGTCTTGTTGATGGCATCGACAAATGACAAAATAGTGAAACAGCCTGCTGCGTACTTACATAGAAGATTTAAACGACGAAACTCTCAGGTTGTTTTCATCATCCATTAGAAATATATTGTCCAACCTTATTCTTTTACATCCCCCTTCTTTGGGGCTTTGGCCTTTATGAATAAATCTTTGTCTTGTCTTGTCTTGTCTTGCCATGAAGACCACAGTAGCCATAGTTATCTACCTTTGAATATGTCAATAGCTTGACCATTCTGTGTCGGAACATGCAGATGTGTTTTGCATTGCTTAATGACAGGACGGTTTCCTCTTTGTCTTTTTTTTTCCCAATGTGATGATAGCTGTGATTTGGCCCACGAGTGAACTGACTGGACTCTATATTCGATTATCCCTGTCTTTGCTTCTCATTCTTCCTCCTTCGTTGTTGTTGTGTTTGTTTATTTTGTTTGTCTGCTTGCTTGTCTGTCTGTATACTTCTCTGTCTTTATCTGTGTCTCTCTGTCTACTTCTCTGTCTCTCTGTTTCTCTCTATCTTTCTCTCACTCTCTCCATCTCCCCCTACTCTCTCTCTCTCTCTCTCTCTCTCTCTCTCTCTCTCTCTCTCCTCTCTCTCTCTCTCTCTCTCTCTTCTCTTTACCTCTCCGCCCCTTGGTTTTTCAGTGTCGTCCTTGTTGTCTGCTGATTTCTGTGCACCCAAAAAAAGGGACAGAAGAAAAATTAAGGGGGGTGAAGGTTGAATGTCGGTCTGTCGTCTCACGTCCCAACTCTCCCTCGCTGGTTCATTGTTCGATAGGGGAGAACGAACATTTCGTTTGTTTGTTTACTTTTTTTTCTGTGGTTTTTTCTGTCGCTTTTCTTTTTCTTCTTCTTCTTCTCTTCTTCTTCTCTTCCTTTTCTTTCTCCTTCTCTTTTCTTCTTCTTCTTTTTTCTTTTTTCTTTTCTTCTTCTTCTTCTTTTCTTCTTTGTGTTTTTGTGTTGTTTTTGGTGTGGTGTGTGTTGTGTGTGGGGGGGGGGGGGGGGGGGGGGGGGGGGGGGGGGGGGGGGGGGGGGCGGCCGCGCCGCGCGGTGGTGTGTGTGTGCGTTTTGTGTGTGTTTTGTGTGTGCGTGCGTGCGTGCGTGTTGTGTACTCTTTTTTGATATATAAATGGCTCGGGTTTGTGGTGGCGTGCGTGCGTGCGTGGTGCGTGCGTGTGTGTTGTGTGTGGTGTTTCTGTCGTGTGCTGGTCCGTCTTTGTTCTATGTGCCGTTGATACGTCTGCAGGGTAATATAACTGTGGGGAAAAAACATGCACAGAGCACCTTCCCCATTTTTTCCTTGCTTTTTTCCGGTTTTTATGCACACGAGTAAAAATAAGGTTTTTCCCTTTTTTTCCGCCAAGGTTTTTTGAAAAAGGGGGGTGACAAAAAGGGGAAATGGGCTTTTTCCGAAAAACACGATGGATCAAACGACCCCCGGGAAAAAGGCCCCTTTCCCACTCACATAAGTGCCCTTTTCGATGAACGCACCCACCCTGAAAGGCCTATTACCTGGGCCACCAAAAAGGATTGACCCCGAAAGGGCCTCCCACATCAGAGAAACGGTTTTAAAAGGGGTCCAAAGGGAGGGACGCTTGAACTGTAACAAAGCTTGGACGTTGTGAAGACTAAAAATTACCTGAAAAGCAAACCAGGAAGGGGCGGGAGAGAGAGAGAAGAGAGAGGAGAAGAGAGAGAGAAAAGAAGAAGAGAGGAAGAGAGAAGGGGGGGGGTGAGAAAGAGAGAGAAAAATACAGAAGTGAGAGAGAAAAAAAGAGAGAGAACAGAAAGAAAATGACCGAGAGAGAAGAGAGAGAGAGGAAGAGAGAGAGAGAGAGAGAGGAAGCTTAAATATGAATGAATGGGGGAAAACTAAAAGGCATTGGGAATTGAAGAGGGGAAACAAAACAAACACGGGTTCGAAAAATCGGGCAAGGATGAGTTTGGGGAGTATGGGGGCATCGGTGGAGGGGATAGAATTGGGAAAGGGGCAGTAAGTTTAAGGAACACCAAAGCAAGCTTAAAATACAAGGGCAAGCAGTCGTACACTAAAACATTGCACACTGGCGCGTGCGCCGCCGCGCGCACCACACACACACCCCAAACCACACACACACACACCCCACACACCACACACAACACACACACCACCCACACACACACGCCCACTCCCCGCATGACACAACACGCACACACGCTCATACGCCGCACACACCACGAAAACCACTTACATGCACGCATTACGCACGCACCACGACCTTCACACGGGCCCACCCCATCCCCACCCAATCCCCCCCACATACTCACCACGTAAATCAGGCGTGCTCCCGCACGAACATCCGCCATAAACCCACACACTAAACCCCCAAAAACAGTTTTAAAGAAATTTTGAGACAAATTTAAACTGATTTGACAAATCTCTCTCCTCTTTTTCCCTCTAATCCCCCTTTCTCTCCTCTCTCTTTCTAAAAAAAAAAGGTGATCAAGATAACTTTTTTTTTTAAAAAAAGAAAACGAACCGGAAGAGGCAAAAGAAAAAAAGATTGGAAAAAAAAACAATAAATGACGAAACAGAATGAAAAGGGAAGGAAAAAAAGCAAGATGGAATTAAGGGAACGATTGACTGAAATGGACCCGGGGCCTCTTGGCGGGTTTACCTCGTTCCGACAGCCTTTGTTTAAAAATTTGCTATCAAAGGGAAGCAATCCCTCATCAAACTCCAGAATCTCTGAGATGGGGTTTTCAAATTGGGTGGAGTTTGAGGGCTTAATCCGCAGAAATGTGTGCTACGAGCGTTCGTGCGGCGTTTTCCTGGGGCAGTTTTGATCTCTCTCTCTCCTCTCTCTCTCCCCTTTTCCCCTCTCCCTCGTTTCCCCTCCTTCTCTCTCCTCTCCCCTTCTCCTCTTTTCTCTCTCTCTGCATTGCCCCTGCCTGTGTCTCTTCTGTCTCTGTCATCGTCTCTCTGTCCACCTCTCTCTCTTTTCCCCTCTCCTCTCTTTTGCCTCTCTTTTTCCTCTTCTCTCTCTCTCTCTCTCTCTCCTGCATTGGTCTGTCCCCCTGTCTCTGTTTCTGTCAGTCTGTCTCCTGTCCGTCCCTTTTCCCTCTCTCCCTCTCCCCTCTCTTCTTCTTCCCCCCTCCCTCCTCCCTCTCTTCTCTCTCCTCTCTCTCTCTCTACATTATCAGTTTTTCTTCTGCCCCCCTCTCTCTCCTCTCTCTGTCCCCCCCCCATCTCTCTCTCTCTCCTCCCTCTTCCTCTCTCTTCTCCCTCTCTCTTCCCCTCCCTTCTCTCTCTCTGAAAAATATTTGTGAAATTTCTTGTTGTACTTCTTCCAGCCAATCCTTCATTTCTCAACGCAACATTCCCCCGGTGTCAGTTTTGAAGAAAGTTGTCAAAAAAAATCTCTTCTTGAAAAAAAAACCACTTCGGACATTTTCCCCCCCCCCCTCCCCTCTTGCTTCCCACCTCTCCTCTCCTCTCCTCTCCTCTCCTACCTTCCGTCCCTTCTCTCCCCTCCCTCCCCCTCCGTCCTTCCTCTCCTCTCCTCTCCTCTCCTTCCCTTCCCCCCCCCTCTTTCCTCCCTCTCCTCTCCCCCTCCTCTCCTGTCCCCCCTTCCTGTCCTCTTTCCCGTCCCTCCCCCCTCCCTGTCCTTCCTCTCCCTCCCGTCCTTCCTTCCCCTCCTTCCTCTCCCCTCCCCTCCTCTCCGTCCCCGTCCCCTCCTCTCCCTCCTCTCCCTCCTCTCCTTCCTGTCCTCTTCCCCTCCTCCCTCTCCTCTCCCTTTCCCTCCCCCCTCTCCTGTTTTCTCCTCCTGTCCTCTCCCCTTCCTTCTCCCTGTCCCTCTCCTCCCCCCCCTTCCCCCCTCCCCCCCCTTCCCTCCCTCCTCTCCTCCCCCCCCTCCCCCCCCCCCTTCCTCCCTTCCTCTCCTTCCCCCCTCCCTCCCCCCCTCCCCCTTCCCCCCCCCCTCCTCTCCTCTCCTTCCCCCTCCCCTCCTCTCCTCTCCTCTCCTCTCCTTCCTCTCCTGTCCTCTCCTTCCCCCCTCTCCTCTCCCTCCTTCCCTCCTTCCCCCCTCTCCTCTCCCTCTCTCTCCCTTCCTGTCCGTCCTTTCCCCTCCCTCCTCTCCTTCCCTCCCCTTCCTTCCCTCCCTCCTCTCCTTCCTGTCCTGTCCTTTCCCCTCCTCTCCTCTCCCCCTCCTCCTCTCCTCTCCTCTCCTCTCCTCCCTCTCCTCTCCTCTCCCTCCCTCCTCTCCTGTCCTGTCCTGCCTTCCCCCTGTCCTCTCCTTCCTTCCTCTCCTCTCCGGCCTTCCTCTCCTTCCTCTCCTTCCTTCCTTCCTCTCCTCTCCTGTCCCTTTCCCCTCCTTCCTGTCCTTCCCCTTTCCCCTCCTCTCCCCTCCTTCCCCCTCCCTCCTTCCTCCCTTCCCTTTCCCCTCCTCTCCTCTCCTCCTTTTCCTTTCCTGTCCTTCCTTCCTCTCCTGTCCTCTCCTCTCCTGTCCTCCCCTTCCTTCCTCTCCCCTCCCTCCTCTCCTTCCTCTCCTTCCTCTCCTCTCCTTTCCCCTCCTCTTCCCCTCCTTCCTCTCCTCTCCCCTCCCTCCTCTCCTTCCTCTCCCCGTCCTCTCCTTCCTTCCTTCCCCCTCTCCTCTCCTTCCTCTCCTCTCCGTCCTTTCCCCCTCCTCTCCTTCCTCTCCTCTCCTTTTTGTCCCTTCCCCTTCCTTTTTCTTTCTCCTCTCCCTCCTCCCTCTCTTCCTTTTCCTTTTCCCCCCTCTCCCTCTTTTTCTTCTTTCTTTCCCCCCTTTTTCCTCTCCTCCCCTTCCTTCCCCTTCCCCTCCTTCCTCTTCTCCTCTCCCCTTCTCCCCTCCCCTCCCCCTCTCCCTCTCTTCTTTTCTCTCTCCTTTCCTGTTTCTGTCCTGTCTTTTCTTTCTTCTTCTTTGGGTCCCTCTCTCTTTCCCCCTTTTTCCCGCCCCGTTCTCGTCTTTTGGTGGGGGGTTTTTTTTCGTTTTTCGTTTCCTTTTTTTGCCCCCCCCTCTTTCCCCTTTTTTCTTTTCTTTCCCCTTTAAATTTTTCCCGCCCTTTTTCCCCCTTTCTTTCTTCTTTTTCCCTTTTTCCCCTTTTATTAATACCCCAAAGACAGACGATTGTGCAAGGGAGGGGAAGGGGTAAGCAGTAATTGTGAGAATTTTTCGCCAAAAGGGGCCCCCTTTTGCAATTATGGGCGGGGTTTTTTGTGGTTTAAATTTTTGGGAAAAGAAGATTAGGGGTTTGGGTGGACCAAGGGAGGGAAAGTTTGAAAAAATTTTGTTGAAGATTAGGGGAAAAAGGAGGAGAAAGGGGGCGAGAGAGACAGCACGGGGGCGAAAAAAAAGCAACGGGAAAAAGGGGACCCCAGGTGGGTTTTGCCAATTTTCTTTTTTGGTGGGTTGTGGGGGAAAGAAGGGAAAAGAAAAGGGAGAAAAAGGGAAGAAGAAGCGCCGCGCCGCAAAAGCCCCGCCAGACAAAACGCCCACCCTTGAAAATTTTTGTAGGTTTTTTGGGGGGTTTTGGGTTCGATTCCAATTTTTGTACTCCCAGTTCTTATAGAAAAGGGAGTACTTTACAATGGGAACGAAGAATTGCTGTCTGTCTGTCCGTCCGTGGTCAAAATGTGTTCCACTCGCTCTAGACAAAACTGCTGGGCCGATCATTCTGAAAATTTGTAGGTATATTGATTATGGGTCACGGATGATGCCCGATGTTTTATTTCACCGTTATATTAGTTACTAACGGCTGTAACGGCCCATAACGGTTTTTTCTTCTTTATGGAATATCTCAAACAGTACGTGGCCGATCTTTCTGAAAATTTGTAGGTGTGTTCATTATGGGTCACGCATGATGCCTGATGTTTTATTTTACCGTTATATCCCTTACTAACGGCTATAATGGCCCATAATGGTTTGTATTTTTTTATGGAATATCTCAGAAAGTATTTGGCTGATCTTTCTGATAGTTTGCAGGTATGTTCATTATGGGTCATGGATGATGCCTGATGTTATATTTAACCGTTATATCCATTACTAACGGCTATAACGGCCCATAACGGTTTTTCTTTTTATGGAATATCTCAAAAAGCGCTTGGCTGATCTTTCTGAAAATTTGTAGGTATGTTCATTATGAGTCACGGATGATGCTCGATGTTTTATTTTACCGTTATATCCGCTACTAACGCTATAACAGCCCATATTTTTTTCTTCTTTATGGAAAATCTCAGAAAGTACTTTGCCGATCTTTCTGAAAATTTGTAGGTATGCTCATAATGTGTCACAGATGATGGCCGATGTTTACCAGCATAGCCGTTACTAACAGCTATAACGGCCCAAAACGGTTTCCCCCTTTATGGAATATCTCACGCGTATCCAAGATAAACTGAGAGTACGTTTATAACACCTTGCATCTTGTTTCTTTATACTAGGGGTGCATCAGTGAGACAAGATACGATGCGACTTCTCCATGATGAGATGAAATGGATGTTATGTTTCTTTTCTTTATAAGCCTATTCAGAAAAATGAACTTCATACTTTTCACAGCTCTTCATCATTATGAATTCAAATTCGGGTGCAGAGTAAAATCAACCTGCAATCAAACGGATTTCTGCTTGTCAGCTATGATTTAAGGTGCATGTATAAGTACATATAACTTTTGTGTGCCCATTTTTTTTTCTGCACTATAAAACACAACGACCCTTTGAGCACACACGGAAAATGACATACCTAGAGTAGATTTGATAACATTCCTGTTGTAATTCTTGCATGTTTTTTGTTGTTGAAAAAGTTGTGCGCCCTGTGTGTGTGTGTGTGTGTGTGTGTGTGTTGTGTGTGTGTGTGTGTGTGTGTGTGTGGTGTCTTTGCACGTGTGCGTGTGTGTGTATCGTCTGTGTGTCTGTCTTTTAATAGATCTCTTCATATATATCATGCTCAGGCACTCATATAAATATTCAAATGTATATACGTAGAACAACAGACGGAATTCACCGATATATTAATTTCTTTCAGCACAATATTCATACTCTGAGAAAGGGAAACTGGTTTGACCCAGTCGTAAATAATGCTTGTGGAACAGGAAGGAAAATGCATCACTCGCCATATACCATCCACGTACCCCCACCCCCCACCCCCTCCTCCTCCTTCCTCCCTCTCCCCACACACACTCCCTTTTCATCCCACTCCGTGGCTTAAGCATACTTACTGAGGTGGCACCACCCACGAAACTCTTCGGAAATCTGACATGAAAAGCAAGCGATGCAGCTCAATACATACTTTATTAGACGGTGTAGAGGGGCTAGCCAAGCGATCGCACTGGACTTATCCCTTGATCTTCCCAAATCCTATTTCGATGTCCCCCGGTTGTAGCTCTGCCTTATTGTGGGGTTTGCTTGGATCTCCTTTGGCATTTTAGTTTGACAGAGGAAAGGAGAGGAAAGGCCTTTTTTTTTAAGCTCTTGCGAAGACATTTTTTTTCTTTGCTGCCCATCTTCGAAAACGTGCTCAGATTTTATGATTGCTGGGGCTGAAGTATTTTTTTTTCTCTCTGAGGAAAACGCTGGGCTTTAAACGACATGAATTGAAGTGGATCAATCAATCAATCAATCAATCTATCTATCTATCTATCTACCTATCCATCTATCCATCTATCCATCCATGCATGCAACCCATGCATCCACCCATGCAACCCATTCATCCACCCATGCAACCCATGCATCCACCCATGCAACCCATGCATCCACCCATGCAACGCATGCATCCACCCATGCAACGCATGCATCCACCCATGCAACGCATGCATCCACCCATGCAACGCATGCATCCACCCATGCAACGCATGCATCCATCCATGCAACGCATGCATCCATCCATGCAACGCATGCATCCATCCATGCAACGCATGCATCCATCCATGCAACACATGCATCCATCCATGCAACCCATGCATGCAACACATCCATCCATCCATGCATGCAACACATCCATCCATCCATGCATGCAACACATCCATCCATCCATGCATGCAACACATCCATCCATCCATGCATGCAACACATCCATCCATCCATGCAACACATCCATCCATACATACACTCCTTTTTCTTCTTCTTCTTCTTCTTCTTTTTTTAATTATCATCATGATCATCATCATGATCATCTTCTTCTTCTTCTTCTTCTTCTTCTTCTTCTTCCTCCTCCTCCTCCTCCTTGTTCTTCTTCTTCTTCTTCTTCTTCTTCTTCTTCTTCTTCTTCTCCTCCTCCTCCTCCTCCTCCTCCTCCTCCGCCTCCTTCTTCTTCTTCTCCTCCACCTCCTCCTCCTCCGCCTCCTCCTCCTCCTACTCCTCTTCTTCTTCAAATCATCAGTATCATTACTTTGTACTTATGGAATATTAACATGATTAATCCTTTTCTGTTTCATATCCTGCTGTGCTGTTACACGATGTCATCATACAGGTAAGCTATTGATTTTTATTCTCTCTCTCTCTCTCTCTCTCTCTCTCTCTCTCTCTCTCTCTCTCTCTCTCTCTCTCTCTCTCCCCTCTCTCCAACACACACACACACACACACACACACACACACACACACATTTCCAGTGAATTTATCTTGCGGGGACATGAGCCCCATTGGTCTATCTATTGACACAGAGCTATAAGAAGTGCTTAGAGGAGTGGAGTGCAAAGCAGGTTTGAAACTTACTCTTTGTTACACCATCTTATCGGCTCTCATTCGTTCAGCTTTATGTTAAATAGGGGTAATACTTCAACCGCTGTGAGTGGAGCAGAAATGATCCCTCTCTCTCTCTCTCTCTCTCTCTCTAGTTTACTTAGGTATAGTACAAATTACACAGAGGCCATCCTTTTTACACATGCTCATTTTTTTTAATTTATTTTTTTTTTAACGGCAAGCTGGCCTGTCATGGTACAGGAGATGCTGTGAACCACCCATGGTGAAACGTATCCCACGGGGTCCATTTTATTATTTCGGGTTTTAAAACCGATAAGTATTTTATCTTTGATCTGCAATCCTTACGGAAAATAGATCCAGATTTAAGACCTTTTAAATGCTATGTTTTTTTCACAGAGACTGGTCTGTTTAGGCCTCCTATGTTTCCTTAAATGAACATGATTATATGGCACCAATTTCATTGAGATCTTCTTCTTCTTCCCGATCGCATATCACACCTGTAGACAGGATTCTGTCATGAACCTGGTGTTCCTCTGCAGGGCCTCCACAGACCCGTACAGCTTGTCGTTGATGGGTACCGGCTGCGGCCATGTCCTATCCCTCAGATTCCTCAGGCCCCCACAGTCCTGTAGAATGTTTTGTGGTTTGTTCTGCCTGTCCACATGTGCACATTGGGGATGGTTTCAGCTGCGGCTTGCGGTGTAAATGGGATGCTAGCCTGTTGTGCCTGGTTCTGAGTCGGGAGATGACCACCTGTCCTGCTCTGGTTGGCTGGTGACAGCCACCATGCTACTGTGGTGGCCTGTTGAAATGACGACTGAGTGCCATGGCATTGGGATTCTGCTGGACTTGGGTTGGGTTTTTTTTTTAATCTAGCAAAATGTAGGGCCTAAAATAATTATAACAGTGTTTCAGACGAAAATCCTTAATTGTTATTTCATATACGTTTTTATTTATCTATTCATTCATTGAAAAAAAATTGATTGATTTATGCACTTATTTATTTATTTTCAAGATATACTTTTTCGTGACTTTTTGTTGTTGATACAGAATTTAGCAATCATGCAATGGTCAGTGCGAGTCCTTGGTACATAGGTTACAATTCAGTTCATGATGGGCTAAGTACACTCAGAATGTGTGCATATGCTCACACCAAATATTTGTCGTGTTTTGTTTTGTTTGTTCGTTTGCTTGCTTGCTTTTCGTTTTGAGTGTTGAGTTCTATTGTCGAATATAAAAAAAAAAATCACAAAATGTGTATTCCACCCCCACCCCACCCCAGCCCCTATCCCCCCCCCCCCTCCCCCCATAGAGGTGTCAAGTCAAGAACGTATTGCAGAACCGGGGCATTGACCTGGGCCATGTTATACAACTCATTACGTCTTCTCCTCTTTTGCTGGGGATTGAAAATGAATGCATTTTTGTTTTTCTGTTCGTCTTCTCCACCACCCACATCTATTTCGTCTGCTCACGACTCCCCCCCCCCCCCCCCCTCTCTCTCTCTCTCCCATTCCCTGTTGTCTTACCTTACCCCCTCCCCTCGCGTTCCCCATCTTTTATTTGTCTCCTCCTCCGAATGAACATTTCGACTGCGATGCGAGACCCCTACTATGGTCCACCTGCGGTCGACAAAACCACTATCACCGTCATGTGAATTACTAGGTTTCGCCTTCTTCCGGTAGTCTGCTGGTTTCTGTTTAAGCCCAAGTGAATTAAGCATTTCGGGAAAGGGGGGTAGAAGGGGTTAAGGGAAGGGAACGGTTGGAGAAGGGATGGGGAGGGGAGAGAGAGAGAGAGAGAGGGGGGAGGAGAGAGAGAGAGAGAGAGAGAGAGAGAGAGAGAGAGAGAGAGAGAGAGCGGTTTGAACTCTTTTGATCTGGCCTTAGGTTCATCAGCTTTCATTCAGTGTGCTCCTGTGTGCTGATCAGAAGCGAAGTTACAATTGGTTTCGAATGGTGGTAGTGGTTGTGGTGATGGTGGTGGTGGTGGGGTGTGATGATATGTGTGTGTGTGTGTGTGTTTGCGTACGTGCGTGCGTGTGTGTGTGTGTGTGTGTGTGTGTGTGTGTGTGTGTGTGTGTGTGTGTGTGTGTGCGTGTGCCTGATCGGTCATCTCCCTAATCATTTCTCTATTCATGAGGAACCTGAGGAGTCCTGCCAACATCTGTCTGGAGGTGAGACGCTACCACAAGATCTTGAACATCAGGTGATAAAGAAAATAAAATCAAAGTGCACACTCGGAAGGGCACCACAGAGAGAAGGGCACCACAGACCTCCGTCAGATCCTCCTGGTTCTGCTGTGGAATTCAGCTTGGCACCCAAATTGAATTCAGTTTGTTCTGAGACTACATTCCATCTTTCCGCTACGATTCATTAATTCAGGGTCTGTACTGCTGCAAGTACTGCTGACACATTGACAAACCAAAAATCATGTGTGAAATCATTACCTTCTTTGGTGGTGAAAATCTTTCTATGAGTGACTTTGTGTAAGCATGAGTGAGAGAGAGAGAGAGTGTGTGTGTGTGTGTGTGTGTGTGTGTGTGTGTGTGTGTGTGTGTGTGTGTGCGCGCGCGCGCAAGAGCGCGTGTGCGGTGTGTGTGTGTGTGTGTGTGTGTGTGTGTGTGTGTGTGTGTGTGTGTGTGTGGTGCGCGCGCGCGCCGCGGTGTGTGTGGGCGCAGGTGCGTGTGTTACTCCGTGTGCAATGCCTACGAAACAGTGCGTAGTTAAGAGTCCTACAGATGACCAATCATCCACGCTCAAACGGGTGATAATCGTGTGTTCTGACAAGCGGGGATTTTACAGACAGCAAGGAGATCCTAAAGACACCGTTAACTGCGCCATACTCTTCGCCGCGGCCTATTGAAATGGCGCGAAGCTACGCCGAAAAGGCCCCAATTGCATCCAGGGATTAACCCCATGCAGGGGCCTCCCACATCAAACACCGCTCTGAAGAAGTTCCAAACGAGATTCCGTCAGATGATTTGTCGGTGTTCCAACTATGATGGTCCACTTTTTCTTTCAAGTTAGAGGAAAAGGGGGAGTAGAGTTGAAACAAAAAAGAAAGATAGGAGAATAAAAACAGGAAGTAAGACGAAACAGAAACAGGGAGATAAAAGAAGAAGAAGGAGGAGGAGGAGGGGGAGGGGGAGGACGAGGAGGAATACTATGAGGAGGAGAAGAGAGAGAGGGAGGGAGGGAGGGAGAGAGAGAGAGAGAGAGAGAGAGAGAGAGAGAGAGAGAGAGAGAGAGAGAATGAGAGAGAGAGAGACAGAGGCAGAGACAGAGACAGAGATGAAGTCAGCAAAAGAGACAATGAAAGGCAGAGAGAGAGGGAGGGAGGGGGGTCAAGATCAAAGAAAACAGAAACAAAGAAGGCAGAGAGAGAGAGAGAGAGGAGAGAGAGAGAGAGAGAGAGAGAGAGAGAGAGATGAAGAAAAAAATTTATAAAAGGATGGGGAAAAAGTGAAGTAATATACATGAAAAGGCAAACTCAGAGAAAGGAACCATGAACAACAAAAAAGTATAACAAAAAGCAGAAAAAGAGCAAAAAAAAGACAAGGATCAGAACGAAAATCTGTAAAATAGAGGATGAAAGCAAACAGAAGTTAAAAGACAAGTTGAGCTGAGCTGATTCCAGCTGAGCTGAGCAGGTCTGGATTGGATCCATTAGCGCTTTCCTCATGCAGGGCCGCCTCCCGTAATCGTCCAAGGAGAAAGTAATCCTTGTTGCAGGGTCCAGCTTATTAGCGGCGATGTGTGTGTGTGTGTGTGTGTGTGTGTGTGTATGATCACCCACCGTTGCAGGAGATAAGAACAGGGGGGAGGCGTGCTGGGGTTTAGTTAAGTGAGGGTGCGTGGATTTGGGGGGCTGTGGTTTGGTGCTTCTCTCAGTCTGTTTGCTTTTGTAGTTGTCTGTGTGTATGTATGTGTCTGTGTCTGTCTGTCTTTGTGGCTGGCTGGGTCTCTCTCTCTCTCTCTCTCTCTCTCTCTGTCTCTGTCTCTGTCTCTGTCTCTCTGTCTCTCTCTCTCTCTCTCTCTCTCTCTCTCTCTCTCTCTCTCTCTCTCTCTCTGTGTGTGTGTGTGTGTGTGTGTGTGTGTGTGTGTGTGCGTGTGTGTGTGTGTGTGACATCCATTTCACGCCCAATTCGAGAAGAAAAAATAATTGTTTGTTCTTCATTTTTATTTTCTTGAATGTTGTTTGTCTATTCTGAACAAGACCAACGAGTTCGAAACGCGTCGTGTTTGTCTTGTATTTTGTTTGTTTTTGTTCATTCGGCAGAATGATAATTGAGTTTTGTTTTAAGTGTGTTTCTTTTTCCGCATGAAGTCACCTCACTTTGAATCCACAATCTGCCTGTCTGAATATCTCTGCCTGTCCGTCTGCATGTTGTCTGTCTCTGTCTCTCTCTGTGTCTTTGTCTCTCTCTATCGCTCTCTCTCTCTCTCTCTCTCTCTCTTTCTCTCTCTCTCTCTCTCTCCTCTCTCTCTCTCTCTCTCTCTCTCTTTCTCTCTCTCTCTCTCTGTCTCTCTGCTTGCCTGCCTGTCTTTCTGTTTCTCTTTGGTCATTTGCCCTGTATATGTAGCAAACAGTGCAATAAAATCTGAAAGCAGATTGAAGTTTCTCTATGATGTCTGTGCTCAGCAGAAGGAGACTGATAGACCAGATGAAAATAACAGAAATCTGTGATTTTTTTTTAAATACATACAAGTGTGCGCTCTGCTGTTGTTTTAAATCTAAAAGCTCTGCACATTTTCTTTGTATCAATCAAACAAAAATTTACACATAGTTGGGAAGTTATAACTTAAAAACAAAAAAACTTTGAATCCAGTTTAACAGCTGGTTCAGTTAGCGCCAAACCACAACAAACGCCTGCCGTTATTGCGTGCCACGGCTGAACGCAAACTTGCTTTTCATTCTTTTGGTTAAACGGTTCTGGAGTGGGCACAAGACCGTCTGTCAACACCCAAACCTCGGTACGTAAATCCCGTGCGGCAGGCAAAATTACCTCAGCCACTACGCAAGCCTCCTCCTTGACTGAAGAGTTTTCGTGGTGGGATGCCCGCTCCTTACTAACGCGCATTTCCTCAGACGGCGACGCTGACAGCTGTTCTCAGGGGATGGGCATTAGAGGTTCGTCTGGCGGCGCGAACCGAGAGGTCGAATTTTACTTAGCGTTTGAACTTGGCACCTTCTGTTTCCATTCCCCCTAAAAAAAAAAAAAAAAAAAAACTGCATTATTGTTCTGTCCAGTGCAACGGTGTGGGTTGGCTTGTCAGACTTTCTTTTTTTTTTCTTTTTTTTTCTTGCTGCTGTTTTAGAACATTGTAGATAGCTTAAGACTTGGAAAGTAAGAGTCTCGCATACATTTCCCAAGTGTTTCTTTTGTCTTGTGTGAAACTGTTCATTCAATATACATGAAAGAAACACACACACACACACACATGCGCGCTCGTGCGCGCTCGCACGCACGCACGCTCGCACGCACGCACGCACAAACGTATGCACCCACGCGTGCACGAGCGCACGCACGCACACATGGACGCACTGACGCATGCACGCACGCACACACACTCACATACACACACGCACACACACACACACACACACACACACACACACACACACACACACACACACACACACACACACACACACACACGCACGCACACGCGCGCGCGCGCGCACTCACATACAAATACGCACACACAAACGCACACACATACACGCACTTGTATTCACACACACACATGCAAATGCACTCATACACACACACACACACACACACACACCACACACACACACACACACACACACACACACACACACACACATTCACAGAGGGAAAAGAGATGACAAGACAGAAGCTGGCTCTGGTAAACACGAAATACAGCCGGCAGCTATAGGTAATCTGGCTTCTGAACCCCAAAATCCTCGCCACGAAGATAGAAGGAAGAAGAAAGTCCATGGGCACATCTGCCAACATTCCCACCAAAGAGCTCTCAGTGTCGGGAAAGAGGAGGACCAGACCCCTACAGGCGATGCCAGTAGCAGCTGAGGAATG
>CM031615.1:29703673-29708673 GCA_018398815.1 Conus ventricosus
GGTGATTTAAACAGAAGATGAGAAGTTTGGAATCAAATTGGTTGATAGACTAGTGGACAGAAAGAGCGAGAAATACACTGCTGACGTACAAGGGCACCATCATGAACGATAGTGAATATAGTGTCAACCTCGGGTGATGTCGATGGAGGAAGGACTAGCGCACAGCCCAAACACACTCACAGCTTGCTTACGATCTCATTCATATATCATGCATTCGTCACATCAAACCACTAGTAAAGTCTATAACTTTACTACACATGATCATAGAACGAAACATCAATGCATATGGAATCAAACAAAATAAAACATTCTCTCTTTCCTGAACTTCACAAAATCATTTATCTAAAACATCATTAACTAACCCGGGTATAAATAGATTTCTACTTTACCTGGCCAGGTGATCTTAACTATTCACGAATCACTGTCTTTTCTTTTCTTTTTTTTTTTCTTTTCACTGTCACTTTCACAAGCACGACACGACTGCTGGCACTGGTGTTGGTCTGCTGGCACCTGGTCAGGTTAGACTGCTGGCACTGGCGTTGGTCTGTGGTTCTGCTTGACGAAGTGACGCTGCCAGGTATGAGGTCGAACCCCCGGTTCAGATGGAACAGTGACTATCAACATCGATCTGTTCTCCTTTCTTTCTTCCTGCATTAACGCATTGCACTCTCTCTCTCTCTCTTCTAGTCTGCTCTATCAAATGGACATGGTTGCTTTCTTTTCCTTTTCTTTTCTTTCTTTTTCTCTTCATTAGTTAGCAACTCTCTCTCTCCACATCTCTCTTTAGTCCTTCCTCTGCAGACTATCTACGGTGCTAAATGCTACAACTTGGTTCTCTCCTCTCTCCTCATCTCTCTCTCTCTGCCCTTCTCTCCTGCAGAGCTTACACTCAGAACCTCTCTCTCTCTCTCTCTCTCTCTCTGTTCGTTCTCCCCTCTCCTCTCTTCATCTCTCTGCCCTTTCTCTCGTGCAGAGACTACACCCAGAACCTCCTCATCTCCCTCTCTCTCTGTTCGTTCTTCCTTTTCTCTCTCCCTCACGCATTACTTTATCCCCTACCTACGTGCCCAAGGGTGGTACCATTGGTCAGTATTTTTACCGCCTCGTACCCGAAGTTATCTCCCTCTAATTCCATTGGATATTCAAATCATGACAGTCACGCCTACACGCCTTACTCTCTGTGGTGGTCAATTGGTCATTTAATTGATTAGCTTGATTTCACCCCCACCACACACTACCTTCTCCCTCTCCCTTTCCGGCGACGTCGATCTAATTGTGGGCACTGGTCGTAAATTGGCCAGATTAGTCTGGCCCAGACCTATCGAGACGTTGGTCAGCCACTCCGACTGTCTACAAGGCCGATGCTGTCTCCGTGGAAGATTAGGATTAGCCTCTCGCTGTGCTCAAATTGGCCGGATGAGTCTGATCCGGGCGTCGAGACTCGTTTGACCAGACATCGAGGCGTCGGTCAGCTACTTAGTCCGTCTGGCTGGACAGACCGTCTCCGTGGAGCCTCTCCGCTATGCTTAATTTGCCGGACCCGACACATGGGCCCGTCTGCCTGGCGCCCAGAGTATTTGAGTTAGAGCTTATGTCCAAACAACCTGGACCACGACTTTGGTTGTTTTATTTTTGTCCGTGACAATTTCCCCCTTGCAAAAGACTATGCACCGCATTGTCTCAAAACAACGGTACAAAAAAGACAACAACCAAATTTGCTGACACACAGCTACACGTGCAAAGTTTGAAAAATACTTTACAACCAACGGTTTATAAATTATAGAATATATCATTAGTGAATACCACTCCAATGAGTTATCATTGACGTGCGCTCTTGCGTTATTTCGACTCATTTTATAACGACCTCTGTGCGCACCTATGCAATTCCCCTACCTGCGGATTTGCCACGTCTTCTCTTCACGATTACTATGAAAAGCACAATATAATATGATCACGATCCATGACAGTCTTCACTGAGGAATCTCCATCCTCACTTATTGCAAATAATGCATCACTACACAAGCGACTGTATGCTCCAAGCATAACTACATTCACATGAACAAGTCTCACAAGGAAAATATGAACAAGTCTCACACAGAAAATATGAACCATAGCCAACTGGGAATGAACCCATATCCAATCAACATAACTGTAATCAACACATATTATCAACAAAGCACCCCGGATATGACTGACTTCCTCTGAGTTGCAGCTTGCTAGACTACACGGCTTAAATAGTCAGCTCCGACATTCTGTCGACCTGGAATGTACTGCACTCGATACCTGTAGGGCTGCAATGCCATTGCCCAACGCAGCACTCTGCTGTTTTTCAGCTGCGCCTCCTGCAGGAATTTGAGTGGTTGATGATCAGTCTCTATCACGAACTCTTTCCCATACAAGTATTTGTGGAATTTCTGCACGGCCCACACGACAGCTAAACACTCCTTCTCCACCGTTGCGTACCCTTCTTCACACTTTGTCAACTTCCTGCTAGCATACCTCACAGGAAACTCGACCCCTTCATGCTCCTGCAACAATACTGCACCTACTCCACCACCTGATGCATCTGTCCGCAACAAAAATGGTTTGGACATATCTGGTAGCTTCAAGATGGGACGGGAACCTAATCTTTCCAACACCGTCTGCAGTGCTTGCTCTGCAGCGTCTGACCACTCGACCACTGCCGGTTTCCCTGCCTTGACCAAATCACTGAGAGGACTCGTGATTGCTGCGAAATTTGGAACAAACTCCCTATAGAAACCAATAAAACCTAGCAGACTCCTGACTTCTGTTTTAGTCTTTGGTCTCTCTGAATTCATCATCTTCTCCACCTTTCCTCTTTCCGGCTGCTTTGTGTCGCCTCCGACAACAAAACCTAGGAACTCCTACTGTCTAGCCCTTCATACAGTGACACATCCCTGTATGACTCTTCTGGAAACTTAGGCAACAAAATCTCCCCTTCTTCTGCTGGGTCTCTTTCACCTCATCAATGATTGCTGCTGCGCCTATGTGCTGAGTCTCACGCTGAATATATTTGCGGAGAAAATTCGCATGGAAAAGTTTTAGTTTCCCATTCACATCAATTCGGTAATCCCGACCGACCTTTTCAGTGATGGTGAATGGTCCTTTCCAATGCATCAGCAGCTTGTTGTGACCCGTGGGAAGCAGTACCAGGACTTGATCTCCCACCTTGAGGGATTGCTTCCTCACCTTCCTGTCATATTGCTTCTTCTGAACGACCCTAGCCTCCTGCAAACCTTCCCTTGCAAACTTGCATGCCTCATACCTGTGCCCACCTTTGGAACAGGGCGAGATTGGGCCAATCAGATCAACAGCCACTCTCCTGAACGGTGTGTCAATTAAAGGGGGATGTTTAAGAGGCGCCTTCCTCTTCACCCCTGTTGTGGCTGACCTTTGACACACGTCACATGACATGCAGAAACGCTTGATGTCTGCCATTGCCCCTGGCCAATGAAAATCATCAAAGATTCGGTCAGCTGTTTTGCTGGTGCCGAGATGACCCGCCATGAGCGACTCGTGACCCACTGACATGACAGTGTCACGATAACATGCTGGTACCTCTAACTGAGTTGTCACCTTACCTGTCTTCCCCTTGGTGAACACTCGGTACAGCAGCCCGCCTTTCACACGAAATTCTGTCTCACCTCCTCTAACCGCCTGTTTCTCTCCCACCTCTTGCCAACTCCCAAGACTTCACGAGCGAAGGGTCTTGTTCCTGCGCTGCCCTAAACTCATCAGGCGACACATATATGCCTGACTTCCTTGCCGGAACGACTAACGGTTTATCAACCTTTTCCTCCTTCTTGCTCCGTGTTTGAACTGCTGCCCCTGTAGCAGTCAACAACTCAGGATCCTCTGGATCCCTTGCACCTGGAATATTTCCGATGATCAAATCATGAAGGGGTTTCTCCATCACCAACGCAGACAACTCGCCTGAGAAGTAAGGGGTACGTACTTCTATCTTAGCAACTGGAAACTCCCTCACAGTGCCATCGATTAGAGTACAGGTCTGGATTTGCCCTGTCCAATCCCCTTTCTCGACCAGCGTTGTTCTAACTACCCCACATGAACAACCAGTGTCTCGTAACACTTTCACCCTCTGCTGGCCAAACCACCCTTCTTCCACTGGTAACGAACCACTCAGCCTAGTGCCCTCCATCCCTGACATTGACTGCTGTCCAGTGCTAGCCATAGGCTGCACTCCACCCTCTTCAGATTGGATCCCTTTTGGTTCCACTGCAGGTCGTTTCCCCTGGCGACCCTTATCAACCTCTTGCAAGGCTGCTGCCTTCTGGAACCTCATGCGACAATCCCTCGCCACATGTCCCTTCTTGTGACAAATGAAACACCTATTGTCCCTTTGTCCTCCTTTCTGCCCCACCACTGGGTTTGCAGACTTTGCAGAAAACTCCTCTAGTCTCCTTGCACTCTTCTCACCTGTGCCTGGCACCTGTTTCTCCTGCACCCTAGTGCCCAAACGTGCCTCTCTATACACCTCTGCTAACTTCAGCAACTCCCCTGCTGTCTCTGGCTGTCTCTCTTTCAAATGTATAGTTAACTCAGGGCCGCAACCTGACAAAATCTGTTCTTTCATAACTAGCTCTTTCAATTCAGCGAACTCCTTTTTCGTACCACTCAACTCTAACCATTTCTCAAAATAGTGATCTAAACGTGCACCATACTGAGTGTACGTTTCACCTGCTTGTAATCTAGCTGATCGAAATTTCTTTCTGAATCCCTCCTCTGTGAGGTCAAATCCCTTCATCAACGATTCCTTTACAGCACCAAAATCAGATTGTTGGTCTGCTGGTAACGCAGTGAAAATCTGCAATGCCTTACCCGTCAATAGCACTGACAAAATGACTGCCCACTCTTCTGAAGGCCAACCCTGACTGGTAGCAAACGTTTCGAAACGACTGATGTATGCATCAATCGAATCTGTTCCTTCAGAGAATTTTGGCAACTTTGGTTGGGGGCAT
>CM031615.1:29726173-29728673 GCA_018398815.1 Conus ventricosus
GTTCCATCACGTTGTAGACTCTGCTGGCATGAAGTTTCTAATGAACCAGCTGAACGTGAGGCTCTAAGTAATTGTAACACTGGGATATAAAATCTTGAATCATTAACGTATGAACTTTTCCATTTATTTATCAATTTGCTCATTTATCTATTTATATATTTATGTGTTCATTTATTCGCAAATTTAATTGTCCATCAATCCATCAATCCATCAATCCATCCATCCATCAATCCATCCATCCATCCATCCATCCATCCATCCATCCATCCATCCATCCATTTACTTGTTTCATTTATGCATTGTTTAATACATTCATTTATTCATTTATTTATTTATTTTATTTGTTTATTTATTCAGTCACTCAGTCAGTCGGTCAATCAGCCCACAGTCAATCGGTCAATCAGTCAGTCAGTCAGTCAGTCAGTCAGTCTGTCAGCCAGCTAGCTATTTCACTAGTTCAGTTGTTATTCTTAGTGAGCTAGTTAGTTAGTTTGTTAATAAGTTAGTTAATATCTAATTCTGCTGGTTGTTTTCCAGCCTCTAACAGTAAAATGTTGTCTTAAAGTGGTCAGTAGACGTCTTTGATACACAGCGTATGGCTCAAATCATGGAAGACTAAAGTACACTCAGAATCCATGCACACGTTCACACTAAATGTCCATTCATCATTTTTAGCGTTCAATCGTACCGTTGAAGCATCAAAATTACAATGTGGACTTTAAAAAAAAAATGGATTTAAAAATGTCAGGGGCATCTTACGCAGCCCAGACACTAACCATGGGTCTGTTGTATAGCTAACTGTGTCATCACCTGTTGGAAATTTGTCGTGGATTTCATTTCATTTGATTTCTTTATGTCCGCCTTCTCCGACCTCCAACTATTTGTTCTGCTTACGACTGTCCGCCATATTTCTCTCGTCACTCCCCCCTCCACCCCCTTTCTTTCTATCGCAGATTGTGAAGAGACATTAAAGGAAAGTTTCGATTGCGGATGTGACAACCTTAATATGGTTCACCTGCAAGTCAGTAAAGCTACGAACAGCAAGATGCGAAGATGATATTTCTCCATCTGGTAGTCGGATGATTTCTGAGAACTCAAAGCGATCAGAACTGTCGGGACAGGACCGGGGGATGGGGAGAGGAGGGGGAGAGGGGTAGGGAGAGGGAACAGCTGGAAAGGGGGGAGGGAGGGGGAGATAGAGAGAGAGAGAGAGAGAGAGAGAGAGAGAGAGAGAGAGAGAGAGAGAGAGAGAGAGAGAGAGAGAGAGAGAGAGATATCAAGGCACGGGTTTGAACTCTGTGATCTGTCCATTAGGTTCATCAGCTCTCATTCAGCGTGCTCCTGTGTGGTGATGAGGGGCGAAATTATAATTGCTGGGGAATGTGGGTGGTGGTGGTGGTGGTGGTGGTGGTGTGTGTGTGTGTGTGTGTGTGTGTGTGTGTTTGTGTGTGTGCGTGCGTGCGTGCGTGCGTGCGTGCGTGCGTGTGTAAAAAGGAGTGGGAGAGGGACTTTTCCCAGCTCGTACTCCATCGATCATCCCCATAATTATATACGTATTTCTGTGGAACTTCTAGACTCCTGCTGGCGTATGTCTGGAGATAAGGCACTACTGCGAGATCTTGAACATCTGGTTCCAGAGAAAAAAAAAATATCACAACACACGCTGAAAGGACGCCAGGAAGAGTTCAGAACCCCGTCAAGTACGAGAACACCTCCTGAACCTGCCGTTTAATCCAGATCCAGTCCAAAATCGACTTAAGTTTTGTTCTTAAGACCGTTCCGTCTTTCCACCAATAGTTTGTTAAAAACTCTGTTCTGTACATTTTTTTTTGTCAACGATCTTGCTGACAACAGACATAGAAACAGATATATTATGTGTGAAAATACCACATCCTCGGCAGGGAAACAAGAATGCCTTCCAATCATAATATGAAACGACAAGCATTGTAGCAGTCTCCTTCATTGTGGTCTAGATGCGAAAGGTGAAATGGACACGCAGGCGTTTCAAGATCAATCAAACTAGCCAGCACCAAAGTGCCAGACGGACGAAGAAGAGGCGAAGAGAAGAAGGGGTTAAGGAGCACAGCATTACAGAGTGAACCGGCCTGAGAGTCGCAGAGAACTATAGCAGATGGAGGGAGATTCCCTGGGAGAGTGCGGTGGTGGCTCGCCCTAACTGTTCTTGCTTAGGACTACCACATTGACAGCGCATAACAACGTTCTGTTTGTCTGTCTGTCGGCCGGTCTGTCTGTCTGTCTGTCTGTCTGTCTGTCTGTGTTTTTCTTTCTCTAACACCCCCCTCTCTCCCTCCCTCCCTTCCTCCCTCCCTCCCTCTTCTTCGTCTTCGTCTTCTTCTTCTTCTTCTTCTTCTTCTTCTCTCTTCTTTCCTCTCCTTCTGTGTGTCTGGCTTTTTTCCCCACATGCTATGCATATATACAATGCCTACATACACGTGATCAGTCATACAAACTCTAACAAATGAGGATCGTGTGTCCTTAC
>CM031615.1:29741173-29776173 GCA_018398815.1 Conus ventricosus
CAGTTTTTAGAAGAATCAATCCCAGAAAAGGTTTTGGGGTTTCCAAAAACCCCTAGTAGTTTTTTGAGTTTTTTAAAAAAACCCAAACCCAAAAGGGGCCCTTAAGAACAAAAGAAAATCATTAAAAAAAAGCAAAACAAGGACCCTTTTTTTTTGTAAAAAGTAAAAATTTTAAAAAAAAAACCTCTAAGACACAAGTGCTGAGGGCAAGTTCTGGGGAATTTAATCCGAAGGGACAAAATAAAAAAAACTAATTTAAAATTTCCCAAAGGGTAAAAAACCGCACCGGCCGAAACTTTCAGAGCACCCGGGGGGGGCAAGACTGCAAAAAAAAATTGGGAAATTTTAAAAAAAGCTTGCTCTTATGTCTTAGATTGAAAAAATAGGGGGTTAAAATTTAAACATTATTTTCTGCGTGGTTGTTTATTCTGCCCCAAATAAAAGTAGGTTCTTGAGTGGGGGATGGGGGAAAAAAAAAATAAATGCTTCTCAAAATGAGGGCCTTTTTCCCAAGGTTTTTTTTCTCCAGGGGGGGGACCCTCCTCCAATAGGGGGGGAAAAATCACTAAAATTTTTAAATCCTGGTCCATAAACCGGGTATTTTGAAAAATTGGGGGTTTCCCCCTCAGTGAAACCCCGGAAAGTGGGAAATTGGGCCCTCTGCCTTTTTTAGTTTTAAGGGGAATACAATCCCAGAAAAAAGGGTTTGGGGTGCAATACCGGAGTAAAGTTTGTTGAGTTTTCAAAAAACCAAAACCCAAAAGGGGCCATCTAAGAACAAAAGAAAATCATAAAAAAAGCAAAAAAACACATTTTCTTGGGAAAAAAGGGGAAAAAAAAAAAAAATATTTCCCCTAAGACACAAAAGGGGGGAGGCAAAAATTCCCTTTGGAAAGGGAACCCCAAAGGGGCTAAAAACAACAAACAAAAAATTTTCCCGGAAGTACCGGGAAAACCCCTTCCCGCAACTTACAGACCCCTTGGTGTTTCAATGACTCAAAAAATATTGGAAATTTTAAACAAAGCTTTCCCCCTTTTTGTAAATTGGGGAAAAAAAAAGGGGGAGATAAACTTCATATCTCAGTGGGAGATTTATTTTGCCCCAAAAACAGTATGTGCTTGAGTGGGGGAAAAGGGGAAAAAAATTTAAAAAAAATGGGTTCCAAAAGGGCTTTAGCAAAACTTAAATTTCCCCAAGGGGGGGGACATCCTCCAATAGGAGGGGGAAAATCACCCAAAATTTAACTCCGGTCATATACCGATATTTCGAAATTGGTGGTTTTCCTCAAATGACCGGGGAAAATGGGAATTTTACTTTCCCCTGCCTTTTTAGTTTAAAAAAGAATACAATCCCAGAAAAAAAGGTTTGGGGTGCAAAAACCCTAGTTGTTTTTTGAGGGGTTTTAAAAAACCAACCAAAAGGTTCCCTCAAGAAACAAAAAAAAATCATAAAAGAGCAAAACAACACATTTTCTTTTAAAAAGAGAAAATATAAAATTTAAAATCCTCTAAGAACCCCAAGTGGTTTAGGGCAATTCTTTGGGAAAGAATCCGCAAGGGGACTAAAAAACAACAAATAAAAAATTCCCAAAGGGTAAGAACCCCCACCCCTTTCCCCGCAACTTACAGAGCAGCTTGGTGGGTTTCAAAGACTGCCAAAAAAAATTTAAATTTTTTTAAAAAAAGCTTGCTCTTATGTCCAGATGAAAAATTTGTGGGGATTAGCATTCATATTGCATGGGAGGGTTCTCCTAACCCAAAAGTATGTGCTTTTAAAAGGGGGGGAAAGGGGGGGAAAAAAAAAATAAAAGTTCTCCAAAAAAAGGCCCTTTAGCCCAAACTTTTTTTTTTCCAAGGGGGGGGAAAATCCCCTTTGGGGAGGGAAACTCAAATACAAATAACTCCTGGTCCCAAAAACCGTATTTCGAAACTTGGGGTTTCCCCCCCCCTCTTTACCGCGGAAAAATGGGAATTTGGGCTCCTCTGGGCCTTTTTAGTTTTAAGAAAAATACAAAAAAAACCCCCCCCCCCAAAAGGGTTTGGGGGCCAAAACCGGAGTTTGTTGAGTTTTTTAAAAAACCAAAACCCAAAAGGGGCCACTAAGAACAAAAGAAAAACAAAAAAAGAGCAAAAAAAAGCTACATTTTTTTTGTAAAAATAAAATAAAAATTAAAACCGAAGACACAAATGCTTTTAGGGGAAAATTCTTGGGAAAGAAACCCCAAGGGGCTAAAAAAACCAAAAAAACTAAATAAATTCCAAGGATAAGTACCCGCACCGTTCCAGGGAACTTCAGAGCAGCTTTGGGGGGTTTCAATGACTGCAAAAAAAAAAGAATTTAAAAAAGCTTTCTTTATGTCTTAATTTAAGAAATTTGGGGGAGTTAACATTTTAAAACTGCAGTAAAGTAGATACTTTTGCCTTTAATAACAGGGAGTGTTGGTTTGGGGGGAATGGGGGAAAATAAAAATAAAAGCTTCTCAAAATGGCTTCAGCAATTTAAATCTCCAAGGGGGGGGACAGTTTTCCAATGGGGAGGAAACCCACTAAAAATTATAACCCGGTTTTAAACCCAATTTTGAAACCCCGATTGGTTTTTTCCCCCAGTGACCCGGGAAAGTGGGGAAATTTTAGTCCTCTTTCCTTTTCGGGTTTTTAAAAAGAAGGGTATTCCCCAAAAAAATGGGGTGCAAAACCGTATATGGGGGGTTTTTGGGGGGGTTTTTTTAAAAACCCAAACCCAAAGGGGCCAAAACCCAAAAGCAAAAGAAAAACCCCACTCAAGCCACATACTGTTGTTAGGGAGAAAAATCAAACCCCTTCAGTTAGGGAAAGCTTCTTCCCCCCCTTTCTTCAAACTAAGCCCTAAAGAAGCTTTGGGGTTTTTAAAATTTAATTTTTTCTTGCAGTCTTGGGAACACCAAGCTGCTTGTTTAAATTGCTAATGGGGCTCGGTTTCTTATCCCTTGGAAATTTTTTAGGTTTTTTAATTTTTGTCCCCTTTCCCCGGGTTTTATTCCAAGAAAATGGCCCCCCACCTTGGTCCCCTTTAAGGGGGGGATTTTTTTATATCTTCTACTTTTCACAAAAAAAATTTGCTTGTTTTGCTCTTTCTTTTATTTTCTTTGCTTCTTTGGGGGCATCTTTTTGGGGGTTTTTTTAAGAAAAAAAACTCAAAAAAAATACACGGGATTTCACCCCCAGCTTTTTTTGGGATAGCATTCTTCTTAAAAACCCAAAAGGCAAGGGTCATTTACCACTTTCCCCCGGTTCCCTGAGGGAAACCAATCCCGGTTTTCGAAAATACGGTATCCGAACCCGGGGTTATTTGTTTGTGGTTTTCCCCCCCCATTGGAGACTGTGTCCCTCTTGGAGGGCTATAAGCTTGCTGAAGGCCTTTTTTAAAAGCCCCTTTATTTTATTTTTTTCCCCCCCCCCTTCACCCACTCAAGCAATTTCTGTTAGTTAGGCAGAAGTATCTACCACTGGGGGGTTAGAAAAAGCTTTTTCTTCCCCCATTTCTTCAAAATTTTAAAACATAAAGCAAACATTGTTTATAATGCAAATTTGTGGTGCCGTGCATGCCCCATGCGCGCGCGTGCGCATTTTCACAAAAAAAACCCTGCAAAAAGTGCAAAGTGTGGGAAAATTTACTTCCTTCCCACCACGTCTGGGGTATTTTACAACACTCTTTTTTTATAGACATTCTGCAGCGGTTTTCCCCTCCCCGTTTCCCCGACCCAATAGGGCATTTCCCCTCCCATGCCCTTTTGGGCCCCTTTTTTTTCCCCGCCGACACTTTCCCCTCCCCCAAAAAGAAAAAGGGAACCGCGGGCTCTGTCCTTCTTTCTTTAACACCAAAAGCTCGGACGGGAGCCATGGCCCCCCGGACAATGCAAAGGGAAAAAAAAAAGGGGGACGGCCCCATCATCAGGGACCCTTTAAACAGAAAAATTTGCCTATGACAAACGCAACTACACGGGAATTTTACTTAGCGCTAAATACAGAGAGAGAGAGAGGGGGGGGAGGGAGGGAGGGAGGGAGGAGAGAGAGAGAGAGAGAGAGAGAGAAGAGAGAGAGAGAGAGATGCATGTTTCTTCATAATGTACGTCTCATTCTCTCTCTCTCTCTCACCTCTCTCTCTCTCTCTCTCTCTCTCTCTCTTCACCACAACGAAGAAGCAGTTCATAAGTTTAGACCCCAAAGCCACCGTTTATGAAATGATTGCTGTATCCTCTTTGTAAAGAGTCTCAAGTCTTATTCTTTCCTATCCAGGCCAGAGAACAGAGAAATGTCTGTTTCTACCTCACTTGCTCCTCCACCAAGTTTTTGGGCGAAAGTGGCCTAAAAGCGGCATTTATTAGTTCTCTGACAAGTAAGACTTCAATAACCAAAAAATAACGATTATCTACAAACAGACATACTGTGTGGGATTATCCGTTTTCAATACTAATTTACTAAACTTTTCAGATTTTAATTTTTGTTTAATCCTATGTTTTTCCTGATCTTTTTCAATAACATCATTTTCACGCAAACATTCATCAAATGCATCTCTGTCTTCATGTGAAATAAAACTAGTCTTTAACTGTTCTCTAAAGTCTTTTAAAACCGAGTTATATTTCGGGCATAAAATCCACACACTTATTCCAGCATGCCTTCCACTGAAAGCTAGTTTCGACAAAGTGTTTCTCTTTTTAAACTATGTCTCTTTCTGCTGAACAGTCATCTATAATAAATAGTGTCTGCGTTCCTTCAAACAATATAAAAAAGCGTTCTAGACACTCACTCAGTTTATTGCTAGGATTAACTAAAATATGTTATCATCAGTCCATATAAACCTTCTATCATGATATGCTTTGTTCCATTTAAGTGTGGGGCAGAAAATCACAATATGATCAAAATTATAACGATAAACTGTTTGTAACAGGTCGAGGATAAATATTGTTTTTTCACAACCAGTTTGTCCACAAATTAATGAACAATGAGGGTTTTTGTCATAAAGTTTAACTGCTTCATAGTTTTATAACAGAACTTAATCTAATCCAGTTATTGTTTTTTATCATGCTCTCTGTTAAAACTTGTTCAGTATAATAAAATCCTATAAGGTCTAAATGTGTAAGATTAATCCAATTTAGTTCTGTAAGATTATTTCTATTTAGACTAATATTGATTTGTTGCTTGTTGTTATGACCTTAATATCCTCACCATTGTAAAGAATGACGACGGTAACTTTAAGTTTTTCAACGTCTAAGTTTTGCCAGCTAATTAGAATTCCTTTAGAAGGACGTCACTAACGCCCACAACCCCATCCCTCTTCACATCTTTAAGACAGAAATTTCATTTGTGGAATGAATTGTAATCTTGTAGAAGCATCTTTTAAAACCGTTTCTCTTCTGTGGAGGATGTACTGTTTATTCCCATACGGTTTTATTTCAATCTCTTTCCGACATTGTCGTCCGGGATAAGACTTACATGTAAAAGGGCCAGAGTTGAATGCTTTTCTGAAACTTTTTTGACGACTAAAAAATGTAAATGGCTTATGAATTCAAATTTTTTTCCCATTCTAAATATGGTTCTAAATGCCATTTAAGGTCAGGTTTTCGAACTATTTTATATTCATACTGGCCAACATTATTTGCTTCTAGATTGCGCAGCTGTTCTAGTTTAGGAAACTTTTTTGTTGTCGCCAACCTCTTTGCGTTTATAATCACCATCTTTAGTGTACTCAAAACCATACAAAGTGCCTATTTCACCATTTCTGTTCAAAGTCCACAACGTCTGCAAGGTCTGTTAATTCTAAAAGTTATACACCTCACAGGCGCTAATTGTAACAACTCCTCCCGATTCATCGCCCGCGCGACATTTTTTAGTACAACTTAATTATTTTATGTCCAAACCACAATGTGCAGTTATCACATTTTACGACTTTCCCCGTTTGGTCTTTGATCTTTATATAAACATGATCCGACCCACCCACAAACAAATCTTTTAAAACTGTAAATTAGGGAATTGTATAATTTCAATAATCGCAATATGCAGCTTTCCCTGACGGAAGAACTCCTTAAAAAAACATTTGAGGGCTCTCCATCATATAAAAGTTTTCATTCAGTGCTTCACTCATCTAAATCACATAGAGTAATGAAATGTACTGTAAGATCGACGATTTTCCCCCTCATAAGTAGTTTTGGGGGGGGGTTGGTGGTAACTCAAAACAATGACAGGCAGATTGGCGTTGTAAAGCCTAATCATTTTAGCTAGCTCCTACACAAAAAGGTAATGTACTACTTCTTTTTTCAGATTTGAAATGATAACATTGTTTTTAGATTTGCATTGTTAAGTTTGAGAGTAAATTGTCAAAGTTTCCTCATTGCTTCTTTTAGTGAGCAAAACCCTAATAACCATCAGGTATGATTACCTGGTCACTTTGGACCCTGATTTGTCAACTTTTTAGAATCGAATTGATTCCCCTATTGGCTTCAGTTTATTTTAAACCATTTGATTTGTAAATATTCATGGAGTGCGACCATTGTTGTTCCGCAATCCGTTCTCAACAGCATGTTTACGACAAACGAAGGACTGTCTTGGAGTAGTTTATTGTTTACAAACATTTTTTTAAACCAAATAAAACATGAGTGCGTTTAAATATACGGATGCCAAAATATTCGTTGGCCGCACTACCATCTTAAAAATATAACAACTGATACTCTTGTCATTTCTGGTGACCCAGACGTCGCTTTTCATAAAAAGTGAGTACTCCATTAGCCAAATATCTTAACCTCCTATAAAAAAAGCTACATCGCAAAAGTAGGTTTCGACACCGATGCAGTTTTACAGAACCAGTTAAACTTTGCTCTGTGTTTGTGCAACACCTGGGTGTGGATGGTCGTATGCTGGATCACTTAAATCAACAAGATACCCTTTGGTGAGGTCATGTATAGATTTCATTTTCATTATTACAACCTTCAGCGTATTTTACTGAACTGCAAGCAACCATTGCCCAATGACAAAAACTTTAATCCATTCAGCAACAGAATAGACAGGAGGCTTTTGAAAGGATATGTAAACGAATTCAATATTAATTTCAGACAGACTTAAGACAAAAGTCGGACTTAATCAGGCCAGGCACCCCTATATTTTTGGGGCGTGCACAAAAGTATAACTATGACTGAATCCTCCATACACATCTTTCTCTCAGGCAACAGGTGTTCACCCGGTCCATAAGCAAGAAGCATAAAACAGCATGGACACCATTTATCTTAGACATATAAAGGCCTAACTAAAGCGGGAATAGAACGAATAAACGACTCTATTCCTACGTTACGTTTGTGTTTGCTAGTTTCGCAACAAAAGCGAGATCAAGCATAACTGAATTCTTCTACTGGCCTTAGAGCACAAAAACAATACTTGGCAAATTTTGAGAGGAAGCCATTAATTCTGCAGTTGATTTTACCTTCAAGAAATAAAAAGGTACAACATGTTTTACAATAACACAAGATCGAATGTAACTTTGCTTGTTGGCACTGGTTTATACATGCGCCTCTGACCTCAGACTTCAGGTAGGAACAATAATAAACTACAACAAGAAAATCCCTTGTAGCAGGAAATAGAACAGAAGGTTGGGAAAACGACATAAATTCTGGCCAGTAAATTACAAACAATAAAAAAAACACCCCAGAATTAAGTCCATCCAAATCCCCGTGGTTTCATAGCCCAAAGACGTGTTGAAAGAACGTGACTTTTTCGCGATGGCCATGCAATGAAAAGACAGCGTTTGTTGTTGGAATTAACGCATAGTATTACTTTGCTTAATCTTACTAAAATAGAAACCCCACTATTAAGAGAACTAATGCCCCATAAGTGCTCGCCCATAAAGCCAACTACTACTTTTGCTTGCAGTAAGACCAAAAGCCAGCTAATAACACTTCCCTAATATACCTGGTAAAGAGTCTATAGCTTTAACCAGCTATTTTTTAATAAACTCCAAGATGATCAGCTGTTTTTTACCCATGATTTATCATGCGGAGGAGATGGCGTGGAGGCACCAGCCCAGCACTCCACCACTCACCAACTCGCCTGTAATAGCCATCAACCAGTGTACTTTAGGCAATCCTAAGGCAGTTATACGCATGCTAATGGACACCTTGCTCTCTAAACAGTGTTTTTTATTCTTTCTGCCTACGTTGTGTCTTCATAAAAATTTCTTTGAATAATGTTTCTCTTATTCTGCTTATTTGAGTTCGTAAATTGCTACTCGGTTAGTAGTACAACGCTTCTACTCTCGCTGATCTTACTTCTATAAGCTCATTTATTTTTGTTTTATTCTTGTACCATCACCCTTAAGTTGGCGGCTTCAGCTCAGCGAGTTTTCTTTTTTCTTTTTCTATATTCTCATTTACTAGTCAGCTTTGCTAACTTGTTTATTAATTCTCATCTGAAGGTTCTTAAAGTGGCGGTTAAGGGCTAATAATTCCTCTATATGCGCCTGTATTTCTTGCGTGGGCAGCGCGGATCATCTATATTTGTTAATTGCTGTTTCTTCATCCTGGAGTGAGTTTTCTGCTGTTGCTTGATTTATTCGCCCGCTGCTTGACTTACTCTTCAAGTTCCAGATTTGCGCTTGTTAATGTTGGGGGCTTTTTGTTTGTATGTTTTGAAGTGCAGCAACTGGCTTCCACATCTAATTTTGGTTTAGTAAAGCCAAGGCGCTCCCGCTCGCTCGCACTAAGCTTTTGAATAATTGTACCTATTTTTACATACTTTTGAGGATTTAGTTATACGTAAGCGGAACAACGTTCTCCTTTGACGTTTTCTAAAAATACAAATGGTTATCTTTTAGTTCAAAAATCACAGGGTATATAGTTCTGGGGTTCTAAGTTCTAAACATTGGTATAATGATCTGACTTTTTTTACTTTCTGTTAGTTCACGTCTTTGCGCCCCCTCTAATTCATCCCTCCCATGAGATCTCTGAGCCGATGGCTGTGCCAAAGGAGTTCTTTTTCATCCATGTTGGAGCCTCCAATCGCGAATACCAAAATCTTCATCTTCCAATGCCTGCCAATGTTTTTAAATAATTAACTTTTTATTTTGTTTTATAAAAATGTCACAAGTATAGGCTCGATTCTTGACCCCATAGAAAGCTGAACGAACCCCATGGCTGAAGGGAAATAAACGGAATATTACTGTTCCATATAATACCATCTACTATGCCAGCGGATTCAAATTCTACTGTTAAATTTCCAGACCTAGGAGGCGGATTATGTGATAGTGCCCAGGCTCTGCGCGACTACTTTCAAAATAGAAACTCGCTTCAACAACAGACCCAACCAAACAGTTGTCCAAATTTGGCGGCAATCGTTAAGAAAATTTCTATACAACTTGAGGGGAAAGAAGTATTTTCCTTAAACCAAGCAGACATATTTTTATAACCCTATCTGAACTATGATAAAACCGCGAATGGAAAGGGAAGATCTTGCTTTTCAAGGAATGGTAATGAAGAAGCACTAAAACTTTAGAATAGGCGCCGAACTCGCCTCAGGTGAAAAAAGCAGCCAAAAAGTCTTTACTGTAAGTTCTGCGTATGGAAATCGGCTTTTCCATTCCTTAGATTTGAGTTGTTTAAAAGCGCATGCCCCATACCTATCAAGGAGCATTCAACGACAGATTTGGTCATACGAAACTAACTTTTACAATGACTACAAACGTGTTATCAGATCAACAACACCGAAAGCAAAGTACAGCATTAACTGACATCTCGTTAGAGTTTGATGTTGTTACAACTCTAACTTAGCAAGGCTGATGGCAACAATATGAGTCACAATTAGTAATATATACGAAAAACGTGCGTCATCATTCAACATATCCTAAAAGCAGGGCAGACTCTATATGGGAATTTTAATCTTAGTGTCGCAGTAAAATCGGCTTTAAAGGGCATTTTATTGCTGGGCGAAGATGACGAATCCATTCGCACGAGCAAGTGAAAAGTTTTTTAATCCAAAAATAAAAGAAAGTAAACAATGTTCGATTGATGTTGCCACTACCAAATCTATGCTAGCGGGCTTAGACCTTATCATCATATTGACGAAATAAGAAAATTGTTTGGGGGTGGGAGGGGTAGAAGTCCAACAGCAGACCTTGCGTCTAAAGATCTACACCTTCACAGTGTTAGGCTTGATGATTATTTAACATCAAAATACGGTTTATGGATTGACCTAAGGTCAACAGAGGATAATCAGTTGCATGGAAGTGGGAGAGATGTTAGAGACATAATAAACATTCAAATTGATAAAGAAAAAGAGGCTGTTAAACCGCTTAATGTACATTTGTTTTTATTATATGATGCACAGCTAAATATTGAAGCTAACAGATTTAAAGATGTAGTATACTAAATTATTTTACATTTTAAAAAAGCATGTCTTTTAAACTTATACAATGTGGTCTACAACACCAAGTCGCCAAAGAAGGATAGTAGAAACACCCTGACATAAAAACCTTCAGATTAACAAACATTACACAAATGCAGCAAATACTAGAGCAGACCTTTCAAAATACAGCAAAGCCAAACGAAGGTATTCTGCTGCCTTTAATGCTGTTACCTATGTTAATACTGGAGCATCGACTATAAGCGCCGCATCAGCATGTGGACAAGTGTTGGTCGTTTAGCAACAGGTGTTGGTGCGGCCCGCACTTTACCCTCAGGCGTTTGTCCTTTACTCCTCCGGCCAGTGTTTCATTAGCCTAGGTGCCCTGCTAGCAAAAAACTAAAAAACAAAACTTCCCAAAAGCACACGCTATGGATCAACCTAAAAACAGCTAAACTTAGTACCTTCAGCTGATAATAAATAAAGCACTAGCTGAACTCAAACATCCACGATGAAGAATTTAAATCGTTACAGCCGATTTGATGACTACAAAAGACAAAAGTTTGATCTTCAAAGAAAGGCGCGGCAACTTTTTCCTCCAACATAGCCAGACCCCGAGCAGATAAAAAAGGAATGCTTAAAAAAGTAAACGAAACATTAAACTCTGTTCTAACAGCTCACATTAACACGCCAAAAGGGTGTTTTATACTTTAGTTTATGAGTCCAAGCACAAAAAGAACCGTTGATATTGATTAATTATTTTTTTTGATTTAAATAAATAATTTGAGTTAGAAAATAACTCAGCTTGGATAAGAATATATGAAGGTCCAGACGAATTGTTTGAATTATATAAAGGGTGTGGGGGGGGGGGGATATAAGGGGGGGGGGGGGGGGGGGGGGGTGGTGAATAAATGGGGTAGGGGGGGGGGGGGGGGGGGGGGGGGGGGGGGGGGGGGGAACAATGCAAGAAGATTTATCAAGAGCACGGAAGTGATATTGATTTAGAAGTCATTGATCCAACAAACGTACAGCAAGTGTTTCTCATGCTTTTCTCTCAAGTTCCGGTAAACTAACAAAGACCCCCAGTTAAAGTATGTTAGCTGTTAATCGACTATTAACAATAAATGAAGAAAATCTAAAAGTCTGGGTTTCAACTAAACAACAGACTATTCTTTCCTCTAATGACTTAACACCCCGTGGGCAGACGAACTGCGTACAACAGTTTGATGTGGCCGCTGAAAGAAGCAAAATGAGAGGCTCTTCGGGTGGTCAAGGGCGAAGTCCTAGAGATCAGATTAAAACAGTCTAAGTATGTAGCGCCATTGTAGGCAAGGTCTTTACATGCCACTAACCTCCACATCAGTTGCGAAAAAAGCAGTTTCTAAACAAAAAAGAATACGGACAACAAATGTTTCAGGTGTTGTGTACTCGCAATCTCATTACCGTCCGCAAAAACGCAGAAAAGTGTCTAACTATCACCACTTACATCAATGATCTTACGTTATGGAATAACCTTTCCTGTTAGCGGGATCAAATTGATAAAGATTTTTTTGAAGAACAAAACAAACCAATAACTATCAATATCCTACACATGGATGAGAAACACATCTACAACTATGACAGTCCAAGAACAGCCCAACAATAGGCGATCCAGGCAAAAATCATGTGACTTACTGTTGATGCTTCACCAGCGGGCTACAACATTACACATTGATAACGAACATGAGTAGATTATTGGCGCTCTTCAAAAAACACTAACAAACAAGATATTCTGCAGAAAATAATTAACAAGATACCATCTGTTCAGCCGCAAGCGAACAAAAAACATTGTAGCAGGCCCATTTGACTGTAATACGAACTAATTACGCCCCCACCTGATCTAAAGTTATTTAAGAACTGGAAACGGATGCAAAATTCCCCATAACGTAGTTTACGCAGACTTCGAATCACTTCAGTTGTTCCTTATGAGGGGCCACGCCCACAAAAACTTCGAAAAACAGTACTTAATGAGTAATCATCAGATTTGTTCATTTTGCCTTCCATTATTGTGGTTCGGATGGCGCACATTCAACGCCAGAATTATACAGAGGGCCTGATGCTGCAAATATTTTCTTAAAAGAGCAGCAGGCGTAATGTTTGTTCAAAATTTCAAAATTTTATCAAAATCAGATGACCCCCGAAGCCCAAAACAGTTTGGCTTAGCCACTCATGTTGGATTTGGGGTTTAGAACTCATGGGGGAACCAACCCAAAAGTAAGGGACCTATCCATAGGGGAAAGTTCAAGGACGCGCCACCAATGCAATCTTCAACTAAATTTAAACCCAAAAGCTGGAAGCCCCCTCCTTTCATAATTGCGGGTTAGCCCATTTGTAATGAAAGCGTAGACATCCCCTTTGGGGTGTCATGCATTGCACAGTCATCAAAAAGACATGTGTTTACTTTAAATAAATGCTTTTTTTGCTTTTGCAGCACTTTATGGGTTCATTTGAGTCGCTGGCATGTCCTTAAAGTCCCCCCAAAACGGAAAATATTTTTACCCCCTCGTTAGAAAGGGCGTTTTTCCTTTTTGAAAACTGAACATTGGGGAAAAGGTTTGAGAAGACACCCCACCCAAAGGCGGTTTTTTTAGTTCAAGGGGAAAAAATCAGGGGTTTTGATTACCAAAATGCCCAAATTGGCAGAAGTTAGAGGTTAAAAAGATGGGGGAAACATGTTCATATTGATGGCCCATGTATGTTTGCTGGCGGACGTCTTTGAAAATTATAGAAAGACCTCATGAAACTTATAGCCCGGTCCCCCCACATTACATTTTTGCACCCGGGGATGGTTGGGGGTCTTTCTTAAAAATTTTCTGGGTACAGATTGATTTATTGTCAAAATTTTCCAAGATACGATTGAAAAACGGATTGGTGGAGGAAATTAGTATGGGGCCCCATCTTACTGTAAAACAACAACAAATACTTGGACGACTAGATCCCCAGTAAAAGGTCTAAATTTCATGTATTTAGACGCAAAAAATCTGTATGGTTGGGGGTATGCGCAAACACTTCCATTATAACTTTAAAATGTACACAGGACAATAATATTCAAAAAAAAATTTTTTAAATTTTTTTTTTTTTTTTTTGTCGGGCCCCAAAAAAAAACAAAAGGAGATTCAGTTAGTGCAGACACACAAAAAGTATAGACAAACGCAACTACAGGGGAATATTTACACTTATGCGCTCACATAGAGAGAGAGAGAGGGGGGGGAGGGAGGGAGGGAGGGAGGAGGAGAGAGAAGAGGGGGAGAGAGAGGGGAGAGAGAGAGAGGAGAGAGATGCATGTTCTTCCATAATGTACGCTCATTCTCTCTCCTCTCTCACTCTCTCTCTCTCTCTCTCTCTCTCTCTCTCTCTCACCACAACGAAGAAGCAGTTCATAAGTTTAGACAAAAAGCCACCGTTTATGAAAATGATTTGCTGTATCCTCTTTGTAAAGGTCTCCAGGCTTATTCTTTCCTATCCAGGCCAGAGAACAGAGAAATGTCTTTTCTACCTCACTTGCCCTCCCACCAGTTTTTGGGCGAAAGTGGCCTAAAAGCGGCATTTATTAGTTCTCTGACAAGTAAGACTTCAATAACCAAAATAACGATTATCTACAAACAGACATATGTGGGGGATTATCCGTTTTCAATACTAATTTACTAAACTTTTCAGATTAATTTTTGTTTAATCCTATGTTTTTCCTGATCATTTTCAAAAACATCATTTCACGCAAACATTCATCAAATGCATCTCTGTCTTTCATGTGAAATAAAACTAGTCTTAACTGTTCTCTAAAGTCTTTTAAAACCGAGTTTATTTCTGGCATAAAATCCACACACTTATTCCAGCATGCCTTCCACTAAAAGTTTAGTTTCGAAAAAGTGTTTTCTTTTTAACTATGTCTCTTTCTGCTGAACAGTCATCTATAAAAAATAGTGTCTGCGTTCCTTCAAACAATATAAAAAACGTTCTGGGACACTCACTCAGTTTTTTTGCTAGGATTAACTAAAATATGTTATCATCAGTCCATATAAACCTTTATCATGATATGCTTTGTTCCATTTAAGTGTGGGGCAGAAATCACCAATATGATCAAAATTATAACGATAAACTGTTTGTAACAGGTCGAGGATAAAAAATTGTTTTTCCACAACCGTTTGTCCCCCAAATTAATGAACAATGAGGGGTTTTTGTCTTTAAATTTTTAACTGCTTCATAGTTTTATAACAGAACTTAATCTAATCCAGTTATTGTTTTTATCTGCTCTCTGTTAAAACTTGTTCAGTATAATAAAATCCTTTTAAGGCCCTAAATGTGTAAGATTAATCCAATTTAGTTTCTGTAAGATTATTTCTATTTAGACTAATATTGATTTTGTTGCTTGTTGTTATGACCTTAAAATATCCTCACCATTGTAAAGAATGACGACGGTTAACTTTAATTTTTTCAACGTCTACAGTTTTGCCAGCAATTAGAATTCCTTTTAGAAGGACGTCACTAACGCCCACAACCCATCCTCTTCACATCTTTTAAGACAGAAATTTCATTTGTGGAATGAATGAAATCTTGTAGAAGCATCTTTTAAAACGTTTCCCCTTCTGTGGAGGATGTACTGTTTTTTCCCATTACGTTTTATTTCAATCTCTTTCCGGACTATTGTGGGGTCCGCATAAGACTTACATTTTAAAAGGCCAGAGTTGAATGCTTTTCTGAAACTTTTTGACGACAAAAAAAATGTAAAGGCTTATAAATTTCAAATTTTATTTCCCCATTCAAAATATGGTTCTAAATGCCATTTAAGGTCAGGTTTTCGAACTATTTTTAATTCATACTGGCCAACATTATTTGCTTTCTAGATTGCGCAGCAGTTTAGTTTAGGAAACTTTTTTGTTGTCGCCAACCTCTTTGCGTTTATAATCACCACTTTAGTGTACTCAAAACCATACAAAGTGCTATTTCACCATTCTGTTCAAAGTCCACAACGTCTGCAAGGTCTTTTAATTCAAAAGTTATACACCTAAAACAGGCGCTAATGTAACTCCCGATTCATCTGGCCCGCGCGACATTTTTTAGTACAACTTATTATTTTATTTCCAAAACAATGTGCAGGTTATCACATTTTCCCGACTTTCCCCGTTTTGTCTTTGATTTTTATTTTAAATGATCCGACCCACCCTCAAACTAATTTTTTTAAACTGTAAAATAGGGAATTGTATAATTTCATAATCGCAATATGCAGCTTTCCCTGACGGAAGAGCTCTTTAAAACATTTGAGGGCTCTCCATCATATAATTTTTCATAGTGCTCACCCTCATCTAAATGCACATAGAGTAATGAATGTACTGTAAGATCGAGCGGTTTTTCCCCCCTCATAAGTAGTTTTGTTTGGTGTAACTCTAAAACTATGAACAGGCTGATTGGCAGTTGTAAAGCCTAACATTTTAGCTAGCTCTACATCAAAAAGTGGTAATGTACTATTTCTTTTTCAGATTTGAATGATAACATTGTTTTTAGATTTGCATTGTTAAGTTTGAGAGAAATGTCAAAGTTACTCATTGCTTCTTTTAGTGAGCAAAACCCGTAATAACCACAGGTATGATTACCTGGTCAACTTTGGACCCTGATTTGTCAACTTTTAGAATCGAATTTTTCCCCCTTTTGGCTTCGTTATATTAAACCATTTGACTTTGTAGAATATTTCATGGAGTGCGACCATTTTGGTTCCGCAATCGTTCTCAACAGCATGTTCTAAAAACGAAGGACTGTCTTGGGTTGTTATTGTTACAAACATTTTTTTAAAAAAAATAAAAATGAGTGCGTTTAAATATACTGATGCAAAATTTTTCTTTTGGGCCCGCACTACCATCTTAAAAATAAAAACAACTGATACTCTTGTCATTTCTGTGACCCAGACTGTCGCTTTTCAAAAAAAGGTGAGTACTCCATTACCCAAAATATCTTAACCCTCCTATTAAAAAAGACTACATCGCAAAATTTGTGGTTTCGTCATCCGTTTGCAGTTTTATCAGAACCAGTTAAACTTTGCTGTGTTTTGTGCAACAACTGGGTGGGGGGGTGTGTATGCTGATCACTTAAATCATCAAGATCCTTTGGTGAGGTCAGTGTATAGATTTCATTTTTTTACACCTTCAGGCGTATTTTGACTGAACTGCAAGCACCATTGCCAAATGACAAAAACGTTTAATCCATTCAGCAACAGAATTAGACATGAAGGCTTTTGAAAGGATCTGTAACGAATTCAATTTTAAATGTTAAGCCCAGACTTTAGAAAAAAGTCGGATCTTAATCATGGCCTAGGCACCCCCTTATTTTTGGGGCGTGCACAGAAAGTTTTAACTATGACGGGAATCCTCCTTACAATCTTTCTCTTCAGGCACAGGTGTTCCCTCGGGTCCATAGAGCAAGAGCATAAAACAGCATGGACAACATTTATCTTAGACTTTATCTAAGGGCCTAACTAAGGGGGAAATAGAACGAATAAAGGGACTCTATTCGTACTTACTTTTGGGGTTTTTGCTAGGTTCGCAAGCACAAGCGAGATCAAGCATAACTGATTCTTCTACTGGCCTTGATGCCAAAAACAATACTTGGCAAATTTAGAGGACGCCATTAATTCGGCAGTTGATTTACCTTCAAGTATAAAAAGGTACCAACATGTTTTACAATACGCAAGATCGAAAGTAGCTTTGCTTTTGGCACTGGTTTATACATGCTCCCTTCTGACCTCAGACTTCAGGTAGGAACAATAATAAACTACAACAATGAAATCCTTGTGGGCAGGTAATGAACAGAAGGTTGGGAAAAAAAAACGACATAAATTCTGGGCCAGTAATATTACAAACAATAAAAAAACACCCAAGATTAAGTCATCCAATCCCCGTGGTTCAAAGCCCAAAGACTGTTGAAGACGTGGACTTTGTTCGCGTGGCCATGAATATAAAAAAGACAGCGTTTGTTGTTGGATTAACTGCTTAGGTTTTTACTTGGTCTTTATCTTACTAAATAGTAACCCAACTATTAAGAGAACTAATGCCCATAAGTGCTCGGCCATAAAGCCAACTACTTTGCTTGCAGTTAGACAAAAGCCAGCTAATACACTCCCTAATTATACCTGGTAAAGAGGTCTTGCTTTACCAGCTAATTTTTTTAATAAACTCGCAAGATGATCAAGCTGTTTTTTTACCCATGATTTATCAGGCGGGGGAGATGGCGAGGGAGGCACCAGCCCGCACCTCCACCACCGCCTGTAATAGCCATCACCAGTGTACTTATTGCAAATCCTAAGGCAGTTATAACGCTTGCTAATGTGCCCCCTTGCTCCTAAACAGTGTTTTTATTCTTTCTGCTAGCGTTGTGTCTTCATATAAAATTCTTTGAATAGTTTCTCTTATTCTGCTTATTTGAGTTCTTTTAATTGTTCTCGGTTAGTAGACAACGCTTCTACTCTCGCTGATCTTACTTCTTTAAGCTCATTTATTTTTTGTTTTATTCTTGTAACATTCACTCCTTAAGTTGGCTGGTTCAGCCTAAAGCGGTTTTCTTTTTCTTTTTCTATATTCTCATTTACTTTAGTCAGTTTTGCTAAATTGTTTATTAATTCTCATTGAGGTTCTTAAGTGCTTTTTTAAGGGCTAAAAATTTCCCTCTTATAGGCGCCTGTATTTCTTGCGTGGGCAGCGGCGGATCATCTATAGTTGTTAAATGCTGTTTCTTCTTCTGGAGTGAGTTCTGCTTTTGCTTGATTTATTTCGCCCGCTGCTTGACTTAACTCTTCAAGTTCCAGGGTTTTGCGCTTGGTTATCTGTTGGGGCTTTTTGTTGTATGTTTTTGAAGTGCAGAAAACTGCTTCCACATCTAATTTTGGTTTATTTAAAGCCAAGGCGATCCCGCTCGCTCGCACTAACCCTTTTGAATAATTGTACCTATTTTTCAAACTTTGATGAGTTTAGTTTATACGTAAGCGGAAACACGTTTCCTTTGTCTTTTTCTAAAAACAATGGTTATCTTTTAGTTCAAAATCATCAGGGTATATAGTTCTGGGGGGTTCTAGTTCTAAACTTTGGGTATAATGATCTGACTTTTTACTTTTGTTAATTCACGTCTTTGCGCCCCCTCTAATTCATCCTCCAATGAGATCTCTGAGCGATGCTGTGTCAAAGGATTTTCTTTCTCCATGTTGGAGCCTCCAAGATCGCGAATACCAAAATTTCATCTTCAATGCCTGCCATGTTTTAAATAATTAACTTTTTATTTTGTTTTATAAAAATGTCACAAGTATATGGCCGATTCTTGACCCGCATAGAAGCTGAAAACCCCATGGCGTGAAGGGAAATAAAGGGAATATTACTGTTCCAAATAATCCATCTACATTGATGCGGATCAAATTCTTACTTTTAAATTTCCAGACCTAGGAGGGGAGATGATTTGATTGTGCCAGGCTCTGCGCGACTTACTTTAAAAAATTAGAACTCGCTTCAACACGACCAACCAAAACAGTTGTCCAAAATTTGGGGCGGGCAATCGTTAAGAAAATTTCTATAAAACTTGAGGGGAAAGAAGTAATTTTCTTTAACAATGCGACTATTTTTAACCTTTTCTGATCTATGGTAACCCCCGAATGAAAGGGAAGATCTTGCGTTTAAAGGGAAATTTGGGGTAATGAAGAAGCACTAAAACTTTAGAATAGGCGCCGAACTCGCCTCAGGTGATAAAGCAGAAAAAAATCTTTAGCTGTAAGTTATGCTTTTTGGAAAAATCGCTTTTTCCATTCCTTTAGATTTTGAGTTGTTAAAAGCGCATGCCCCATACCTTCAGGAGCATTAAAAGACAGATTGTCATACGAACTAACTTTTAATGACTACAAACGTGTTATCAGATCAACGGGACCCAACCCCCCCCCCCAAAAGTACGCATTTCTGACATCTCGTTAGAGTTTGATGTTGTTAGCAACTCTAATTTAGCAAGGCTGATTGGGCAACAATATGAGTCACAATTAGTAATATTTACGAAAACGTGCGTCATCATTCAACATATCCTAAAAGCAGGGCAGACGCTATATGGAATTTTAATCTTAGTGTGCAGTAAAATCGCTTAAAGGTTTATTGCTGTGCGAAGATGAAGAACCATTCGCAAGAGCAAGTGAAAAGTTTTTTAATCCAAAAATAACGAAAGTACAATGTTCGATTGATGGTACCCCTAACCAAATCTATGCTAGCGGGCTTGACCTTATCATCATTTTGACGAAATAAGAAAATTGTTTGGGGGTGGGAGGGGTAGAAGTCTAACAGCAGACCTTGCGTCTAAAGTTTCTACACCTTCACAGTGTTAGGCTTGATGATTATTTAACACCCAAAATACGGTTTATGGATTGCCCTAAGGTCAACAGAGGACAATCAGTTGCATGGAAGTGGGAGAGATGTTAGAGACATAAAAAACATTCAAATTGATAAAGAAAAAAGGGTGTTAAACGCTTAATGTACATTTGTTTATTATATGATGCACAGCTAAATATTGAAGCTAACAGATTTTAAAGATGTAGTATACTAAATTATTTTTACATTTTAAAAAAGCATGTCTGTTAAAACTTATACAATGTGGTCTACAACATCCAAGTCGCCAGAAGAAGGGATAGTAGAAAACCCTGACATAAAAACCTTCAGATTAACAAACATTACACAAATGCAGCAAATACTAGAGCAAGACCCTTCAAAATTCAGCAAACCCAAACGAAGGTATTCTGCTGCCTTTATGCTGTTACCTATGTTAATACTGGAGCATCGACTATAAGCGCCGCATCAGCAGGGACAAGTGTTGGTCTTTTTAGCAACAGGTGTTGGTGCGCCCGCAGCTTTACCTCTAGGCGGTTTGTCTTTAGCTCTCGGCCTGTGTTCATTAGCCTTTAGGTGCTGCTGAAAAAAAAATAAAAACAAAACTCCAAAAAGCACACAGCTATGGTTCAACTAATAACAGCTAAACTTAGTTCCTTCAGGTGAATAAATAAAGCACTAGCTGACTCAAACATACGGATGAAGAATTTAATCGTTTACAGGCCGATTTTGATGACTACAAAAGACAAAGTTTGATCTTCAAAGAAAGGCGAGGGCAACTTTTTCTCAACAGCCGACCCGAGCAGTAAAAAAGGAATGCTTAAAAAAAGTAAACGAAACATTAAACTTGTTCTAAACAGCTCACTTTTAAACAACGCCAAAGGGTGTTTATATTTATTTTATGAGTCCAAGCACAAAAAGACCGTTGATATTGATTAATTATTTTTTTGATTTAAATAAATATTTTGAGTTAAAAAAGAAACTCAGCAGGGGATAAGATATATGAGGTCCAGACGAATTGTTTGAAGCAATGCAAGAAAAATTTATCAAGAGCACTGAATGATATTGATTTAGAAGTCATTGACCCAAAAACAAACGTACAGGCAAGTGTTGCTCTGCTATTTCTCAAGTTCCGGTAAACTAACAATAGACCCGCCAGTTAAAGTAATGTTAGTTTGTTTTAATCGACTTTTGTAACAATAATTGAAGAAAACTAGAAGTCTGGGTTTAAAAACTAAACAACAGACTATTCTTTCCTCTAATGACTTAAACACCCGGTTGGGCAGACGAACTGCTTACACAGTTGATGTGGCCGCTGAAGAAGCCAAAATGGAGGCTCTGGTTTGGGTTTGAGGGCGAAGTCCTAGAGATCAGATTAAAACAGTTTAAGTATGCGCCGATTGTAGGCAGGTCTTACATTCCACTACCTCCAGCATCAGTTGGAAAAAAGCAGTTCTAAACATAGAATTTACGGACAACAATGTTTCATGTGGTGTGTTCTCGCAAGGCTGCATTACGTCCGCAAAAAACGCAGAAAGAGTGTCTAACTATCACCCTTACATCAATGATTTTAAACGTTAGTGGAATATCCTTTCTGTTAGCGTGGATCAAATTTATCAGTTTGAAGAACAAAACAAACCAATAACTATCAATATTACACATGGGATGAGGAAAAAACATCTACAACCTATTAAGTGTCCAAGAACAGCAACAATAGGCGATCCAGGCAAAAATCATGTTGACTTACTGCTGATGCTTTCACCAGCGGGGCTACCACATTACACATTGATACGAACAATGGTAGATTTTGGCGCATACTTCAAAAAACACTAACAAAACAAGAATTCTGCAGAAAATATTTAACAAGAATTCCATCTGTTCAAGCCGCAAGCGAAAATAAGAAACATTGTATCGGCCCGTTGACTGTAATACGGAACTAATTACGCCCCCACCTGGATCTAAAGTTAATTTTAAGAACTGGAAACGGATGCAAAATTCCCCATACGTAGTTTACGCAGACTTCGAATCACTCATTGTTCCTTATGAGGGCCAGCGCCCCCCAAAAACTTCGAAAAAAAAAGTCTTAAAGAGTAATCATCAGATTTGTTCATTTTTCCTTCATTATTGTTAGGTCGGATGGGGTCATTCAACGCCAGAACGAATTATACAGAGGGCCTGATTTCTGCAAAATACTTCTTAAAACGCATGCAGCCCAAATGCGTAATGATTGTTCTAATAATCTGAATTTATCTAAAATCAGATGACGCCCGAGGGCCAACAACAGTATGGCTTAGCCACTCATGTTGGATTTGTGGTTTAGAACTCAGTGAGGAAGCCAATCCAAAAGTAAGGACCATGATCACATTGTGGAAAGTTCAGAGGAGCAGGCCCCAAAAACCCAACTGCAATCTTCAACTAAAGTTTGAACCAAGACATGGAAGCTGCCCCTCTTCTTTCATAACTTGCGAGGTTACGACTCCATCTTGTAATGAAAGCAGTAGACGATGCCTTTAGGGTGTCCCTGCATTGCACAGTCATCAGAAAAGTACATGTGTTTCACTTTTAAAAACATGTCTTTTATGACTCTATGCAGCACATGATGGGTTCATTAGAGTGCTGGCTATGTCCTTAAAAATCCTGCCCCAAAAACGGAAGAAAATTTTTGACCCCACTCTCGTTAGAAAGGGCCCTTTATCCTTATGAATACATGAACAGTTGGGAAAGGTTTGACGAAGACACACTTCCCCCTAAAGGCGCGTCTTTTCTAGTCTCAGAGGAAAGGACATCAGTGATTCTGATACCAACATGCTCAAGATGCGTGGCAGAAGTTAGAGTGTAAAACGATGGGAGACTATCATGATTCTACTTGATGGCCGATGTATGTTTGCTGGCGGACGTCTTTGAAATTATAGAAAGAAACCTGCATGAAACATTATAGCCTGGGTCCCGCACATTACATTTCTGCACCCGGGATGAGTTGGGATGCTTTCTTAAAGTTTATGGAGTACAGATTGATTTATTGTCAGATTTTCCATGATACAGATGATTGGAAAACGGATTGCGTGGAGGAATTAGTTTGGGTCGCATCATTACTGTAAAGCAAACAACAAATACTTGGACGACTATGATCCGAGTAAAAGGTCCTAACTATCTCATGTATTTAGACGCAAACAATCTGTATGGTTGGGCTATTGGCGCATTTACTTCCATTACGTAACTTTAAAATGTACACAGGTACGAATAATATTCAAAAGGCATTAAAGTGGTTGGGCAGTTTGACGCCGGGTCAACAGCGTGGTTTTCATTCTAAAAAGTTGACTTAGAATATCCTCATGAAAATCCATGACCTGCATAATGACTACCCATTGGCAGCAGAAAGCCTAAAGATGGCGAAAACAGAGCCGCCTAAACTTGTGCCTAATCTTCGAGGCAAAAAAAATTATGTCTGCCATTACAGACTTACAATTTTATTTAAGACACGGTTTGAAGTTGACAGCTGTTCTCGTATAATTGCTTTGATCAAAACAGTTCATGAAACCATACATCATGAAGAACACTAATCTCAGAACTAAATCCACAGATGCTTCAGAAAAAGACTTTTTCAAACTAAAGAACAACAGCTGTTTTGGAAAGACTATGGAAAATCCACACAAGCGCAAAGATGTCAGATTGGTCACCAAAGAGAACGAAGCAATTAAGCTGACTTCAAAACCTAATTATCAGGACTTTAGAAGATTTCATGATCAGCTTTTTGGCATAATGATGAAAAAAAAAGAAAGTCAAATTGGACAAGCTGTATTTATTGGGTTTTTCTGTTTTAGAATTATCAAAGCTTTTAATGTTAGAGTTTCTTTATGACTACTTTAAAAACCCTCGTATCCAGAGTCCCGAGTACTTTTCAAGATACAGACAGTTTTGTTATAGATATTCCTACTGAGACATCTATAAAGACATGGAATTAGAAGTAGCGAAGGAGCGAGTGGGGTGGACGACACATTCCGATTATCCTAAAGATTCGCCTTTACATTCAATTACTAACAAGAAAGGTTTTAGGAAAGATGAAGGATGAATTATCTGGAAAGGTGATTAAGGAGTATATTGGGTTTAAAGGGCGAAAATGTACAGTATTTCGAGCCAGGAGAAAACCATTAAGAAAGCAAAGGAATATCTCGCAGTGTTGTGCAGTCGAGCATCTCGCATGACAAACAAAGAAGCATTGTTTGACAATAAGACTTTTCATCATTTACAACGTAAACTGCGATCTAATCTACATGAGATCAACACAACGGTTGTAAAAGAAGTCGTTAGGATTACAACAAACACAAAACGTGTGTTTGTTAATCCCGAGTTTTCAATGCTTATGGACATTATAGACGTAAAATAATTAAAGCGGAACTGTGTCTGGTGGATTATCTGCAGTTCTTCTTTACAAAAGATCTTTGAGGAGTGGTTGTTTTGTTGTGTCAGTTTCTCGTAAATAATACACGGGCAGAGTTCATTTTTACAATTCTTTTTATTTCTATGGATCAACGCTCCAAATGGATCGGTTGCCCTGATGCGGTGTGTCCCCTTCTGTTCCCCCGGCAAATAAAGGTACCTTACTTTCAATCCAAACGGCAATAGTTTGCTGGATGAAGACTCTCCTTCAACAACATTTATTGTTTTTCCCTTTTGATTGCTTGTACTGGTTTTAGACCTTTAAATTCTTCATTATTCATTGCGCGCAAAAACTGAGGGCAGTCTTCTAAACCCCTTCTGTGTTGCGAGACTTGTCAAACAGCTCTCTGTATACCGTAGGAAAAGTCCCTTCTAAACGTTTGTTAAAATTTTAACTAACCAGTGATTGTGAACTCCCGGAAGCCTCTTTTAATGGTAACTCTATGTTTTAACAATTTAATTGAATTCACTTGGCCTTTAAATTCTTTTTCCCTCATTTAACTTGAATCATGCGAGGATAAGTTAAGGGGCCTCGTTGGTATATCAGTTGTTATAGCAACAGCAACAGCAGAAGCATCTTTTGTGTTAATGGTTCCGCATCTTTATATCTTGAAGCTATGTCAATGACTGTAAAGTGCGTACTTAAATCTTTCCGTCTAATGTATCAGAGGGTAAATATAGAAGATCCATTTGATGGGTGTCGTTTTGGGGTTGTATTCACAAAAGTGTGGTCTCTGTATTCGTCTAGGCGCAGGTAAATAAATTTGGGCCCAAAACGCTTGTTTAGATAACCATTTCTTTTGCTGTTTGTTCACTGACACCCGCTTTCTTGGCTTTGCTTTTGATTGCCGTGATTCCCTTCCAATATCCTTTTGGCGAATAATAATTTGTTCATTTTTTATTCAGCTGATATTATGCGCAACAAAATACACAACAGTCATAAACCAACGACCATATAAACGCGATTTCTTGCATCTTTTGTTTTTCTGATGGTTGATAAAAGTTGCTGAATTTTGGTGGGGGCCCAAAGTCTCGATCGGTTTTTCCTGTTACTAGATAATATTGTTTTATTGCTTGATCAACATCTTTAAAAGTGTAAGCTGCATACCCTGTTTTTTCAGTGTGTTATTAATAAAATCTAACTGCTTAATTCTATGCTTTTCATTTGCGATCTTGTGCTGCGGCTAGTTGCTCCACAGCTTTGTTATGTCTTTTTCTCTCACCTTCATCCCGTAGTTTACTAAATGCGTAATTACTTCCGCTAAAAGCAAGCGCATTCACCACAGCGCCACCTATCATCATTACGAAATGAAAACCATTTTTTATAAATGTATTTTTTTACATATTTATATTTTGGAATTATTCCTTGCTAACTAGAAATCTTTCGTAGCAAATGAAGCTGTAATAATAGCGATTAGCTTTGCTGAATCCTCAAAGTCTAGTTTGCCAAGATCTGCTGGGTTTAATTCTTAACAGGCTTTTACCAAGCATTGTGTATCCTATCATTAGGCCTCCAATAACGGCAGAATGGTATACAAGGTTGGGGAATAGTTTTTTCGAGGGGCTCATTTTAAAAAATAAAATAATTATAATTAATAAAATACATGAACAGCGATGATCTACTACAGCTACAGGGTGGCCTAACCTTTCCTGAAACTTACAAATGAAGAAGTTGATGATCAAGCTATTATGCCCCAAAAAAGGGGAGGTTGTATTCTTTGGCGCATGTGGAAAAACAAAACAGTTCCCCGGAACTGAAAATTTAGCATTGAACGATTCAACAGATGTCGCCGCAAGACATTATAAAGTATCATAACGGTATGAAGCGCAGCTGGGGTCTAGAATGGTAAAAAGTGTAGGACAAAACAGTTCTTAGTTTGTACACTAAACTAGTCAGTAGATTTGCGCCTATTGATTCTGAACAAGAAACTTACGTATGATTTAACGCAAGATCCAGTTTTAACAAAGTCATTAGAGTCTCTAAGCTGTGATTTATATTACAGATTTGGAACTTGTTATCACCGTTAATCATAGGATTAATTACTTTTAATCAAAATAGATTTTATTTCCCTTCAAATGAACGAGTCGAAATCGCAGGAATCAGGAAACATTGAACAGAAAACACTGAATCAAGTCGAGAAAGTGACCAGTAAACATCCTGGGCGTGTTGCAGCAGGGAAAAAAGTAGCAGAGTTAAACAGACAAAGAAAATTAAAGTTACAATCCCAGAATATAACTCATAATGAAAAAAATAACACCGCCAACGCCAACAGTTGATCCCCAATGCCAGCTCCAGAACAAGAGCAAGTTAATTCAAGGGCGCCAAAGTCTTCATAGAATATTGAACTTAAAACTGTTGCCATTTTTGGCGCCATTGCTGCTGCTGGGGGCAGTTATTTTCGGTTATAAAATATATAACCAATGGCAACAAAAACAAAAGCAGCTAAAAAAATCTGAACCCCTAAATACAGAAAACAACAGCACGTCAGCACCGCCAATAACAAAAAATCATTTTGTTTCCCTTTAAAATGCAATAATATTTTAAGAACTTAAATTTAAAATTTTTTTGATAAAACATGGCGGGTTATTATTTGTTTAAAATGATGGAGTCAATAAATAAGACATGGAGTCTATAAAAGACATTTCCATAGACCCGAATTGTAATCAATGCGGTTGTTAGGTTGTAAGAACTTCATTAAATCTATGCTGACCGATCTCGCGCCAAGGGGGGTTAAGCAAGACATCCTCAACGATAAACGCGTTTTTTGAGGCGTGTGTGTACTATATTAGACATCTACTATTTAAGATAAAACATAGATTGTATTGTTTTTTTTAATTATAAGATAACTTGAATAAGAACTTAGTTGTACTTAAAGGACGACTTAATTACAATCTTGAGGTAACTTAAATAAGAACTTAATTAAGAACTTAATTAAGAACTTAATCAAAAACTTATTAAGAACTTGAAGTAACTTAATTAAAAACTTAATTAAGAACTTAATTAAAAACTGGGATAACTTAAGAAGAACTTAGAAGTGACTTAAGTGTGTACATGCGTGGGTGGGGGTGGGTAGGGTGGGGTGAGGGGTTTTGCATGCGCGCACCTTTGATTATTTATAAGAAACAGATGTTCAGAATATAAATATAGTTATTATCAGTTAAAACAACAATAACAGCACACACGCACAAACATTAAAAAAATAGGGAAGTGCTTGCATAGGGAAATGTAAAGGATTTTAGGGGTTTGGGGGCTGCCAGTCTCTCTGTCAACTGAAGATTATTCAAAGCAGCCACCAAGTGCATTTATCAAAAGCTTGATTTAATAAACAAGACAGTTGAATAAAGTACACTCTGTGGGCCCCTTAAAAAAGCAGCCAAAAAAGTTGAAGCAGGACGTTAAAGCGAAGCAGTGAAGCCAGTAATCACAGCAATATATACAAAGTCATGAAGTGCTTTGGTGGAAATTCAAGGCAGTCAACTCTAAACAAACCCGACCGCTCCTGCATGAGCGGTATCTAAAAATAGTCTTACGTCAGTGGTAGGCCTCAGTGGTTTACAGCGGCGCACTGTTGCTAAAGCAGGTCAACTCTAAACAAAAACCCCACCGCTCCTGCATGAGCGTTATATATTTAAAAGCCACGTCAGTGGTGGACTGCAGTGGTCTTACAGTGCGCGCACTGCTGGCTGGCAAAACCGTTCGAATCCCCAACGGTACTAAAAAGTCTTACGTCACTGCTTTCAAGCCGTGGCTGCTGGCTGGCAAAAAACCGTTCGAATCCGAACGGTATCTAAAAATAGACTTTTACGGGCAACCCTGCTTCAAACCTGGTAGCCGAGCTTTATGGCGGCTCTAATCGCCAGTAGTAGTAACCGTCGTTGATAATTGGGCATTTATATGAAGATAGTGCTGGCTACACACTTTCCCTCTCCATACTGGTAGATGTACTAAGGCTGCCTAACCCTATCCATTTGTTGCCAGAACCTCCGAAATAAACGTCTTCAGTTGCATAAGTCTAATGATAGTTTGGACGCTGCTACAAAAGTTCATTTTATGATTCCTAGCTTGTGAAATTTAGGATAGTTATAAAAACACACAGAAAGTTGAATAAGTTTTTTAGCATACGAATCAGCTATGTTTACCTCCGCCTTAAGAAATGAAAAGCCCTGTTTTATGCGTTTTTTTGTTTTTTAAACTGGCTTTGCTGTCTCAGCCGCGCCCAACACAACCCCTGATGATGTTTTGCTTCGGCCGACTTCAACAATGCGCGCCATTTTTTAGATAAGGAACCATCTCATTATAGTCCAAACACGTATGAAACGGCTATATGTTGTTCAGCAAATTGCCCTTTGCGTTTCATTTTCTTGAACAACAAACCTTTAGATAGCCCCTCCCATTTCCAAAGCATCGTTCACTTTTTCCTTTCTCCGCCCTTTTAGAAAAGCAATGCTCTTTTCCCGGTTTCACGGAAGAACTGCTCACCTAGTTCTTTTTCGACAATACCTAACATGCGGGGAAGTAAAACTGTGATCTTGAATAGCCCCGAGCCGTTCTTCGGTAAACCGTTACCATTGTTAAAATAAAACGCAACCAGCCAGTAGAGAGCCCCAGTAAACGCGCCTTCTAGTTCGCAGTCAGTGGGAAGAATGACCCAAATCGGTCTTCTTGGGTTAACCGGTCATGTGAAAACCGCCGTAAGCCAAACACTTTAAATTTTAAACCTCCTGCTGATTTGGCCGGCTGTGACATTTGGGCCCATGCGTGATCGTCATGTCTAGACAATGTTAGACACGTCTCGGTTCCATGTCGGACACGTAGTAAGTAATGGATACCTGCTCCACCGTTTGTGTATGGGGTGTGTTCAGCGACTGCTGCTTTTCCCCACTTACTCTAATGGGGTGTGTTAGCCACTGCTGCTTTCTCCACGGGTTTCCTCTAATAAAAAGTTTTAGTTAAAATTTGTATAAAAAACGGTAACAACACAGTATGTTATGTTTGTAGGGTTTATAGGTAGAGAACTATAAAATGTCTGTTCGGGAGTCAGCCGGCGAAAACTTAGGGGTTGAGGGCCGGTTTGGTTGACAGCCGGCTTTAATCAGCGAATCAGCTCGAAACAGTTGATCCAGTAAACATCCGGGCGTGTTGCAGCAGGAAAGAGTAGCAGAGTTAAACAGACAAAGAAAATAAAGTTACAATCCAGAATATAACTCATAATGAAAACATAACACCGCCAACGCCAACAGTTGATCCAATGCCAGCTCCAGAACAAGAGCAATTAATTCAAGGCGCCAAAGTCTTCATAGAATATTGAACTTAAAACTGTTGCCATTTTTGGCGCCATTGCTGCTGCTGGGGCAGTTATTACGGTTATAAAATATATAACCAATGGCAACAAAAACAAAAGCAGCTAAAAAAATCTGAACCGCTAAATACAGAAAACAACAGCACGTCAGCACCGCCAATAACAAAAAATCATTTTGATCCATTTAAAATGCAATAATATTTTAAGAACTTAAATTTAAATTTTTTTTGATAAAACATGGCGGATTATTATTTGTTTAAAATGATGGAGTCAATAAATAAAGACATGGAGTCTATAAAAGACATTTCCATAGACCAGAATTGTAATCAATGCGGTTGCTTAGGATGTAAGAACTTCATTAAAATCTATGCTGACCGATCTCGCGCCAAGGGCGTTAAGCAAGACATCCTCAACGATAACGCGTTTTTTGAGGCGTGTGTGTACTATATTAGACATCTACTATTTAAGATAAAAACATAGATTGTATTGTTTTTTGATAATTATAAGATAACTTGAATAAGAACTTAGTTGTACTTAAAGGACGACTTAATTACAATCTTGAGGTAACTTAATTAAGAACTTAATTAAGAACTTAATTAAGAACTTAATCAAGAACTTATTAAGAACTTGAAGTAACTTAATTAAAAACTTAATTAAGAACTTAATTAAAAACTGAGGATAACTTAAGTAAGAACTTAGAAGTGACTTAAGTGTGTACATGCGTGGGGTGGGGGTGGGTAGGGTGGGGTGAGGGGTGTGCATGCGCGCACCTTTGATTATTTATAAGAAACAGATGTTCAGAATATAATATAGTTATTATCAGTAAAACAACAATAACAGCACACACGCACAAACATTAAAAAAATAGGGAAGTGCTTGCATAGGGAAATGTAAAAGGATTTTATGGTTTGCGGCTGCCAGTCTCTCTGTCAACTGAAGATTATTCAAAGCAGCCACCAAGTGCATTTATCAAAAGCTTGATTTAATAAACAAGACAGTTGAATAAAGTACACTCTGTGGCCGCTTAAAAAAGCAGCCAAAAAAGTTGAAGCAGGACGTTAAAGCGAAGCAGTGAAGCCAGTAATCACAGCAATATATACAAAGTCATGAAGTGCTTGGTGGAAATTCAAGGCAGTCAACTCTAAACAAACCCGACCGCTCCTGCATGAGCGGTATCTAAAAATAGATCTTACGTCAGTGGTAGGCCTGCAGTGGTCTTACAGTCGCGCGCACTGTTGCTAAAGCAGTCAACTCTAAACAAACCCGACCGCTCCTGCATGAGCGTTACTATATTTAGAGCCACGTCAGTGGTAGGACTGCAGTGGTCTTACAGTCGCGCGCACTGCTGGCTGGCAAAACCGTTCGAATCCGAACGGTATCTAAAAATAGATCTTACGTCACCTGCTTTCAAGCCTGTGGCTGCTGGCTGGCAAAAACCGTTCGAATCCGAACGGTATCTAAAAATAGATCTTACGTCACCTGCTTTCAAGCCTGGTAGCCGAGCTTTTATGGCGGCTCTAATCGCCAGTAGTAGTACATCCGTCGTTGTATATTTGGAGCATTTATATGAAGATAGTGCTGGCTACACACTACTCCTCTCCATACTGGTAGATGTACTAAGGCCTGCCTAACCCTATCCAATTTGTTTGCCAGAACCTCCGAAAATCGTCATTCAGTTGCATAAGTCTAATGATAGTTTGACGCTTGCTACACAGTTCATTTATACTGATTCCTAGCTTGTGAAATTTAGGATAGTTTATAAAAACACACAGAAAGTTGAATAAGTTTTCTAGCATACGAATCAGCTATGTTTACCTCCGCCTTAAGAAATGAACGCCATGTTTGATGCGTTTTTTTGTTTTTTAAACATGGCTTTAGCTGTCTCAAGCCAGCGCCCAACAATCAACGCGTGATGGATTGTTTTGCTTCGGCCGACTTTCAACAATGCAGCGCCATTTTTTAGATAAGGAACCATCTCATTGATAGTCAAACACGTATTGAAATCGGCTATATGTTGTTCAGCAATATTGCCTTCAGCGTTTTCATTTTCTTGAACCAACAAACCTTTAAGATAGTCGTCCATTTCCAAAGCAGTCGGTTCACTTTTTTCCTTTTCTCCGCCTTCTAGAAAAGCAATGCTTCTTTTCGGTTTCACTGGTAGAGAACATGCTTCACCTAGTTCTTTTTTCGACAAATACTCTAACATGCTGGTGAAGTAAAACTTGTGATCTTGAATAGCACGAGCCTGTTCTTCGGTAAACCTGTTAGCCATTGTTAAAATAAAACGCAACCAAGCACAGTAGAGAGCACAGTAAACGCGTCCTTCTAGTTCGTCAGTCAGTGGGAGAATGACGAAATCGGTCTTCTTGTTGGTTAACCTGGTCATGTGAGCGCCGTAAGCCCAGCACTTAATTGTAACCCTCCTGCTGATTGGACGGCTGTGACATCGGCCCATCGCGTGATCGTCATGTCTAGACAATGTCTAGACACGTCTCGGCATGTCTGGACACGTAGTAAGTAATCGGATACCTGCTCCACCGTTTGTGTATGGGGTGTGTTCAGCGACTGCTGCTTTTCCCCTACGTTACTCTATGGGGTGTGTTCAGCCACTGCTGCTTTCTCCAACGTTACTCTCTAATAAAAAGTTTTAGTAAATTAGTATTAAAAACGGATAACCCAACACAGTATGTATGTTTGTAGGGTTTACTAGGTAGAGAACTATAAAATGTCTGTTCTGGAGTCAGCCGGCCGAAACTAGTTGAGGCCGGTTGAGCCAGAACAGACATTTTATAGTTCTCTAGGCCTAAGGGATATTAGAACTGAATTCATACGTGCAAAATTTCATAGACAGCCTTGCCTGTTTAAATTGACCATTTTGATGCCATCAACATCAACAGAGGTTGTTCTAAATATGTCCTTGTGACCGTACAAAGCATTTAGAGAAATCACAGCCTCTTGATGTTCTGTATTATTTCTGTTTGGTATGCTGTAAGGTCATGAGTATTTGTTTAGTTGAAGTAATTCACTCACCCCTTCATAAGGGGCCAAGGCCTGTTAGAATAAACCATCCGAGTCTCTGTCTGTCTGTCTGTCTGCCTGTCTGTCTGTCTGTCTGTCTCTGTCTCTGTCTCTCTCTCTCTCTCTCTCTCTCTCTCTCTCTCTCTCTCTCTCTGTCTCTCTCTCTCATTAAATGCCTCGAAAAGAACAGTGTGTGTGTGTGTGTGTGGTGTGTGTGTGTGTGTGAGTGTGTGTGTGTGTGTGTGTGTGTGTGTGCATGTGCGTGTGTGCGCGCGCGCGTGCGCGCGCGTGTGTGTGTGTGTGTGTGAATATTCGAGTGTGCCCTCAGAAACGTAGAGCTTAAGAGACAAAACCTGGAAATATATATATGATGACAGTAGACAAGATGACATACCCTCCAGCAACTACGTCATCAAGTGTTTGGCCACTCCGTTGTAACCTGCTGGTCATCTTGCCCGACCTCTGTCCAGTTCATCCATCAATTGATTCGTACTGGGATGGGGAAGTTATCAAAGCCCCCGGTCTCTTTGGAGAATCAGCAGATGGGGGCTACGTTCCTTTGGAGTTTCCCACATATGTATGAGTTCTGAGGATGGACGTGTGGGTGCCGGTCTGGTATCGATCTTGTCGCTTTTGTTTTTGTGACATGAAAGAGAGGGAGAGAGAGAGAGAGAGAGAGAGAGAGAGAGAGAGAGAGAGAGAGAGAGAGAGAGAGAGAGAGAGAGAGGCAGGCAGGCAGGCAGGCAGGCAGGCAGGCAGGCAGGCAGGCGCAGGCAGGCAGGCAGGCAGGCAGGCAGGCAGGCAGGCAGGCAGGGAGAGAGAGAGAGAGAGAGAGAGAGAGAGAGAGAGAGAGAGAGAGAGAGAGAGAGAGAGAGAGAAGAGAGAGAATATTGAAATCCATTTCTTTTTGGACAAGCAGAAATAGCAAGCTCTCTTCACTTCTAAATTATTTGATCCTGATTAACGCGAGTTCTGCAATAAATGAGCCTCAGACCGTAGTACCCAGCCTTCCATTCTTTTTACCTCTTCTGTTGTGGTTCCTCCAATAATCGTCTCTTTTAACTACCAGGCAAGGTACAAGATGGGGGGTTTTCAGGACGTTCCCACTGCTGTCGGAACCAGAGGGATTTTTCCAGTCATATCAGCCTGTGTAAACATGGAAGGAAATTAACTCAACATGGCATATTTCTTCTTTTTTTCTTCCAGTGACCTTTTCAAACCTGCAATCTTTAACAAGCCTCTAACCTGAGTGAGGGATTCGCTGCGTCTTATCTTTCTCACGTTGTATAAGTGTAGCGTAAGCCACTTACCCAACTTCTGGGAACTTTACACCCGTTTAGATGCTGCAAACATTTTCATCCTTGATCTTGGTTTAGAACTGAAACTGACCCCTCGTAAACAGATCAAATCTCTCTCTCTCTCTCTCTGTCTCTGTCTCTGTCTCTCTCTGTCTCTGTCTCTGTCTCTGTCTCTGTCTGTCTGTCTGTCTGTCTGTCTGTCTGTCTGTCTGTCTGTCTGTCTGTCTGTCTGTCTCTCTCTCTCTCTCTCTCTCTCTCTCTCTCTCTCTCTCTCTCCCCCTCTCTCTCTCTCTCTCTCTCTCTCGACATATATGTAAGTATATATATATATATATATATATATATATATATATATATATATATAGAGAGAGGAGAGAGAGAGAGAGGAGAAGAGAGAGAGAGAGGAGAGAGGGCGTCATTGTGTGTGTCTGTGGACATACCACATCATGATAAAGAGTTCAGTCTGTATTCTTTTTATATCTAAAGGCCCAATACTTAGCGACTCAAACTTATTTTCAATTGTTTTTCAGAACCATCGACAAAGAGCTAAACTAGTGTCTTGAAACCTTCATGATTTGAACATGTACACGTATAAGAAGTGATGAACTCATTCCTCAACCAGAGTGAGCTGTTGTTGCTTGATTAGAGTAAAGCAAATGGTAGATTAAAGGTTATATACTCAAACATCAGTTCAAAAACTGATTTCCTTTATAACCAAGTGCTTTCTTTATTTGTTAAACTTGCCCCGAAGGGTACACAGTTAATCAAGAAAATAATGTTTCTTTTTTAAAAGATCTTTTTGTTCTGTGACCAAAGAGTGAACAAGTGAGTGGAAACATAGCGGCCTTGAAAACACACAGTTTCAGAATAGATCATAGAGGAACATTGTGAACTGGCATGTACATATACACGTACATGGTGTGAGTGACTAGATAGAGGGGGACAGAAGGGAGTTGAGTGGTCGTTTCTTTCCAATGGTCATTACCTGTGTACCTTGTATTCAGCCTTTACTGTTGTTTGTGTTGTTGTTGTCGTCGTCGTCGTCGTTGTCGTCGTCGTGTTTGTTACTTTTGTTGCTGTTGTTGTTGTTCTTGTTATTGTGGTTGTTGTAGTTGTTGCATCTGCATTTGATACAATTTTGAGCATTTTACTGAACGTTTCTGTGCCTGGCTATGAAATTAGTAACGATGTCGAATTTTCTCTGTACAGAACACAAG
>CM031615.1:29783673-29788673 GCA_018398815.1 Conus ventricosus
CTTTAACATTTTTCTTCTGCCCTCTGTGAGCAAAACCAACCAGTTTTCTGAGCGAGTAGTCGCCCTTTTGTTCTGCTTGTAAGTGAGTGGGGTTAGTCTCACCGGACACGCTCCAGTGCTTTCTGGAGTGTTTGACTGCCTGGGGCCTTTTTCTCACGTGATTACTTTTCTCTGACTCGACACAGAAGTCAGCGTCTGGGTTTTCGAACCCACGTGTCCTGGAATGTTCCACAATTACCAAATCATACGGCGGCTTCGGAACGCCAAAGCCTGTACACTTCCACTATAAAATGGTGTAGCAATAAACACCTGGGCCGTTTTGAATTCTGCTGCTGTTCCATCTATTTGTCTACACCTCTGTGTTTTACCTGTGAATTGTCCCTTCTCAACCTGGGACTCCTTCACCATGACACCAGTGCACCAGAGTCTCTAATGACATTAACCACATTGTCCCCTACTCTGCCTTTGTGCACATCCATGTTATCACCTGAATATGTGAACACACAGCACAATCTAGACAAAACAACACTGTCATCTTGTTCATCTTTTTCTATCTGCCTCTCTCTCGGCCTGATCCTCATTGCTGCTGCTTTCTGAGGTCTAAATCGGCAGTCTCTAGCCAAGTGTCCTGTTTATCACACAGAAAACAGGTACGCTCATTCCTAGCCACGTGGCTATTGGTTTTCACCCTTGTTTGCTCACGTGACGCCGTGGGCCTAAGGGTGTGTACTACTGACTCATTATGTGAGTCATGTGCTGGCCTGCCATCCTTTGAATATGCTTCCGGCACGGCTGTTCAGAGCAGGTTACTTAGTTTTGAGTCGCAGGGGAGTTTACAGCTGCAGAGACCAAGCTGCGAATGCAGGTTAGGGAAAGGAATGTTTTCTGCAGGCCGCTCCCCACCAGCCAGCTAACCGCACTGTATTCGGCCAACTGAATGTCATCTGTGCATAGCTGGTCTGGCAGCAATTGCGTTCGGCAAGGTTGAGCGGCCATTACAAATGGGGCTGTAGGTTTGATAATTAGTTATTGTCATGAAAAATGTAATATATCTGCACTATTGAGATGACTGAATTGGCGAATTCCCAACAATTCTTTTAATACCAAACTCGACTGGGTTTATTTTCTTGTAGATAACATAGATGCCGCATGAAAGCTTGTACGCAAGTGGTCAGGCAATATTAGAACAATGACAACAAACACAATATTGTGCAAAAATGACGTCATCACTTCTGGGAAGTTAATTTTCCATAGTTAAGTAGTACACAAGTTTGATACATGCCTCTGCTCAGACTACAGCAACAAAAAATATTGGATTACAAATGTGTAAAGCCTTGTTTGTTTGCCCTTTCACTAAGTGTCTCAATAAGGACGGAAATGTAAAGCTGTGCCGGGCTTTCCTCTTGTTCAGGTAAATCACGCCTCGCTTCCCGGTAAGTCTCTGCCGTCTGAAGTACCTCAGCTATTGTGGTTGCACCTTTGTCCTTAATGTGGATGGTAAGGCCCGTCCCACAACCATCAAGTATCTGTTCTTTCATCACCAGTGTCTTGAGGCCTTCAAAATCACTGTCTACTCCACTGAGTTTAACCCATTTGTTGAAATAGTGATCCAGTCTAACTCCGAACTGTGTGTATGTTCGATTCTCGCCTCGCGAAACTTACGCCTAAAACCTTCTTCAGTCAAATCATATGCCTTTAGTACTGCTTGTTTCACCTTGTCAAAATCTCTCTGATCACCTTTGGGTAAGGTGGAAACAGTGTGTAACGCACGACCTGTCAACAAGGCAGACAGGTTTATTGCCCAGTCATCTTCGGGCCAGCCCTCGTGCTCGCAACCGATTCAAATCGACTGATGTAGGCATCGATCGAATCAGTCTCTTCTCTGAACAGTGGGAGTTTAAGTCTAGGTGCGCAACTTAGTCTGCGGCCTACTGACTCAGAACTGGTGTCTATTTCACTGCGATTTTCAGATTTTATTCTTTCCAATTCAGTTTGTTTCGCTAGAATCTCTGATTCCGCTTCTGCTCTAGCCCTCGCTGCACTCTCTGCATCTGCTCTTGCTCTGGCAGTGCACTCTCTGCATCTGCTCTTGCTCTGGCAGCTGCACTCTCTGCATCTGCTCTCGTTTTAGCAGCTGCACTCTCTGCGTCTGCTCTCGTTTTAGCAGCTGCACTTTCTGCGTCTGCTGCATTTGCTTTAGCCTTCGAGCAGCAGTTTCTGCCTCTAGATTACTTTTGACAGCTGCGAGCTGTTCCTTTTCAAACTTCCTTCTTTCAGCCCTTTCATCTCTCTCAGTCTTCTGCTGAGTTTCAATGAATCTACGCAGTTCATCTCCTGTATATCCCATTTCTTTCCCCAAACTTACTAGTTTCTCTATGGGGGTAAAACTTTCTTCAGCCATTTTCTTTCTGATAATGTTTTAGCACCACTAAAACAGTTACGCTTATAAACCGGAAAAATGTCAGTCAACAGTGTATCTACTAAACGTTATGAGTACACCAACCAGTGGTAGTGTTCCTAACACAAGGAGCCTTAATCTTAAACCACAGCTTCTGTGAGAGTTAAGACTAGAACCTCGTTCTTCGTTTCTCTGAACGACCTTTGATTAATACAACCACCCTACACACAAGTCAATACTCAGCACTCAAAGAACTAAAGGAAATAATTAGAAGAGCTAATTATAATTGCCTTTAGTGGACGCTTTGCCCCAGTACTACTCTAGTACTCACTTTGTTTCCCTCCTGAAACTAATTTGGGCCATGCAATCCTGGCAGGCTCGCCACTTTGTCCAGGGCGGGGGAAATCGTGATGGTATTGCTTAAGTGCACTAAGTTGATGTATTATTAGTCAGGCTTAACACACCAAGGTTATCTTTGCACTCATACACGCATATGCACACTCATGCGCCCATCAAACATTCGCCTCTCTCTGGGAATGGGATGTCACGCATTCGTCTCTCTCCTAACACGACTGAGAACAAGAAATACAATTTCTATGCTACTTATAATTAATCCTGAACAATCAAATCACACACAATGAAATATCAGAACATAAAAGATCAATACTTCCTAATCCCGGGTTATAATAAAATGACTTCTAACCTGGCCAGGTTTTCACACATACAACCACGCTTTCACACCACACCACAGTTCTTGAAAAAAGTCTCTTCACGTCTTCTTCAGCACTGCTTGATGTGATGCCCTTGGTTGACTGGCTCCAGGCTTCAGGACTGGGTCTTCATGGTCGTCTCTGGGATCTTGACGTCGAACTCTTCTTCTTCGTCTTCTTCACCCACCTCTGGGTTCAAATTCAGTTTGTCTGTCTTCACCCACCTCTGGGCTTCAACTTAGTTTTCTTTTCTTCCAGCTTGTCTTCAACCCTAAGACTTAGCTGTCTCTTCTATCTCCCAGACCACGTTTCTCTCGACCCTTTCTCTGTCCTGCTCACTCCTCTCCTCTCTCCTCGGCCTTCTTCTCTCCCTCTCCTGGTGTTGTTCTCCTCTCACGTTGTTCTCCCTCAGTTTATATAGGGAGGGAAACAAAGGATTCCCTTTCGGGCCATGCCTTTGTCCACGCTGCTTCTCAAACCCCTAGTTCACAAGTACCCTGAATTCTCCATTCGCTACATTCTCCCACACATCAGCATTTACACACACCCCTACCTAATTGATTAGCAAACACACACTTAGCCCCAGATGGACATCGAAAATTCCCGCCGACTTCGGTGGTTACTTAACACAGTAATTATCTTAAGGAGGGCTACTACAAACCTCCACACGCATTCAGCCAGCCTGACAATAGAACCAACACAGTGACCCACGGCAACACCATCCAAACGAATCCAAGACCGCTGCTCTTCACTGACTGTTTACAAAAGAACCTCAGCTGACCGAGCATTTAGCGCTCACTTGGAGCGCCGAGGTCATAGTGGTTACATCCCTTCCCCTTTCGCCACCGGGCAGGTCCAAACTCTCTCCTAGGTGTTGTTTGTCATCTGACCACTTCGGCCTTCTTTCACACAGTTCGGCCGTGTGCGATGGGTAAGGTACCCTGGTTGATTGGTCTATTACCTATTTGTATACTACGTACAACGTCCCTTTTCCTCCAAGCGTCTAATGCCTTTTGTGAGAGGTTTCACGCTCCTTGACAGTGTGTGTTTGTGTGTGTGTGTGTGTGCGTGTGCGTGCGTGCGTGCGTGTGCATGTGTGCCTGCGTGCTTCGTGCGTGCGCGCGCGTGTGTGTTTGTGTGTGTGTGTGTGTGTACGTGTGTGTGTGTGTGTGTGTGTGTGTGTGTGTGTGTGTACACACATGTGTGTGTGTGTGTGTGTGTGTGTGTGTGTGTGTGTGTGTGTGTGTGTGTGTGGTTCTTATGTAATATATGAAAAGCATATACAAACATTGTTATTGTGTGCCTGCTGTTTTCATGCCTTAATTTTTTTTCCCTTTTATATGATACAGGAAACAAAATGTGTTTTGCTTTTCGAATTGTAGCGACAGACAATTACCCCTTACCCCCCCCCCCCCCCCCCGGCCCCTTTTTTATTTTTTTTGCCCTCCCTATTGGCGACGAAGAACCACACATTGTCCCCAATCGGTCCTTTCACACATGACATGTAGTACACTCGCAAACGGATGGAGAATTGTGTAAATCTTACAGAGGCTTCCGGCTCAGTCCCTTGTCTAAAAGGAGAGGTGGGAAGAGTGAGAAAGTAGGTGTATGGAGAAACGATGAATAATTTACGTGGTCCAGACAACAACGTGGAATGAGAAGAAAGAGCTCGTCTCTCGATCTATTCGCCCGAATATGTATGCTTTTGTATTGCAGACACTCCTTGGTACTAATGGGTCTGGTCTTTTTTTTTTTTTTGAATAGATAACTTGTAATACTTAAAAGACGAAGAAGAAAAAGAAGAAAAAGGAGGAGGGGAGCGAAAGGAGGAGGAGGAGGAGGAGGAGGAGGAAGCGGAGGAGGAGGAGGAGGAGAAGAAGAAAAAAGAGGAA
>CM031615.1:29798673-29801173 GCA_018398815.1 Conus ventricosus
TGTCTGATCGTTGGTGACTTCAACAGTCACTCCGAAGCATGGGGATACCCAAAAATCCGACCGACGAGGAGAGGAGGTGGAGGATTGGCAGATTGAGAAAAACCTTCTTCTCCTGAACGACCCGGATGATACGCCGACATTCTTCTCGAAAGATGGCTAAACCTCCACAACTCCGGACCTTGCCTTTGCGACAAATGAAGTAAAGCCGGAAATCCACACGAATGGTACTAGAACAACTCGGAGGAAGCGACCACAAACCAGTAAAAATCTCCATCGACATGAACTTCAAACCACATCAGGCAAAGGCTTTCCCAAGATGGAATTTAAAAGAGCAAACTGGGAGAAATTTGCCACCCTCACAGACCAGCTTGCTGATGGGATCAGGGACAAGCGGGTGCACCTGAACAAGAAAGTGAGGACTCTGAACCAACACATCTGAAAGCTGCCAGGGAATCAATACCCCGAGGAGCTCGCAGAAACTACCGACCATATTGGACGGAAGAGCTCCAACAACAGGAAGATGATGTCCAAGATGCCAGGGAAAAGGTTTTGAGGAAGATCCCATAATAGAAAATAACATCGCTTTAAAGGAAGCAAACAGCTAAGCACAGAAGAACGCTTAACCAAGAAGCAAGAAGAAGCTGGGTGGAAAAAACAGAGGAGTTAAAAACCTGGACAAAGAAGGCCAGAAACTCTGGAGACTTGCAAAAGCCCTAAACGATGAGGACAGCAGAAGCTCACCCATCACTCTCTTGAAAGATGGCCAATGAAGACAGGAAAGCAAGCTGCAGACGAGCTCATGCAACAGTATGCAGACAATAGCGATCTGGAAGTTACGGCAGTCAGGACAAAAGAAGTCCGAGAAGCACTAGACACTTTCACTGGCCATGAAGGTGAACCAGAGATAAACCAGCCCTTCACCTCGAGAGAACTACAAGAAGCTATGCTGTCTCTGAAAAAAAGAAGGCCCCAGGTGTGGATCAGATCACCAATGAAATGCTCCTCCCATCTCGGCCCAAAGGCAAAGAAAAAGCTTTTGAAAGCTGTATAATGAAAGCTGGAAGTCAGGAATTTGTGCCTCAGATATGGAAGGAAGCTACCATGGTACCTGTCCACAAAAAAGGCAAGGAGAAGTCCAAAGCTGATAGCTACAGGCCAATTAGCCTCCTGATTTTGCGTTGGCAAACTGCTGGAACGCATGATCAACACCAGACTCATGTGGCACCTGGAGGAAAAGAACCACATCAGTCCAGAGCAGGCAGCCTTCAAAGCACCACTCCACTGAAGACCAGGTAACTTACCTTGCCCAAGCCATCGAAGATGGATTCCAGGAAAAAAAGCAACACTCTAGCAGTCTGGATTGACATGGAGAAAGCTTTCGAAAAAGTCTGGAAAGAGGGGTGAAACTGAAAATGAGACAGTGTGGAGTCCATGGGCGAATGTTCAGAATGGATTGACCAATATCTGAACAACAGAAAAGCAAGAACACGGACTGGGCAACACTACAGCAGAAAAAAGGTCCTGAAACAAGGAGTTCCACAGGGTGGAGTCTTGTCTCCCACGCTCTTTCTTGTCTTCAAAAAAAGACATCATCCACAGACTGCCAAGAAACGTCAAGGGAGCAATCTATGCTGATGATCTTGCTATATGGTGCAGCGAAGAGCATCTTTCTACTGCCAATTACAGACTGAAAATGGCCCTCGGAGAAATAGAAGCCTGGACAAACAAATGGCAGGTCAAGATCAATGAGCGGAAGACAACCTACACCATCTTCTCCCTATCAAGCCTGGAACAAAAGGCCAACCTTAAGATCAACTCCCATGAACTCCAGCACGAAGACACCCCACCTTACCTTGGAGTCACCCTGGACCGCCGCCTGACCTGGAAACACCAACTACAGAAAAAATCAGGCCAGAGCAAAAGGGCGTCTTGCACTGATGAAAAAGCCAGTGGAACCCAGTGGGTGCTGACCAAAGAGTTCAGAAGAGACTGTACGTCGGCAGAGTGAGACCTGTCATGGAGTATGGCCTGGCAGCAACCTCAACAGCTGCCAAGTCTCACACAGACAAGATTGCTAGGATCCAAAACCAGGCAATGAGGATCATGACCGGAGCCATGAGGACGACACCGATCAAAGAGCTGGAAACAGTCACAGGCCTGCACAGCATGGAGGACAGAAGAATATCAAGGTCATGACACAGGCAGCCAAGTACAAAAGACTGGAGAGCCACCCAATGAACAACAGAATGGAAAAGCCCACCAAAGGGCGCCTGAAAAGGTCCACTTCATCCACGAAAGCAGAATACGTGAGAGAAGGAACCCTGAACTGCTGGAGCACACGCAAGCCCATTGCCAAAGAACACTACCATTCCAGCTTGGAAGAAAGAAGCCTACCCCATCCTCCAGACTACTATCCCAGGATATGCAACAAGGGGACACAGGCAGACCTAGCTAGGAGGGCCCTGACACTAGCTCATATCCAAGCAAACTACCCGTCTGA
>CM031615.1:29813673-29828673 GCA_018398815.1 Conus ventricosus
TGTCTGTCTGTCTGTCTGTCTGTCTGTCTGTCTGTCTGTCTGTCTGTCTCTGTCTCTCTCCTCTCTCTCTCTCTCCTCTCTCTCTCTCTCTCTCTCTCCTCCTCTCTCCTCTCTCTCTCCACCCCAGTTATCGGCTGATCCATTGCAAAGCAGTTCTGTCCTCACATTCAGTAGTATACTACCTCTGCTACCTCCATCCTCTCTCACTCTCTCCTCTCTCTTTCCTCTCTCTCTCTCTCTCTCTCTCTCTCTCTCTCTCTCTCTCTCTCTCTCCCTCTCCCTCCCCCCCTCTCTCTCTCTCTCTTGCTCCAGCTATCGGTTGATCCATTCCAAACGTTCTCTCCTCACATTCAGTAGCATTGTACCCCAGCCCCCTCCTTCCCTGTCTTTCTCTCTCCTCTGTCTGATCCCCTCCCTCCTCCCTCCTCTCTCTCTCTCTCTCCTCTCTCTCTCTCTCCTCTTTCTCTCCCCCCTCTCTCTCCCCCCACACACATACATCCCCTACGCCTATCATTTACATGAACCATCTGACCTTTCCCCAGCCCTACGCTAAGTAATCCTTTTTTTGTGCGAACCCACTACCCATTGTCTTGCCATCAGGTCAGAACTCACCGGAGAACACACAGACCTACAGACAACCAGACTGACGAACACTTTGGAAGGAATCATGCCATCAGGTCAGAACTCACCGGAGAACACACAGACCTACAGACAACCAGACTGACGAACACTTTGGAAGGAATCATGCCATCAGGTCAGAACTCACCGGAGAACACACAGACCTGCAGACAACCAGACTGACGAACACTTCGGAAGGAATCATGCCATCAGGTCAGAACTCACCGGAGAACACACAGACCTACAGACAACCAGACTGACGAACACTTTGGAAGGAATCATGCCATCAGGTCAGAACTCACCGGAGAACACACAGACCTACAGACAACCAGACTGACGAACACTTTGGAAGGAATCATGCCATCAGGTCAGAACTCACCGGAGAACACACAGACCTGCAGACAACCAGACTGACGAACACTTTGGAAGGAATCAGAAGCTGGGACGTCATACTGAGATCTCCAAACAGCAGAGACTGGAAGCCAGGGAGGCAGAGGCAGTCTTACAGACATCCTACATGTACTCGTCGGGAATAGTTGCTTTGAGGTTGCTTCAAGGCCTGCTAGTTAGTTAGCACCTCCGTGAGAGGGGTGGCGGGATCACGTGATTCTTTGCATCCCCCCCCCCCTTCCTTCCCGCCATCCCCTTACTTCTGGATGCTTTTCATCATCTTTGGCTCTGTCTCTGAAGCGGTTTCTGTTTCAGTGTTTGGCTCACTGTGAATCATTAATATCGATGACAATTTCATGGAGATGATACAGCAATATCAGATTATATCATCAGGTGGCGCACACCTGAGCCACTGTGTCACCCAACTGTTACAGGGCGAAATGACGCTTCTACCCCACCCACCCCACCCCACCCCACCCCACTCCACCCTGCCCCTGTCAGTCTCTCTCCGCACAGGGTTAGTTAATTGACCGCGCCAGATGATCAGTAATCTTAACGACTAGCGTGTAATGCTGGATTCATGAGAACGTTTGATGAAGATGCTGCTGCTGCTGCTGCTGCTGCTGCTGTTGATGATGATGATGATTATGATGATGATGATGATGATGTTGACGACGATAATGATGATGGTAAGAATGATGATGTCCGAATTCTTTTTGTGGTTGCTCAGGTTATGACAGTGACGATACCGGCACCTCTCTCTCTCTCTCTCTCTCTCTCTCTCTCTCTCCTCCTCTCTCTCTCTCTCTCTCTTTGAGATGATGATACATATATAATAATCCAAATATGATCTACAGCACACACTAGACAGCGCTCTTGACAGAGACGATTATTTTCCAACTGAATGTTCTTCCCTCGTCTCTCGACGGAAACTCTCTCTGTGTCTGTCTGTCTGTCTGTCTATCTGTCTGTCTGCCTGCCTGTCTGTCTGTCTGCCTGCCTGTCTGTCTGTCTGTCTGTCTGTCTGTTTACCTGCCTGTCTCTCTGTCTGTCTGTCTGTCTCTCTCTCTGTCCTGTTTCTCCGTCTCTCTGTCTGTGTCTGTCCTGTATCTCCTTTCTGCACGGTTGTATTTCTTCTTCTTCTTCTTCTTTTTCTTCTTCTCTCTCTCTCTCTCTCTCCTCTCTCTCTCTCTCTCTCTCTCTCTCTCTCCCTCCCTCCCCTTTGTTCTTTTGCTCCGTTCCTTACTGCCTCCTCTATTCAGACAGAAGTTTCCGTTTCAACCGGAACTGATGATCCGGTCCCGGGCGAGAATCATTATGGTCGAAAAGAAAGCGAACATCGTGAAGTCCTGGCACCACTACCCCCCCCCCTCCCCCCCCCCCCCAAAAAAAAAAAAAAACAGGAAGCGGAGTATTCTCTCTCCCTTGTCTTACTTGTCTTATTACTGGGAACTGATTTGACAGAGAGAGAGAGAGAGAGAGAGAGAGAGAGAGAGAGAGAGAGAGAGAGAGAGAGAGAGAAAACAGAGAGACAGAGACAGAGAGAGCGACAGACAGAGAGAGAGAGAGAGAGAGAGGGAGAGAGAGAGAGAGAGAGATAGAGAGAGAGGGGGAGAGAGAGAGACAGAGAGAGAGGGAGAGAGAGAGAGAGAGGGAGAGAGAGAGGGAGAGAGAGAGGGAGAGAGAGAGGGAGAGACAGAGAGAGAGGAGAGAGAGAGAGAGAGAGAGAGAGAGAGAGGAGAGAGAGAGAGAGAGAGAGAGAGAGAGAGAGTGGACAGGGTTGTGATGGGAATAGGGAGGGGGCTGAGGTCGGGGTTTCTTGGAGTGTGTCTTTGATGTCCGTGTTTTTGACATCGCCATTCGGCTGTCTCCGTTTTTCTTTGATAGGCGGGTGCTTTTGTTTGGATCATAATGGTTCTCTCTCTCTCTCTCTCTCTCTCTCTCTCTCTCTCTCCTCTCTCTCTCTCTCTCTCTTTTTTTTTTTTTTCTCCCCCCCTCTCTCTCTCTGTGTTTACAGTCTTGTTTCGTCCTGGTATTCTTTCTTTCTTTCTTTTCTTCTTCATTCACACATGTATATGCCTGTCCGTCTGTCCATCTGTCGATCTCTCTGTCTCTATGTCTATCTTTATGTGTGTGTGTGTGTGTGTGTGTGTGTGTGTGTGTGTGTGTGTGTGTGTGTGTGTGTGTGTGTGTATGTAGGTACGTATGTATGTAGGTACGTATGTAGGTATGTAGGTATGCATGTATGTATGTAGGCATGTATGCATGTATGTATGTATGTATGCATGTATGTGTTCATGTGTGTATGTATGTATGTGTATCTATCTAATCTATCTGTCTATCTATCTATCTGTCCGTCTGTCTGCCTGTTTTTATGTCTATCCATCTGCCTGTCTATCTGCCTGTCTGTCTGCCTCTGTATGTATGTATGTATGTATGTATGTATGTATGTATGTATGTATGTATGTATGTATGTATGTATGTATGATCTGTCTGTCTGTCTGTCTGTCTGTCTGTCTGTCTGTCTGTCTATCTATAGATCGATCTATCAATGGTCGTCGGTCGGTTGAACTGTTCGTTGACCTGTCTGTCGGTCTGTCAAAGTTTCGTGGTTGTTTTTTTCCCATTTTCATGCGTACCAAAGTGAACCTCTATTACCGCCCTGTTTTTGGTGTGTGTGTGTGTGTGTGTGTGTGTGTGTGTGTGTGTGTGTGTGTGTGCGTGTGCGTGCTTGTATACGTGCGTGTGTATATATATGTGTGTGTGTGTGTGTGTGTGTAGAGAGAGAGAGAGAGAGAGAGAGAGAGAGAGAGAGAGAGAGAGAGAGGAGAGAGAGAGAGAGAGAGAGAGGAGAGAGAGAGAGAGTGTTGCAGAATAATTCTTCCCATCAATTCTGATTTGGGGGAGAACGGTTTGATAGGACACATGTGTGGAGGATCTGATCACAAATGCGTATTGTAGCCAAAAAAAGACTTGATCATCTGAGGTGTTTGCCACAGGAATGTGTGTTCATAACATGTGAGTAGAAACAGGTACGTCAACTCTGGTCTGTCTATCTGTCTGTCTGTCTTTTTTCTTCTTTTTCTTTCTTTCTCTTTCTTCTTTCTTTCTTTTTTTTTTTTCTTTCTTTACTTCTTCGTATTGTGGGGGAGGAGGTGTGTGGTTGCAAGTTGCGGTATGGTGCCATATTGCGGTGGAGAGGGGAATAGTGGGGGGAGGACATCCATCTCTAACACGCCAGCTTGCTACTCTCCATTTTCCCTTTTTTATTCTACATCAAATCGTGCCAACCATCCTGGAACATATCCAGAATAGGAAAACCAATTTACTAATATGCAATTACAGAAATACAGAAAAAACACACTGGTAATCGAATTAATGTGGAATTTCATCTAAAATAATAACAATTATCCGTAATACAAGAAAGGTCCTTATTATTAGTCCCAGTGGACCTGGAAATACAAAAAAGACATTTTAATAATACGACCAAACTGAAAAATCAATGACAACACAACAGTTCCACAAATAGTCATGCACGGTGCAACTCTCGAAAACCAAGGCTGAAAGGGGAAACAAGAGAATAAAAAATAACAAGAAAAGAGGAGGTCATAGTCTAAAAACCAATCTCTGTCTTCTTCTTCCATCTTTCTTCTCGAACGTCCTGATCGGCATCTCTAGTACTCGAAAAAACCTCAAACCAAGGGGGACATTATATCCATATTTTCCCCTTTCACATTTCGCCATCATTTCTTTAATTAAGGAAACAAGATGTAACAACAACCCCAAAGAGTGGTTATTCCTCTTTTCACATTTCAAAACACTTCTTGCTTAACGCACAGGATATTATGACAACAACCCAGGATGTGTGTGTGGCTCCGTTACAAAAACAAGTTTAAAAAAATACAAATCGTCAAACAACCCATAAAAAAACAACAACTAAGCAACACCAAAAAATAGCAGTGTGGCACACACCAGGGGCAGTGACTCTCGCCCATAGCGCATCTCATCTTCCGGTCATCTTCATACAGCAGTGAAGCAACCCAATGCCGCGTCTACTCCACATAACCAGGCACTTCCCCCACTTAGTGTCTGAGTTCCTGTAAAATATAAAGGGAGGATGTCAACCCAGTACCACACATGCATATTTAGACATGTATAATGCCTTTTCCCTCATGGACATAGTAGTTCTCAAACTATGAAAAAAAAGTATAGTGGAACAACCGAACCAACGTAATCCAAACTTTTTGACTAACAAGTAAGAAATCTGCGATACAAACAACAAATTATCAATCCTTGATCAATCTACACGATACCAATAAGATTACACGAAAATGACGACTAAACAAGTAAAATAACAACTCATTCCTCCCACCCTATATAAAGAAATGGCAATGACAATAAACCACATGACAAGCGTTTTTCATTCTTTTCATATGGTGGTATACATATCTCCACAAAATATTTATAACAAAGTTCATTACCCAAAATATAGGTACTACAGTAAAAATTATTCTCCAAGCCATAGGAAGCAATGGCCAAAAATAAGTCTTCATTAATTAAATAAATAAGTCATCCGCATTGTAAACAGTCAATAAATTGATTGACACAAAGCTGTAGTATACAAAAAATCAAAACAGTGGAGTGGGAAATACCGTAAGAACAAAAAAAACAAAAACAAAAGAAACACCATCCCCACACCAAACACCACAGCACCACACCAAAAACACCCACACAAAAAACACACGAAACCCAAACAAAGTACACACACAACAACCAAAAACAAAACAAAAACACAACCACAAACACCGGCACGGGGTCCACAACAAAATCCAAACAAAACCACCAAACCACGAAAAACAACGGAAAAGAGACCACCACCAATCCAACACAAACAAAACAACAACGGAAACAACGGGCAATTAAAAGGAAACGTCCTTAAGGAGACAGATGCTAACAACAGTCCAGCAGCCGCGAGAGAGCGGCGCCCGCAGGCGACACAGGTAGCAGTCCAGACACAGCAACAAAGGCGCCATAACAAAACTGGATAATTTATATTAGTTTTTGGTTTTCCTCCTCCTCGCCCTTTCCCCCAGACAATACATTGACATCCAAAAAAAACATCAAACTTAAATTATGCTGGCCTACCACAGAAAAGAATGAAGTACATGGGGGGGTTATTCTTCTTCATAAAACTTACCTCTTACCTCTATCTCTCCAACTTTCAAGCTGACAGCAAGAAAGAGGTCTCCCTGTCTGCCTGTCTCGGTCCTAACAAAAATCGCGTATAACCATCTTCCCAGAAATTTCAAGACTTTAATTATGATTTGCCTATTTATTTTGCAATTTCATTTTCTGGAACCCTAAAACTTGAGAATTTTGAAACGAAAATTATTGACAAAAAAACGGATCGAATGCAAAAAAACAAAGCAACGGCCCCAGGCCCCCCCCTGGCCCCCTGGCCCCTACCCCCCCCCCCCCCCCCCCCCAGTGCGAACCCTACCCCTGATCCACCGCACCTCAGGCTACCCCTCCTCCCCCCCTCCCCACCTACCGAACACACCTCCACCGCGCGACACCCCCCCCTCGCCTCCCGGACCACACCAATCCCCACCCTACCGCATCCCCCCACACCAAGCAATATTCGTTACAAAATAAACTAAAAATATCGATACCTAACCAACTATCATTATCTATCAACCCGGTCATTAATTTTACATTAATATTATAACCATATAAATCTACTTACCCCACTCCCCCACACCCCCACCCTCACCCCAAATACCTTTGCTCAGTGCATAAAGGCCCAGGCCCCCAATTACCATAGGCCTCCCCCTACCCATATAGGCGTCCCACATCGCATACCAAACCAGGCCAACCCCCCCCCCCCCCCGCGGAGGCTCAGGCACCTCACCATTACCCCCCCAATCACCCCCCATACCTAACGCCCGCCCCCCACCACCAACCACCCCACACCCTTAACCCGCCCCCCCCATCTACATGTATTAAAATTAATCCATCACTTCCCACTAACTGCCCTTACACAAACAACCCTACAAGGCACCCAAATCCAAGAAGAATGGCCTGGGAGGGGGCCCAACACAAAAATTAATCTTCTCCAAAACCACACTGGACTAACCCCCACTGGGGGACTTAAATATTACAAACATCTTCTAACTCCCACTCAACCCCTTACATCCACCCCTCACTACACCCTATCATCATCTAATCTCATCCTCCATCTCTCGCATCTTAACACTCAACTCATCATTTCTCCCTCCATACCTAATCAATCCCACCTCACTCGGTCACTCTCCACACCCCACCACCAACACACCTTCACTCCCAAAGTCACCGCTACATCTACGCAATCACCCACCAACACCCCACTCCACCACAGTATAAGCACCCAAACAACTCTCACGACCACCAACACCCCCCGCCCCCCCCCAGCCCCTCCCACACCGCTCCCTCTACACCCAATTTCCACTCCCTCCCAACGCAACCAACAAGTCCCCCCACCCCCACGCTCACCACCGTCCGCCCCCCGACATATCCCTTCACAAATACAACAGTTTCACGTCCACAGACACCTCCACCCAGTCCCTCCTCCGTACCTCAACCTCCCACAGCTCACCATCTCCTAGGTACATCATTCCCCCCTCTCCTCCAAAGCGCGTCCAGCCTTCCCCCATCCACCTGCCAAGCCCCGCCCGCCGTCCCGCCCCCTCCACCAGCCCCCACAACCCCAGTCCTCAATCGTCTAAAGAAGACTATGCAATTATTTTAAAACAAAACAATCATCAGTCAACAAAAGTGAAAATGAATTTTCTCAACGTCAAAAGGATACATTGTTGCCAAAAAAAGCACAAATGCTACCGTATTTTCACACAATTCATAGGAGCCGTCTTGTTCTCATTTTTCTTGACATCTATCTTCTCAGTACATCTACAACTTCGCTTTCAATACATCATAGAGGCTATCTTCTGCATCCGTCTTTTCTACACGTCTGCCTTCTTCCAATTTCCCGATGCAAAAGAAAGTATATCTCACCAACAACTGGGGACTGACCTTCCCTCTCTCTCCCGTCCCCAGACGCTAACATATTCCAACATTGCCCTGGAATCAATGGCTGAAAAGCCTGTTTACAGTGTTGATGGGGTCATTCCTCAGTCCAAAATAGTTTCCCTTATCTGGAGGCAGAGAGTCCACGACTGACCATGTGGTATCATATTAGTCCGCCGGTCGAAAGGCCCACTTTTCCAAGACGCGACTGTCAGGCTAATATATGAAAGCCAGGAAGTGTCAACCATGCTGTGTTTCCTGCTGCGAAGGCCGGCTGAATAGAACTGTGTATGTCTGTCCACATCAGATATTGTCTCAGCAAGGATGAAGTTACACTAGGTGAATTTCGTAGACGTCTCTTAGGAGACAGGGGCGAGTGAGCGAGAGAGAGAGAGCGAGAGCAGAGAGAGCGAGAGAGTAGAGAGAGAGAGAGAGAGAGAGAGAGATGGAGGGAAGGAGGAGGGAGAGAAGAGAAGAGAGGAGAGAGGAGAGAGAGAGAGAGAGAGAAAGGACAGCCAGACAGACAAATAGTCTACATGGGCAACTAAACTTGTCCTGTCACAGTATACCCTCGTTTTTAATTAATCGTATTGCATGAATTGGTAGTGATTGTGGGTCGATTACCCTTATGCATTATTTTGTTTTGTTGGATTTTTCTAATCCATTTATTCCTGTCACTGAATGTTATTTTTTTAAAGACAGGGACCAATCTGGTATCATGTCAAAAAATGCTGATAAAATGGGTTTTTTTTTTTCAAATTCTCATCACAGAAACGCGTTTTTGCATCGATGGAACTTGACGCCGTTTTCTTGCAAGTTCCAGTTTTGTTTGTTAGTTTATTTTTAGATAAACACTCTTAAGCATCTTTTCAGTAATTCCTCCAAACGATTTCTCCCCGATATCATCTGCTGCTGTCCAGTTATTAGTCTTCAAGATAGAGATAATGTTAATGTATGTTGTTTTGTTTGTCTTTGTATTCTCATTCCTTTTCTTATTCTTTCTTTTCTATGTCCATTTCCCTACTCTTCTCTCCTCCTCTCTCTCTCTCTCCCCTCTCCCTCACTCTCCCCCCCTCCTCCTCCCTCTCTCCACCGTCCACTCTCTCTCCCTCTCTCTCTCTCCTCTCAACTCTCACTCATCTCTCTCTCTCTCCTCCTCTCTCTCTCTCATCACTCCCTCTCTCCTCCTTACTCTCTTCTCTCTCATTCTTCTCTCCTCCTCTCACTCTCTCATCGTCCTCTCCAAAACTCCTCTCTCTCCTTCTCATCTCTCCCACCCTCACTCTCTCTCTTCTCTCTCCTCTCACTCTACTCCTCTCTCTATCTCTCTACTCTCTCTCTCTCTCGCTCCCCTCTACTCCTCTCTCTCCTCTCTCTCCTCTCTCTCCTCTCCTACCTCTCCCTCCTCTCTCTCTCTTCTCCTCACTCCTCTCCTCTCTCGCTTCTCTCCATCATCTCTCCCCTCTCTCTCGATTCTTCATCTCTCTCTCCTCTCTTCTCTCTCTCTCGCTCTGCCTCTCTCTCTCCCTCTCTCCCTCTTCCTCTCTCCTCTCTCCTCTTTCCTCTCTCCCTCTCCCTCTCCCCTCTCTCTCTCCCTCTCTCTCTCGTTCCACTCTCTCTCCCTCCCCAAGTTCCTCTCCTCTTCTCCTCTCACACTCACTCTACTTCTCCTTCTCCTCTCTTCTTATCTCTGGTCTCGTCACTCATCCTCTCCCCTCTCAATCTCTCTCTCTCCTCTCTCTCCTACTCTCCTCCCTCCTTACTCCTTCCTCCCCTCTACTCTCCCTCACCTCCTCCTCTCTCTCCCTCTCCTCTCTCTCGCTCTCTCTCTCTCTCCCTCCCTCTCTCTCTCACTCTCTCTCACTCTCCATCTTCTTCTCTCTCCTCCCTCTCTCCCGCTCTCTCCCTCCTCTCTCTCTTCTCCCCTCTCCTCTCTCTCTCTCTCTCTCTCCTCCTCCTCTCTCTCTCTCTCCTCCTCATCTCTCTCTCTCTCGCTCCTCTCTCCTCGCCTCTCATCTCTCCTCCTCTCTCTATAAAATTAAAAAAAAATATAAAAAAATCTCTCCATCTCCCTCCTCGCCTCTCCTCCCCTCTCCCCTACCCTTCCCTCCGCCTCCTCCCCCTCCTCTCCTCTCGTCTCTCCCCATCTCTCTCTCTCTCTCCTCCTACTCTCTCTCTCCTTCTCCTCTCTCCTTCCTCTCTCCTCCCTCTCACTCCCCCTCTCCCCTATCTCCCTCTCTCTCCTCTTCCCTCACGTCTCTCCTCTCTCTCTCTTCTCTCTTCTCATCTCCGCTCCTCTCTCCTCTCCTCTCCTCTCTCCGCTCCTCGCCTCTCCTCTCCGTCTCTCTCTCTCTTTCTTTCTCTCTCTCTCCTCTCTCTCTCTCTTCTCTCTCCTCCTCTCTCCTCTCTCTCGCCTCCGGCTCTCCTCGCTCTCGCTATCTTTCTCTCTCTCGCTCTTCTCTGCAGCTCTCCTCTATCTCCTCATCCGCTCTCCTCTCTTCTCCCTCTCCCGTCCCTTCTCTCTCTCATCTCCTCTCCCCTCTCTCGCTCTCCTATTCTCTCTCTCCTGTGCACTCTCACCAATATTGGTTGAAAAAATAAATGGATATAAAAAGTTCTGCTTATCATTTCTTTAGCTAAGTGTCAAGAAACCAAAATGTGCTCACCTGCCCTTTATGCAACATCGGTAAAGGGAGATGAATTACAACACCTTATTTTTGATGCCTTGCGCCGAGTTCTCATGGAAGCAAAATTTATTCAACCGCAATACCAACTAGGATCCATGCAATCTTGATTAAACCTTCTTATGTCGACGAGCAATGAGGAAAAACTATAGTAAAGAATTAAAGCAATGTGTATTTAGCAGACGCTTAAAAAATCTGAAAACTGCGACTTCATAGAATGTTTTATTCAATAAATATCGAGATCGGGTTTTATTTTGATGATTTGCTTCCTGTGAAATTTGTATGATTTGGTCACTGGATTCGTTTGTTCACATGGTTTGTCAGGTGCACACATCCCCCTTTCAGTGATGGGACCAGGTTCTTTATCTGACTGAAACGTTTTGAGACTTCGGGCCGCTCTCACACCACTCTTTGCCCACCCATCGGAACTTAATGACACGTGTCATCTCTCCCCCCCCCCCCCCCCCCCCACCCAGTGCAGGTCTGGACTACCACTAACGTGTTTATCTCTTCCCCCTGAGAGGACTGAGGGCAGCGTTGGTCAAGACGGTGACTTCCTACCTGCCGCCAGTGTGCCGTATGGATTGGGGCCCTTTCCCCGCCACCATTCTAATCAGGCGGTGTGGGCTCTGGCAGGACCATTTGCCTCCGGGATGGTTCTCTGTCAGTCGTGTGTCTGTCTGTGTGTCTGTCTGTTGTCCTGTCAGGAAGTGTGTGAATCTATGTCCGTATTATGTCCGTTTGTTTTTTCTCTGTCTGTGTGCGTTTGTATGTCCGTTATTGTCTGCATTGTCTGCCTGCCCTGCCCCCTGTCTGTGTCCTGTCTCTGTATCCGTTTTGTCTGACTGACCACTAATGTCTTTCATTGAGTCTGCCTTCTGTGTGTGGTGATGTGTGTGTGTGATGGTGTGTGTGTGTGTGTGTGTGTGTGTGTGTGTGGTGCGTGCGTGTGGTGTGTGTGTGTGTGTGTGTGTTGTTGTGTGAGTGAGTGTGTGTCTGTGTCTGTGTCTGGTCTGTGTCTGTCTGTCAGTCTGTCTGTACTATCTCTGGTCTCTCTCTTTCTCAATCTGTCTGTCCTGTCTGTCCTGTCTGTCTCTCCAGTTTCACGACTCTGTCTGTCCTGCTGGCCCCCCCCCCCCCTCTCTCTCTCCTCTCACTCTTCATCTCTCTCTCTCCTCTCTCTTCTCTCTCTCTCTCTCTTCTCAATCTCTCTCCACCTCTCTTTCGTGCTAATAAATTTACTTACTGACAAGAACAAAATAACCAAAGATGAATGGTTCAAGACATTTTTTCCAATAGTTGAGTCTGGTGTGAATTGTAAGCCGGTCAAACATAATGCTGGCGATCAGAAGAACAGCTTTAATGATGGGTCAAACCAGCGTATCACACAGTTTCTATTTATAGTGTGACATTTCCAGGAAAAGTTGAAGTTTATGCAACGGTTCGTTTCATTAAAGAATAAAACGGCAGCTGGACAGATGGAATTAATCGGAGAAATATTTAAAAAACTCAGCTTACTGTATTTGCTCCATTATCGGTCCTATTATTCAATGCATTATTTTCTACGGGAACTATATCCCCTTCAGTTGTCAGTGTCAGTTATTCCAAACCCCTATTTAAAAAAGGGCGACAGAAATTTAACCCAGTATTTTCCGGGGAACATTTTTGTTGAATGTATGCAAGTAGATTGGTAATAGCAAATGGCCTGAATGAACGATTAAACAAATGATTGAAGAGAACCACGACTCCAAGATGAACTCTCACAGCAGATTTTAGATAAACAAAGTATAGTACTATTGATTCATGTCTTTACAACTGTTGCCATGGCTCAGAGATTCTGTCCACCCGTCACGTATTTATCGTGCATTTTAAAAAACAAGCAGGATTCCTGGGAAAAATGTAATCGGGCCATTAACTATTATGTATAACATTGTTCAAGCAAGAGTGAGAGCAGGAGTGATTTGAGTGAAGCATTTTTGTGTCCGTCAGGTACTAAAACAAGGAGGTGTGTAGCCAGTTCTATTTCTCCCTTTTCTCATTAATGAACTGCTGTGGATAATCTTCGACAGGGAAAACATGAAATTTCAGTTATATACTGAATTTGGTAGGAAATTTTGATACTATGTTTTCTGATGACATTATTTTTGTCATCTGATTCAGTTGCAAGTCTTCAAAACCACTTAAAGTATTTGTACAACACGTTCCAAAAACTTGTAACTTATAGTTAACTTAAGAAATCAAACATAGGCATATATAGAAATGGTGATATGTCTCTGACCAAGAAACATGGTTTAATGGGCAGAGCAAGATGAACAGTTGTTAACATGTATAAGGACTTGGGAGTGTGTTATGCCTACCAGACTTTCCTTCACGCACAGTTTGAATGATATGGGCAAGCCGAGCAAAGAAAGAAGTGATCATATATTTAAAGTGCTAGGTCCTTGGAGAAAATCCCCTTCTATATTTTCAAAACTCGTTGATGCTCAGAATTCAACCAGTACTTAGTTCTGAGCAGAGGAATGGGGGCATCATGGAAATGTTGATGTGGTGGAAAAAGTGCATCTTTTTGCTTTAAAAGAATTTTAAATTGTAAGCATAATACCACTACTGTGGATAGTGTATGGAGAGTTAGGTAGATTATCCGTTGTATGTAAATATATACTTTAAGAGACTTAAGTACTGGTTAAAGATTTTGAAGATGCCGTCTCAGATTTACCTAAGAAAACTTACAAAAAGGTTGTTATTTTTTTTTCGCGAGAAAACCTGAAATATTTGGGCATCTTCCGTCTGATTCTTCAGTACTCAACCATGGATGTGGAAGAATTTTGGGCAAAATCACGGAGTCGGCAACGAAGTCGAGTTTTTGAAACTTAAAAATAAACCTACAAAGATTAATGACCTACCAACAAGCACACAGGCTCTGAAATATTGGGCACACTGAACGTTTCCAGTTACACAGAAACCTTTAAAAGTGACCTGATTTTATAACCTCATCCATATCAATGGGTGAATATATACAGGTCAGCATTAGCTTAGACAGAATTCATTAGGCGAGTCTCACAGTTCAAATGGTGCACGATGCCTTTTATACGATAACTGTAACTAAAAATGAATTCGTTATGGCCCGTTCTGTGGTTTCAATTGGCACTGATAAGCACATGTATTATACTGTCCTCAAATACCAAGGATATAAGGGAACAGTAAATATTCCATCTAAGTATTACAACTGTCCCATCACGCACAAACTGACAATGCTGTTTGTTTTAGGAGATTAAAATATAGATCGTTCGGCATGCTCAGATTTCTTGAAAAAAAAAAAGCTTTTAAATTAACGGCTTTGTTCCTTGAAAGCAATAACAAATTGTCTGATGGAGGTATTTATACAGATGTCCACTATACAAACAAAAACGTAACCATTATACATGTTATCACAAATGGTTTTTTCCTGTGACCAGTCCGCTATAATGGATGTATTTTGTTTTGTAAAACCGCCCACCATTGACATGAGCCAGAGGCCTTTTCCATTAAACTATATCAAGTTTTGAGAGTTAAAGAGTTCTCTCTCCTGTCTGTCTGTCTGTCCTGTCTCTCTCTCTCTCTCTCTCTCTCGGTCCTCTCTCTCTCTCTCTCCTCTCTCTTCTCCCGTCTCTTCTCTCTCTCCACCTCTTCCGTCCGTCTCTCGCAACAGTAAATTGTCACTGGTATTGATTTCGTTCGGCACTTAATCACAAAGACAAACACAGGCCTGACAGACCGCGAACACAGCTGACTTTTCTCCCACATTTCACAGACAAGACTTGGTGTGCAATACGGTTCTTTAAGTGCTGGCTGCGTTGGGAATTCTGGCGAGAGGCAAGGGCAGACAGAGAGAATGTTGACGACCACAGTCTCTTGTCAGTAAAATGTTCTTGTCTGGAGCCATTGATGTTGAGTCTGGCTAATATGCAATAAGAGGAACCAGTTACATTCGTTCTTTTACAATGCTTTTCTCTCTTTTTTTATTCTGCACCTTGTACGTCTCTCTGACGAAGCGTTACTATTTATATGCTTGTCTTTAATGTTATTTGTCTTTCTGACAACATCTTTGTTTCTGGCTTTGTGTCTGTGTCTCTGTCTGTCTGTCTGTTTGTTTGTCTCTGTCTCTGTCTCTGTGTCTGTATGTCTCTCTGTCTGTCTGTCTGTCTGTCTCTCTTTTCTCTCTCTGTTTCCTTGTCTGTCTGTCTCTCTCTCTCTGTTCTCTCTTTCT
>CM031615.1:29846173-29856173 GCA_018398815.1 Conus ventricosus
GAAATAGGCATTATAGATCCTATATTCATCCTTATATCTTGCTGCAAGATGTCCACTCTTTCTATATATAAATATATTTCTTTCCGTCATACTTACGTTTAGTTGTAATAAAGCAGTATGCAAAACCCTCAACTGGGTTTGTAATCCAGTTTGCTGTTTCTCATACCAAGGCCACATCATTAGACAAAGAAAGATAAAATATCTCCAAAACGTCATTAATGGCATGTTCAGCATGCCGTCCACAATGCATTGCTTCCTGTGCTACTTTGTGAAAAGATAGAAAATAGGGCTATAGACATTGCCCTTTTCACTCCATAAGCACAGTTTGTGTAGTCTCTTAAAGAAATACCAGACCGCACTCTCGACTTTACACAATGATACATAATTATAACACATTTCTGTCTCTTAGGAACACCTCTTTTTAAGCAGGATTGGCCACCGTGACATTTCTGTTAACTAAATCAAAAGCTTTCTCAAATCAACTTGTGCAACAAATAGTTAACGTTTTAAACAAACTGATTTTGTGTAAATGCTATTGATGCGAACATATGACCGGTATTAGAGTAGTTTTGACTTTAATCCAGCTTAATATTCTCCTGTAGAATCATTTTCTTCCATTCACTTCTGTACCTTCCATTGATAATGGCACTGTATAGTGTATTGCAGGCATTACACGACGAAGTTTGTCTATAGTATTTTTGACTGTTTGCATCATAATTCTTTTCATAAAATGGTATGATAATAAATACGGGCCAACATCTGGGTATATCCCTGGGTCAAATCAAGATTTAAAGGATCCGACCAAAACAAACAACAACAACAAATTAAGAAAGAGAAATAAAAATAACCTTGATTGCCATTCCGTTGTTTTTTGTTTTTTTTTAATTATTCGCCCAGCAGCTTTGGAAAGTTTTATACTTCTTAGAGCCACTGAAGCGTCTTTAGGATAATTTAGATTGTCATCATCGTAATGAGTTCCCCTTTAGTTGATATCTTTTAATTCTCCAGACCATTTTGGCAAGCAGCTTTTCCTTCGAGCTGACCTCTGAAATGATAAAACCATGTTTATAACCTAATTAATCTACGGATTGTTTTCTTTTCCTTAGAATTTGTAAACACATTTCTAAAACTCTTTCAGACAGTTTACTGACAGACGTGATTTTGTTAGCAGAAGCTAGTTTTGTTGTTTTTCTTTTTCCGTTTAAATGATGTTTTTATGCTCACCTAGCGTTACAATAGGTTTTACAAGATTGGTCCGGATGAAGTATGTCACTATGTTTTCAATATATTATGATGATTTCTTTTGTCAACTCGGCAGTCCGGATGAAACCAGTCATCTCCATTTTAACATGTTTAAGTACTAACCTTTTTCTTCACACGTTCTGCATCCTCTTTTTCACAACAGTTATAAGGCTTCTACAAAGTTAACATATACCAGTCTTACTGTATCTGGCATACGCACTCGGATTTCATTACAAAGAATAACATCTTTAAAGGAATTAACATGCCGCTCCAGACATTTTTTTTTCAGCTGTGCAGCACCCGTTGTTTGTATACGAGAACTGATAGTTATGATGTGGGGAAGTGAAGATAGTGTTCTAAAAGCATGTGATCAGATTCGATTTTCACACACACATGGACGCACGCACGCACACGCGCACACACACACACACGCACGCACGCACGCACGCACGCACGCACGCACGCACACACACACACACACACACACACTTCACAACTGTAAGAAATTATAGGAGACAAATTTTAGGGCGCCCAAAACTTGCCACTAACACTGATACCGCTGTCGAATATGTATGTGTAGCGACGTTGAAGGGTTGCCCTCACACACACCGTTTAAAATGCTCAGGGTCGTGGTAGTACATATATTGAGTAGTAATTTTCCATAATTATTCAACAGAACGTCTTTTAAATCTCCAGCATGTACTGGTCCACTTTTATCTCGATCATGATGACGTAGATATGCTTTCCGATGGTGGGAAGAGCTCAGTTGATCGAGCACGGGGCTGGTAATCCTGGTGACCTCAGGAGGTGAGACACAGACAGGCAGGGGAAACGCACGGAGAGACAAAGGGCAAAGAATGACAACGCACATGCCAACACAATGAAAAACAAAAAAAAAGAGCTTAACAAGCAAACGAAGCGAACAAAGCAATCGGAGATTTAGGGTTGATGACTAAGGGAAGCGACACAGACGAGGAGGAAAAGGAAACCGGAAGCTCTTAAACCTCTAACAACGGAACTCTCATTACACATTAGCGACGGCTTTGGACATGGCTACAGGAGGAAGCAATTATGTTCTGATCGGGAAAGGATCCAGTGTTGCAAAACAAACAATTCATCAAACAAAACAAAATAGCCCCAGAAATCAAAAGAAGAAAGGAAATGAAGAACGCACACGCCAATCTAGCGAACATGATAACAGCAGTTAGCCTACAGTTCGATTAAATGAAAAATGGCGTTCTTTCTCGAGAAGAGAATAGGACCATAGAAGTGCAGTAAAATCATGTGGAAATGAAAGTGGATTAGAAACCCCAAGAACAGTTACACGTATTTCAACATCGTTATTAATAAAAGTTTTTCTTTGAAAAAAAAAAATCAGAAATCTCTCATAACACGTGAGTTAACCATTCAAAAAGACTGTTGTTGATAATGATTTTCCAAGACATTGATTCCGAAACACACACACACACACACACACACATACGCGTGCCTTATGTCCCAGCTCGTGGAAACTAGTTTCATTTGGATTACAAACCAAACTAACAGTACACCGGTTATTATGTTGGGTGCCCAGCATAACTTGTTATTAACAGGAATTTTCTTTCGCTTTCGTTTTATTCACATTTGGATTATCAGAATGTTGCGTTTCACAGGGCAAAATATTATCATTTTCTTTTCACACATATATTGTAAACGTGGCTGTCATATTCATTGAACTTCGTTGTTGTTATTATTGTTGTTGCTGTTGAAGATAATGATGATGATGTTTTGTTATTGCTCTTGTTGGCTTTGTTGTTGTTATTTTTTTATATGAAGCATGTCTATGGCAGGCTGATACGAGGGAAATTATCAATGTCCATGCGCTTAAAGGAAACAAATATAAATGAATTTTTTTTTTTTTTAAAGGAAATGAGAATAACGCTAAGGAGATGACAAAAATAAGTTTGACATCTCAGTGGATTTTCTAGATATCCTTTCAGGGGATCAGTTGTTAACAGCTGGTTCCTGCATGAATAAATAAGACACCATCCACGCTCAATTAGTTTGTCATACCTAATGGAGCGCGAACACACATACATTGAAGCAAAGAAACAAAACATAGTGCTGAGAGTACTAGGACTGTGAAACTAAAGTGGTATTTGCACAGACCTCGGCAAAGGTTGAACAAATCATGGATCCACCCTTTGAGTCAATTCATTAGTGAAACCAAATCAAGTTTCCGCCAGGGGAAGTAAGTTGGCGTGGGCAAACGTTACCTCCCTGTACTTTTGTTCCCGATATGACATGGTACATACAAAATGTAAAGATTGTACCGTGGAAATGTTGTATCATTCCATGAAGCTATACCATTATTATCCATCCTAAACAGTAATTTCATAGCCTCATTTCAATGGAAAATCTATACCAATATTGGATCTGACAAAAAAATGTAAGGGGTTTGTCCTTGGGTCACATTTTTGTCTTTCCGATAACATTCCTTAAAATCAGATCTGCTGTGTACGCGTGATAAACAGTGTAATATTATAATCTAGCTGAAAATACAAAGTCTGAAACCACCGTTTCTTCCGAATCCGAACCGCGGATCAGAATCAATATTTAATGCGGCATTGCTTGAGCCATACCCCCCCCCCCCCCTTTTTTTTTATTTTTAAAGGTTTTTATTTCATTTACATTTCTTTCGGAAGTTTGGTTAAAATGGGTGCACTTGCTTCGGCATAATCTTTCTGACAGGCGGACAGACAGACAAACACATGGACGGACGAAGGTGAAAATGTCGTTTTCTTGGTGGAGAAAGTAAGAGAAAGGGGGCCAAAACAGTTCAGATGGTTGAGCACCGACTCACGATCTTGGTTGTCCTTTGGTTGTGGGTTTGAATCTCCACCTGGTCGTTTCCGTACAGGGAGATTTTCCCCTCGGAGTTGACATTTTCTTCTGACTCCATTTCCCCAAATATCATTTTAATGAGACGATGTAGTGAGGTTCCGTGTGTGGACGCGCGCATGACACCTTGTATGACATCTTATGAATGATAATAGAACAGAACAAATTCGATACAACATCCACTGGTGACATATAGGGACAACTCGTATTCTTCACAAGCCGGTTTTGAGTAAAGCCGGTTTTGAGTAAATTGTATCTGAAAAGAACAAAGGCGATTGAAACACTTCAACAGATGGTTGGACAAGACGTATGAAAAGATCAACCAGACATGTAAGAAATGAAATGTTCTTCATGTATTTTAGGAAGCAATCCATTTACATACACCTGAAGAAATGAAAGAAAATTATTTTGCAGCAAGTGTCAGCACATCAAACTCATTTCCAGTGGACAGGGACATCATACGAATATTTCTGGAGGGCACAACATCTGTGTTATGGACCGTTTTGAATGACTGGCGTCATGGACTACTCAACGCATACGACCTTAAAGCTTGTTTCAGGTGCTGCCAACGAACAGTGGAGAGAGAGAGAGAGAGAGAGAGAGAGAGAGAGAGAGAGAGAGAGAGAGAGAGAGAGAGAGAGAGAGAGAGAGAGAGAGAAAAGAGGCTGGGAATGAATGTTTTTCTGACTGCGCAGGTGCGTGACCAGCAACATTTTTTTTCCTTATTTTTGTTCCAACCCATCCTCTATTCTTCTTCCTGATACTTTCAACCTTTCCCTTCAGATGATCGCCAAGGGTATTAAGCAGGAGGGAAAATACCGCCACCAAACGTCTCTGTGTGCCAAACAAGTAAAGACGTCGTTCCTAGGAGACGACGACGGTCCTAAACCTCTTCGTGTTGTATTGTGTCTGTTGTTGAATTGAAGTGTTCCCTTCACGATGCGACCGCTATGATGAAACGGTCGGAAGATGTTGTCGGTTGTGTTTATTTCTTTCATTTTTATTTTTTTGTTTCCTGTTAAAGCATTCTGGGTACGGTGGATTTGATTCTTGTTCAGTGACGTTTCTAGCACTTTGTATTACATTATTATTATTATCATTATTATTATTATCATCAGCATCATTATTTTTTATTATTACTATTATTACTATATTATTATTATCATTTTAATTATTATTTATAGTAGTAGTAGTAGTAGTAGTAGTAGTAATATTACTATCATTGTCATTATCATTGTTATTGTTATCATTATTGTTATCATTATTATTATTATTATTATTATTATTATTATTGTTATTATTATCATTCATCTTCAGTCTGAGTAAGCTCTAAGCGCTTTACCATCCAAACTTTCCTTTAAACAACAGTTTTCCAAACTGAATGAAGCCGACTGACGAACTGCCTGCTCACACTGCATTCACTCGATTCCCACGTGATTGTGTCTGTTAGTCAACGCGTTTTTCATTCATCTTTTTCCTTCTGTCGGCTTATGCTCTGTGTGTACGTGTCAACCATACCAATGGCCAAACTGGTCTTCTCTTCGGAAGATTGGTGATTGGATTATGTGTGTGTGTGTAATCTGTTATGGATGCATTACCCAGAATCTCATTTGAAGGACTGTTGAAAAGTGAGGTCGGACCCGACGTTGACTCCGAGGGAAGAATTCCCCCTCACCCTTCGCCCTTTAGTACCCAACGCCCTTGTGGAGATTCGAACCCGTAGCCCCAGGATCAATAGGATCGCAAGTAAGGTGCTCCACCAACTGAACTATTCCAGACCCAGTACATATCTCCACAAAGAAGGTGACCTTTTTCACTCTGCTCCCTCCGTTTGTTTATCTGTCTGCCTGCAGCAAGATGACGCCTAATCTACTGTACCCGTTTGCACCAAACTTTGCTTAAAAAGAAAAACAAAACAAAACAAAAATACGGACGTGGTTCAAGAAGCAATGCACTAAATGTTGGTTCTCTTTGGCGGTTCAGTTACGAATGAAACGTCGGACTCAATTTCCTTTTTTTTTCCAGCAAGTTTATTACAAGATTTATTACGTAGACACAGCTCAACTGATTCTAAAGGCAGCTGGGTGGAAAGGCAAAACGTGGCCCATGGAGAAACGCATAGATTTTTTTTTTGCAGATCCACCTTAAGCTCGCCAACATAGCTATAAATTTTCCATGGAGAATTTAGCCATGAAATTACGGTTACATGGGTAACTAGTTAATCGCTAGTACATATTCGTGGAATGATGCAATTTTACGTAACATAAACTTGATATTTTGTACTTTCCATGTTCGCTGGAAACTAAAGTACAAGGAAGTAACACTGTTTGCCCATGCCAACATTCTTCCCCTCGGCGGAATCATGATTTGTTTCCATTCTTGAACTGACTTAAAGAGTGTTTCTATGATTTGTTCGACCTTTGCTGAGGTTTATGCACTCTCAAAGACCCATATAACTTCAAAGTCTTAGCATTCTCTACATTATACGTTGTTAACGAGCTTTACGAGGGGGGCGATGACAAACCTCTTCAGTGTTGTCAGTGTCTATCACAATCAAAAAGCGAATAAGGCAAAAGTGAAATAAAACACCCTTTGATAATTGGCGTTACTTTCTACAGCATAACGAGTCTGCCCAAGCTGAGATCTACAGTATGTGTTCGTGTATGTGTGTGCGTGTGCGTGTGCGTGTTTTGTGTGTGTGTGTGTGTGTGTGTGTGTGTGTGCGTGCGTGCGTGCGTGCGTGCGTGCGTGCGTGCGTGCGTGCGTGCGTGTGTGTGTGTGTGTTCAAAATTAGTGTGTTGTAAAATCATCAATGACAAATCCTTTTTCTTCATACTAAATCCATGTGTCTCGATCGAAATCCGTTTCATTAAAAAAGAAAAAAAAATGCTAATCTTGAAGTTGTTGAAACATTGGTGAACCTTGTAAGGGGCGTCTAAGTCACGTTTATTTCTATTTGATTTTGCTGCATTTCAATAGAAGGTTTCATTATCCAATCTGTTCTTCATTCAGTCGGAATGTAATTGCCGCTGTCCTGTTTATGTCATGTCCATTCTTCAAATCCTTTCTTGGTTTGATTTTTTTTTTGGGGGGTTGATTTGTTTTGTCCGACTGATTGCTTGTTTGTTATACCGGATCGTTTTCCAATCAGAACATAATTACTTCGTCCTGTTCCCCTTTCTAGAACCGTCGCTGCTGTCACGTTTTTTGGAGGTTTAAGAGCTTCCGGCTTTCTTTCCCTCCTCGTTTGTGGCTTCTCCCTCATCGATCAGCCCCCAAATCTCCGATTGCTTGGTTTGTTTCTGCTTGGTTTGCTGGCATGTGCCTGACCATTCTTAGAATTCGTCTCTCCGTGTGTTTCTTCTGCCTGTCGATCTGTTTGTTTTCTCATTGCCTAAAAATGAGGATGGATTAACATGTCAAAGCTGATGAGATTGATATACCCAAATCACGTCAGTTTATACAAAATATCAAGAGAGAGAGAGAGAGAGAGAGAGAGAGAGAGAGAGAGAGGGAGAGAGAGAGATTAAAATTATAGTCCCGTCAACAGCAAAGGTTATCTCCGGACTGTCACCACGAGAGAGAGAGAGAGAGAGAGAGAGAGAGAGAGAGAGAGAGAGAGAGAGAGAGAGGAGAGAGAGAAAAAGAGAGAGAGAGAGAGAGAGAGAGAGAGAGAGAGAGAAAGAGAGAGCGAGAGAGAGCGAGAGAGAGATTAAGATTAAAATTATAGTCCCGTCAACAGCAAAGGTTATCTCCGGACTGTCACCACGAGAGAGAGAGAGAGAGAGAGAGAGAGAGAGAGAGAGAGAGAGAGAGAGAGAGAGAGAGAGAGAGAATGTTGCTCTTACTGTGCCGATGGGTGACCAGCAAAAAAAAATCTTATTTTCATTCCGGCACATCCTTCTCTACATCTTGATGCTTTTAACCTTTCGCTTCAGACAATCACTAAGGGTATTACGCAGGGAGGAAATGCCACTCCCCAATGTCACTGTGTACACAACAAGTTAAGACGTCCTTCCTATTGAGCAGCGGTTTTAAAGGTATTAGTGTTGTAGTGTATCGGTTTTTATCCTGAGGTGTTCTGTTCACGATACAAAGGCAATATGAAAAGGTCGGGACATTTTGTCGATTTTTTAATTGTTTGTTTTGTTTTTTCTTGTTTGGTTGCGTTTCTAGCCCTTTCTGTTACAATCTGCTACTTCTTCTTCTTCTTCTTCTTCTTCTTCTTCTTCTATTGTTGTTGTTGTTGTTGTAATTATAAGTATTATTACTGTTATTAATCTTCAGTCGAACCACGCTTTGCAATCCAAACTTTCCTTTAAAAACAGCGCGTAGCCTACACGAGTGAAGCCGACGGACAAACTGCCTCCTTGCGCTACATCCCCTCGTTTTTCAGTCTGTCAGTCAATCCGATTCTCATTGATATTTCAATTCTATCGGTTTATACTATATGTATGCATGTCAGTCACAGCAAGCAATGACCAAATCGGTCTTCTCTTAAGAAAGCCGATGATGGGATTACGTGTGTGAGTAAGATGTTATGTACACAGTCACGCCTGCAACTTCGGTCTGCAATCTCATTTGAAGAAGGACTTTTTGGGAAGTGAAGTCGGGTCCAATGTTGATTCCGAGGAAAGAACCCCCCGAAGAATCCCCGCGCCCCTCCCCGTTCCAGACCCCACCATCCTCTGTGCCGAAACGCCCCAGGGGAGTTTCGAACACGCAATCGCAGGATCACGAATCTGGCGGTTCACCAACTGGACTATGCCAGATCATTTATCTAACCTCCACAAAAAGGGTGACCTTTTCAAACTCATCCGTCCGTTGTTGTTTTTTATCTGTCTTTCTGTAAGCAAGGCTAAGCCAAAACTACTGCGCCTCATTTGAACCAAACTTCGTAAAAAATAAGAGAAAGAAAGAAAAAAAAAAAGAAAAGAAAGAAAGAAAGAAAGAAAAATAAGAAGAAAGATGTGGTTCAAGGTGCGACGCATTAAATTTTGGTTCTGATCCGCAGTTCTGATTCGGATTGAACGAAGATAGTTTTTCAGCAGGTTTATTTCAAGTAATGGATACAGCAGAACTAATTTTTAGAAAGCTTAGCTGATAGATAAATTGTGGCCCAAACGCAAGCGCATTAATTTTTTTAACGAGATCCAGCTTAAACGGTGGGTCCGGAAAATGCTCGCCAATATGAAAATGCTCCCTATCGTATCTCGTATCTGGCAATGCAGTCCCGGAGGACAATGCTTGATGCGCCAAGTGAGGTTTCTCCCAGGGTTGTGAACAGCGCCTGGTGTGGCTGTGCATCCCAATTCTGCAGTGACAGTCTCTGTTGCAGTTGGTGCAGATGAAGCAGGACCACTGGGAAGAAGCAGAGGCTGCTCGCTGTTTGCGGCGTGCTCGTTTCTCTGCTGCCTGCTGGGTTCTCTCCTCCTCCGCCTGTCCGATTCCTCTCTGCAACCATTTGACGCCAGCAGTTGCGGTCGACGGCAGCTGTTTCCCAGGCATCAGGGTCAATGTTGCACACTTTCATGTCACGTTTGCACACATCCTTGAACCTGAGAGTGGGGCGTCCTGTGCGTCCGGTACCAGTGGCAAGTTGGCCGTAGAGTAGGTCCTTGGGAATACGCCCATCTTCCATGCGCCTTACGTGCCCGAGCCAGCGTAGACGTCTCTGGCTCAGCATGGCGAACATGCTTGGGATTCCAGCCCTGGCCAGGATGTCGCTGTGCGGTACTCGGTCCTGCCAGGTGATGCCCAGAATGCGTTTGAGGCAGCGCATGTGGAAGGTGTTCAGACGGCGTTCCCGCCTCGCGTAGGTGGTCCATGTCTCGTTGGTGTACAGGAGAGTGCTGAGGACGCAGGCCTGATAGACACG
>CM031615.1:29861173-29883673 GCA_018398815.1 Conus ventricosus
ATACTGGCGTCTAAAGACACATATTTGCTGTTTTCATCACGAACGCGGCTATGATCCTCGTGGAAATAGCAAAACGAGTGAAAACAGTGATCCGGAGGATTACAGTTATTGTCCTGGGGATCACAACATTTTTTTCCCGTTTTCCTGGGGATAGTAATCGTTTTCTTCGTGTTTCCTGAGGATCTTTTTTTCTCTCATTATTTGGTTCAGACAATAACTGTTATCGTTGTTTTCTTGACGGGGCTGTGCTCCACCGTTTTCTTTCTCAACGTGAGTTTGCGTCCGACTGGCCTGAAAGATATTTCTATTTTCAGCGTGGGCCAGGTATCCCCTAACACCTTTCACCTAACCCGGAGCCTTGAAGACCGTTGGGGCGCCGCAGAAGACCTCGCAACCAGATTCCTCCGCCTTCTCCATGTTCTCAGACGCTCTTAGGCAGTTGCTGAGTGTGAGGCCAGTCCATGCACTGATGTTCTCCTCCCATCTCTTTCTCTGCCCCCCCCCCCCCCCCCACACACACACACCTTCTGCTTCCTCCTACTGTTCCTTGTAGAATGGTTTTGGCCAGTCCTGTTGATCTTGATACATGAACATTCCATCTTATCTTCCTTCTTTTCACTGTGAACAACAGGTCTTCGTATGGTCCAATGGCCTGCTCTGGTTTGGATCTCCAAGTTGGTAATGAGCTCTTTATATGAGATGCCAAGGATCTTGCGGAAGCATCTCATCTCTAATGTCTGAATACTTCTCAAGTTCAGCTGTCGGGGTCCAAGTCTCACAGGCATAGAGAAATATGGAAGTGACCAGGGAGCGCATCAGTCTGATCTTGGAACCGATTGTGATGTTTCCGTCACTCCAGATGGTTCTTACCTGTTGGTCAGGTAACGGGGACAGTGCTCCAAGAAACACACGAGATCGATGAATTTCACATGTGCACTTCCATTGTTCCTTTATTTAATCCCTTAACAAACAACTGGGTTCAAAAACTCCTTATGAATAATAAGATAATTTGTGATGACAATTCACCATAAGGATCTCCCAAACCACTAGCCGTGGCTCCTTAAACAACTGGGCTCAAAAACTCCTTATGAATAATAAGATAATTGTGATGACAATTCACCATAAGGATCTCCCAAACCACTAGCCGTGGCTCCTTAACAAACAACTGGGTTCAAAAACTCCTTATGAATAATAAGATAATTTGTCATGACAATTCACCGTAAGGATCTCCCAAACCACTAGCCGTGGCTCCTTAACAAACAACTGGGTTCAAAAACTCCTTATGAATAATAAGATAATTTGTGATGACAATTCACCATAAGGATCTCCCAAACCACTAGCCGTGGCTCCTTAACAAACAACTGGGTTCAAAAACTCCTTATGAATAATAAGATAATTTGTCATGACAATTCACCGTAAGGATCTCCCAAACCACTAGCCGTGGCTCAGACTGCTAGACAGTTTGATTTACGTTCCTGCAGCTGATTGTCTGTGAAACCTTTCGGAAAGCTGACAAACGGCCTTTAGCCGGACCGTCCGGCACAAGGTGTAAAGGACGTGTCTTTCTTGTTCTTGCAGTCGTCTATATGACTGTCGAAAGTTTAAAAAACAAAACAAAATGTATATGAAAGAAAGCATTCATGGGGTTACATGAAAATAGTATATATATAATATAACTTAGCCAAAACGTACTAAAATCATGATGCAATTAGTCAACTTGATTTCATGCAATATTCTTAAAGTGTACACAGACGCACACACGCACGCACGCACACACACACACGCACGCACGCACGCACGCACGCACGCACGCACGCACGCACGCACGCACGCACGCACGCACGCACGCACGCACGCACGCACACACACACACACACACACACACACACACACACACACTCACTCTGACACCGACGCAGACATACACACACGTACAGACGCACGCACGCACGCACGCACGCACGCACGCACGCACGCACGCACGCACGCACGCACGCACGCACGCACGCACGCACGCACGCACACACACACACACACACACATACACACACGCCTGCGCGCGCGCGCGCGCACGCACGCATGCAAGCACGCACACGTCGTTTCTAATGTGAAAACTCAAATTAAAGTTAGGCCAGATATTGATTTTCTTGAAAAGAGCGAAATCAATCACCTCTTAAATTGCTCTGGCGCCATTTACTTCCGAAATCTTGAAAGGCTCCGGAATTACTCTTGATAGGGGCTTCTCAGACCTTTCTTTCTTCCCGACTCTCGAACCAGAACTTTAAAGAGCTTCCTTTACATTTACCACATTGATTATAAGAAGAAAACGGAAGCGTGAATATTCTAGCTGACCATGCTAATGTCTTAGTGAGGAAAAGTGGCCGGACCACATGAAAGTACAGACAGATGCATCAGTTACAGATAAACAGGCAGGATTTGCCCCTCTGATAAGTGATTTAAAACAAAGTCGTTACACATTGGATCGATCAAAACTGCTTACGGGTGAACTTACAGCAATCATAGTATCTTTGCTTCATCTCATTTGCTTTCCACTCAGATTATTTCAGATTCTTTTTTTTGTGTCGATTCAAAGTCTATGCTGAAAGCTTAGCAATTATCAGAATTTTTCGGACCAGAAACGAAACCAAAATTAAGAAAAGTCATTTGATCATCGCTAATTTTGAAAGGAATTGATACTATTTATTTTCTGTTAGATCATATTCTTACAGTGACAAAGAAGAGAGCAGTTAATCATCCATTAAAGGCCTGTTCATAGTTAGTTTCCCTATATTTTGCCCTGTGTTTTCAAGAACATTAATTTTTCGTTTGATGGATACATATTTTCGGAAGCGGATCCAAATCCACCAAGAACATTAATTTTTCGTTTGATGGATACATATTTTCGGAAGCAGATCCAAATCCACCTAACGACATTTTATGTTAACCAACAGAATTTTGTACATCCAGATACTGATTTTAAATTTTCGTCTGAAGAGTTAATCTACTTACACTAATCTGAAAAGGGAAGATTGATGCCTCAACATCTTTTCCCATTCTGACTACATTTTGGCATGCATTGTCTTGACACAGTTCACACAGGTCTCCCAGCACACACTGGTAGGTCACCTGAGTGAACGTACGATTTTCTTTTCTCTGTCAAAACGCCCCATTACTAACGACCCATGCATACATTTGTCATTTGCTCTAAGCTCCAAGAGCAGTCAGTTTTGTTCGTTCTGTTATCGGTTGTAACGTTGATCGACGCAAACGTTTTTTTGTTTTTGTTTGTTTCTTTGTTGTTGTTGGTTTTTTTTTTAACGTGAGCTGTATATAAAGACGCATGTAAATGTTGTAAACACACCCAGTTATGAATGTATTAGTGCGCGAAGACATCATACTTGTATTAGTCTTGTAGTCTCTGATTTCCTGCCCCCCCCCCCCTCCTCCATCACCACCATGTCCATCCCCCTTCCCCTTTGCCCCTTCCCCTTCCTCCCATTCATCAATCTCCTCGCATGCGGCACCTCTCCTTCCTTTATTCATCTATCTATCTATCTTTATTAATTTATCTATCTATTTGTGCGTCTAATATCAAGCTTTGTGAGAAAAAAAAGTCAGATTAAACATAAACAATAATAACAACAACAGCAAAAACAACAACAGATGCACAGAAAGCAAATGCAGTAGAAAAGTCGTGAAATGTCAGTTTACAAAACCTTAATAACAAATTTTCAGAAAACAGTCGGTAACGGCAGGTTTCCGGCAATCTATGTATTTGCAAATCAGCTTTTATCGCAGGTTGTGGTGACCTCCGCGATGGTAGCATCGATATCAGCGCGCATGCGCGTGACTCAGTGTTACGTGTTCAAAACGGGTCATCATCATGTCTTTTAGCGAGTCATCATTGCTATTGTCATGGTGATCAAAAGTGTGCGGCCAGAATGGGCCGAAGCATGGGAGAAGCGAGCAATGGTGAAGCAACGCGTCACTGATCATTGCAGTGGGGGCCCATGTCTCGCGTGCATTCGGGACTTGGACCCAGGCAGCGGGATCTAGAAAGGACAGTCGAAGCTATGGAAATGAGGTGTGACCGCAAAAATACTGAATATCACCTATACTGACCAGTTCACTTACGAACAAGTGCACCGACCGAACAGAGTAACGACACCCAAGACTGCTCGAAGATGTGCTGACATCAGTTCAGAAAAGAAAACTACGTTTGTGCGGCCACGTGACAAGATTCAGTAACCCCGCTAAAAGTATCTTCCAGGCAACTGTTGAAGGAAAGAAACTAAAACAAAATCTTAAAAAGAAAAAAAAAGGGGGGGGGGGGAGAAGGGGGCTGTCATGTGACGTAGCCTCACATCAAGGCATGTGACGCTCCATCACATGTAGTTAGTGATATGAATCATTTCCCCATGCCACTACTGAAAAGGAAGGATATTCATGTGGCTTGACTAGTGTAGCGGGCGTCCCCAAATAATTGTGAGTATGACTCGGTAAAGAAACAAACGTGGTCATTGGGTGAAAGTGACCACTGAGAGATAGTTTAACAAGGGCTGGTAAGGTGCTGGTCATGTGTTTTGAACACTGAGTATGCACTCACTAGGAGGAGGGACGAAAGAATCAGTTTTAACCCAGCAGATGGCCTAGAGACTCGAACCTGTCAGGACGTTGGTCCTCGCTGCTGACCAGTCATTACCAGGTGAGCGATAGATAGTTGGGGAAAGCTACAGGGGAAAACTTAAAGAAAAGAGAAAGAAAGAATTCATATGTTGAATTAAGAAGGTTACTTACACGAACCTTATTCGTGTTTCAGCCCTTCACCCTTTTACCCTTCGCCCTTCACCCTTCACCTTTCACCCCGTGAGGTGGTTGAAGATGGCCATGGTGTGGGGAACACACCGGTAGGCAGCCCCAGGAATTAAGGACTCCAGGGAGAGGAGTCGGGAACTCGTCATCTCTCCAGGGACAGGAGAAGACGAGGGAGAGGAGTTGGAACTCATCTCTCCAGTGACAAGAAGAGTCGAGGGAGAGGAGTCGGAAGTCATATCTCCAGGACGGGAGAAATCGAGGGGGCGAGATGATGTCTGAGAGAGACAGGGAATCCTGAAAGGATGAGGCGAGTCGTAATTCGGATGCAGGCATAGCATCAAGGAGTGAGAGAATCATTTATTTTCCTGGTCTGGATTTTGTGGGCCAATGTTGTGTGAAGGCCGTGACTTTATGAAGTCTTGAGTGAGTTAGTTTGCCTCTCGGTGGAAAGAGTGCTACATGTATAAAATTTGTTTATAACGTGTTTGATGTGATTTAGTAAAGTGTTTTCCCGAAGGAGAGGGGGAGAAGAAAAAACATTCGGTAGTGCGCCTTTTGGTTGATTGGAAAGATTGCGTGTGCGTATGGAGTAAATGCTGTCATGAATGCGCGTGTGCAAAAGTGACAGTGTGACAGGGGCGGGGGAACCATTTTTAGAGATCAAGGCCTAGACACACTACTGACAAAGCTGGAAGAATATGGTGAACATGTTCTGCAGTGCTGTGCTCCAGAGACATCATTGAGAGAGAGAGAGAGGGACGGGGGGAGGGGGGGGGGGGGGGGAGGGAGAGGAGAGAGAGAGAGAGAGAGAGAGAGAGAGAGAGAGAGAGAGAGAGAGAGTCAAATGTTTCATTCATAAAGGCCATAGCCCCTTCAGAATGGGGATATACAGTATGATTCATGTTGCAAAATAAAAGAAGGAATATTTATCTTCGTGTTGTATGCATGCTTTGCTTCTTAAATGCATTCTAGGAATAAATAGGTAAATGTTTTACAGCATGTTCATATGGCGATGACAATGACAAGGTTAATCTGTAAAGGCAAGGAGTAATGACATACTTTCGTCGGATGAATTGGTGTGTGAGAGAGAGAGAGAGAGAGAGAGAGGAGAGAGAGAGAGAGAGAGAGAGAGAGAGAGAGGGGGGGGGGGCAGAGACGGACAGAGAATGGGGCGAGAGAGAGAGAAAGAGATAGAGAAAGAAAGAGAGTGAAGAAGAAAAAGAAGAAAGAAGGAAGAAGAAGGAAAGGAGGAAGGAAGGGAGAGCGAAGACCACTACTATCGACAAATATCCGTGAGGCAGCCAACACCGAGAGACCCTGACACCCGAGCTCGCCGTGGTCATGGGGCGTGCTGGGAATGGTGCCGGAATCTGTAAAGCAGGTGGGTGTCTGGGGAGGGATCCAGCAAGGCTGACAACCTCATCCCGGGATCACAGGATCCTGACGTCCCGGTTAGAACCAAGTCGTCTGGCGTGCCTGGTACACAGACTGGCACAGACGGTGCAATGGGCCATTTTCTCCCTTATTAAATCTTTTCTCTGTGTTCATCATCTTTCAGTCTCGTTCGGTTAAGCCTCTGCTCCGTCCCCCCACCCCCACCCCTACTTCCTTTACCTCCACCACACGCACACCTTTCCTCTCCCCTCCCCCCCCCCCCCCCGCCACCTCCCTAGCGTCCACGCCAATCCTCCCTCACCCTTCCTTTTCTCTCTGCTCTGCCTTCTTTTCTCTCGTCTTGCAGACTACATCACTTAGGGAGGAGACCCAGTGCCATCTCCATGAACCTCCCTGCCTTGTTGTACCTTTTCTTCTTGCCGCCGTGCTTTCTCCAGTTATCGTGTCTATGTAATTCTCATGATGATCGTTGTACTATTGATGATGACAATGATGACGATAACGATGATGTAGATAATATCGATGACTACAAAGACGACGACGACAACGATGATGATGATGATGATGATGATGATGATGATACAGCAACAACAATAACAACAACAACAACAACAATAATAATAATGATAATCATATAATAATAACAATAACTGCTACTACTACAACAACAAAATGGGAAGACGAAGAAGAAGAAGAAGAAGACGAAGAAGAAGAATAGTCATCATCATCATCATTATCATCATCATCATCATCATCATCATCATTTTTGAAGTTGTGTTAGTTTGCATTGAAGACGCTACTCCCATGAGAAGGGTTAGGGAAGGAAGAAGGTGGTGACGGGGTCGCGATCTGTGCCCTTTCGTATTACGTCGTCATCAGAGTTTGAAGAAACTCTTGACCTTTCGTGATGTTGTAAGCGCAGTCACCCACAATCTCACTTTGCACTCCACTGATAATTATTTCTTTTCCATCAGATCTTTCGCGAATGTCTCTCTCTCTCTCTCTCTCTCTCTCTCTCTCTTCTCTCTCTCTCTCTCTCTCTCTCTCTCTCTCTGTATGTCAAGGCGTCAGGCAGTGGGTTAAATGTGATGGGAAGCCAAACGTTTTCATCCTGTGCTTGAAGACCAGGGGCCCGCGCCGGAAAGAGCTTCCAAACCCAATTTGCAAAGGAGATGCTAGGGCCTTACAGATCGTTCCTCTGGCTGACATCCTTCACCTGCCGGAAGCCCAAGGGACCTCTTTTTGTCTCGCTTTTTCTGGAGGCGTGAGGATGGAGGTCGAGTTTGAAGATGCAATATAAAAAAAAAAAAAATGTGTTGGAAAAGATGGGGTAGGAAAATGATCTGTGGAGAAAGAAAGAGAGAGGGGGGGGGGGGCGATAGAGAGAGAGAGGGAGAGAGAGAGAGAGAGAGAGAGAGAGAGAGAGAGAGAGAGAGAGAGTGTGTGTGTGTGTGTGTGTGTGTGTGTGTGTGTATGTGTGTTTGTGTGTGTGGTGTGTGTGTGTGTGTGTGTGTGTGTGTGTGTGTGCGTGCGTGCGTGCGTGTGTGCTCGCACTTCAGTTTCCGTTTTCTTCGACCATCAAGCCATAAGCAATACACAATCAGCGCCGAATATGAATTCATATCTTGGCACAAAATTTCAGCTCAGCCGGGTCTTTGTGATGTTTGTATTTTTTTTACCCCGAAAATCATTTGCGTCTGCTATATGTTTTACAAATGATACGGTCGTTTGTTTTTGTGTTTGTTATTGCAGCGAGATCCTTTCTCTGTGCAGCTGCCTCTTTGAAAATGTTGCGTCTGTCTTAAATATCTGCATATAATCAGGACGATAAAGAACCAAATGCGCTTCACCTTCGTAGCCATTTCTCTCTGCACACATGGGGCATGCTTTGTTGCTCGATGCTTCAAACCATTTTTTCTTATTTTTGTTTCTGATGAGGTCCAAAGTTCTGGTTGGAATTAAGTTACATCACATTTATGCCATTGATATACAACAATAGTCTTAAGAGAAAAAATACAATTCCGCCGAACGAAAGACACCAAAACAAAACAAACAAAAAAATTACAAGACAGAGCACGAATCGTTTTGATCGCTTTGGTCTTCTTCAGGGAAGGCAAACACCACTCAAGACAGTGAGCACGAAGATTGAACAATCATGTCTCCTCCAATTGGGCGCCAAACTAAAAAAAGAAAAGGGGAAAAAAAGCAACGTATGCGCTGGACGAAAAGAAAGACCAACGCCACCTCCAAACACAATAGGTGTTTGTACACAGGTGTCAAAGTACTTCAGAGAGAATCATCTCAGGGCGGATCATTTCACCACGATCTGTTGCAAACTGAGACAAAATGGGAGGGGGTGGGTGGAGGAAGATGAAGGTAGGCAGGCTTCCGTCCCATTTCGTTGTCCTCCTCCCGTGTAAAATTCCATGGGCGCTCGCAAATAACCTTACGCGCATAGTTGAGAAATCGCGGGACTGTGACATTCCGCGTTGTAACATGGACATGATACTTGTGCATTGCTCGAGGCAGCGGAATGCACAGCACCTGTCGCATTGCTGAGTGGACCAACAGGTACCAGGAACTGTAGTGCAGCCAGGCAGATTGTTTTGTTCTTTAGCAATCAAAGCAACCAGAGAGGGGAAGCGTGGAAGGTTGTGCTGTAAATTCGGTTAAGGGAGTGTGCATGAGGAAAGAATGATGGGGTGGGGGTGGGGCTCTGTGGGAGTGAAGGTGTGGGTAGATGCAAATGTGAGATTGAATTAGATGCTGTTTGAAGAGATGAGGAAGCCGGAAGGTGGAGGGGGTGCCATGCGTATATGAAAAAATTGGCCTCATGTCAATTGCCATATGGTGCTATTTTCAGTTGGTTTTTTATTTCGTGTTTTATGAAATGTGACGAGATGGGAGAGCTGGCGTGTGTGTGTGTGTCTGTGTGTGTGTGTGTGTGTGTAGGTGGGTGGTGGTGGGTGGTGTGCTTTTATGTAAAAACATTGCCCTCATATCAATTTTCATATGAAAGGATATTTTGCCTAGCGTATCGTTTTGTTTGTTGGGTTGGTTTTGTTCCTTTTTTTTTGATGACTTTTGTTCCTTATGCTATTGGAAAGACGCCAATGGATGCCTCTAGCCAAAGAGGTGTTAACTCTTCAGTTTGAAAAGGGAGAGAACTTCTCATGTGAGAAGGGAAATAAGTGGAAGAAATAACGGATAATGTGTGGGTGTTAAGGAACCCCACACACACACACACACACACACACCACACACACACACTCACACACACACACACACACACACACACACACACACACACACACACACACACACCACGCTCTCTCTCTCTCTCTCTCTCTCTCTCTCTCTCTCTCTCTCTCTCACACACACACACACCACACACACACACACACACACACACACACACACACATGGAAGCCGGAATAGCTCAGTTGGTAGAGCGTCGGACTCGTAATCTTGGTGATCCCGGGGTTGCGGGTTCGAACCTCCGCCGGGGCGTTTCGGTACAGGGGGATTTTTCCCTCGGAGTTAACATTGGTTCTGACTCCATTTCCCATACAGTCCTTCGAATGAGACTATAAACCGAGGTTCCGTGTGTGAACGCACGCATAACATCTTGCACACACGTAAAATCCCATCACCAACTTTCGGAAGAGAAGGCCAGTTTGGCCGTTGGTATGGATGACACGTTACACATAGCATGCACCCTGCGTGAGAAATGGAAAGAATGAAGGAAGTAAGGAAAATGAGTGATCGATATTGAACGATATTGACTGGATGACACGGGAAACGACTGAATGAAGCGCTAGCTGGCAGCTCTTCAATCGGCACTACCCAGGTAGGCAGCCCGATGTGTAAACGAGTGTTGATTGTAAAGCGCTTAGAGCTTGGTCTCTAGCCGAGAATAGGCGCTATATAAGTATTCATTATTATTTATTATTACACACACACATATGCACGCACACACACACGAACCTCTCTCTCTCTCTCTCTCTCCTCTCCTCTCTCTCTCTCTCTCTCTCTCTCCTCCACGCGCCCTTTTTTCCCAGTGCAGAAAGATTCCTAGACTTAAAGCACTCGTGGTTCAAGAGCGTCAGCTGTTTGAAGACGAGGAGGCGTCTGTTGTGTGCACTGAACTGCCGAAAGAGCTGCATTTCAAGCAAAAGTGCCTCTAAGGACCACTAACACCACATGAAGTTCAAACCTCGCGGCACCGTGTTTACTACAATTGTGCTGCATCGTTGAACTGGCAGCAAGAAACAACATGGAAGCGGAATTAGGTGCAAGTAGTCTCCCATGGCCCATTCATAGGAAAAGAAATCTTCCAACCTTTTTTTTTCCCCAAAAAAAAAAAATGAACCTCTAGTTCACGTACTTCTGCTCGACAACCTTCGTGAAGGCAATCTCGCTCGAAGACAAGAACTAAATAAGCGAAAGTGTTTTAAACGGAGAGTCTCTTTTTCCGCACAACGTACGACAAAAACAGTGGTTTACAGCTCACGAAAAAATGATTGTGTTTTTCAAACTCTCGTCGTTCAACAAGCGATTTACCATTCTCCCACTCGTGAACAGCAAAGTCATATACATCCAAAGGCCAAGTCACCTATGATTATTCAGTCAAATCGTCGATGTTCTCATAGTCATATATTGATGTGGAGTCTCAGGGCTTCGTTACAACGTTATTTTCAGAACGGCAAACTTCAAACCACCGAAGTTCGACGTTCGTTCCAGAAGAGTTGGAAGTTACCATTGATATAATTATATACACAGAAAGAGGCCATTGTCAGAAAAGGAAAAGAAAGAAAGCATCATAACCCCACGTTTTGAGTCCGTACGGTTCATCACTTTGACGAACAGATTTCCCGATTTTCCGATGACACGAAGATATACCCTTAGACTGGACTGAAAAAAAAAGGAATCAAAAGAACTCATATTTTGAGGATTTTCAAGTAATAACACTCATCGTAACGTTTTTTTCCGGTAAAGAAATCAAATCTGTCCAAAACAAAAAAATGACCTCTAAAAAGATCAAAATGTTTCAATGCTTTTGTTGCATTGTGCTGGAATAGATGTCAAAAATATCATAGAACATTTATCCTTTTGTCACTGTTTGACGAAAACGATATCAAACATATCCTAAAACAGTTACCAACAGCAGGTTTCCCTGCATCGTACCTACAACCAGTTTGTCCTGAAAGAGAGAAAAACGTGGCTACATGCTCTGAAAGTGTGAAAAAGAATACAGGTTAGAACAATAATTGGATGTATTTCGATTCATTTTGGAACACACTCATTTCTGTATTCATTCAATTGTGATATGCGAACACACACACACACACACACACACATACACACACACACACACACACACACACACACACACACACACACACACACACACACACACACACCACACACACACGCACGCGCGCGCGCACACACACGCACAGGCGCGCACGCGCGCGCGCACACACACGCACAGGCGCGCACGCGCGCGCGCACACACACGCACAGGCGCGCGCGCACGCACACGCACACGCACAGGCGCGCGCGCGCGCGCGCACGCACAGGCGCGCGCGCGCGCACACACGCACAGACGCGCGCGCGCGCGCACACGCACAGACGCGCGCGCGCGCGCGCACACGCACAGACGCGCGCGCGCGCGCACACACACGCACAGACGCGCGCGCGCGCGCACACACACACGCACAGACGCGCGCGCGCGCGCGCACACACGCACAGACGCGCGCGCGCGCGCACACACACGCACAGACGCGCGCGCGCGCGCACACACACGCACAGACGCGCGCGCGCGCACACACACACGCACAGACGCGCGCGCGCGCACACACACACACGCACACACGCACGCACGCACGCACGCACGCACGCACACACACACACACACAAACACGCACGCACGCACGCACGCACGCACGCACGCACGCACACACACACACACACACACACACACACACACGAAAGCACGTACACACGTGCTCACGCACGAACACACCTACACACACGCGTGCACACACAAAGGCACATAGATGTGTGTGCGCATGCGTTCACATGAGAGAGAAAGAGAGAGAGAGAGAGAGAGAGAGAGAGAGAGAGAGAGAGAGAGAGAGAGAGAGAGAGACAGAGAGATGGAGAGAGAGAGAGAGAGAGAGAGATGGAGAGAGAGAGAGACAGACAGACAGACAGAGAGAGAGAGTTAGTTCATAATCTTAAAAAGAAAACGTGGATTCGAACCTTTGAAAGCAGAGCATAGTCAAACAGATTTCTTCCAAAAATATAGAAGAAGAGGAAGAAGAAGAAGAGGAGGAGGGGGGGGGGGATAAAGAAAGAAAAAAAGAAAGAAAGAAATATAAAAAGGAAGACAGAAGAAGAGGAAGAAAAAGAAGAAGAAGAAAACGAAAAAAGAAGAAAACGATTTCAGAAGAAAGAAAGAACGAAAACCCGCACAGTATATAGCTAGCCTGAGTCCCCTCTTTGGAGATAGACCTCAGAACCTTGTAGATCGTCACCTCTCTGAAACAGCCAGAGGATTGGAGACCAGGGGTGGGGAATCCCTAGGGCGCGGGGGGCGGGGAAGGTGGGGGGGGGGGGGGGGGATTCCTCCTTCTCCCAGCAAAAGAAGAACGAGGCAATCAAGGCAGGAAAGGAGGCGTGTAGAGAAATAGGAGAAAGATTTCAATAAGGGGGTTTGTGAGGGGGGGGGGGGGGGGGGGGGGGGGGGAGGGAGGGGGGGGGGGGGGTAGGGGAGGGGGGATTCCTTCTTCTCCCAGCAAAAGAATACGAGGCAAACAAGGCAGGGGAGTGTAGAGAATAGGAAAGAAAATTTCACCTTAGGGGCGGTTGTGAAGGGAAGGGGGGGGGGGGGGGGGGGGGGGGGGGGGGGGGGGGGGGGGGGGGGAGGGGGGGGGGGGGGGGGGGGGGAAGGGGGGAGGGGAGGAGGCGAGGGCGAGGGCGACATGTGTGAAAAGGAAATTGGGTGACTGAGACTTAGGACGCGATAGCAGCGTGGTTCCCATATGTAAGTCTTAGGGTGGGAGTCATGAGATTTTTTAGTCTTGGCAGGACAGAGCGGGTCAAGTATGGTGCGGGGTTTTGTTTGCTTGTGCGTTTCGCTTTCGTTTGGTTCTTTTCTTTTTCTTACCCAGGGTGGAGGGTACGGGGTGGGATGGGCGAACGCTTTCCCATCTCCCCGTTCCTCTCTCTCCTCTCTCTCTCTCTCTCCTCTCTCTCTCTCTCTCTCTCTCTCCACTGCTGTTTTTTTTTTAATTTGTTATACGTTGAAGTTGTTTAAAACAAGCAAACAAAAAAAAACCACACACACACAAACAAAAGAATCGCCAGACTCAGATTTGACGGCTGATCCAACCTACTTTGAACAATCTGCTCTAGGGTGATTTTTGTGTTACTCTATGAAGCATGCTTCTTTGTTTCTTTATCATGTAAATGGAGGACATTGGAAGACCCCATTTATCTTTTTATTTATTTTATTTCTGTGTGTGGCTCATCTGCCTGACACATGATCATGATAAATGCATGTTTTGGCGTGTTTCCCAAGAGAGCCTTTGATTTTATTCCCAGAAAGCTACATTTTCGAAGTTTTCGAAGTGCACATGGAAAACAAAACCCTACTGTGCTGCGAGAGAGAGAGAGAGAGAGGAGAGAGAGAGAGAGAGAGAGAAGAGAGGAGAGAGAGAGAGAGAAAGAAACAAGTACAGTGACATTTTCAATCACTCGGACACATACGTAAAAGCATGAAAAAATACTTCACTTACCTATGGGCAGGAGAGAGAAGAGAGAGAGGAGAGAGAGAGAGAGAGAGAGAGAGAGAGAGGAGAGAGACCGACCGACCGACCGACCGACCGACACACCGACCGACCGACCGACCGACCGAGACTCGAACGTGAGTGCACAAAACTTCGAAGTCCCCTTTCTTTTGTCTGGGTTTTTTCTAACATTTTTAACGGACATGTCCCACTAAGCAATGAGCAGTTTCGCGGAATATTTTCTCCCAGTGTGGTCAAACAACCAGGGTGCTGACATCATTATGAGGACGCCAAGCCATGGCTGAGAATTCTCCAGGACTGAAAAGTTCACTCCCCTTATTAACCGTGCAGATGCTGAGGGGCCCCGTAGGGGTTGTCCCTTCCTAATACCCGTCGCACGCACGCGACCCTCGGGAAATTCTCTCTAAACCGAAAAGGAGGTTTAGAAAAAAAGAGACGGTAAAGTAATGGGGGAGGATGGGTAAGGGGTACCGGAGGGTGGTGTGGAGTTTAAAACTGTTTGTTATTTCGAAAGTTGTCCAGTATGTCCGTGAGCTAGACCACCCAATGTTAATGCTGCGACCTGTCATATAGAATCCAGTCTTAAAGAAACTTCATTTTTGTCTTTTACCTTATCATATTGATGGAAGAAAATGAAATCTGCCATCTTTCATGCTTGGTATATTATTGTTATTCTTATTGTTGTTGCTGTTGTCACCTCTGTTGTTATTATTATTATTATTGTTATCCTCATTGTTATCATTATTATTAGTAGTAGTATCATTATTATCAGTATTTTTATTGTTGTTGTTGTTGTTGCTGTTGTTGTTATTGTTATTGCTGGTATTGTGAGGAGGAAGAGAAGGAGGAGGAGGAGGATGGTGATGATGAGGATGAGGATGATAAATTCATTAAGAGAAATTCTGTATTGGCTACCAAGCTCTCAGCACTTTGCAGTCCATGCTCTGAGTTGCTGAATGGGCTGCCTACCTAAGCAGAACTGACCAAAGATATATCTGCTAGCGCTACATTCAGTTATTTCCCGTGTCGTTCAGTCAGTATCAGTCATTCACTTTTCTTCCTTCATCCCCCCCCCCCCCCCCCCCCCCCACCTCCTTTTTTTCAGAAAACAGTAACGGACACAGAATCTCCATTTATAGTTTCATATAAAGGATTATTTGTGGATATGTGTGTGCGTTCTTCCCTTTTTTCTTTTTCTTTTTTTTTCTAAAGGAGCATGGTCTTTGTAATATGTCATCCATACGGACGACCAAACTGGCCATTACTTCCAACAGTTTGTGACAACAGTGAACGGTTGTGGAAGATGTTTTGCGCGCACACGGAATCTCTGTTTATAGTTTCATATAAAAGATTATTTGTGGAAATGGAATCAGAGCTAACTTCAATTGTGAATGGAAAAAAAATCCCTCTTTGTGTTTACAACATTTTGCAAAGCTAAAACTGACCTGAACTAAAGTGAAACTGAATTGAAAGTGTTTGTTTGCATGTTTGTTTCCCTGCGTGTTGCTTTTTGTTACATTGAGCACGTCTTTTTCAACCAGTGAGCTGTTTCTTGGAATATCATCTCAATGTGGCCAGGCAGAGCGCCCAGGGGATAAGGCGCTGACATCATTAAGTGGATGCAAACCTATGGCTTACAATTGCATAGGGCCAGAAAGTTCACTCTCCCAGTTAGCCCTGCAGATGTCGAGGGGCCCTGCAGGGGATATTCCCATCTCTGACACCTTTCCGTGCCCACGTCCACGGGGGGCAAAAACCACATTCTTGAGCCCAGAGGGGGGGGGGGGGGGGAGCTTTGAAAAGTGAGGATGGTGGGGGTGGAGGGTGGTATTGTAGAGGTGGGGTGGAGGACAAGGGGAGGGTAGGGATGTGGCAGAAGTAGTGTGTCAGCTTAAAACGTTTGTTACTTTTACAAATTGTCCATAAAGTCATTGAGTTAATTCACCTTTTTGCTGAAACCTATCCTGCACAGTCTTTCCATTAAAGTTTGAGGTTTTGTTTCTCTTAAGTACACCTCTTGTTTCTTATAATGCAGTTGGAAAAAGGATGAATGTTTTCTCTCTCTCTCTCTCTCTCTCTCTCTCTCTCTCTCTCTCTCTCTCTCTCTCTCTGGTAGATTTTCGATTTTCAGTTCGCAACAGGACATAACTGATGTACTTCCCAAACATTAAACTAAACTTCCCCACTACCATGAGCATTTAGCACATGCCATCAATCAGAATAAAAAATGATCTGGGAACAGTATTCCAATGATGATTGGTATTCCTGGACTAATCATGCACTTTTGTCTTTGATCAAGGATTAGAATGATCAACAGCAACAACGAAGTAAATGTAAAAGAGAGGGTATGAAGAGGAATAACAGGAGAGAGAGAGAGAGAGGGGGGGAGAGAGAGGAGAGAGAGAGAGAGAGAGAGAGAGGAGAGGAGAGAGAGAGACAGAGAGAGAGAGAGAGAGAGAGAGACAGAGAGACAGAGAGAAAGGGAACGAACGAACGAACGAAATTTGTTTAATGAGGGAAAATAATAAGCACATGGCAGGCTTGTTTGCATCTTGCCTCAAAAAGAAAAAGAAACATTTCAAACACAAAAGCCACCCTCCACACCCCAACCATTAACCAGAGAGAGAGAGAGGGAGGGAGGGAGACAGACAGACAGACGACAGATAGACAGACAGAGGAAAACGGAAAGGGGACCAGAGAGAACGATCTTTACAAGACCTCAGCCGCTATGAGCAAAATATCGCAAAGCTAAAAGCCGCGCGTTGGCTCTTCCTTTCTTTGGTTCTTTTATTTCTTGGTTTTCACTTTTGTTTGTTTTGGTACGAACGCGCCCCTTTCAGCAACGAGCAGTTTCGTGGAATATTTCCCCCCGTGCGGCTAACAAAACAATCAAGGCGACAAGATGCCGACAGCGTTATGTGGACGCAAGTTCTGGCCTAGAGTTCCCCAGGGCTGGAAAGTTCACTCCTCCAATTAACCGTGCAATTATTGGAGGCCCCACAGGGGTCGTCCCTTCTCTGACACGCGTATGGCCCGGTGGACATTGCCTCTAATCCAGAACGGGGAGAGAGAGCGTGGAGAGAAGAGAAGTAAAGGGAGAGAAGATGGGGAGGGGGGAGGATGGTGGCAGAGAGGTGGGGGTGGTGGAGTGTAGGAATATGGATGAATGGGGTACGAGTTGACCATGGTTATTTGACAAACGGATTAGCTGGTGACAGAGAACAACACATTGCTCAAGCTTCCTGAACTATGTTTTCTTTTTATTTAATGGATGGAGGTGTTTTTGTTTGTCTTGTGGACGATGGAGAATGAAAGTTGCCATTTTGTTTTGAGGAGGATGAGGATGATGATGATGGTGGTGGTGGTGGTGGAGGTGTTTTGCATTATTTATTTTTTGAGCTTTCCATTTTGATCTTCACATATAGACAATACTCATGCATACTTCACACTAACTTGGATTTTTAAAAAAATCATGCTGGCTACACGACCTACTTTTCACAAAGCACGCATAATAAATTACGAAGAAACACTCCTTAATTTTCGAAAAGTTGACTGAGAGAGAGAGAGAGAGAGAGAGAGGAGAGAGAGAGAGAGAGAGAGAGAGAGAGAGGGGGCGCATTGCTACATTATAGATAAAAATGAGAGAGTTGGACAGACAGGCAGACAGACAATTAGACAGGCAGACAGGCAGACGATCATGGGCATTATCGCCAGGGACTTGAATAAAATCAGAGCAAGGTCGCGAGCTTTAATCAGAAACGCCACAGTATTCTCCTCCCTGCGCTACTTATAACCAAAAAAAAAAAAGAAATAGCAGGGTTGGGTGGGGTAGGATGGGAGGGGGGCGGGGTTATGTTTGCGTGAGTAAAACAGAGACGGTATTATCATGGAGGGTATTATCGCCAGAGGTGGAAGGTAAAGTTCCACTATCGTTTGATCCTGTGATTACCGGCCCCTGCCGCCATATTGTGACGAGCAAGTGACGGGGAGGCATGCTTCCTTCCGGCTACACTTCCGGCCTTTGATCATGAGACTGGTCTATTTGCTCCCCTTCCTGTCTTCCTGCCTGCCTGCCTGTCTGTCTGTCTGTCTGTCTGTCTGTCTCTCTCTCTCTCTCTCACTCTCTCTCTCTCTCTCTCTCTCTCTCTCTCTCTCTCTCTCTCTCTCTCTCTCTCTCTAAGTTTTTTGTCCCCTTATCTGCAATCGTTTGTACACTACATCAAAGATTGGTGGAAAGCAAGATACACTGTGTGTGTGTGTGTGTGTGTGTGTGTGTGTGTTTGTGTGTTCGCACGCGCATGTGTGTGTGTGTGTGTGTGTTTGTGTGTTGTGTGTGTGTGTGTGTGTGTAGTGTGTGTGTGTGTGTGTGTGTGTGTGTGTGTGTGTGTGTGTGTGTGTGTGTGTGTGTGTGTGGCGCGCGCGCGCGCGCGTGTGTTCTTGTTCTGGTCAGTGGCTGAGGGGACAGGAAGGAAAGCCAGAGTAGAGAGTTAGTTGGGGGAGGGGGGGGGGGAATAAGGAACTGCCCTGTATAAAAAATTCCCTTCACGCTGGTACTTGGGCCATACCTATGCTGCCTGTTAATTGATGCTTGTTCTATGTGTTGAGATTCATCCGCTGGCAATGAACTAGAGGACATCATGGGCTGACTCATTGTCTGTTTTCTGTCTGTCTGTCTGTCTGTCTGTCTGTCTCTCTCTCTCTCTCTCTCTCTCTCTCTCTCTCTCTCTCTCTCTCTCTCTCTTCATAAATCTGTCTGACAGTCGGCCAGAATCAATTGTTCTTCCTTTTCATTAAATGGGTGAAGCCAACAATCCTTGTGAGTACAGACGTATTTCACTAAGCAATGTGTATAGTAAGCTTTATAGTGTCGATATTAATACTGGACTTCAAGAATAGGTAGAGCGCTCCAAGCTACGTTCGATCAAAATATTTGTACCATCGATCACGTTTACTTTGCTTGCTTTCATACAAAACTCGTTTTTTTTTCAATCGCAAATCATGTTTTGTGCTTATTGACTTCGCGAAAGCATTTGACTCCACTATTAGAAGTACCCTTTGGCCTACCTTGTTTGAATATCTCATAAGGGGTCAACTATACGCATGCATCATTAGTATGTATGACTGTGTAAAAGCAATGATGACAGGTGGTGCTGCTCTTGCGAAATATATCACCCGTATGTGTGGAGTTAAACAGGGTGCTCTTTTTAACCATGTTTTGTTTTATCTGTTCATAAATGAGTTGACAGTAAAGGTTGTGCTACATTTACAAACGAATTCTTCAAAATGTTCATTCTTCTGCTACCTGACATCTAGTGCAGAAACTGTATATTTTGCAAAATCAGTTAAATAGTTTGAAACAAGCTGCTGATTGTCTTTTACTGAATACAAATATCACCAAAAGTAATATAACGGTCGTCAAAAGGGCGTTAACTCTCTTTGAGGAAAAGATGGGCATATAATGGAATTTCAATACCAGCAGTGAATGTTTACAATGGTTTAGATGGATATTTCTCAACTCCTTTAAGCTTCACTTTTGCTTATGGAAATTTTGCATGCAGGTCCAAAAGTGCATTATTACAAAGACGTTATTAGTATTACAAAATGACTTTCTCAAATACTTCTTGAGCTCATTTCGAGTTCAATTCCAATCTATGATACAATATGGAACTGAACTATGAGGACTGGATGCTACTGCTATTCATCGCAAAAAAAGCTTTGTTTATATGCCTTCTTGAATTTTCTTGGAGTTTGGCCACGCCCCCCTAATGCTTTTCCATGGCGAGACAACTCCACCTAAGAAGCAAACGAAAATCATGAAAGAGCAAAACAAGCTACATTATCTTATGAAAAGTAGAAAAAATAAAAAGATAACCTCTTAAGACACAAGTGCTGAGGGTCAGTTAGTGGAATAAATCCAGAAGGGACTAAATTAAAACAGACTAATAAATTCCATACATATGTAACTGAGCACCGTTCCAGCAACTTACAGAGCAGCTTGGTGTTGCAATGACTGCAAGAAATATTCAATTATAAACAAAGCTTGCTCTTATGTCTTAGATTGAAGAAATAGGGGAATGGAAATGTAGCTTGTTTTGCTCTTTAATGATTTTCTTTTGCTTCTTAGGTGGCGCCTTTGGTTGGTTTTTTGAAAACTCAACAAACATACTACGGTATTGCACAAAAGCCTTTTTCTGGGATAGCATTCTTCTTAAAACCGAAAAGGCAGAGGTGTCAAGTTACCACTTTCCACGGTCACTGAGGAGAAACAATCAGGTTTCAAAATACCGGTATCTGACAGGAGTTATATGTTAATGAGTTTCCTCCCCATTGGAGATTCTCTCCCCCTTGGAGACTATAAGCTTGCTGAAGGCTCATTTTGAGAAGCATTTATTATTCCCCATTCACCCTCTCAAGCACATACTGCTAGTTAGGCAGAATTATCTACCACTGCAGATATGAATGCTGATCTCCCCCTATTTCTTCAATCTAAGACATAAGAGCCAGCTTTGTGTATAATTGAATATTTCTTGCAGTCATTGCAACACCAAGCTGCTCTGCAAGTTGCTGGAACGGTGCTCGGTTACCTATGCTTGCAATTATATTAGTCTGTTATATATATATATATATATATATATATATATATATATATATATATATATATATATATATATATATATATATACCAGTTTAAAATAGAATTTTAAAATGGAAAAAATTGGAAAAAAAAATAATTCTATTTTAAACTGGTATGTCGCTCCCTACATGGTTGAGCACTTTTAGCGTTCTGAGTGGCTTAACTCTGATTTTATATATATATATATATATATATATATATATATATATATATATATATATATATATATATATATGATATCCTTGGGGCTGGCAGGGGATCGGACGAGGGGATGTTGCAAGTTGGTGGCGATGGTGGAACAGGGGTGCACCCCGATAGATCCCCGCACCGATAGATCCCTAACCCGAACCCTAACCCTATCCCTTTGCGGGATCTACCGATGCGGGGATCTATCGGTGCGGGGATCTATCGGTTCGGTGCAGGGATCTATCGGTGCGGGGATCTATCGGGATGACCCCGTGGAACAGGTCCACACTAATGTCTCCTCACTCATGTAGCTGTCGCCCATGAGCGATGGCTGTGCTCTTAATGTGATATTTGAACCCTCTTCCATTTCATCGGAAGCATCTGCTAGCAATCAACTGGTGCCCATCTTCGGCTGTCTGTCTGTCGCTCTGTCTGTCTGTGTCTCTGTCTGTGTCTCTATGTCTGTCTGTCTGTCTGTCTGTCTGTCTGTCTTCTCTCTCTTTCTCTCTCTCCTCTCCTCTCTCTCTCTCTCTCTCTTCTCTCTCTCTCTCTCTCTCTCCCTCTCTCCCTCTCTCTCTCCCTGTCACTGTCTGCCTCTGTCTGTCTGCCTGTCTGTCTGTCTGTCTGTCTGCTTCTGTCTCTTTCTCTTCTCTCTCTCTCTCTCTCTCTCTCTCTCTCTCTCTCTTCTCTCTCTCTTCTCTTTCTTAATTTGCTTCGACCCATAGAACGCATGAGACATCGGTGACAATCAGGAAACAACATGTATATGCATGAGTGTTAGCGCGCGAGCTGTGTGTGTGTGTGTGTGTGTGTGTGTGTGTGTGTGTGTGTGTGGTGTGTGTGTGTGTGTGTGCGTGTGTGCGTGCGCTTTTGTGTGTGTGTGTGTGCGCGTGTGCGTGTATGTTATGATTTGGGTCGGAGGGATGGGGGCAGGGCGGACGGAGAAGGGGGAAGGGAGGGAGGTAGGGAGGGCGAGCGAATGTTGATGGAAGAAGGGGATGGAAGAACTGGTCCAGATTAATTTTCATTCGCGCATGTTATAGTCACGCGTGAGGGATTGCCACTCTGGTAATGTGATACTTGATCCCTGTGCTGTTCCCTCTGATGCATCTGCTTGCCCTTAACCAGGGCCCATATTGCCCTGTCTGTCTGTCTGTCTGTCTGTCTACCTGTCTGACAGTCAGTCAGTTTGTCCGTCTGCTCCTTGCTGTTCTCTCTGTCTGTCTGTCTGTCTGTCTGTTCCCCCCCCCCTATCTCTCTCTCTCTCTCTCTCTTCTCTCTCTCTCTCTCTCTCTCTGTTTACTTCTCTCTCCCTCTTCTCTTTCTTGTAGTCATGCATGCCGAACTCATGGCCTGTAGGCATCGTGCATACCAAGCTTTTGGCCTGTGGACATTGCGCATACCGAACTCTAGGCCTGTGGACTTTGTGCATACCGAACTCTAGGCCTGTAGACATTGTGCATACCGAACTCTAGGCCTGTAGACATTGCGCATACCGACCTCTAGGCCTGTGGACTTTGTGCATACCGAACTCTAGGCCTGTAGACATTGTGCATACTGAACTCTAGGACTCTATACATTGTGCATACTGGACTCTAGGACTGTATGCATTGTGTATACGGAACTCTACGCCTGTAGACATCGTGCATACCG
>CM031615.1:29908673-29923673 GCA_018398815.1 Conus ventricosus
AAACTCCAAGTACTTGCTTTCCCATCCAGGCTTATTTTGGGGGAATAAATTTCTGCATTCCCCCGTAATTTGGCTCCAACCATATTGTAACAATGTTATTCCTACATTACATGTCCGTTAAGGTTATTTTTTAAAAGTAATGAAAACCTTAAATGAATTTCTTTTTTCCCTGGTTTAAGCAGGGAAAATTAGTAACCCCCTTATTTATCCACCCCGGGGTATTCCCCTTTTGTAATTTGTGCAACATAACACAAAGATTTGTTAACACAAAAAATCCAAAATGGTAAATGTAATTGCATTATGAAAGGGGGAAAAAGGCCCCAAGATAACCGTGGGAGAAAAATTTTTAATGAAAAATATTTTTTTCATACAATTTTCTATTTGAATTAAAAACAAGAGTTTTTTTCAAAAAATTTTTCTTTAAAAAAATTGGGGTTCTATCTTCCCTCTTTTTCTTTCCCCCTTTTTTTTTCTTTTCCTTCTTCCCGTGTAGTGAGTGGGAAAATATTGCGAAACCCGATGTTTATAGGAAATGTTTTAAAGGGGTGTAATTTTTTTTTATGTCCAAGGGGAAAAAAGGGAAATTTTTGTTTTGTTTTCCTTTTTGGTGTCCCCTTTAAAAAAGAAATGCTTTTGCTTTTTTGTATTAAAAATGAATTTTTCGATACATAATTAAAAAATATTTAAAAAATGAATTCGGGACTAAGTTGGTTTGTAAATTTCAAAATGACATTGCCCATAATTGCTAGAATGCCCAAAAAAAGCCTTTAGTAACCATGTAATACCATTGGAATAATTATCCCAATCAATACTGCATTTGTACAAATTGCCAATACAATAATTAAATTCACTGCTGGAATTATTAAAAATGAACAACTCAATAATTAATTTTTTCCCGCATGGAAAATCCCAGTAACTCTCCCCCCATACACCACCCCCTACCATTCCCCCACCCCACTCTCCCCACCCTCCCTTTCCCCCCCCCCCCCCAAACCCCCTCCCCCTAAAAAAAACCCCCAAAACTCCCCCCCATCCCCACTCAACGTTCCCCCCAAAAACCCCCCTACAATTTTCCCCCACTCCCTCTCCCCCTCTCACCCCTCCCTCCTCCTCCTCTCTCTCTCCTCTCTCCCCTCCCTCCTCTCTCGTACAAACAAAAGACCGCCAAGATAAATGAATCACAATCAGACGTCTTTCTCTTTATAAAATCACGAAGAAAAAGGTCAAATCTTAAATAACTTCAGGGTTACAAATCAAATTTTGCCTTAATTAACCCTTTAAAAAAGACCTCATTTCATCAATTCAAAAAAACTAAACCCACCGCCTCACGGTAGTTTAAAACTCAATAATAACAATGGCCAAATTCAAAATGCAAACTTTTCGTTTTTAATCTCTTTTAAAAATTATCACCCCCCCCCCCCCCCCCCCCCCCCCCACAATTTTTAATTTACCCCCAAAAAAACCGGTTTTTACGGAATATGTGTTTGCTGAAAATTTAAAAATAAATGGCGACCAATCGCAAATTTTTAAAATCTCCATATTTTTAAAATACCAAGTCGGCCCCCCCCCCCCCCCCCCACCACTTTATTTCTGGACCTCCTTTAAACTTCTTTCGACCAAACAAATCCCAAATCCCATTGCCCACGTTGTAGCTTTTTTATTATCCTCTCCCCACCCTCCCCCCCCCCCCCCCCCCCACCCAACCCACCCCCCCCCCCCCCCCCCCCCCCCCCCCCCCCCCCCCCCCCCCCCCCCCCCCCTCCCCCCCCCCCCCCCCCCCCCCCCCCCCCCCCCCACACACACACACACACTGCCCACTGCAGCGTTCAAGCATTGCCACGTAAAATCGTTTTGGGGACCTAATGGTACGGGACGTAATGGGTTCCTTTATGGGACGCATCGGAGAATTTTTGGCTTGGGGATTTTTTGGACGCAATGGTGGGACGCAAGGGAGGGGACCAATGGATTGCCCCCAAGGGGAGGGGAATGGGTTTGGGTTAGGGAGAAATTGGACGAAAAAAAGGGACGAAGGGTTTTGGGAAAAAGACTAAGACACAAAAACCCGGAATCCACTAAAACAGGGTAAAATTCCACCAAAAACACACACACACACCCACACACACACCCACACACCAAAAACAAAAATAAAGGCAAGGAAATGCATGGCAGAATTGGATGGAAAAAAACCCCAAAGGTTGGACCACAATTGTGTACCACAGTACCTTGTTCCACAGTCCCGGGGTTTTCGTTGGAAGTTTTTTGTTGAAAAGGGGGTTTTGGTTCACGGAAAAAAAAAAAAGGTTAAAATTTAAAACTAAAATCAAACATCACGTGGCCTTAGCACTACACCAAACACACCACACACACACACCACACACCACACACACACACACACACCACACACACACAACACGGGAACACCAAGACACAAAACCCCCCGGGGCACACACCACACCCCGCCCCAAACACCCAACCAAAAACCAAAATTAAAATTTTCCATAATTAACATCTCCACTCTCTCGTCCCTCCCCTCTCTCTCTCTCTCTCGCTCTTCCTCTCCTCTCTCTCCTCTCTCTCTCTCTCCCCCCCCACCACTCCCTCCCCCCAAAACACACACACACACAACAAATAACACACACACCAACAACAACACACACACACACCAAAAACAACACACACCAACAAACCACACACACACACACACACACACACACACACACACCACACACAAAACACACAACCCCACAACACACCCTAACCCCCTAAAAACCACTCCGGAACGCTAATTTAAATTCGGCCATACAAATGCAAAAACAATTAAACATTTGTGCTCTCTCGCCACACACAAAATGGAGCCTGAATCAGAAGTGTGGGGGGGGGGGGGAAGCATGGGGTGCTGGGGAGGTAGGAAGAGTGGCCCCGTACCATGGATGATGTGAAGGAGACATGGTCCGTGGAAAGTAACTTTAAGGGTGGAGGAACAGGCATAGGTGGGGGAGGGACAGACCTGTTGAACCAGGGAGATGGGGGAAGAGGCGCTCTCGCCTGGGGCGGAACACATAGCGGCGGTAACTTTGGGTTTCTGGGAACGGTGACTGGACCCGGATGCTGTCACTGCTCGTACACACATCTGGCCGGCGTGGTCTTGGAGGATCTTGCAGGAGGGGGGAGGGTGCGGTGGGAAGGAAAGTGTCAATAAACCTAGTGTTGGTGTTATTTCGGTAGGCCTAGTTGAGCGAGAGGCTGGCTGGACGTTCTCGGGGGTCACTCTGTGTACGCACAAGTGAGCTGGATGGTGGTGGGGGGGGCTTCCTGTAGGGGGGAGGGGGGAAAGGCGATAGTGAAGTGCGTAAACCTGACGGGAGGTTTGGGAATTCTGAGAGGGGGAATGGGGGAGGGAGGAGAGGGATCTGGGGGACGTCGTGCGCCCGTTGGTAGCATGAGACGTGTGGCGTGTAGGGTTGGGTAGGGAGGGCCTGTCGTCTAGGGGGGAAGAGGTTTTGTGTCACACGTTCCACTCCTTCCTGCTGGGTTGTGTAGAGTTGTAGTACAACGCCAGTCTCGGGGCACCCTGCTGGGTGGTGAAGGTAGCACAATGGCTGATGAATTTAACCCCATTGCTGAACAGGCCTCCTGAAGGTGGTCGTTTCTGGGGCGAATGATGGTGTTCAGAGGGTGCCGCCCTCTTGCCGGGATAATTGCAGAGGCCTGAAGTTTGGGCCCTTTGGGGGGAAGACTCGGTGGCACTGCACAATGCTCTCGCCACTGCTGCGTTGATATTGCACCAGCTGGCTGTGATGCTAAGAGCTCGCTGCAGTCACCAGCCCCCACATGGAAGGTAGCCTGCATCACGGGGTGGGTTGGTGTCGCTTTGCAAACCACTGTGTCAGAATGGCGACCGTTAGATCGTTGGCACACTCCAACTGAGCGCTGGCCCTAGGGAGGTTAATATATCTCAGGGTGCAGTCACTCAGCAGTATTGTGAGGTCCGTCTATCAATGGAAACCTTTTAAAAAGGATGGGGAGGGACACGTTGAGGAGATAATTTTTCAGGGAGAGGTTTCGCCTGACAAAGGGGAGGTGGTTGGATATGGGAGTCAGAGGATTTGTCACATTGGGGATGGGTTGTCTTGTACTTTGTCACTGTGAGTTGTGTTGGTAGGGCTGAAGGGGGGTGGTGCTCCTTTGTACAGTGTGGCAGTGAGAGAAGTGGGGTGTTTTGTGTCTGGGAGGATGGAGAGATTGCTTTTGTTGGGTGGCAAAAGGAGTTTGAATGTGATTTACATTTAGATTTTTTATTTGGGTTTTTATGCTTTTGCGTGAGGGTGATTTTTCGTTGTCAGATGAAGACATGTGACTGAGTTGTGTCGATAGGGCGTCGATTTCTATTTGAAGGTCTGTCTGGTTTCCTGTAGTGTTGATCTAAGGGCGAGATTTCGTCACGGAGGGACTGAGTGATCCTAAGGAATTCTTCCTGGGCACCAGTCGTCATGACTACAGCTACAGTTTGTGGGGCTGTTGTCAGCGTTGGTGTCAGTCCCTTTCACTGAGCTGTCACAATCGTCTGTGTCGTTTGACGTAGTCACTGTGGTTTTGTTGTCGTTTGTCACACAGGTTTTGCCCCAAGGGGCCATTAGCTTCTAGTGTCTTGTCTGAGTCAGTCAGACAAGAGAGGGGAAAAGAGAGAGAGAGAAGAGAGAGAGAGGGGAGAGAGAGGAGGGGAAGAGAGAGAGAGAGAGAGAAATGTGTGTTTTTGTGTGTGTTTTGGTGTGTGTGTGTGTGTGGTGTGGGGTGTGTTTTTTGCATGAAAAATTAAGGAACGAAAGGGGAAGTGGTAGGTAAGGGGGAATGAAAAAAGAAAACTTCTTTGAAAGAGTCTAACAGTGTACACGATTTATTTTTACAACTTTTGCAAACAAAGAAATTCTATCTATGGATCATGCACAAGAGGGAACAGAAAGAAACAAGGAGAGAACTATAAAAACCCAAACAAAGCAGAAAAAAGACAACAACAAAAATATAAAAATCGAGAAAAAAGGGATCAAAACAAAGAAAGAAACAAACAAACAAAAACAACGAAATAATGAAATAAAGAAAACATCAAAAAGAAAAATACAGAAAAAAACCACTTCAGGGGAGAGAGAGAGATAGAGAGGGGAGAGAGAGAGAGAGGGGAGAGAGAGAGAGAGAGAGGAGAGAGGGAGGGGAGGAGAGAGAGAGAGAGAGAGAGAGAGAGAGCAGCAGCAAAGGTTGGGGCCTTTTTACACGCAGCGGCGGGAAATTTAGCATTACTCATCTTATTTTGGAGTGTTGTTTCACCCATTTTAACCCCCCCCCACCCCCCCCCCACCATCCTTCCACCGAATCTCCCCCAAAAATTTAAAATAACCACCCCCCCACCCCCGATGAAAAGTACAAAGCCGAACGCCGTCTTGCCTGGGGATGTGCCCCCCCCCGATATCATCATATGTTTTACTTGATCCGCAGAACAAAGAAAGCAACCTTCCAGAAAAACTTTTCTCGTTTGTCTTGTACATCGAGGGGAGAGTGAGAGGATGAATGACTTTTGCTCCCTCCTCTCTCTCTCTCTCTCTCTCTCTCTCTCTCCCCCTCTCTCTCTCTCTCTCTCTCTCTCTCTCTTCTCTCTCTCTTTCTGTCCGTCTCTCGTCTCTGTCTGTCTCATTCGTCCCCCGTCTCTCTTTGTCTCTGTCCTCTCTCTCTCCAACCCAAGAGGAGAGAGAGAGGGAGAGAGCGAGAGAGAGAGAGAGAACACCTTTTCAGAATCAACGCAATTTGAAAGAGTGCTCCATCCACATGGGAGCGACATTTGTCGATTAAAATCAAGCTAACCCAAGCTTAAATACATCTAAGATGTTAACGATGTTTAAGCTTGGTTTGCCCGTTTTTAATCTGACAATAATAATTAATATATATATATATATATATTAATATATATATAAAATTTATATTAATAATAATGGTGTGTGGTGTTGTGTGTGTGTGTGTGCTGCGTGCGGCGTGTGTGTGTGTGTGTGTGTGGTGTGTGTGCTTTCTGTGAGCTATCATACCCCGTGTGGGGATAGGAAGGTACGAGGGGCCCTACGGTGGGGGGGGGGGGGGGCTAATGTGTAGCATCCGATAAAAATGCACCCCCTTTAAATTCTTTCCCCGTTGTTCGTAGAAGTTTACTACATTCTTTTGATCATGATCAATAAACGCACAGTCGCTGCAAGCCTGGCGCGTGTGAGCGCACCGAACGCGCGCGCCCACCACCCACACCACACACACACACACCCACACACACCACAACACACACAACACACCACACACCACACACACCCAAAACCCACGCACGCACCCACGCACACCCCACATACACGCGCGCGCCGGTATATGTACAGTGTATTGGTGATGCCCTGATAGGGGCCCATGGAGGTCGACCAGACCAGTCTAACTGTCAAGCCCAAAACTCTTCCCGCAGCATTGCTTTTGCTGCGTGTTGATCGCCATCGGTTATACCAGATCACCTGTGGGTCTAACGTTCCATGACCTAATCAGTCGTTTAAATGTTTTTATCACAATGTAGCGTACCTCCTAACTTCAATCTTCTTTACTGAACTGTTGTGCTCGTGATTTCTTTTCTGTCGTTCTGTGTCTCCCCCGCACCCCCATTTCTTTCTCTGTATTTCACATTTGTTCACTGTTTCTCTGCCGCCCCCCCCCCTCCTCTCTCCCCCTTGGCACAGTCATCTGCTGATTTTTGAAAATTTGTGTTGTGTTGTTGTTGTTGTTGCTAGTTACTACTACAACTATACTAATAATGAATAACTATAAGCGCCTATTCTCCGCTGAGACCAAGCTCAAGCGCTTTACAATCCACACTCGTTCACACAACGGCTGCCTGCTGGTATGCCGATGAAGAGCTCAAGCTGGCGCTTATACATCTTATCCCGTGTCATCCACCAATATCGTCAATATCCTTCACTCAATTTCCTTACTTCCATTCATTCTTTCCATTTCTCAGCAGGGTGCATGCATGTGTAACGGGTCATCCATTCCAAAGGCCAAATGGCTACTTTCCGAAATTAGTGATGGGATTTTACGTGCGTGCAAGATGTTATGCGTGCACTCGGGCCCAGAACCTCGATTAAGTCTCATTCAGGACTAAAGTTGCCAGGATGTTGCCAGTTTTTCTGTGGTACTCTGGCGATACGGGGGTTATGGCGCATGGTTTGCAGTAAGCAATAGCTGCGTATTCTGCAGAGTCTATATGCCATGTGGTCTTTTCTAGTTAGAGTGTGCCGTTTATTTGGTTTTGCTTGTTGTTATTGTGTTATCAATCGGTTGTTGCTGCTATCGTTGCTGCTCCTGTTGTTGTTTTGTGCTTCTGGAGAGGGGCGGGGGGGGAATGGGGAAAATCAAAGGAAATCGTTCAGCCAATTCCCACAAAACAACGGGAACCCAGAACCCCTATTGAAAAAGTTGCGTTCGTCATTTGAACTCTCTCTCCAGGCCATAGTTTTTATCCAACTTATTGGATCCTGTAGCGCCCTGTGGGTTCGGGGTCGTAGCCGGGACTGAACTTTTCAAGCCCACAAATTTTTCCCGCAGCATTGCCGTGCAGATGTCTGTCCCAGGACTGGACCATAGTGTCTCACTCACGTTGATTCCATGTCTGTTTAACGCCCAGTGTGTTTTTTTTAAGTTCGTGAACTGACTAAACGGTTCAGTCCTACTACTTCAGACCGGATTTGGTCTGCATTCATTTGTTTTGTCTTGCTCCGCGAAAAATCTTCTATTAGATGTTAGAGGTTTGTGTGTTGGTGTTGTTGTTGAGTGGGTGTGTGTTTGTTTGTGTGTTTGTTCGTCGTTGAACTGTTGTGGTTTGGGTGTGTGTTGTGTGTGGGTTTTGTGGTTGTGTGTGGTTGTAGTTGTGTTTGTCGTGCGTACACAAAACGTTTAAAGCCATAGAAAAGAAGCAAATTTTACAGGGACAGCATTTGTTAGTGTAGTATACAAAGGGCCAGAATTTTAGGTCCAATGTTAATGAAGATTTTGTGCCCAAAGATGGAAAAGCGTGCATACACATGTGCTCGTCGTTGTTATGTTCTGTTTACTCTATGTACTTCTTTGGAACTGCTGAAATTGTTAATGTAATGAATCGTAGATATGGTCTTTTTTTCTTCAAGAGTGTGTGGTTTAACAATAAAAAAAAGGTTATGAAAATTAATTTTGAAAATCGTTCAATATACTCTGCTTCAAAGATGGCCAGTTACCCTGTTCATTAAACAGTCCGTTATCGTCGTGTGTGTGTGTGTGTGTGTGTGTGTGTGTGTGTGTGTGTGGTGTGTGTGTGTGTGGTGTGTGTGTGTGTGTGTTCCCGTCGTCCTTTCATGCACACCCCAACCATTACAACCCCAACGCTCCCTTTTTGCTCTCTCTCTCTCTCTCTCTCTCTCTCTCTCCTCTCTCTCTCTCTCTCTCTCTCTCTCTCCTCTCCTCTCTGTCTCTCTCTCTCTTTCTCTCTCTTTCTTTCTTTCTCTCTGTCACACACACACACACACACACACACACACACACACACACACACACACACACACACACACACACACACACACCCACACACACACACACACACACACACGCACGCACGCGCGCGCGCGCGCACTCTCCTCTCTCTCTCTCTCTCTCCTCTCTCTCTCTCTCTCTCACACACACACACACACACACACACACACACACACACACACACACACACACACACACACACACACACACACTCAAAGACAGAACGCGCTTTACACATTAGATATCTGACAGGACTACGGAAAAGACCTCAGCTTCCTCGCCAAACTCAAGCTCTGTGGCACTCTTAGTCACCTTTCGTTCCTTGTATGGATGTGAGACCTCAATTCAGACAACCGACTTCACGGAGAGAAAAAAAAAAACAGAGCAAAGAAAAGATTACGTATTCAACAGCCAGTGCGTCCTCCTGATCTCATGGACAGAGCGCAAGCCCGTCGTTTCACCTTTGCTAGCTCCCAAAGTAGAAAACCTTGCCGAGATTTTAGGAGCCACTCCTTGACAGTGCAGAGTTTTAAAAAAAAAAAGGGGGGGGGGGGAATGCTGTTTGGCCACAACTTCATGTCTCCAAGACCGATACACAAAGTACAGTGAAGAAGGCAGAAGAAAGAGAGGAAGGAGGAGAGAAGAGTTGTCCCGACAACGTCTAGGAGTTGGTGGACATTCAGGGCATCCCTCCACAAACCACCTCCGTTATTCCAAGGCTAAGCTAAGATGGCGACGGCTGTCAGCGTTAAGTGTCACGCATGTCCCTTCCCCCCTCCCTCCCCACCCCACCCCATCCTCCCCGCCCATTCCCTGTGACTCCCTCTCCCCCTTTACATCCTCATCCCTCCCTTCTGTACGTTCTTAAAGACTCAGGATGGAGCTGGTGTGCACTAAACTTGCTTCCTTTAATATTCAACTCCGGTCTAAATCGATGTTGGTACACCTTACGGGACGGACTTTCTCCACAACAGAGGACGCTGGAGTTCGGGGTCTGGACACTACTGGCCCCTGTCCGACAGACTGGGAGAGGGTTCAGAGGTTGTTTCCTGCGGATGACACGTGCAGGGGCAGATCAGTCTGTTCGAAGGAGGGAAGGGTGGTGTCGGCAGTGTCTTGATGTTTCTTCTTCTTCTTCTTCTCTTCTCTTCTTCTTCTTCTTCTCCTCCTCCTCCTCCTCCTCCTCCTCCTCCTCCTCCTCCTCCTCCTCCTCCTCCTTCTTCTTCTTCTCTTCTTCTTCTTCTTCTTCTTTCTTCTTCTCTTCTTCTTCTTCTTCTTCTCTTCTTCTCTTCTTCTTCTTCTTCTTCTTCTTCTTCTTCTTCTTCTCTCCCTCCTCCTCCTCCTCCTCCTCCTACCTCCTCCTCCCTCCTCCTCCTCCTCCTCCTCCGTAACTCCATGAAAAGTAAATGAGGTGAAACACTGAAGAACTGTTCACCAGATTCCTCCAGCTCTTTGAGCTGTGCCAAGGACGGGGTCTGTGCAATGTTATTTGCCTGATCACTCTGCAACGTTGTCAGTCCCTCGGTTTATTCTCTATGTTCCTTTCAGTAGATCTTGTTACATGCCCATACCGAAGTACTGGTAGTAGTAGTAGGAGGAGGAGGAGGAGGAGGAGGAGAAGGAAGAAGAAGAGGAGAGAACGAGGAGGAGGAGGAGGAGGACGAGAACGAGGAGGAGGAGGAGTTGTAGATGTTGCTGTAGTTGTATGTTCTTGGATGATGATGATGATGATGATGATGAATGAGATGATGAGAGATGATGATGATGACGATGATGAAGATCTTCAAATGGCCCACTGTGCTGCGTGTTAGATTGGCGCGCTTGTTCAGTGATGAAATGATCAGGGTATCTAATGTTAAATCGCATGCGGTAACACCTCTTGATGTATATGGGCGAATAAAAGTAGTCCGAGTCACATTGAGGGTGGTGGTGAAAACGAAACCCGTGTAAAAAGTTATTTATCTATCTGTCTGTCTGTCTATCTGTCTGTCTGTGTATCTGTCTATCGATCAATCGATCGATCGTTCGATCGATCGATCGATCGATCGATCGATCTGTCTGTCTGTCTGTCTGTCTGTGTATCTGTGTGCGTGTGCGTGTGTGTGGTGTGTGTGTGTGTGTGGTGTGTGTGTGTGTGTGTGTGTGTGTGTGTGTGTGTGTGTGTTTGTTTATGTGTGGGTGTGAGTGTCTGTCTGTCTGTCTGTTTCTCCCTCTGTGTCTCTGTCTGTCTGTCTCTTTCTCTTTCTCTCTCTGAAATGGTATGTCTGTGTGTCTCTCTCTTTCTCTCGTATGTCCCACTGTTATTGAAATACGTGACTCTGGTATTTTGTTAAAAATCCGTGGTAAGAATAAGGTAAAACGAATGATTGTTGCAAGGGAAATTGTTAACCGTCATACAGTACAGATTTATAAGAGGATTTCATGGAGAAAAAACACACTCTTGTGTTCATGATTATCTTCATCAGTTAAAGAAGATAGTTAAAAGTCCATCTTTCGCATCCACAGTTTACTTCTAACCCCGAGGAAGTCCATTGGGAAAAGTGTACGTTTCCTTCTGATGCAAGGATTGAATTTAAGCCACTGAAAAAACCTAGAGAACGATGCAGTGTCCACTACGCCAAGCATGCCAGGCCCTGTCGTGGAAGGCTGGGAGAGAGAGAGACTTCAGACTTCAGACTTCAGATTTATATTCAGTAAAGCCATTGGCCCATTGGAAGGGAAATTAGCACAATCATTCACTTTTAAATTTAAGAAACAAATGATCTATTAGAAAACAACAACAACAATACAGCAAGATTATCTAAGACGTCATTATTTCTCTGATCTTAAACGCCGTAAACAGAAACATACCTAAATTCCTATCAACCTGATAACTGTTAGAGCTAAGTAGTAACTGTAAACGAAACATACATGGGCGCCTATGATATTTCTGTGCGATATTTCTTTGACGAATATCTTCTAAAGCTGGACAAAGGAACATAAAGTGTATTTCATTTTCCTCACCTTGCATACACAATGGACATACCAAGTCATTTTGTCTATGTTGTCAGCATCTTAAGTAATAAGTCCTTATATCAGAAACACCAACTCTGAATTTAGCAATTGATCTTTCCAGATGCATATCCAAATCAAATTTCAAATAAGGCTGAGTACAAAGAAAACTATAACAATTTCTGTACAAATAATAGCGTCCACTACTTTGTATATGGTCGTCCCACATTTGCCATCTGCAATCAAGAGAGAGAGGGGAGAGAGAGAGGGGGAGAAGAAGAAGAAGAAGAAGAAGAAGAAGAAGAAGAAGAAGAAGAAGAAGAAGAAGGAGAGAGAAGAGAGAGAAGAGAGAGAGAGAGAGAGAGAGAGAGAGAGAGAGAGAGAGGAAGAAGAAGAAGAAGAGGGGGGGGGGGAAAGAGAGAGAGAGAGAGAGAAAAAAGAGAGAGAAGGAGAGAGAGAGAGAGAGAGAGAGAGAGAGAGAGAGAGAGAGACGCTGAAGGTGGAGTGGTCCTGAGCCCTACGCTCAACTCTGGATTCCTTCTCATCCATGTCTTGTCTGACCTGGCGATCTTTCCTCGCGGCCAAGTTGTTTTCAGGCCGTCCAGGAGCAAGCAATCATGGTTCCCTTGAGGCGATCCCCTCCACCCACCACCCACCACCTCCCCCTACAATCCTCCATGCCCTTCCTGCTCTCATTCGGCACCAGATCTTCCCTCCGTTCCCCTCACCCTCTCTACCCCCAAAATCGATAGTGTTGCTTTTCCCTCCAAATCGATAGTGTTGCTTCTCGCATATGAATGAAACAGTTGAGATATTTACATGACATAGGCTCGTAACTCCCAATCATAATATTTGCACACAGCGTTTATATGGACGCAATGACATGGACGCAATGACATGGGCGCAAGTCGATCACCAGGTCTTTCACCTCTCCCAGAATTCTGTGTAGAGTCCTCGGGGGCGCCACACTGGAGACCTATTCACCAGATTCCCCTAGCTCTTGTCGGCTGTGTGCCAGGTGCTACATTCTATCTCGCAGCGGCTCACTCAGATATTGCCAGGGACAGTCTCACTCAGCACGACTGCCAACACATTCATCGGCTATTTTGCTGCCCTCCCCCCCCCCCCCCCCCACCGCCCCCTCTTAACGCATTGTAGTTTTGGCGGCATCGCAATAGTGCTAGACAAGCCTACCTCCTCTTCTTCCTGCCCCCTCTTCTGAGACTGCTGTTTCTGTGCATTTTTTTCGTCATTGGTGGGTGTGGTCATCAAGTTTCAATGTGATTCGGACTCTACATGAAGTAGTAAGCCTTGATAGGGAAATCCAGAACTGGAGCAAAAAGCGAAAAAAAAAGAAAAAAAGAAGAAGAAAAAAACACACGCTCATCTGACTTCCTCTGTCTCCAGTTTTCTAATGACACGTAACAATCGGCCTTTCACTTTCTTCCCGAGAGAACTAATCAAAGGCCTCAACAGCGACAATATTTCAAGTGAAAAGCAAAAAACAAACGCGAAACTGATGATATTATTTAATCTTCAGTGACAGTTTCAATTTCCCCAGTTTCATCATGATTGTCATCAACATCGAATTCGATCATTTCTATTTCCCATTTTCAAAATTCGTTTCATCAGAGCTCATTTTGATACCGATTTTCTTTGTGTAGTTGAAAAGCGAAAATATCATTTTCATTAAGAAATGAATAATTATACAATTTGCATTTCTTTGGCGTTTGTAGAATGACTCATGCATCAAAAAAAAAGAAAGAAAAAAAAAAGAAGAACAAAATGAACAGGCGGGGATGGATGGAAGGTTAGGAACGGGGGGGGGGGGGGGGGGGGAGCTGTGTTTTAGATTGAAACGGGAGAGAAAGGATGGGGGATCCTGTTCATTCTCTTGATACCGCCTCCCCCCCTCCCCCCCCCCCCCCCCCCCCTCGTCCTACAGCTTTTTTACCTCACGCTGGAAGCAATTATTCAGATATCCGGAGGTGATTTGGGTCCGCTCAGGTCGATGGTGCTGTTCCACAAAGATGAATTGTCTGTTGGGATATTTACTGAACCGGCCGCCATCGGTTGAAAACGCCAGTCACCTTTGCGCACAATACCTAACGCTTCAATGGATACAATTCCATCGCCTGCATCTGGATTCCACAAAGGCCCAGTTCACAGTCAGGCGTTCAGAGTTCGAATCCTAATGACGCATGAAATAACCATCGACAACACGCCGTCTACGCTTGCATGGGCGTTGAAAGAATCGTCGAGTAGGAAAAGGCAATATTCTTCCGTCGCGGAAAGCAACCAAACAAGAGACGGTGTTAATGGAACTGGGCAAAACAAACACTTCGGTCGAAAAGATGAGACTATGAAGTCCAGAAGCATTGAAAGTGTCCCTGGGCGTTCGTGAATTGATTTGACGACCTCGTGGCCAGATGAGTGCAGTTTTTCGTTGCGGAGATTCGTTTACGCATCTGTCTGTTTTGTAAGATATGTATTAGTACGAAACCGCAAGCCGTGACTTGACCATGGTGTGATGGCAGTTCGTCACGTTTAGTCCGTCACTGACTTTGACTTTGTTCTCGCTTTCATTTTTGAACAAACCCGTTGAGGATGTTTTATAGGCATGATCATGATGCTACTGTGTTTTACAAAGTAAAAAAAAAAAAAAGAATAGAGCAAAAAGTCTTGAGCCGCTTGCGATACTGACTGACGATGAGAGGCAAAACAACAAGAGTTATCTTTTCTTGTTCAAAACTGCTGAACATGTTTCCGGCATGGGGCCAAGAAAGAGCTGGAACTGCTCTTTCTTTGCCACCTGTAGTAGCCGAAACAGTCGAACGGTGTGTTTGGCTGCAGGGTTCTGGTGGCACCATTAGAACAATAGACATCCGCCCCCTCCTCCTGCTCTCTTGGAATGATTGACCCTGTCTCCCTCTTCTCCTTCGGTGGGTATGGACCTGTAACCTAAATGTACCTCTAACCCAGTCCAGATACCAAGCGAGGACTGAGAAATTTAGAACAGGGGCTAAAACCACGTAATCATCGCCCGTCGGGCATTCCTACATGTCTCCCACCTCCCATCCCTCACTCTCTCTGTCTGTCTGTCTGTCTGTCTGTCTGTCTGGCTGGCTGGCTGTCTGTCTGTCTGTCTGTCTGTCTGTCTGTCTGTCTTTCTTTCTCTCTCTCTCTCCCCTCTCTCTCTGTCTCTGTCTCTGTCTCTCTCTCTCTCTCTCTCTCTCTCTCTCTCTCTCTCTCTCTCTCTCTCTCTCTCTCTCTCTCTGGATCTTTAACCAGAGATATAAATGCGTGAGAAAGGGGGTGTGGAGTGGATGCAAAACAGGGTGGGAAGCAGGGGAGGGAGTGAGGGAGGGAGGGGGGTTGAGGCTGATAGGAATTTTGTTTCTGCCTTTGATTCAACCCATTTTCATATCTACCCCAGTCTGG
>CM031615.1:29928673-29933673 GCA_018398815.1 Conus ventricosus
CCTTAGAAAAACGGGAGAAAAAAGGGGAAAGGGGCGGCCCGACAGAGGGCGGGGCCCCCCAAAAACCACCACCCCAACAATTTTCCCCCCCAAAAAAACAAACAAAATCTTTTTTTTTTTTTTCAATTTTAAAAACTTTTGCAAACTTTTTTGAAAAAACACCTCAAAAAACTTTAAAAAAACGGAAACCGGGGGAAATGTTTCTTTTTTGTTGACCACCCAAAAAATTTTTTTCCCCCCCGGGGTTCAAACTGCTTTTTGGGTTTTTTTCCCTCACCACCTTTCCCTTTACACAAAACCCGGGGCCCGGGCCCGGACACAACAAGGTGGGGGAATGGTTTTTTTTTAAAAAAGAAGGGTTGTTTTTTTTAAAAAAAAAAAAAGGAATACCTTTTTTGGCTTCTAAAGTTTGTTTTTCAAAAAAAAAAGATTAGCATTTTAAAAAGGGTTTTTTTTTGATTTGGGGGCCCATTTAAAAGGCCGCACCACTCCCACCTCCCCTCTCTCTCTCTCTCTCTCTCTCTCTCTCCTCTCTCTCTCTCTCTCTCTCTGTCTCTCTCTTCCTTCCCTTTCTCCCATTATTATTCTGTCCGTCGATTCATGCACTAATTCTGTTTTTGGTTAGAAATCAATATGTTGTAGGTTGTCGTTTTTCAAGACATAGAGGGATCCAGAATTTTTCAGATTAGATGAGCGCACGCGACGATTCAACATGTTTGTCTGCACGTTTCGTTTTACTTTAAACCAAAGAACAGAAAAATCTGAAAGGAAGATAATTAAAAGTGAATTATCAAATTTTATTAGCCTTTTAGCAAAGACTAAGAAAGAAAAGACCACGCTGTTCGAAATTACAACGTTAAAAACAAAAACGCAAAAGGCTTTTCAAAGTGTGTTGTGCTGTTTTTGGCTGAACTTTAAAACTTTTTAAAAGTTCTCATCTCTCTCTTTCTCTCTCTCTGCTTGTCTGCTACCTGTCTGCCTGTATGTCTCTCTCTCTCTCTCTCTCTCTCTCTCTCTCTCTCTCTCTCTCTCCTCACACACACACACACGCGCGCACGCACACACGCACGCACATTCATACACACGCTCGTACGCATATATGATTAGATAAAAAAATGATTGATGGATTTTCGTGACTCATATAGGCACGGCAATATTCCCCTCTCTCTCTCTCTCTCTGCTACCTGTCTGTCTGACTCACACACACACACACACACACACACATCATATACACGCTCATACGCATATATGATTAGATAAGAAAAAGATTTATTGATGGATTTTCGTGACTCATATAGTAGGCACGGCAATATTCCTCCAGTTCAAGCACAGCAGAACGAGAAAAGAAAAGTAGGATGGTATACTAGGAGACGGAGAAATCAAGAGAGAGAGAGAGAGATTGAGAAGAAGAACAAGAACAACAACAAGAAACAACTGACGAGGAAGGAGGAATCGGTGAAGGAGAATTAGGAGAGTATAAAGAAGATGAAGAAGACAACAAAAAAAAACACAAGCATCTCTCTCTCTCCATACATATATATATATAAACACACATACACGTGTGTGTGTGTGTGTGTGTATATATATATATATGTGTGTGTATATATATATATATCTGTACAATTAAGTAATGGGGGAAAACAAGTGCAGGTTAACAATTATTCCGTCGTTATAGTAATGACTTGGCAAAGATTTGAACTTCCCAAAAAAAAAATTGAAGATGAAGAAAATGGGGGGAATATATTATAAATATGAGAAACCCTTCATTAGCTGTCTGAGGGAACCATCGTAATCCCTCTCAAAGGCACATTTATTTGTATTGCCTGCTCTTAGACCTTTTGTCCGCTGGATGAGTCATCAAGGAGACACGGCTGACTATGTCTGTGCTCTTGGTGTCAAATAGACACACCACAGTCCATAATTCTGTGGTGTTCTCATCACCAAGGGTTCAAAAAAGGATGCAACAGTACCCTCAAAGCAGCCAGCGAAGGGTAGTAAATGGAACAAAACAAAAGTGTGGAGAAGAAAAAAGTTGCTGAAAAATTAAAAGCATTATTCAAACAGTATAAAATGTAGGGGACAATCTTTGAGCCTATGCTTGAGGATCCATTCAAGGATGCAAGGGAGATCAAAAGATACGGAACAGTCTGAGTGGGCAGCTCTGCTGTTCAATAACCCAAGCATTGTGAGTGGCTAAGAATTGTGTAGAACAACCTTTACTTGGATCTCCTAAGAGATGCAATCTCCCACTGATTGACCAAACAATATAATGCTGAACAATTAAGTAGTGGGGGAAAACAAGTGCAGGTTAACAATTCTTCCGTCGTTATAGTATTGACTTGGCAAAGATTTGAACTTAAAAAAAAAAGAAATTGAAGATGAATAAAATGGGGGGAATATATTATAAATATGAGAAACCCATTTCACTAATATATATATTATATAGATGTGTGTGTGTGTGTGTGTGTGTGTGTGTGTGTGTGTGTGTGTGTGTGTGTGTGTGTGTGTGTGTGCGGGCGCGCGCGCGCACGGTGGCGCGAGCGCGCACACGGTTGCGCGTGGTCATATCCATCTATTTATCCGTCCTCTCTCTTCTCTCTCTCTCTCTCTCTCTCTCTCTCTCTCTCTCTCTCTCTCATCCATCCATCCATCCATCATCATCCTCCATGTCTGTCTGTCTGTCGGTTTCTGAGTCTGTGTCTCTGTGTGCGTATAAAGGAGAAGAAAGAGAATAGTAGCCCAAGGCACTGGAATGAACTGTGCAGAATCGTCCTCCGTCCCTTCAGGCCTCCTTCCTTCATCGTGTATGCATGGGCCTCCCCATAGCACCCCCACCACTGTTCGACAGCTGCGAAGAGAGCCTCCTTCCTCATCCTCCATCGCTGCGTCATGGTCGGTTGGCCCATCGAAGGCTCTCGATGCAGATCCCCGTTTTTCTTCTAGATCTCTGTCGTATGAATAATTATGATGGGAAACTGCTCACACACTCACTTTCCCGCTCCCAGTCCCCCCACTCTCTTTCCTGCCCCCCCCCCCCCCCCTCACCGTCCCGCTCCACCCTGACCCCCCCCCCCCCTCCCTCCCCCACTCTGCTTCTGTTCCTCTCGCTCTGTCTTTCTCCCGTTTCTTTATCTCTGTCCCGGCCTGCCTCTCTGTGTGTTCGCCGTGAGTTGTGTGTGTGTGTTGTGTGTGTGTGTGTGTGTGTGTGCGTTACACACAACCTCCACAATCAATCACAACAACAAGCACATCAACATCACATCGCATGAATCATATAGCTAATATATAGTATGTGTGCTGGTGTGTGTGTGTGGAATGTGGGTGTTCAATATATAAACAAAGCTTGCTCTAGTCTTAATTGAAGAATAGGGGAGAAGCTTCATATCTGCAGGGGAGTCATCAGCCAATAACATATGGGCTGAATGGGTGAATGGGGAAAATAATAAATGCTCTCAATGGCTTCAGCAGCATATAGTCTCCAGAGGAATCTCCAATGGGGGGAACACTACTAACTCTGTCATACCGATATTTCGAAACCTGATTGTTTCTCCTCAGTGACCGCGGAAAGTGGTAATTTGACTCCTCTGCCTTTTCGGTTTTAAGAAGAATACTATCCCAGAAAAAGCTGGTGTGCAATACCGTAGTATGTTTGTTGAGTTTTCAAAAAAACAACTATATTTACTACTTTTCACAAGAAAATGTAGCTTGCTTTGCTCTTTCACGATTTCTTTTGCTTCTTAGGTGGCACCTTTGGTTGCTTTTTTGAAAACTCAACAAACATACTACGGTATTGCACACCAGCTTTTTCTGGGATAGCATTCTTCTTAAAACCGAAAAGGCAGAGGAGTCAAATTACCTCTTTCCGCGGTCACTGAGGAGAAACAATCAGGTTTCGAAATATCGGTATCTGACCAGGAGTTATATGTTAGTGGGTTTCATCCCCATTGGAGACTGTCTCCCTCTTGGAGAGTATAAGCTTGCTGAAGGCTCATTTTGTGAAGCATTTATTTTATTTTTCCCCATTCACCCACTCAAGCACATACTGTTAGTTAGGCAGAATTATTTACCACTGCATATATGAATGCTTATCTCCCCCTATTTCTTCAATCTAAGACATAAGAGCAAGCTTTGTTTATAATTGAATATTTCTTGCAGTCATTGCAACACCAAGCTGCTCTGTAAGTTGCTGGAATGGTGCTCGGTACTTATCCTTGGAATTTATTAGTTCATTGTATTTTAGTCCCTTGCGGATTCATTTCAAGAACTGGCCCTCAGCACTTGTGTCTTAAGAGGTTATCTTTTTATATTTTCTACTTTTCACAAGAAAATGTAGCTTGTTTTGCTCTTTCATGATTTTCTTTTGCTTCTTAGGTGGCACCTTTGGTTGCTTTTTGAAAACTCTACAAACATACTACGGTATTGCACACCAGCTTTTTCTGGATAGCATTCTTCTTAAAACCGAAAGGGCAGAGGAGTCAAATTACCACTTTCCGCGGTCACTGAGGAGAAGCAATCAGGTTTCGAAATATCGGTATCTGACCAGGAGTTATATGTTAGTGGGTTTCCTTCCCATTGGAGACTGTCTCCTCTTGGAGACTATAAGCTTGCTGAAGGCTCATTTTGAGAAGCATTTATTTTATTTTTCCCCATTCACCCATCAAGCCCATACTGTTAGTTAGGCAGAATTATCTGCCACTGCAGATATGAATGCTTGTTTCCCCCTATTTCTTCAATCTAAGACATAAGAGCAAGCTTTGTTTATAATTGAATATTTCTTGCAGTCATTGCAACACCAAGCTGCTCTGTAAGTTGCTGGAATGTGCTCTGTACTTATCCTTGGAAGTTATAAGTTCATTTTTATATATATGTATGCATATATGTGTGTGTGTTGTGTAATGGAGAGAGAGAGAGAGAGTGTTTGTGTGTGCCCACGCCTGTGTGTGTGTGTAAAATATGTCTCTGGAAGTGCTATCTAAAGAGTGAGACTGCCTGGTTTGGAC
>CM031615.1:29941173-29955049 GCA_018398815.1 Conus ventricosus
TTTTTTTCCAGGTGAAATCGCTGTCTTATTTAAATTTAGATTCTGACTACGCATGTGACATCCACCATTCGTTCTGGTTCATCTAAAGGTTCTCGCCCAATTCTATGCCTTGATCTTCTATTGCAAAAAAAGCACATCGTGAGTCAAAGATCAACCTTCCAATACTAAGAGAAATGATGGCATTGTATTCAGCGTACATATACCGACGAATAGGTCATTTGAAATGACGTCCCACGTCAAAGATGTGAGATGTAGATAAAACCAAAATGACGAACACCAGGATAGAGTCTTTGATAATGTTAAGGCCCTGTCCCAGTGAGGAGAGGAAAAACTGCGAATGAATTGAGGATAGAAAGTTGAATCATCCGCAATCATCCGTAGTGAAAGTTGTAAAAATCTGCAAAATATTACGTGAGAATTACGAATACATGAATAATGTATAGAGAATGTATGACGAATAAAAGCGGAAACATAACGTATGATTGCGGATGTGATTTCGGATGAGGAAAAAAATTGTCAAAACAGACGAATGTATTGCAAATATTGAGGAATCATACCGGAAATTGACGGATGTATAACGAATATATTGAGGATAAGTTGCGGACGCATTGCGAACATTACGGAAGTATCGCGTACGTTTAGCGATTACATTGCGCACCTGTTGCGGAAACCACGGAAGTTTTGCACACGCGCCGCGTCTGAGTTGCGACCTATAAGAGACGTGCTCTCGTTTTTTCGTTATTCTGTCCACAACCACTGAAGCGAGCATGTCAAGCCCACGTTCGAAGTCACAGAAGCAGGGGAGGAGAAAGCAGAAGGCTGCTGGTGATGCCAGGTGGGCATCTCCATCTCCAAGTTCTACACCTACAGTGCTGTCAAGGGATGCATCAAGGTCTCGTACTCCAACCCCAGCACCTGATCCTAAGCCTGTGGAGCCTGAGCCTGAAGAAGAAATGATAGGTGGACCAAGTCATGCCAAGAAGGGGAAGGCCAAGTCCAAGCCTGTGGATAGGAGGCCTAGGAATAATTTTTCTCTCTTACACCACAACAGGAGGATTCAGTCTTTGAGTGGCTTCCGGAAAATGAGCTGCTGTGGAGGAGGGGTCATCGTCATTTCAAGGACACCCAAAGAAAGAAGGCACTATGGGAGGCAAAGGGACAGGAGCTGGAGGTGACCAGTGATCTGTTTGCAGGGCTGGTGGCGAGGGATGCATACTTGGTATGTGAAACTGCACAAGCTGAAGTCGGGCCAGGCAGCAAAGAAACTCACGGACCGGGAAAAGTACGTCATCGAGAAATGTGCATTCTACGAGGGTGAACTCCGCCACCGGACGTCTGCCCTCATGAAGCCTGTAAGTACAATTTGGTATTATTATTTTTCACTAATAATTTCTTTTTCAGCTATTTAACATATTTCAAATCATATTTTTTTCTTTCAGCTTTTCTTTTCATACATTTTAATTAATTTTACAGCTATAACTTTCAGTACATAATTAATAGTCTTTCCTTTTATCAAGTTTAATCTTATTTAAAACTAAAACACTTTCATAAATAATATTAAAATTGTTTAAAATTCTTACTTTTATTAAAACTTACATTTTTTAGATAATCTTAATGAAATTACCGTTAAACAAGTTTATATAATTTTCTTCTGTTATAATTTTTGTTTTAATTGTGACATTTATTTAAACAGAAATACAACTAAATTTTCTTTTCCTTTTTATGTTTACAGATGTCCTTGGAGGTGGACCCTCATGTTGTTGAAGTTGCTTCCGAGGCGGGGTCAGAAGTTGGTGCCGTCCAACATGAGCAAGAAGATGTGGAGGCTGAGGGGCTGCTGTCACAAATAGAGATGTCAGCTGCACAGGCATCCACATCTAAAAGTCGTCCCTCAAAAAAGAGGCGCCAGGATGCTGAGGAAGAGGACTTCCTGAGGAGATCCGGGACAGCATGCAGGCCAACACACAGCTACTGTCTCAGCTTGTTGGTGACAAGTGTACTTCACCAAGGAGAGCCCTTCATCAATTATGTTGCAGACGCCCTGAGAAATCTTCCAGGGCAGCAGTACCAGACCATGATGAGGAAGATCACCTCCCTGCTTCAGAATCTTCACACCTCAGCAGAAGCCTACTCGCCTATAGATCTCAGCAGCCTCCAGCCACCAGCCCCAAGGCCCAAGCGTACCGAGTTGGCACCTGCCCGTACATTGTACCAGCAGTACACCCAGTACCAGCAGCCACCGCGACCGTCATATTCCCAGTATCAGCCAATTCCATCTCAGTACCAGCCAGCACAGCCAAGTCCCAATAGTGCTACTGGGCAGCCAGTGCGTCCAATTGAAACTTTATCCCGAGTCTTGGAGTACACACATGATGTATTGGATACCTCTCTTAACTTATCATTCAGTGGTTTGAGCGATGACAGTTTGCCTTCAATAAGGTCCCTCAACACACCTGTAGCTCCGGTGCCCTCTACTTCAGTTTCAACTCCACAGGACTGTCATGAATTGTGAAAACATTTTGTGGCAGCTGCAGCAGTTTCTTATTTGTATAATTGTGAACTTTATTGTGGTGCTACTGCACATTAATCTCAGTATATTTGTGGACTATTGTGTGCCTGCTACTGCACATAAATTCCATAAATTTTTTGAACATTTATGAACTGTTTGGTGAACTTGACATTTACTACATCGTTTGTTCAAAATTTGCTTGATAATATGTCAAAGATTGACATAATAAATTACTGTTTGTTTAAAGAAATTAAAGTATATTTATGTATGATTTGTTAACCCCTTTTAAAGTTGAAATAAAAATATAATAAAAGACCAAAAACATTTAGATGTGGAAATTCTATCATCTCTGTGGGTGTGTGTTTGTGTGTATCTTCACACACACGCACGCACGCGAGCACACATACACACACACACACACACACACACACCACACACACACACACACACACACAACACACAATACACACACACACCACACACACACACACACACACACACACACACACACACACACACACACACACACACACACACACCGCACAATAGCGGCCCCGTGCAATAGCGGGCCGATCCCATCCATTTTATTTTACATAGGGTAACTGTTTCTTTATTTATTTTTTGTTTGACATCCCCATTTTTAAATTTTTTTAAAGGGATTTGGAGGGGGTTGATTTCCCCATCTTTTTTTTTTCTCTCGACTTGGTTTTCTTTTATTTTCCAACATACATTTATACCAATACAAATTTAAATTTTATTTATAGTTGGACAACTTTACATTTCACATAAAAAAAACCAAAGCATCAAATACAAATGAATATTGACAATTATTTCAGACATAAAGTGTTTTCATGTCCCAGTGTTAGATTTTACACAAAGTCTATCATTCTGTTCTGCCAGAGTACATTTCCAGCGGGTGTGTTGCACCAATGTTTGATGAGGTTCCGCTGCATCTTGCCTTCTTTGGATGCTCTGTTGGGTGCATGCACTTGCACAGTATCTTCTAGGTTTAGTCCCCTTCTCCATTCTCCTGGCTCCATTTGTCCATTTTGCAGTTGTCTGTCCAAAAGCCTGTTCTGCAGGGCTGGATACCGGCTGCGCATCAGGTTGTGGAGCAGAATACATGCCTTGACAATAAGCCTCACTGTTTCAGCATGGTGCTGCATTGTGGTCAACAATACCTGGAATCTATTTACCATTATACCAAAGGCATTTTCCACCACTCTTCTTGCCCTTGACAATCTGTAATTGTAGATTCGCTCTTCCCTTGTCAGGTTTCTTGCGCTGTATGGCTTCATCAGGAATGTTCTCAGGGAGAAAGCATCATCACCCACAATGAAGTAGGGAACATCTTGTATGTCATTTGGCAAGGGATCTGGACGTGGCCAACCCATGATGGTGTCGTTTTCTAGACCATGCTTCAAGTCACTGTGGTTGTAGATTTGGGCATCTGATGCAGCGCCATTTCCTGATACGTCAGCCAAAGGAACTTGTAGTCGGAACTGACCATGCCAAACAGTATGATGCTGAAAAAACCCTGGTAATTAAAGTATTCTGATCCTGTGTTGGGTGGAGCTTTGCAAGCCACATGCTTGCCGTCAATGGCACCAATTGTGTGAGGGAAGTTCCACCTTTGCAGCCAGTCATCAGCTATTTGCCGCCATTCTTCTTCAGTGGTGGGGCAAGTCATCTGCTCATCAAGGTACTCCTCCACTATGGCTTCACATACTTCTCTGACAACTTTGCTGATGGTGTTGTGTGGCAGCCTCCAAGCATACTGCATGTCGGTGTATTTTGTACCAGAGGCAAGGTGACGCAGGGTAATTGCCACTTGAGACCAGGCTCCAAGTTTGGTCTGAAATTTAGTTTTGGCTTGGTCAATCTTGGAGTGAGCCTTGTCACAATTTCATCAAACATGACTGGGGGCATCCTCATGAAGTGTTGGAAGGCACGTGGATCTTCATTCCTCAGCTCCACCATCAATCTGTTGTAGATACCCAGTTCTGGCCTTCTGGCGATCCATGGCCTTACCCATACAGTTCTTTCTCTTCTTCTTCTCCTTCTTCTTCTCTGGAGCAACTGCTGCACTTGGAATAGTTGATTGTTATGTTCTTGGATGGCTGCTATAATCACATTTCGTCTTTGGCGATCCATTGGTAGATGTGCACCTCTCAACAGCTGGACTGGAAATGAAGAAATGCAGAATTTTCATACATTTATATAGTGCTTTTGATGTCCGTTTTATGTTTGTAATGCTTTCGCTCCTTTCTCGCACTTTGATCGCAAGTCAAACGCAAAGCACACGTTATATATGCGTTTTATTCGTAGCCATTCTGTATGCATTCGCTACTCTTTCTTACAGTTCGTCCTATACACGTAATATGCACGCTACATATCCCATATACATTCTCTCCCAATTCGCTACTTATCCGCAATGCATGACCAGTTGCGGAAAGTGGCGGGAACATACCGAATATGACCGGGTGCACAACGAATGTTTTGAGAGTGTACTGCGAATATTTTACGTTCGCTTTGCGAATGTGTTACGGAATTGATCCGCAACCAAAATTTTGAGCTGTTCAAAAATCCTGGGAGCGGAAAGACGGCCCTGTGCGGATGATTGCGAACGTGTGAGGATGTTGACAGAATGATTTCAGCATATTTCACGAATATGGCGAATGTTTTGCGAATAACCCCAAATTTATCCGCATATCATTCGCAATTCTTCCTTAAACCTCACTGGGACAGGGCCGTTAGCATTTATGGAGCTTCCTGTTTCTTTTTTTTTCTTTCCCTGTGAGGTTCGTCACCACTAAAATGCGTCATCCCATTTTCATCATGTCTGTCTGTGTATTTGTCTTACCCTCAGGCAGCGCACGCACACACACACACACACACACACACACACACACACACACACACACACACACACACACACACACACACACACACACATGCACGCACGCACGCACGCACACACAGCCTCTTTCTTTTCCTCTCATGATTGCGAAGTTGCGTGGGGCGTGCCTTCACGTTTTGTCGCAGGAAGCTGAAAAATGTATGGGGAATGAACTGGGGAGAGGAGGAAGAGAGCATGATTTGTCGCTATTTACGACATAAAAACGTGGGAGGAGAGAGAGAGAGAGAGAGAGAGAGAGAGACGGACAGACAGCAGGCAGACAGAAAGTCAAGGAAAGAAAGAGAGAGAGAGGAGGGGAGGGAGGCAGGCAGCCAGACAGACATGCAGGCGGAGAGAGAGAGAGAGAGAGAGAGAGAGAGAGAGAGAGAGAGAGAGAGAGAGAAAGAAAGAGTCGGAATAAGAATACAGAAAGAATGATAAAGAGAGACGGACAGAAAAAAGAAAGTATAAAGCAACACAGTCAGACAAACTAAAAGGAACGGGCCATTACTGAAATGACTGTCAGGGAGAGTCGAACATAAATGGACAGCTTTACAAGTGGTAATGATATGTAATCCCACAACCCCCTCTGTGTTGTCGTCATTTCCTGTGTCCCAGTTCTTTGATGTGGCATGTGAGTTCAAGTGAACATTTATCAGGCTTTCAAGTGGCAAAACAAAACAAACACACACAACACACACACACACACACACACACACACACACACACACACACACACACACACACATATATATAATATATATATATATATATATATATATATATATATATATATATATACATGGTGACGTGTTTAAGGATGATGGGAAAGGTGACGGTGTATGAAAAGGTAGGGGGGAAATAATAATAATAATAATAATGGTGATGATGATGGTGATGGTGATAACAATAATGATAATAATGATAAAAGAACTCGTGGGATGAATTCAAAAAATAGAAGCTGCTGAGATGATGTTCGTTTTGTGTGTGTGTGTGTGTGTGTGTGTGTGTGTGTGTGTGTGTGTGTGTGTGTGTGTGTGTGTGTGTGTTTCCCACCCAGCACTTTGCTGTTTAAAGGTATATTGATATTTTGAGGCAATGAGTGCTCTTCCCTCAAAATGGGAATGAGTTACGGAGTTTGAAAAGTTCCCTGCATGATGGCATTAGGCTCTTTTTTTTTTTTTCTTTTTCAAAATCAGCAGTCTACAGCGCAGAATCAGCAGCAATAATTCGACAAACACATTTTTCTCTCTCTCTCTCTCTCTCTCTCTCTCTCTCTCTCTCTCTCTCTCTCTCTCCCCTCTCTCTCTCCTCTCTCTCTCTCTCTCTCTCATACACCACACAACACACACACACACACACACACACACACACACACATAATATATATATATATATATATATATATATATATATATATATATATATATATATATATATATATATATATATATATATATTGTTGTAATTTACTCCCTTGCGGATTCATTCCAAAAACTGGCCCTCAGCACTTGTGCCTTAAGAGGTTATCTTTTTAATTTTATATTTTCTACTTTTCACAAGAAAATGTAGCATGTTTAGCTCTTTCATGATTGTTTTTTGTTTCTTAGGGTGGCACCTTTGGTTGTTTTTTTGAAAACTCAACAAACATACTACGGTGTTGCACACCAGCCTTTTTCTGGGATGGCATTCTTCTTAAAACCGGAAAGGCAGAGGAATATAGTTACCACTTCCCGCGGTCACCGAGGAGAAACAATCAGGTTTGAAATACCGGTATCTGACCAGGAATTATGTGTTAGTGAGTTTCCTCCCCATTGGAGATTATCTCCCCCTTGGAGACTATAAGCTTGCTGAAGGCTCATTTTGAGTAGCATTTATTATTCCCCACACACTGTTAGTTAGGCAGAATTATCTACCACTGCAGATGTGAAAGCTTATCTCCCCCTATTTCTCCAATCTAAGACACAAGTGCAAGCTTTGTTTATAATTCAATATTTCTTGCAGTCATTGCAACACCATGCTGCTCTGCAAGTTTCTGGAATGGTGCTCGGCTACTTACCCTTGGAATTTATTAGTTTATTATTATATATATATATACATATATAATATATATATATATATATATATATATATATTATGTGGTGTGTGTGTGTGTAATAGCAAAACGATGTGCAAAACTCAAATAGGATTTGTGTCTTTGTTTGAGTTTTTTTTTCTTGAATCAAACCAACACTGAAATAAACCATGCTGTCAGGAGTTTGAACGCTCATTTAGTTCGGCATGTGCAGCTCTTGTTGTGACGATGGCTTTGGCATGGTGAGGGAGGCTTTGCGTGTACGAGTGTGTGTACTCGCGTGAGTGTGTACACTGTCGTTGTAAAGCGCTTACCAACCTCCCAGCTTGCCAAAGAGGTGAGAAAATAACACTTTTGGACAAACAAGACATTCGACACGTCGCGTGCGGGCAACAAATCAAATTAACGTGGAATCCGATACCCACGGGGTCAGCCAAAGAGCTGTTCAGATGCTCGCAGCTTTCGTGTGCCTGTGGGTGTATTTTCTGTGTATCTCCCCAGACAGTTTTTTTTTCAGGGTCGGCACGCTATTCACACATGTGGTTTTAGACACTGGAGCTTGTGTGTAGCCAGGGGGAGAGAGGTTCTTAGACACAGGAGTGGGAAGAATAGATGGAAAGAAGGGGAATGGTGAAGGAGGGGAAAGAGGTTAATAATCTGATCATGAATGGAATTTCAATGGCTTCAGGGTTGTTGTTTTTTTTTATCTTTAATTCAGTTAAAATCTTCTTCTTCTTCCTCCTCCTCTTCTTCTTCTTCTTCTCATTATCATCATCATCTATTATTATTATTATTGTAATTATTGTTGTTATTCTCCTCGTCCTCCTTCTTCTCCTCCTCTCCTTTTTCTTCTCCCTCTCTCTCTCTCTCTCTCGCTCTCTCTCTTCTCCCCTCTCTCTCTCTCTCTCTCTCTCTTCTCTCTCTTTCTCTCCTCCTCCTCCTCCACCCCTCTCTTCCTCTTTTTCGTCTTCCTCCTCATTCTCCATTCTTTCTTTCGTTCCTTCCTCTTCTACTTAGCATCATCACTGCTGCTGCTACTACTACTACTACGACAACGACAACGACGACGACGACGACAGTGTCTCTTCTTCTGCTTTGTTTCTTTGTTTGTTTACCTTCTTCTTCTTCATCATCGTTTTCTTCATCGTCGTCATCATCATCATCATTGTCGTCGCCGTCGTCGTCGTGATCGTCGTCGTCGGAATAATCACATACAACATCATCGTCATCTTCCTCTTTGTCTTCGTTGGGTGGGCGATCTTTCGGTACAAATTTACTCAACACCTTCTGAACACTATGATCCAATTATTGTTTTCAGTCATTTCACAGGAATCTCTCTCTCTCTCTCTCTCTCTCTCTCTCTCTCTTCTCTCTCTCTCTCTCTCTCTCTCTCTCTCAACATCTCCAACTGGCATGCACTCCTTTTTAGACTCCATGATTCATTTACTTGCTTTGTTCTTGAATGTTTTAACTTTGTTTCCCCCTTTCTTGTTGTGATTTACAACATGCTAGTTTTATGGTTGTACTCTAGCGAGCAGCGAGTGAGAATTGAAACCGCTGGCATAGGAACAAACATGTCCACTCTACAGTGTTTTTTTTGCCCGTTTGTCGAGATCTTTTAATGTATTTCTGCTGCATCAAAATATTATTCTGAAAAAAAAAACACACCTCGAAAACAAAACCAAACAAAACAAAATGGAGAGAGGGAAGACGTTGCGTGGCGAAAGAATAAGGATAAGACGGAAGTTAAGAAAATAAGAGAGAGAATGGGGAAGAAACTGTGAGGGGTGAAATGGAAGAAGCTAAGAAACTAGAGAGAGGGAGAGAGAGAAAGGGGAGTGTGGGGGGGGAGGGGGGGCGGAGACAGACAGACAGACAGATAGAGAGGTACAAAGAGAGCGACAACTTGGCAGCCAGAACTTGTTTAAAAAGTTTGCTAAAGAAGGAGGTGGAGAAGGCTGCAAATGCGCTTGATGGAAGAAGGAGGGAGGGGGGGGGGGGGGGGAGGCTAAAGGGGAAAAGGTAAGTAAAAGAACGCCGCTGAAGAGGAGAAGGAAAGATCACAGCAGGAGGAATGACGGACAGGTAAAGATGAGAGGTACGTTAGGAAAAGGAGGAGGAGGACCCAGGTGGACGAAGTATGAAACAGATGAGATGGGAAGAGAGAATTGAAAAGAAAGGCTTGTACAGAAACAGGATAAGGGATGGGAAAAACCATCTGCTCGTCAATAGAATGATCTGCAGTATCGTCACCTAGCTGAAACAAACTAAACACGACAACCGATCTCATCGAGTCCACCAAGAGACGTTTTGAAATCGAGCTCACAGACAGTACACTTGGCGTACGTCGTACCACAATTTGATGGGAGAACTGTAAGGCACTGCCCTGAACTCCTATTTGTATAAGATATCAGAAATGCTCGAAGTTTTGACATGAACATTTTCTTTAGGACACTATGACAATATATCAGTTCCCTGCAGAACATTTGTTTTGTGGCTAGCTTTTGCTGTGCAGCCACTGACTTGACTCACCATTGACAATGCACGACTGGTCATGCAGCTGAGGGGATCTTTTCATCCCCTCATTGGAACAAAGGAGGCGGGGGGAGGGTGTTTACGGAATAAACGGGGGGTGGGGGAGTGGGGGGTTGTGACGAGGAAGGGGAAATTAGTAAGCATGGATCAAATAAGAAGTTATCTAGGCATCATTTGCAATGTGGGGAGAGAAAAAAAAAGGAAAGAGCGCCCAACAGAATATTAGCTCAGAAAACTCTCTCTCTCTCTCTCTCTTCTCTCTCTCTCTCTCTCTCTCTCTCTCTCTCTCTCTCTTTTCTCTCTCTCTTTCTTTCTTCTTCTTCTTCTTCTCTTCTTCTTCTTCTTCTTCTTCCTTCTTCTTCTTCTCTTCCTCTTCTTCTTATCTATCATCTTCTCTCTCTCTCCCTCTCTCTCTCTCTCACTCTCTCTCTCTCTCTCTCTCTCTCTCTCTCCTCTCTCTCTCACTTTCTCTCTCTCTTCTCTCTCTCTCTTCTTCCTCTCTCTCTCTCTCTCTCTCTCTCTCTCTCCCCTCTCTCTCTCTCTCTCTCTTTGCACGCAAGACTTTAGCAGAGGTATGGACAAGGAGACAAAATCAGAACTGAGGACCCCACGACAGGAGTGCAAGAGGCACCACCAATTGGAGACTTCGCACAGAGATCGATGTGGATGATGACAATGATGCCATGGGCTTTCATTTTGCCTCGGTGCTTCATGACAGAGCTGGACTCCACGTTCCTGCTACTTTAGAACTTTCTGTCATCAAATTAGTGGAGCCGAGGAGGAGGCGGTGACGGCGGCGATGACAATGACAATGCCGGCTCACTGCAGGACCGCCAGTACCGCCACCATCGACATGATGAAGAAGAAGAAGAAGGAGGAGGAGGGCAGGGGGAGGAGGAGGAGGAACAGGAGGAGAATGAGGAGGAAGAAAAGGAAGGAAGGAAGGAAGAAGAAGAAGAAAGAAGAAGTGGGTGAGTGAAACGAAAACAAGGTTTTAGTTCTCTACTTCTGAACTGACCATACACGACTTTTACAGAGATTTCATCAACCGAAAGAAACGGAGAGAGAAATAACCCAAATCATTTTGAAAAACCCACTTACAAACGCATTAGACAGACAGTCACGCGCATATATAGGCACAAACACACACACGCACGCACGCACGCACGCACGCACGCACGCACGCCACCCCACACACACACACAGTCGCATGAGTTTGCGCGAGCATTCACGTAAGCCACACACGCGCGCGCGCCACGCACACACATACACCACACACACACACACACACACACCACACAACACCACACACACAACACACACACACACACAGTCGCATGAGTTTGCGCGAGCATTCACGTAAGCACACCGCGCGCGCGCGCGCACACACACACACCACACACACACACACACACACACACACACACACACACACACACACACAAACACACACTTTAACCCTTCCCACCCCCCCCACCCCTCGCCACCACCACCACCACCACCACATCCCTCTGTTACAAAGCACAGACCAGCCTCACATACCTGCTAAGGAGGTGAGAAAATATTAATTTCATACGTTAGTCACTGGACACGTCGCGCGAGAGGGCAGCACATCAAATTGACCGGAACCAAACTTCCCCGGGGTCAAAAAGCTTTTAAAGATGCTCTCCCCTTGTGTGTGCCTGTGTGTGTGTGTTTTTTGGTTTTTATTTTTCTCTTCGTTTCCTTCCTAGGACACTTCTTCATGGCTGACCTGCTGTTCCACACATGCAATTTCTGTGGCTGGGAGAAAGAGAGGCCGTGAGAGAAATAGGAGGAGTGACGGAGAAAGAGAGGCCGTGAGAGAAATAGGAGGAGTGACGGAGGAAGAGAGGCGTGAGAGAAATAGGAGGAGTGACGGAGAAAGAGAGGCCGTGAGAGAAATAGGAGGAGTGACGGAGGAAGTTTATAATCTGATCATGAATGCAGTTTGGACCTCTGTATTTTCTGTATTTTTCTTGTTCATGTTTGTTTGTTGTTATTTTTCTGTTCCCACTCTTGTTCTCTTCTTCTTCATGTTCGTATTTCTTTCTTTTCTTGTTCATCTTGTCTTTTTGCCCCTTTTTTCTTCCTTTTTTTCTCTTTGTTATTACGTCCCCCTCCCCCCCCCCCCCCCCCCCCCCCCCCCCGCCCCCCCCCGTTTGTTTGTTGTTGTTTTTTGTTCATTAGCTTCCTTTTTTGCCTTCTTCTTCTTCTTCTTCTTCTTCTTCTTTCTTCTTCTTTTCCTCTCCTCCTCCATTCTTCGTGTTTCCTCCTTCTCCTCCTCCTCCTCCACTTCTTCTTCTTCCTCCTCCTCCTCCTCCTCCTCCTCCTCCTCCTCCTCCACTTCTTCTTCTTCTCCTTCTTTTCTTTCTTCTTCTTCATCATCTTCTTCTTCTTTCTTCTCTTCTTCTTCTTCTTCTTCTTCTTCTTTTCTCTTCTTCTTCTTCTCATCCTCCTCCTTTCTCCTACTTTGCTTTAATTGTCTTTCAGTATAAACCGTGTCCCATGCCTTCTGCAAAATCTTTTACAGAAATTCCGCGTGTGCTATCATTGTTCAGTACTGACGTATTTCTTCCTGTACTGTCTGCACAGCTTTTCTGTGTTTATGCTCCATTTGTCCAGCCTCCGTTCCAGAAAGACTTGGCATTCTTTTTCTCATAATGCGATCTATAGCATGCTTGTTTCAGTCTGTGATCCAGCAACGAGGTGGAAGAACTGAACTGTTAGAATGGAAACCAGGCCAACCTTTCTTGAGCGCCATTTTCCATGTGACTTGTTTAATAAAAAGAAATTTAATTGATTAAAACGTTTTGTTTTAAATAACCATTTAAGATGCCTTTTCGTGACTGCCAATAAGCTGAGCAGAATCCTGGCATGCTGAGTACGGTTGATTGTGTCTGCCTTAATTGTGTGGAAGTAGATTCAATGTGGTATATCTTTATCTAGTTATAGTTGCCCAAAGGATTTGAATGTCTAAATGAATATGATACATTTCTTTCAATAGCAGTCTGTCAACATGCCGGCCTAATCATTCCAGGGTACAATGTAGGAAACAAGTCAATGCAAATTAATGTCTGTTGAACGTTTTTTGCTGGTTTATCAGATATCTGAAGGGCACTAATCTAAATATGGCATTCAATCAGCGAGCCTGCGATAAGACATTTTGTAACCTACATCACCAGCAATGTATCTGGTAGGCCTATACGTAGCATCGACTTTCGATGACGGAACACGACTAGTATTGAAAAGAAGCCAGCCAGAAGTTCTGTTTCACGTCTTTTCTTAGGGTTGGTAGAAATTTCCACATGAGGAAACCTCCTCCTGGACTGTCGCCCTCGGCCAACCATTGTGCTAATCAAGCGGAAGTAGAGGACGAAAAATCAATAACAACTAACGGGCACCATGCCCATTGCACAACGCAGAAACAGGCCTGGTAGTTAGACGTGTGTCTGAAGCATAAGGTGATTCTATGGTAATAAGCAAATTATGCAAGTCGTCAGTGACATTTTCTTCCAGTCAGAACGCATTTGCCCCGTTGTTTCGTTGCCAGAAAACAAATTCAGTGGCCCGTAAACTGTTTAGGATTCCGTCCAGGGGAAACACAACGCCAAAGCGTAAGTGTTCGCATCTCTGTGGATATGAGGTTTTAACGTTTTTGTTGTTGCTGTCGTCATCTTCGTCGTCGTCGTCGTCGTTGTTGTTGTCGTTGCTGTTCATTTCTTGTTTTTTGTTCTTGATTCCACACTTTCCTCCATCCTGTCCTCCTCCTCCTTCTCTTGTCTTCATTCTTTCCTTCTTTTTTTTTTTTTTCACTTCCTCTCTTCCCTCTTTCTTCCTTC